>JAAONU010000016.1:46430462-47672034 GCA_012932295.1 Cyclina sinensis | reverse complement strand
AATGTTCAAAGCAGTTTCAAACTTTTGGAAAGCAAACCCTTCATCATCCGTTACGAATGTTCGATTCTTGATTTATAAAGAGGATGACGAAACGTTTGAGGTAGTATTTGTGTTAGTCACATTTGGCTTTACCAAAAATATGAACAAACACATGGTTGTAGTAAATGAAATGTATTTTTATAGTCTAGTGTGATGCAGTTTTCACAAGGATGTCATGAATTACGTTTTTTTGCGTGTCATTTAATAAAAAATAAATGAAAAATAATACAAGATTGTGGAGACAAAGCAAGAAAAGAAATAGATATGTTTCGGAAACAACATGAAATACAAAGAACTGAACATTCAGTTCCTGTTTAATTTTAGAGAATTTACCTAATATTTATCATTTATTTAAACTGTTCCGACTTTTTATGTAAAAAGTAGGGTTTTAAGCTGTAAAACTTCAAAATTAACTAATAATGGTTAAAGAAGTACACACGTATGTATTACATCACTAAGCAGCATGTTTTTATGGTTGAAAACTGGATGACAATTTATACTGAAGATATCCGAATAGGTCTTTTTATTACTGGAAAATGTGCCATTCAGGAATTTTTTTCACACGAAAAATTTGTTTTATTGAAATATCAAAAATTCTAAAAGTATCTTGTATAAATGAACTTTATATTGTTACACAACTTCAACAGCATAACATTTGTAAACCTGTAGAATATTTTTAATCATTTCTGCCAATTTGTTAATGTTAAGAAATGAAAATGATTTTGCTAAATAACAGGCTTTTGTGACAGAAGAAAAAATCTGGAAAAGTGGTTACTCTCATCACAGACCAAAGTCATCAAGAAAACGAAATCTAAAACCGGTCGTGGGTAAACTGGTCAATGAAACAAGAGGTAATTTTATTTAAGAAAATGTTAATTACAACTCCACAATTTGCTTCACATTAATCATAACAAAACGCCGCCATCCTAGCATGGTATAAGTTTGTGATTTAAGAACAAAGTAGCGTTCTAAGAGAGACTGAGTTTAAATAGAAAATAAGTGTAACCCTTGTGTCAATAATTGAATCGGTTTTGCCTGCCGTAGCGTCACTACTAGGTTTAATACGGTTACTCATGTACCTCCACGGATTTCCCCTTTTTGTCATCCCTGGTCACAATTGTATGTAATGATTTATCTTAGACAATGTTTAATCATAAATCATTTAATTATTGTCAGTTTTCTGCTTCTTACATACCGTCCGCGCGGATTGCTCAGTTTGTAGAAATCTGACATGCAAGCAAGGTGTGTGAGTTCAAGTCTGGCCTGGTTACACAATTTTCTAATCTGAAAACATTTGGGACCAACGTGGTCAGTTTTGATTAGTCCAAACAATTCTGATAAACCATAAACTAGTCGTATATCTGAGTTGTATGATCTATGATTTTTTATCTCTTTGATTCTTTGCAGTTTTAAGGCTTGGGGTGAATTTTGTTACGGATACTAATATTATTTCTACACACAAAAACGTAAGAGTGCTTGAATGAAGTGTGCCCATGAATGCTTTAATATTTTTGTCTAGAAATAAGTGGTGAATGTGCGGTCTGAACTTAGGTATATATAGGTTTAGTTCATGGCATTTCATTTACATGGTACGTTATTACTGCTCTTACAGGTTACGCTGAGTTTAAAATCGGAGGTTTAAAGGTCGAGGTGCGTGAAGGTGATTTAACAGATGACAGCTCGGACGCTATTGTTGCAAGCTGTAATTTAGACCTTGACCTTAGCAAAGGTAAATGTAATGCAGAAACAAATAGTCCTACAAATTACCAATTAGAGTGATAGCTTATATTGTATTTGAAAGACTCTATCTGAGTTGGATTTGCTTCTTTTGAAACGTCGATTGAATAAAATTGAGTAAGTTGTAGAAAGTTGTACTATTTAAAATTCAAGAGAATAATTTAGACGTAATTCCACTGTATCTTATAAGAAAAAAGGAAAAGTTAAACTGTTGAGACTTTTCTGAGATATTTTTCTGATTTTAATTAAAGGTACATCTGTTTCGTTTCTTTTAAAGGCGACTTTAGTGGGTACAATTTTACTTTACATTGAAAGATTTTCAACTCAGAAAAGTATACGTAAAGAATATTATGATACAATATGCATTGGTTAACGACTCACTTTACTTACCCCAGTTTGGTGTTAGTTTGTTTATTTTTCTTTTATCTGGTAGAATGATCCTTGTAAAAAAATCTGAGGAAGGCAACAGCATTCTGTATAACAGTACTTGTCTTAACTGATTTTGTAAATAAAAGATGTTCTTTCATAAAACGATGGCAACCTGAAAAAAAACCAAAAAAATAACTTGAATACTCAATCATTCACTATGAGCTTGGACTAAAACTTGCAGTTATACTGAATGGCCATTCAATATAAAATAATAAATATCGACAACTGAAAATACTTGAATTAAAATTTGAAAGTAATATTACTGTAGGTGCGGTGACGAAAGCCCTTTTGAAGAAAGGAGGTGACGCAATAGAACGAGACTGCAAACAACAAAGTACGTTTTTTTCTTTTTTTTCTAGAAGTATAAACTTGTGACGTAGTGCAAATTCGACCATTCTTAATTGACCCAATCGAAACGCACATTTGGTTTTGCCTTACATTTAGTTATACATTTCATTTTTAAGTTCTGAAATGTTGTTTCTGGTTCATGGTGCAAATCTGACATTCGTAACTTATATATATATATATATATATACATATATAAATAATAAACAATCTTTTTATATCAGGAATGCTTTGAAGCAGCTGTAAACGCAACTGTTTTCTTTAAGAAATTCATTACAAATCACATAAAATCAGCCAAGTTTTAAGAACAGTAACATCTTTTGAAATTTATTTCAATTTTGCATTGCACATCAGTAAATGAAAAGTTCCAATGATTTATTTCATATTCAGGGTCAACAATGAAGAAAGATGGAATTGTAATCACCACGGCAGGAAACCTTCGTGCAAAATATATCATACACGTTGATACAAAGTACAAGACATTCGAATGGACACCGGTTGTGTTATCATGTCTACGAATAGCAGAAAAACATAAAATATCAAGTCTCGCTTTCCCTGCACTAGGAACAAGTAAGTAACTGATAACTTAATTTTACCTTTGAAAATCACAGATTTATTGATTTACGTTAAAAGTATTGCTCTACTACGTCTGAGGTTAATATGTCAGATATTTTATACGACAAATTGTAATCAGAAAGACATAATTAATTTTTGATTTGTCAGTTTTGAAGGGCGGGAGAAACGAGATAAAACAAACATGGTGACTTAAGAAACAATACCTTTATATCTATTATAACATTTGTTTTCAACCACAGGTGTTGGCTGTAAACCTGGAGACATTGCGGGTGTCATGTGTTCCGCCATCGGTGACTTCAAAAAACGACAATCCTAAAAGTCTCAAAAAAATTAAATTGGTGATATTCCAGCAGGAGATGGTATCGGCTTTCATTAGTGGAATGAAGACAGCAATATCTGGTAGATCTCTATAGATAATTACATTTGCCATCTTTGAGTCAGTTTGTCTAATCAATATATTCACCACTACATGACTACAGAATGAAGTTACCAGCGCACTGTCTTTAGAATTTTATTTATATTATACATGATGTTTTTTTTTTTCATTTCGAGTCTTGTATTTTTTAAGCTGATGGTCAGAAGACAGGACAAAATAAATAAACTGCAGGTCAGCAGACAGACAGACAGACATATCTTATTATTTTAATTAAAAGAAACATTTAGATAAAAAGCACATAACTTAGAAAATGTATTTTAAAGGTTTCAGCACCTTTTAACTAAACATTTCATTACAAATATTGTCATTGGTTATCCAATATCTGTCATCAAGTATTTTGAAATAAATCAAATAGATAGGATAAGACACAGAGATAATGGCTGATAGACATTAGGACACTGATAATAGTGCAACCTTTAAACAAAATTCTATTTAAATGAATGCTTAAATATTATCTAAATATTGTGTTTTCAAAATACTCTGTTTGACCATCAAGGTCGTCCTCGGAGTGAAGTTGGACATCAACCTACAAGGGGGCCTTCCCATCACCAGGACAAGAAACGACAAGGACAATACGATGATGACAGTGATGATCACTATTCTATTACTATATATGCCGAGGACACAGGTAAAGCTCAGAAGGCTATAAAGAGCATAGAAACGACCGTTAAGAATGAATGGATAGAGAAAAAAATGGAAGATCTTGGCATTACGAGATTCACCTCCGAACATGTAAGTACTGCCTGTCTTTCATGTGTTTTTTTTTTCAATTTAAAACGATAAATACATGTAGACTTTGTAATAACTAACGATATTATAACATTTTCTTTATAAAAAGGAACCATGTGTGAGTAATAAATAGACATATTATTCATCACATTTTCAAACAGCAAATGAAAATGAGTTCTGTCTATATATACAGTAGTTTATGCTGTTCTTTCAAACATTTACACCTGAATGGTTCGGTGAAAACCAGACCTTTTTAGTTTCAAGTTCTTAGGATAGAGTGTGCTAACGTAAACAAATAAAAGCCTAATTATTCCCGGTCTAAAACAATATAAAATTAACCATGTCTATTCCTTATCATGGGTTTCTTGTTTTTACAGACATTTCCCTACATGTTTCATATAATATCTACATTATTATCTTCTTAATTTCACTATGCATCGTAACATAACATTAAGATCAACACACAAGTGTATATAATAAATATATTTTGATATGAATTTGCAGACATGCAACACACCCGCGTAACTATTACCCTTAAGTCATAACGCATTACTATACATGTTATTTTCAGGTGAAGGCTATAGAAGCAATTGCAAAAAACAATCATGTTGATGTGGCTGTTGTCCGTGAGCTTGGAAACATCAGACTTGTAGGACTTGTTACAAGTGTTTCAGAAGTTGTGAATGCTATTTTCAGTCAACTGAGAAACGCTGATAAATCTGTCTACATGAGAGACCAGGCCAAACTTATGTCTAACGTAGTAAGATGGTTCTATCTCAAAGACCAGAAAGAGTTTCCATTTCCTAATCGTGTGAACCTGACAGTAGAGACAGCCTACAAACATAAAGACAAGACAGTTAAGATCAAGGACAGATCAGGCGGGGAATATGAAATAGATTTTGGAAATATGACGGAACATGATATTAAAAAACCAAATGAAAAATTTCCAGTCATAAGACGGGATCTTATTGCAGGTATATTTATAGGACAGGACTTATTTTTTCTTTAGTCTTCATAAGATCACAATAAACGAATGAATTTAAAGTCGAAAATCATGCGCATTTGTTGAAATCAGCCATAAATTGAGCTTGTTTATAATATACTGTACTTCAGACATTTTGGAATCATGTACTGCAGTTAGTCAAATATTGTTATGGTATAAGAATGTTGTTAATCAACTGGTGCTAAATATTACAATTTGACTGACTTATACAAAATAACATGAGAAATTGAAATTGTTTTTATATTACAGGCGCAAGTTTTGATTTACCAAAGAACTGGCAGAAAATGAATGATAAAGAGAATCTAAAGCTTGTAATAATAAATTCACAGGATTCTGAATACCAAAAGGTATTGAATGAGTTTAAGAAGACACTGGGAAGAAATCCAAATATTATAAAGGTAACAAGAAAGTTATTTGATATCTTTGAAAAGTATTTTTATTTCAAAATTAATGATATATGAAAACACTTGATCTGAGTGGCTTCTTAATTTTTATTAAATCTTCATTCACCCCAGCTGTATTAAGACATCTTTGTGTCATAAATACACAAGTCTAATTTTCTTTTGAAATTTAATGTTTTTCTTATTGCTTAAGAAATGCCAAAATTTTGTCAAGTTATCTTTTAAAACGTCAGTTTCATCGTGACTAAACTGTCATCTTGCGATTTTAGTGTCCTTTTCGAAAGAAACTTTACTTTCCATTTGTAGCTTTCTTCCAGAATTAAAATTGTAGTAATGTTTTTGTACGATTAAATCATTGACCAACACATCAGGTGTACCTATAGAAAATTCATTAACAAGCCTTTCTAAATGTTTGAGAAAGTTCATACAATTTGAAAAAAAACTCTCTTAATTCTCTATATATTTCATGTGTTTTGGAGATATTTCCTACATATCTCTGATAATTGTTCGAAATAATAGATCAGAAATGTTTTGTTCCTTTTTATGCTACCTTAAGATATTTCTGTTGACAGACTGAACATGTCTTTAATCTCCACTTGACTCAGAAATGCTACCTAAAGGCTTGTGGTTCTTTAATATTCTTTATTATAAACATTTCTAATATTCAGGGTAGAGCACAGCTTGTTGGTACTCAAATAATTGATAACCTCTCGAAAAGTGAAACATTAAAGAAATTATAAATGTAAGCCTATAGTGTTTCTAGTGCTCTAAACAACTTTTTCATAACGTCGAATCGGTTAAACATTTCTTATTTGTTTAACAATGATAGAGATGTTGTAAAGATGTCTAGTTAAGTACAAAAAATGTAATGATAATATTCAGGAACCAAGATAATCTTTATTTACATGTCTCATTATAGGACTTTTTGACTGTAATCCCTATATTTTATCCGATTTTTTAACCAAAACACTTACTTTTTGGTTGATCCTGTTTTATATGTTACTCAAATCTTGGCTTAAGTCTGCATTATATACAACCGTCACCATTTTTTACTCATGTTTTTTTCATTGGGCGATTGCTTAGAAAAGTTAACCTTAACATATTCTACTATATCGTTTGCCTATAATACGCACGATACGTTAAATCGATGAATTTCGATCCATATTACTTTGTATACATGTGTCAGGAGTTTTTTTTTCGATGTAAGTTTCTTTCAACACTCACAATAAATGTAAAATAATTATATTTTAAAATGTTCCTAACTCTTTTTTCCCTACAAAAATTCAAATGTCGAGTAACAAGGTTTCATAAAATGCCATGGATTAGTATCATTAAACAAACATAAAAGTTTATAATAAATTCCCATAAATGTATTTATCCAAGAAACCGTGTTGTTTGTATGTATTTGTTTTTTTTTTAAATTAAATATTTGTAATGTATACATGTGATTATAATTTTGTGCGAAAGAAATGTCCGTTGGAATGAACAAAGGTCGTGAAGCAGTTACATGTAGTACTGTTTATTTGCAAAAAATAACATCAATGAATAAAGAATCATCTCTGGGGAAACTCGACCTTCTCAATGAAACACATTTCATTTGTAACAGAAGGACGTTTATTTATGCTAATTGTTATTATTAGAGTAAGACAGTCGGGTCATATAGCAAGTGCAGCCTTCATGATTTCATGTTCCGATTGACCTAGTATGATCGTTATAGTTGAACTGATTTAGGTAATCGTTAAATTAGTTCACTTAGCCATATCAGTAAATGTTAATGCTTCTCTTATGTATTCGATTATTGTTTCTTTAGCTTATCATATGCCTATTACAAATCTCTATTTCGAGAAGTATGCAATAAAGGCTTCCATACAAAATTCAATGTTTTTTCTATTTCTTCCAGAACCAGACACATATAAACTGGAGATGGCACAGCTCAGGTTGTTAAAAAACGACTTACGATTCTTATATTTCAAACTGTATAAAGTCGTATTCCACGAATCAGATATAACATTACTTTTAACCAGGTAAAAAATCTTCTAAAGCTCTGAGTAAAAGTTCAATTTCGGCCACTTGATGTACTTTCGCATTAACAACAACGACTTCTAATTACTTATTCAGATTTGAAATTCAATTAGAATGAATTTACATGTTGATATAGAATTCTTCATTTATTTGCACCAAGTAAAATTACCTGGACATTGTTTAGATGAAGTTGTAACCAAAGTCTGCATTTTTGCATCTAAGTCATGTTCTGTCGCCAATTGTAACCCTTCTGACTGTCACAAACGCTCCTTCCTATGCATACATTATACTGACCTATGTTTGACTGACGAGAACTTATCAGATAGATCACTAGACTAGTCCTATATTATTACATAGAAGTAATGACGCTTCGTGACAGACTTCATGTTTGGAGGTAGTTCGAGGTTAGCAATACAGTGTGTGTAGGTACTTCCCTGGGACTTTTGAGCAGTTAATCCTAATGAAGGTCACGGTCAATTTAAGTTTAAGGTCACACTTGAATAATTTGTCATGTCGGCTTTGTCAGAAGTGTTGTTTTGTCCAAATATGATGAAAATCCAACCACAAATAACAAAGTTATGGCCAGTTTTAGAAAAATTCAATAATCTGACCTTTACTGTCAAGGTCATTCAAAAGTGAAGGGCATACTTGAAAGAATCAGAATGTCAGATGTGTCGTTTGTGTTGTTTTATCCAAGCATGAATCAAATCAATAAAAAAATAAGAAAGTTATGACAATTTAAGCAAAATTCAATTATCTGTCAGTTTTAGGTTATGGTTACACTGAGTTATTCAACATGTTAGTTTTGTCATAATTGTTGTTTTGTCCAAGTATGAATCAAATCCAATTATAAACAACAAAGTTATGACTATCTTAGCAAAATTCAATAATATGACCTTGACGCTTATGGTAATTTTAAGGTTAAAGGTCCCACTTGAATGAATTAACATTTGCGGATTTGTCATAAGTGTTGTTTTGTTAAAGTATGAATCAAATTCATATATAAATAATAAAGTTATGACAATTTGAGCAAAAATCAATAATTTGACCTTGATGGTCACAGTCATTTCAGAGTAAAGGTCACACCTGAATAATTATCATGTCGGCTTTGTCATAAGTGTTGTTTTATCCAAGTTTAATTCAAATCTTAAAATAAATAAAGTTATGGCCAGTTTTAGCAAAGTTCAATTATTTGACCTTGACTGTCAAGGCAATTTTAAGGTAAACGTCGTAGCTGAAAGAATCATAAGGTCAGATTTGTCATAAGTGTTGTTTTATCTAAGTATGAATCACATCCAACGACAAATAACAAAGTTATTGCCAATTTTAGCAATATTTAATTATTTGACCTTGAAGCTGAAGGTCATTTATGAGTCAATGTCAAGTTCAGTCTGGTCCACTTGAAGATCTTGTCCTAAGGGTTGTTGTGTCCAAGTTAAAGGAGAAAAACTTAATAATAATAAAGTTATGGCCAATTTTAGCAAAATTCAATAATTTGACCTTGAAGGTGAAGGTCATTTAAGAGTCAATATCAAGTCTAGTCTGGTCTTCTTGAAGGTATTGTCCAAAGGGTTTTTGTGTCCAAGCATGAAGACAATCCACCTAGAAATAATAAAGTTATGGCCAATTTCAGCAAAATTCAATATTTTGACCTTGAAGGTGAAGGTCATTTATGAGTCAAGACCAAGTCTAGTCTGGTCTGCTTGAAAGTCTTGTCCAAAAGGTTGTTGTGTTTGAGTTTGAAGACAATAATGTTAAAGTTATCTGACGGGAACGGCAACGGCAGCGGCAACGGCACCGACACCATGACTTCAAAAAAAGTCGAGCTAAAATACTGTTCCTTTTTAATGGCAATTGTTCATCAATGTTTATGAATTTATTTGACCTCCAAGTTTTACCTTGACCTTTGAGGTAGGGGTCAGGGTGTTGCGCATGAGTCGTCGTCTCATTATGGTGAATATTTGTGCCAAGTTATTTCAAAATCCCTTGATCTATGTAAAAGATATGGACCAGACACAAAAAATACCCTATAACAGACCATGTGAAGCTTTGACCTTTAAGGTCTAAGTGTCTGGGTGCTGTGCATGACACGTCGTCTCATTACTGTGAACATTTGTGCCAACTATTTTCAAAATCCCTTGATGGATGAGAAAGTTATGGACCGGACACGACATATACACTCCAACAGACAATGTTGACCTTTAATTATCAAGTATGACCTTGATCTTGGAGGTAGGGGTATGGATGTCACGACATTTGTGCCAAACTATTTCAAATTCTGTTGATGAATGGCTTAGTTATGGATCGGACACGAAAGTGTGACGGACGGACAGACGGACGGCCGGAGCCCATTTCTATATCCCCCTTTTTTTCTTCGAAAGGGCGGGGGACAATATGGTATCCGATAATCACGTTTAAACTTGTGTTTATAAACGTCGTATATTCACGTTATCTGTGCAAAACCGTGCAACGTAGTCAAATGACAGGTCAGCTAAGATTATCACTAAGTTATTTATCATTAAATTTTCTCTGTATGTTTCATTTTTCTCTTGCTTATAAACAATTATCAATCATCCACATGTAATTGATCAATACATGTTCGCTGTTTGATTACGCCAGTGTCAGATTAAGTGACTTTACTGCATTGTCTGTAGTACGACGGGAACCAGATCATTTGAGTGTGTGTGTGTGTGTGGGGGAGGAGTGCGGGGTGTCATAGCTTGAATTCTTCATCACAAGAAATGTTACAAGTGTGCATTTTCGAAGTATATGTTCACAAATACAAGATATGCAATAAAACAATAAAATATTCAATATGTCTTTCTATCAAAATTCTAATGCAAAACTTTAAACTATGAAGTGCTCATCAATGCAACATATGACAGTTTATCTTACTTTAGTAGCTTTTATGCTAAGCCATTATAATGTGACAAAAAGAGAAATATTATCAGTACTGGATGTTAATGGTAAAAGTATGATATCAATAAAACAATGACACTGTTTTATTTGTTGAATCTATTCTATAACCCTAGTTTGTAACTTTATTTTGTACATACATGAGCGTAACCTATTCACTTACCCACTTTTCATTACGTAAACACTCGTCTCCCTCCTCATGCCTTCTCTTTCATTCCTCATGCCTCCTCTTTCACTCCTCGTGCCTCCTCCTTTACTCCTTTTCACTCATTTGATAATAAAGTTTCCTTTTAAAAAGGAAAGGCTTGTCTGGATGAGGCAATGTTATACGTAGCGAAGTACTGTTAGTAACCTTTAAATAATTTTGCGTTATTGATCTCTAGCTTTCATTAATCAATACCCCTGAACAATAATGGGGTCGACTAGAATATTAGCAGCAAATTTTTGTAGAAGTAACTTTTATTATATGTGAGCTGAGACTTTAAATAAAGTTTACCAATCATTTGACAGGCATACTAGGTGTTAGAATACTTACAAAAATAGATAGGATAGCAAATATGTTATATCCAATGGAAGAAAGTTTTACTTCAACACTATTTTGAGGTCGAATCTGTTCTTTTCGATTTTCTTTCATACACCATTTTTACGCTACAGTTACCTGTCATATACGTAACGTTTTTCTATACGATAAAAAACGTCGTAACACTATATAGCTTTACACCGGGATGGTGCAATAGAAAAGAGTTATCGTATCACCTGGGTTAATAATAATCAGGTAAAATTGTACTTGTTTGCTCACTTGAATCGGTTCAAAATATCATCTCATGTTACGCATTTGATATGTGATAGGAATGAGACTATTTTTCTTCCACTCCTTTCATATAAAGCCTCAAAATAATTTTAGTTTTTATTGTTCTTAAAGATTCTCTAAAACAGTAGACATTGAAATATCTAATGATCAATGACTAAGTTAAACATTTCGCTCATTGTTTTTACACGTACAATATCTTTAAAAGTCAATATATACCTTGATCGTTTAGACATTGTTCATATGCTTTATTTTTATAGTAAATATTCATGAAACTCTTATCTAGAACATGAAACCTTTTTCTTAATACATGCTTAAGCCGTTGACGAGTTTCCGAAAAGCAACTGTAGTACATCTTGCGCTGAGCAACCCTGCGAAAATGAAATTCTACCTGGCCTTTCCCAGTGACTCATTGTAAGTATCATGTACAACTGAATGAGGAATAAAGTTAGGTACCGTTGTGGGTAATTTTGTGTTTGAGGTTCACAGATATTAATTTCTAAATTAATAGCTTCCCCTAGGTTTCCCCCTTGGATAGCTTTTCACCCTTTTGGGTAGGTTTTCTCTTTAGGTAGGTTTTTCCCTCCTGGGTAGGTTTTTCCCCCTTTGGGTAAGTTTTTCCCCTTGGGTAAGTTCTTCCCCCAGTTTATACCTACTGTTATATTTTTAACGAGCGCTTGACTAAATGGTCGGAGGATAACAATAAAATCAGTGACGCACAAATAGGTTTTAGGAAAAAACGAAGCACTATTGACCATTTATCCACAATCACAAATATAATAGAAAACAAAAAGAAAAATAGAAAAGCAACGTACGTGGCGTGTTTGAATTTTTAAAAGGCCTACGATAAAATTGACCGTAAGTCTCTTTGGCTTCGACTACAAAATATCGGAGTAAATGGTAAAATGTATAAAGCTTTACAGTCCCTTTAAAATGGCGTACAGTGCGCAACTCATTAACGGACTGGCTAGACGTTAATATTGGTTTAAACCAAGGGTGTTTGTTGTCTACAACGTTATTCAATCTTTACATAAATGATTTGAGCATTTTTCTGCAACAGTGTCTCCGGTATACTTGTATATGGCAAAATAATCAATCACCTTTTTATGCTGACGATTTTGTCTTAATTGCTGACAGCAAAAAAAAAAAAAACACGCCAAAACTTACTGAATATGTTGGATGAATGATGTATGAGAAACAGGATGTCTATCAATTCAGATAAAAATAAAGTTGTACATTACAGAAACCCGCCATTGTCAAGAACAACATACCAATTTAAATGCGGTGAAACTACCATTGAATGTATAGTCCAGCATAAATATCTAGGTCGTCTTTATGAAGAATCCTTAGACTTTAACGTAACTGCCAAATACGTGTCCCAAGCTGCCACGCGGGCGTTGGGTCTCCTTATTTCGAAATATAAAAGTATCGGAGGTATGCGATATGATGTCTACAACAGAATGTATGATGCAATGGTCTGGCCTATAATAAGCTACGGCGCAGCTATTTGGGGAAAACGGGAATATTCGTCGATTAATGCTGTGCTACCTGTGATACGCCTGTGCAAATCGGTAATTAACTATTGATTATGGTTAAATAATATGGACCCAATAATCAAGATTTTGTACATCGTAACAGAACGAAAATGGCAAATAAAAACTGGTGCTACCGAATAGACAGACATTTAAGCAAACTCGTCAATTTGACTCTTATTACAGGTAATGTTGATACCCTAAGTTATTCAAGAGACTTGGTAACCAGTGTCCGAAACAAAATGTTTGTCAATTAGAAAGACAGTTGGAGTCGCACGATCAATTCACAGACAAGTATACGGAATAATAACAGTGGTAATAAACTAAGAACATATCAAACGTTAAAATCGGAATATACACCGGAAGCTTATGTGAAATCATGTATTTTGACTAGGCAGCAAAGAAGTGTTTTAGCAAAATTCTGGTGTGGTGTTGCACCATTAAAGATAGAAACTTGGCGATACCAGTCTCTACCAGTGAGTGGGCGGACATGTTTTAACTGTAACGGTTTGTGAAAGACAAACGTCATGCTTTACTTAAATGTCCGCTGTATGACAGCATTCGTATGAATTTGTTTGATAAGGGCAATGTATTCAATGCATAATTTTTTGCAATATAGTGATGATGCGAAACTGTCTTTTCTATTATTTGACGAAATAATAAGGAAATTTAGTGCCAAAGACTGCAGCGATATACTAAGAAAACGTAGAACGCTGTTGTGTAAATAATTGTTCTTTTATTGATTAGTACTCTTAATGTTTTATGATTGTTCGACATTGTGTATATGTACATATGTTTTAAGCAATCATTTAAAATTTTCATTAAGTTTTAAGGGTATCGTTATAATGTCAATGTTATGTTTTTCAAGTGTCTTTTTAATATTTACAGTCTCTCATATCTCAATTTGAGTGGTTTTATGCATTTGTTAAATATTTTTATATTCAAATGAATGTATAGAAGTGAGACTTTTATAAACTGTCTGTCTGTCTGTCTGTAAAACCTACATTTGTCACATGTAAACTTGTTGAACTTGATTAAGATTAAAATGCTCAATAAGTCAGTTCTGTAGTGGCCAGCTACACCAATCATGCACATTCAGTTGAATATAAAGCAGATCTATACTTAGCTATCCGTTTAAAACATGATTAGCTCTACTCAGCAAATATGCAAAGTTATATAAATCAACTCTTTTGTTTAATCTTTAGCAAGTTTAGCTTGTGTGTATTTAATCTTAACTCCTTTGATATTTTTTCAACACACTTTAAGTAACTTTCAAAGTCAGAGAAGGCGATAAAATTCCATTTTTTTATTTTTCATTCTTTTAAATGCATTGCGATATTTTCGACAAGTTTTAAAATCTGTCAATCTTAAGTTGGCAGCTGGCCATAACGGATCTTAGTTTGTTAGGAAACTACAGGATTTCTAGTCAGTCTAAGACAGGACCGGCGGATTGACAGGTTTTTGTATATTTCAGACTTCCGTAATTTTGTGTTTTCCATCCATGCTTTCACTTTAAGGATTCCACTATTTAGAATTTCTGTTTTTTGTTTGTTTGTTTGTTTGTTTTGAATACTTTACATTTAGAATTTTGTCAGAGAGACACTTGTAATGTTTGTATACATGAATTTCTTAGGTATTTGTAACATTTCTTTTGCATACATCACGGTGCATAACCATATCGGCTGACTCTCTGCGAAATCTGTTTAACCTGCGGTCTCTGCGTCGGCACCGATTATTCTCTGCTGTAATGACAATTTGTAATTATAGTAAGTCAGAAAAAGTCAAAACAGTTGAGTTGCTTACAATTAAGGAGTACACGGAACATCAGAATATCGATGTCTACTTTTCAACTATCAGTCACTGCAGTCCGAAACTCGGACAAATGTTACGTTGTGTACTGACATGGGACACAACCTCGGCACTTGGTACTGACTAAAACGAATTATTACTTTGATAACTAATGTCTTAACTCGACATGGTTTCAAACGACGACTATGAAGAGTACTATAGTTCTGTCTTTATTTTGTTCCTGTAATACAACAGTATACAGAGTCTCAATGCCTTAGTTCTTTTGTCTGAATATGAATTGTCTTTAAGACAAAGTATGAAAATAACAATATAATTACATGAAATTCATCTTTTACCTTATAGATTATTTTATAAAGTTGGGCACGGCCTGGGTGGTTATGTTTTTGAAAAATTACCGAAATCATACTATTCATTCATTCATTCATTCATTCATTCATTTCCTCCTTTACTCACTCCCTCACACAAACGTACTCACTAGTTCATTCATTTAGTTGATAGGTCAGTCAGTAAGGCAATCGGCCAGTCAGTCAGTCAGTCAGTCAATCAATCAAAATCATGCATACAACTGTGATTCGAGCTTTGGTCATTTTGTTAAATTCATTATTGTTATTGTGATAGAGACAAAATCTATCTTTAAACTTTTTGTCGACAAAATGTAATGTTCAGTTCAGAGCTAAAGGAGTTACAATAAGTTATGTGCATATTTATTTGTTCTATAGTTTATATATACACCGTGTCCAATTACTGACTGCGAAAATAATTTTATTCAAGTTATATTACCGTTTGTACCGGTTGCACTTATGTCCGACGCCCCTGCAGAGATAAGTTATTTCATTTCGTGAGGGATAGATCTAGTGCAAGATACAGAAAACATCCCACTCCAGAGACACCTCTGGTTCTTTTGCATACTCAATGTATAGAACAGATATATGGGACCTCAATTAAACGTGTCATCCGAAAGACAAAAAGACAGCTGAGGAATGGAGGATCGATCTCGCGACCACTCGGTTACCAGTCCAGCGTGTTAGGCCTACCACTGGACCACAGATCCACACCAAAAATGACATGATGACATAAGGTTGCACATTTTCACAAGTCACAAAATTAAGGGTAGAAGACTTCCTATCTGCTTAAATTAATCCCTTACAGACAGCCTGCCTGTGCCTGTATGCAGAGAGACTACCTGTGCTTTAAAATCTCCTCATACGAAAGTAGAGGTCGTACAAGGATTTAACATAAATATCGGCAAATATATCATCAGGGGCCTATTTTCTTGAAGAATATTGAAAAATGACTATGTCTGATGTGATTGATGTGCACGTTATCAAAGCAATAACTTGTTTCAATCCGTAGAGGTGACGAGGTTGTGTTCCATTTCAGTACACCACTAAACATTTGTCCGAGTTTCGGAGCGCAGTGACTAAAAGTTGAAAAGTAGGAATATAGTACATATATTCTATGAGCATGCGCATTGTTAGATATACATCTATGTATACGCATGAATATTCATACCTTGTACAGCACCATGCACTTCTTAATTTTAAGCAACTCAGCTGTTTGAACTAATGTGTGTGTTGTTGTTTTTTTTTACTTACTATCATAACAAATTGTGATTTCAGAAGAGAATAACCCAATTCCGATGCAGACAAAGAACGCCGATTAAGCAGAGGCACCTGATGAAATTTCACAAGGTTATATTTAGACAATTTCTTCAAAGTCTATAAATAGATATATGTAACCCAGGATATACTAACGCTACCGCTTGCAAAACTGATTAGAGTTACACGTATTCAGAACGCAGTAAAAAGTGGCGTTGCGATGTTTATTTCAGTAGCTTAAACTCTCATTTTACTGATCATCCAATCAAAGCGAGGCAATTTTCTCAGATATACCTGCCAATAAAACTGCGTCTTGCAATCTACCCGCAGCCAAAAAAATGTGCCTGGGCGGCGCCAAAGTTGCTGTGTCGTAATTGTCGCTGCGATGCTACCGGAAATATTCACTCATTTTTTTTGTATTTCCTAACCGCTTTTCCATTTCGTACACGGTATGACACTAGAATGACACTTTCGACAGGTAAAATGCGGAGTTTGAAAGAAACACATTGGGCGGCGCTTTTATTGATTTTTGACAGGTGTACCGACAAGTCTCGTTCTTTACCTAACAGTGTAAACTCTAATTAGTTTTGCAAGCGGTAGTATTTGCAGTTGAATCAGGTAATAATTTTTAAATGTCGGTTACAACAGCAGAAAATTAATCATTAATTATGAATAAACTAGTCAACTATCGGTTTCGGTGTAGAAACTGCTACAGCAACCTAATTAAAGGACGTAATTCCCAATGACAATCGCGAAGTGTCTTATCATTCAAATGACAATATATATTTGAGTGACCACAGCGAGTTAATTTTCGGTGGACGAAGGTAAGACATTTACGTGTTTTATTCTAAAATATATAATTCTATGCATGGTTTACCACAAAAATGTTAAAATTATAGGAATACTGCTACCTTTAATCTGCCTTGTTTTGTCGAAACTTTCGAGCAGTGGTCACTGGTCTGACGCCCATCAGAGGTAACAGTCTCAGGAGACTTCCCGCTTTCTAAAATTTAGGCACGAGAACCAGTTTAAAACCAGAAAGAAGAAAAGAAAAGAAGTGGAAATTGATATAAGTTATAAAAACTAATGTCGTATACTTCATGTAAATTAGGTTAAAATAAATGGATCTCCGAACCTGTAGAGCCGTTTTGCTTTGAAGTAAAAAAGATTCTCAGAATAACCTTTCCATGATTCTCAGAATAACCTTTCCATGAATTTCATAATAATCTTTCCAAGATTCTCAGAATAACCTTTCCATGATTCTCAGAATAACCTTTTCGTGATTCTTAGAATAACCTTTTCATGATTCTCAGAATAACCTTTCCATGATTCTCAGAATAACCTTTCCATGATTCTCAGAATAACATTTTCATGATTCTCAGAATAATCTTTCCACGATTCTCAGAATAACCTTTCAATGATTCTAAGAATAACCTTTCAAAGATTCTTAGATAAACCTTTCCATGATTCTCAGAAAAACCTTTCAGTGATTCTCGGAATAACCTTTCCATGATTCTCAGAATAACCTTTCCATTTTTAATCAATCAGACAGCTTTGTACGCTTAAAGCCCCGTACAAAACCTAGACAAATTGACTGGTTCCCAACATAAACTAATTTCGTAGTGTTTAAACCTATAACAAAATTTTGAGTACTGCATAGCTTGTTTCTCATTTTTCTAATACCAGTTCTGTGCTTTACGTCTCAAATACATATGTTTCTGCTTTTCTTTATGCAGAAAACGTACTTGAGTACAAGCTTAGAAGTATTTACTGCCTTTCCACTCCGCCCCCTGTAATTCCGTGTTTTATATTAAACATTATAAAGCTTTAACATGAGTCATGTCAGGGGCAAACATCTCAAATAGGATATATCCCGTTAGCTTATCCCTTATTACCTCCCCTGAATATCTCTTCGTGACTAAACCGTTTATCTAGAAAATGCAGAAAAGACATGGCGGGGTTTTGAATTTATCTCCTTGATAACCAGAAACTACATAAGGATTTTTTTCAACGATCAAATATCTTATACATTCTATTTTAGAAATAGGTACAGCCCATTATCAATGTTAGGTAAAGCAGATGTATAAGACCAGTGTGAAATGTTTCTCATTTTACACTGAATCTGATTAAATGGCATCTGAGATCAATTTCTGCATGAATTTTGCAGGAAGAATTGTTATACGGCTGAATTAGATTGAGTGATGAAACAGTATTCGAGTTTCACAACAATTTTCTTTGTTCGCCTGTTTACAAAACGTGTAAGTCGTGATATGTGTAATATTTTATTTACCTATTGAATGCCGACAGCAAAGACGAAAGTGGGTGTGGAAGTTTATTTTTAAACACTCAAAAAATATTGAAAAAAAGAATGCAGCTTAAAATCACACAGCAGCAACAAACCACAGTCACAATAAATAAATATGGGCACTGGTTTTGTTATTTGTTTATAGACAAGTCTTGTGAGGCTGCTGTTAAAACTCAGAGGTATTTCGAACAGTGAGTGAAGATTATGTCAGGGAAAAGACAACCACTCCCACCTACAACACTCCAACACAGGGGCGATGGTAAGTGAGAAAAGAGGTACATTTTGCTATGAGTGGCATCTGCTGTTATTTATTTTTCTAGAAAGAACTCCGGATGGAGGATGATACTGTTAATTCTTTCCGCCCAACAATCACTCATTAGTGAAGAGCTTTCAGTCAGAATCTAGAATATAATTCTTACTACTGGTTCGTACAGTGTATTTTTTATACTGAAATATTTTTTTTTCTTTTTGGCACTTTGTACTATTTCTTCCTTTTGAAAAAAATATATTAATGATTCAACAGATGAATGCGTTTAAAAACAAGATTTTATTTTCTGTTTTATGATACTAATATTTGAAAGACGGACATTTTCGTGAAAGTCCAATTCCTCCTTGAAATTCTCTCTAAGTTACTTTCTCTCTCTCTCTCTTTCTCTGTCTCTGTCTCTCTCTCTCTCTCTCTCTCTCTTTCTGTCTCTCAATGAACTTTGAGCTGCAGTCTTTCTACAGTAATGAATTTTGTTTGTTCGAGAGATAAAACCCGTAAAACTGTACAACTGCTTCAGTACAAACTTTTTCACTTGACTTACTTTGTACTTGGTCATAACATATGCATAGTTTCTGTTCTATTTCATACAGATGGCTATGAAGTGCCGGTAGACCGACGGATGAGGAACACATACGATGTGATTTACCACAGGGGTTAAAATAAATGATTAAAAACATTTACTAAATCATTGTAATAAAAATAAGACTTAGGATGGCAAAGTCAATGTTGCTCCTTTTAGCTAATCAAATGCCGGTATCATCTGAAAGAAATTTGAACTTTAACATCTACATGTAACGGAAAAGTTCCATAAGAAATCATCAAAAATTGCTTTGTTTCCCAACCCGATTCAAAGTCGATGGAAGTTTCGAATTGGCCAACATATTTTCCTTTTTCAGAAATACTTTGAGAATTGTTGACTATTGTTTTGAAGGCAGCTATGTCTTTGAGTCTTTCATACACATCTGAGATAGCTGAAAACGTATTTAGACAGTTCAGGAACTACATAGTTGTAGCAAAACGTTAAAGGTAGAAAACTAAATTCCTAACATTATAAGACCCAAATACTCGCCTACAAGGTGTTTCTAAAACTATTGATAGCTTGGCAAATATAGAAAACGTCAAACCGTTTAACTATATAAATTTTTTTTGTTATTTTAGACAATGGAAGGAAGATTCGGGTGAGAAAATTACCAAGGAATGTCTCCCATGATACTTTAGAACTGTACTTTGAGAGCAAGAAACATTTTGGTCGTCAGCTAACAATACAAGATGTACAACTTGATCTAGACCACGATTCTGCTATAGTAACATTCGAAACGCCAACTGGTAAGTGAAAACATACCATTCCTTTTGATAATTCAAGTCTCATCAGACAAAGTATAACTGAGGAATCGATTATAAAAACATCGAAACCTAATAGTAATTTGTACAAAGTTTGTTTTTGGGGGTCTAAAAAAACAGTTTATTTAAAAAAGTGGCCGGAATTATGACCATAATCCATACATGCATTTGATGTGCTACGAGAAACGAAAGAATTGTAATGATTTGCAGTTTTACAATTGCTTAAACAGTCATTTAAGAAACGTTTACATATATAAAAAACAGTCTTTTTTGAAATAGATTAAGTGATTTATAATGAATGTATTTTTAACAGAATAGAAATAATAGCTGGGTATCTGACTTTAAGAAATGTTCTATTATTCTGTTTTGGTTCAAAAAAGCATCTCCTATTCCGTGACTATTCAAACAGATTCACAACTTATGGATTCCAACTTTCAAGCATGTATTTTCCTTTTCAAATATTTGGTATTGTTTTGGTGGTTTGCCAATATTTTAGATGCCAAGTTCGTTCTTCAAAAGCAGATGCAAAGTCCGTGTATACTGAACCAGCAAGAAATAGTCGTTGAAAAATTTATAGAGGATGAAGAGGACGGATCATATCTCGGAGGAGGCGGAGGCGCTGACGATGCAAACTGCTTGGTCTTATTTAAAAACGATGAAGGTCTATCAAATAACAAAACACTTACAGAAACTTTCATTAATCAAAATTTCATATGTCGTATTATGAAATGAAAAAGAATGCACATTTCATTCGCAATAGTATTCTTAATATTCTAAGAGCATGCTTCTTTTCAATTTATATTTCTGATAAACTTTGTTGTATGGTAACTAGCATACATGTGTTGAACCCCCTTGCTGATAACCATTTTTGTGCCCCCAAACGAAGATATTGGGGTTTGCGGTATATTGTTTTGCAAATTTCGGTCGGTCGTTTCGTTTCCAATCAATATCTAGAAAAAGAACCCTTTGACGCACTTTCCTCAATCTTGGTATGTAAGTTGGCTTTGACCAGTTAATGATCCTTGAAGTTTTTCAGATCATAAGGTCATAGGTCAATGTCACATTGAGTTTGAACTTGCAAAAAATATTCCGAAAAATATCAAGAGAATCTTTTGGCCTCATTAAAAGTTACTTCAGCGAAAATATCAAGAGCTTTTTTCCGCGTAATTGATCCAAAAAAGATTTTGAACGTGCTCATTTTTATCCCATGGAGTTTTATTTTTTATTGATTTTTATTTTATTTTTTGGACGACTTGACGAGCTAACTCCAATGAAATCTTTGACTACATCTATGATTTTTTTTCTTTATAAATGTATATGTTTTTTTTTTGTTTTTCAGATTCATTCTGGTATTTTTTGTAAAACAGAAAAATTATTATCAAAGAACAAATAATATGACAAGAAGAATCCCTTAAAATTATGTCAAAATCATAAATCACATTGTTTTTATTTTATTTTTTTTTGTTAACATTGACAAGTCGAATGATATTTATTTTCATCATAAACATATCTATTACATTTAATAGACCCTGTTGGAAGCAACTACAAAACGTTTTCACAAGTATGACTGATCAAAAGTAATTCAGTCAATTTGTAAGATCATTTGCCATAAAATTTTGTTAATTGTCACAACTTTAACATTGATTGGATGATCAAAAAGTGTTTATTGCTTTTTTGACAGCTATGCAGAATATACAAGGGTCCCTTTTGGGTAGGTTAATTTGCATAAATCCCACAATATAAGGCGTGATTTATGGATCTTTGACATTTCAATGGATATTAATTTATAAGCAGACACAAATTTCTACTTAATGGACATGCCATATTATTTTTTTTGTAATAGATTATTTTTCAAACAATGTTGTTTCAACGTAAAAATACACTGTATTGTGAATTTCCATTCCAGTGAAACAAATGTTAACACAGTAGGTCACCTAAATTCACTTCAATTTTACTACAAAATGACAAAGAATTTATTTATGACATAATCGTCAAGTGAGAAAGTGTTACTCAGCATGTTAAAATGTGGAGGAGATAGATCATATTCAAGTTTTTTTTAATACGCGTTTTATTTTCATAGAGTGGTATGAAAAGAAAAAATTCATGACTGGCGATAGCCACGAGTGAAGTATGATAATTTTCATACCTCGAGATGAAAATTAATCCCGTATTTATAGAACAAAAAAAGAATTCTGTTTATTATATATTTTCGCTCCTTTTTGACCTTACGATTCGAAAGAATTCCCCTTTAATTTTGTGTATTGGCTGAATTTAAAAGAAAGAAGTCCGGCAAGACACCAGTGAAAAAATGGAAAATATGTTTCACTGCAGTGAAAAATAAATTATTACAGTGAAAATTCGCAAAATGAAAATACGCATTTTATTTCATCAATATTTCTCAATTTTCAATTTATAAGTCTTTAATGAATAGTTTTATTTAGAACCACAACATGGAAGAAATTGGAATATTTGTTACTCACATTCTTAAAAAATTATAACCCGTTCTAAGGGCACAAAGTTTGTATTTATAATAAAAATCGAGTAGTAATCGCATTATGTTTTACAATTTAAAGCATTTTCATTGTTATTTATTGTGTTTCTTGCACTTGTTTTTTAGTTTTATTTTTGCAATTAAAAACGGATGCGTTATGAGAAGTGTAATTCTCCATTACAGCCTCGTAGAGTAGGGATAAATCTACTTCAAAGCTGAAAATTGCGGTGGAAACTACCGATGTCGAAACGGAAACAGCAGATCAACAATAACACGTTTTTTCTTATCAAAAGCAATTTTTTCATAATTTTGTAATTAAACCATTCTAGTCAGTACATTATGATTATTTTGAAGAGGTAAAGTTCCTATAGTCCTGTCGAATGGCATTTAACTGTGTCTCACTATGTACTGTTTCTGTTCTGTTCCACACAGATGGCAATGAAGTGCAGGTAGACCGACGGGTGGGCAATACAAACGATTCGATTAACTTCAATGGTAAAAAAATAAATGATAAAAAATATTTACAAAAGCATTGTAAGAGAAATTAGATTTAGGATAGCAAAGGAGCAGATGTGGTCCAGTGGTAACCCGCTGGACTGGTATAACAGGGGTCCCGAGTTCGATCCCCCACTCTTCCACTAACATTACTAATTGTCTTTCGGATGAGACATTAAACCGAGGTCCCATGTATCAGTGCTATACACTGAGCATTCAAAAGAACCAGGAGTATCTCTAGAATGGGATGCTTTCTGTATCTTGCTCCAACCCCACAACATAAAATAACTATTTTCTTCAGGGGGCGTCGGTTTAACTATATAAATTGTGTTTGTTATTTTAGACAATGGAAAAAAAATTCGGGTGAAAAAATTACCCACGCATATCTCCTGTGATACTTTACATCTGTACTTTGAGAGCAAGAGACACTTTGGTCGTCAGCTAATGGTACAAGATGTACAATTTGATCTAGACAACAATACTGCTATAGTAACATTCGAAACGCGAACTGGTAGGTCAAAACATCTAAGACAAAACATATCATTCATACTGATAATGCAAAACTCATCAGACATAGTATAACCTAGGAATCAATTATAATAACAATGAAACCTAATAGTAATTTGTACAAAGTCTTTTAACTGGGATCTAAAAAATCAGTTTATTGTAAAAAAGTGGCCGGCATAATGACCATATCCATACAAGCCTTTGACTTTGATGTGATACGAGAAATGGAAGAATTGTAATGATTTGCGGTTTTACAATTGCTTATACGGTCATTTAAGAAACGTAAATATATTCAAACCCCCCCAGGCTCTTGAACAAACTTCTAACAACAAAAAAATCTGTGACAGGGAAAATAGCCTGAAAGTATCAGAGTTCAACTCAACTTGTATGTATTTTTGATATAGATTAAGTGATTTTTATTGATGATGAATAAAAGAGAAGAAATAATATCAGAAACATAAATTTCTTTTTAAATCTGGGTATCTGACCTTACGAATATTTTATTATTCTGTTTTGGTTCTGTGACTATTCAAACAGATTCACAATTTACGGATTCCAACTTTCAAGCATGTATTTTCCTTTTCAAATATTTGTGAACCACTGGAATAGTTTCAAATATTTGGTAATGTTTTGGTGGTTTGCCATTATTTTAGATGCCAAGTTCGTTCTTCAAAAGCACATGCAAAGTCCGTCTATGATGAGCCAGCAAGAAATAGTCGTTGAAAAATTTATAGAGGATGAAGAGGACGGGTCAGATCCCGGAGGAGGCGGAGAATCGCGGGGTTATTCTGATCATAACGAAATACCTGTTACAGACACTATAGAAGTACTATTCTGGTTGATAAGAGCATCTGTGACGCGGGCTTTGGACACATTAACCTACTTTAAAGTGCATGTATCATCTTTAGTGAACATAAACAGTAAAAATCTTGCTAAAATTATAAGACAGCTTTTTCATTAAGTATACAACATAACTCATCTTTCAGGGTATGAAAATCAAAATGCTTACTTTAACATCTCAAATATTTTCTCATACTTCATCTTTTACAGGTATTTGATAAAATGTGCAGATTGCCTTGTAACACTGCACTTCGGGGTCAAATACACCTTGGGGTCAAATTTTGACCCCAAAGTGCGTCACAGAAGTACATATTTAATTTTAACATCAGACAAACGACCGCACTTCGGGGTCATAAAAATTAAATCAATAAAAATGAATTTTAGTGATTTTTTACAGAAATATCTTGTAGTTAATTCCAGTGTTATACTACAAATAAGCAATGAAGTAGGCGAAATGTATTAAGTCGGATTACATTAGCAGACGATAGTTTATTTCATTTTACATTACATCTACAATTTAAATAGTTTGTTATATAGTCAAGATTTTGGTGATATTTAAAGTGGTAAAATTCGTAAAGTATTTATCATTTACATTTAATCAGCAACAAATACAATGTTTTTATTTTTTGAATTACATATACATCAGAATTTAAATAGTACTAAGTAAGATTATTTGATTTCACAGTCATGTAACTAAGTACCGATCGTTATCTGGAAGTCCGCGTAAAATATTTCAAGGTTGAAGATCGAAGATAAGTCAGTACTCAGTATTTAAGCAGATCTCAGTTGACACCTACAGAACTTTGAACTTTGGTTCACTTCTCGATTTTGACTCCAAAGTGCGTTCAACCCCAAAGTGCGTTGTGAAGTTTACCGCATTTTGGGGTCGGACCCCAGAGTGCGTTTGACCCCAACGTGCGGTGTTATATTTGCCTGACACCCGTACGCCTTTATGAATTATTTCCATGAAGAATAGTATGTATCAAATATTTCAATGATCAGAAATACTACACATTTAAATCAACGTAATTTAACGTATTAATTTTGATTAGAAAGGATAAAAGAAATTTTAATTCAAAATGTTTATCTGCGTTATCGTTTTTATTTTGCAAAATATTGGACAGAAATGTCTGCTAATTTTTGTACGACGATAGGAGTTACCTCCCTAAAACAAAGAAAAAGACGTGAAAATTTTGCTTATGTGAGAAGAAAAAGATGTTAACAACAACCAGCAGTACATGTACGTATAAACTTTATCAGTTTTTTGAATTTCCGTGAGTTGTACAGCTTTTTGTGAAAACGAAAGTAGAGAACTTGTAAATAATGTGTCATATTTTGAAGTTTATTTTTGCTATTTCATTTTTTTCATTTTTATCCAGATATGAGTTAACATTAGTGGTTTAACTGCATACAAACTAGTTTTCTGTTTGGTAGTCAAAGGAAATGCCCCATCTGTCAGCCTGAAAAGAACAATTTATGCTAACAACTTTCAAGAAGTAGTAAGAAAGGCAAATAATTTTCAGTTGCAAAGGTCTGTTTGTTTACTCATATTGGGCCCATGTACCATACTAGTCAATTACATAGTGCATGCTGTAGTTTTTGTATTAATGATGGATGCATATATTTTTACAGATGAGTGGTTGGTTTGTAAAAATTATGAATTATTCTTCCACAGTTTGTGTTACTGTATATGATAGCTTCCTGTTTAGTTAAAACTAAAAAATACTTAATTCAAAAACATATTTTTAACTGACTTTGACCTGTGAAGAGTTACTTTAACTGTTTCAGTCACTCCTACATAATCCTGATAAAACACACACGTAGAGATTTTGGTTAAACTAAGTTAAATTACTACAAATTACATAGTTTGTGTTAAAGTTAATTTGAGTCATTTTAAAATGTAGGACTGCAGATAAAAAAAATTAAACTGATACCCCTGTCCTCCAAAGAAAAATAAATAAATTAACATAAAAGTTTGCTGATTAATCCGTTAATAGTTAAAGGCAATGAGAAATCAAACATGTACATGTATCTTACCACTTTGTCCTTACATTTTAGATTAATTGGTACCAGGTATTTAGATAGATAAGTGAAGAAACATCAAGTGTATGTGGAATTCTAACCAAACAAATTGCCATAAAGATAAACCTTTTGATAAATGCCTTTTAACTGCTGTGGTGAGTACTTTTTTTTTAGAAATATTATCTTTACAAGGGCATTTTTTTCTCATTTTCATCAAGCTTCTGCAGTTTTGTTATACCTTGCTTGTAGATTTATTTCAGTAGTAAATTTTGTAAGGGACTTTTAGTTGTACCTTTCTTGAGTCTTTTCCTTAGAAAATTCCATGGGATGTATAAATGTATATTACTTTCTACTTGATTTAAATACATTCAGCTGGGGTTAAAACCAGAAACTCAGTGTAGGCCAACTTTTAAAATTCTAATTTTTTATGTGAATGATTCAAACTATCAAAACAGCACTTTTAACACAAAATTTCATGAGGAAAAATTGAGCAAAGGAATACAGAAAATAAGCTTTGAATATAGGACTCTTGACTTGTGGACATACTGCATTTTTTTCACAGTCATCTTGTCCCTAAAGGTTATTTTTATGAGCATAAATATGTAGTAGATATTACTTCAGCAATTTTCTTGTTTTGTTTTTTAATCAAACTCTTGATAAATAGTCAAAGTGTTACATTATTTATAAGAAAAGTGTTGCAGTGCAATAAAACAGAAGAACTTGGTACAGTTTTGATAACCCTATCTAGATATATGTAATTTAGTTTGTCTTTTGTTTACAGGAAGTGGTTTTTCAAGTGTCCAGATGACTGCTGTTAGTGCTCAGTTTGATGAACAATTGGCATTTCATGCTTTCCTGTCCTTCCAGACAGGATTTCTGGCATACTTTGAACTGGAAATCTAAGGGATAAATGAAAATTAAACTTAAAAGTGTGAAACCTTTCAAAAGTAAAAGCTTATTTATATATGTGACAATATAAGAACTTTTGACTGTCATTACTATAAGTACTTTCTTTTACTTTTACAATGGGAATGAATAAAATGGAGATGAAAATGGCTTAGACAAGTTGATCTGAAGACTTTTTACTGGAGCTTCTATAGTGAAGTCAGTTCTTGATGAGCATTAAGGTCTGATAAGGATAAATGGAATACTTGAATAAGTATTTAACTTGTACACAATGATGTGTAATAATGTTTAGTGCACAGATGACACAAGATAAAAATTCTTAGCAAGAGAAACTAAAGACGTAGCAGTCTTCCTGCTATATGGTTACCTGTTATCCAGGACAATGAATACTGATTCTGTAAAACAGAAACTATAGACTATAGACTTTAACTTTATATAGCTCCAAGTTTGAAATGTTTTTGGCAGCCTTCATGACAATTTGTTGTCAAAAACTTTTTTAGACTGCTTAGGCTATTTCTCACCTCTGCAGCCTTCATGACCATGGGCGGATCCAGGATTTCAGGTTGAGGGGGGGGGGGGGGGCGCAAAATGTTTGGACCAATTTGTGTCCGTTTTCTACATCATTTCAACGGTTCTGATTATGCTGGGGTATACTGATTTGGCAATATTACATGGGCCTCTGATTATTCAATAAAGTTTTGAACAATAATGTATACATTTTTTAAAGACAAATTCAAAATAGACCTACAATAACACCTATGGTCCGGGAATTTTGAAGTGTGCGGGGGGGTGCGCCCCCCTCTGGATCCGCTAGTGATGACAATTTGTTGTCAAAAGCTTTTTTAGACTGCTTAGGCTATTTCTCACCTGTGTTTGTGAAAGATTATTTGTTGAAATATGTATGAATTGATGAATGTGTTAGGCTGGTCAGTTCATAAGGTATTAGACATGACAAAGGCAACAATCTTTATTTGGTAGTTAACCATGTTTTAGTACTTTCAAAAGACCTATCATCAATATGAAAGTTATAAATATGCATGTGAATTCTGGGTTATTGTATATCTGATTCTGTCATTTTCCTTCAACAAGACATGTTAAGCAATGCAGATATAATATTTGAAAAAAATCTTATATTTATTTTTGCTGTGCAAAACATAGTGGGTGGGGTAAATTGCTCCCCATTTTCAACATATCGGGCTAACTGAGATATATGACATTCACCTAAAGTGGTTTTCATACATAAATTTGTTATTTATGTATCAATTGTACCTATTTTACACAATCTGATGCATCAAATATAATAAATTAATCCAAAGTTATACGTACGATTTTTTTGTCTGTTGCAGCCTGTTGGGTCATAGGAATTTTTATTTGATAACTCTTAAAGATAAACGGTGACATACACTTTTTATTACATTTTTAGAATGACCGTAAAAATATCTACAAAATATAAGTTTATTATGAATTTGTTGTTATTATGCCACTACTATTTTCTCTGGTGAAATTTGTTGAAAAAAGTGATTTTTTTCTGAATTCTGGACTTAATTGGATAGTAAATTGAAATTTGACATTAAGTGCCAATGTTTATTTTTTATTATTTTTAAAACTATTTTTTGTTAATAGGGTCTTTACTGATAATTTCTCTTAAAAATTTATAAACTGAATACTCTCCGTTATTAAAATATTTGAATTTTTGTCAGTTTATGCAAAATTTCAGAGTCAAAAAGCCTAATTTAGACTGCATAGCTGCCAGTTAAATTTGTGAAAAAGTTCATTCGGCAACCTATGATTTTTTGCAGAAATCAACTTCCAATAAGTTAGTCTTCATAAAAATCACAGGCAGAAAAAATTGGTGTTACTTTGAATTTCACCAGTGGACCCCCTTAAGATGGTCTACATGTATTAGAAATTACAGGAGTAAAAAGTTTTTCCCACAATAAATATATACTAATAAACATCTTGGAAATGTTTCGCTTTTCACACATTTCACATCAATTGTATTCTGTTTGAGTTCAATTTTCAGGGTAACTGTGACAACTGATATAACTTTAAAATCATCTTGCAGTTTTACACTACTAAAACTTGCACACGGAAGTGTCAAAAACAAGGCTCTTTACCAGAAATAAAGGTTCACAGTAAAGACTCTAACATATGCAGATGACAGACTTTTAAGCTTAAAATTGTAACTCAGATAAGCCTATAATAAGAATTCATGCTTCTTTCTATTGAAACCAGGTGCGTGGAATTTCAGAAGAATGTACTGACGACACTTTGAGGTTCTACTTTGAAAACAAAATACGATCTGGAGGCGGAGACATATCAAGTTTCGCAGTTGAAAGAGAAAAAGGATTTGCACATATAACCTTCGAAGATAGATCAGGTACTGATATATCCAAATGTCCCTTCTTATTACATCTGGCTTCCTCGTAACGCGCTCGCCAGAAAGTCATGTGGGTACTTTATGTGGTAATATAATGATAATAAATATTTCATTTTTTCTTCAGAATAATAATCTAGGTAAACGTCTCTCTTTTGTAAAATAGAACTTTACTTATACACGTTCTCTGTCTTATTATCTAGAGGAAGATCACATGGAATATCGGGAATCGTACATACTGTTCTCTGATAATGATTTATGCCACAGATAAAATAACTGACTTGGTTTCATGGTAACATAACATGAAAGATTTGTGTCGATTTAATCTCATTCATACTTTGAAATTACAGTTGTACAGAGAGTGTTAGAAAGGGAACACACAGTGGTAAACAAAAGACTGATTGTCCAACCTTTCGTAATCAGTAAAACGGAACTGCTGTTGGATGAAGTTCCTGATACAGTAACTGAAGAGAGTCTCACAAACTTTGTCGAGGCCAAGTTTAAGATTGAAACCACTTCTGTCACTTTTAGTCAAGACAGGAATAAAGCACTAGTGCAGTTTGTTAAAGAATTCAGTAAGTAGCATCATACAATGCTACAATATTTACAAAAATTTCATACACGTTATTCTAAATCACCCATGTAGTCCGATATTAGAATGTCAGACGGTAATTTATGCATGTTTTTATTTCTCCTTAAACAAAACAAAATCTTTCGAATGATTTAATGCACATCTTTTATACTTGCAAAGAACAGCGGTAAAGAGTTTCACAAAAGTACGTATATGTAATCAACTCCGTTTTCCATTTTTAGCTCACCTGAGCACTCTGTGCTCAAGGTGAGCTTTTCTGATCGCCCTGTGTCCGTCGTCTGTCGTCATTTGTTTCTTTAAACAACATATCCTCCTAAAGCACTCGGTGAAAAATGATAAAACGTTGCAGGAATGTTCCTTCCATAAAGCTTTACCAAAGTTGTTCAAGAATTGTATTCCATGAAGAACTGTGGTTGATATAGCAACAAAAATGAAAAACTTAAAAACATTTTTCTAAAACTGCTAAGCCCAGAGCTCTGAAATTTGGTGTGTAGCATGTTTGCTTAATAGCAAACCCACAGCCAAAGTACTATCATAGCCCTCTTGTTTCAAATAGCCAACTAATCTTGCCATTTGGGGACAAGAAGATACATTAAGAGTTACCTAAGTCATTTTCGCGCAAAATATGACTGCACATTTGTGGCATAGTTTCTTTGTGAAAACAAATGTTTTATAAACTGAAGAACACTGAAAGTCAAGCAGTCCCTTTTGTCAGCGGCAGTACATGTATAATTTAGATATAAAAGCTCAATATAAAGGTTAGAATTACGAATATATAGGCATTTTGGGAATTTTGAAATTTTGCTGTTCTTATATTTGCTCTAAGATGTGTTGATAGTCTGCTCTTTTAGCTCGTGACATTGTTTTTTCTTTGCATTTGGCAGGCTTTATTAAAGCTCAAGAGGTGTTTGAAAAGTTTCCTCTTGATGGTGTTCATCTTGTTCCTGTCCAGGTGCCGGTTTCGACTGGTATAATTGTTACAACATCCCTGAAGATGTCACACATGACGGTGTTCAAGTATATTTTGAAAACACACGGCGAAGCAAAGGGGACGAAACATCCAAAGTTGAACTTCACGTTGAGGATGGATACTGCTTGGTCTTCTTTAAAAACGCTGAAGGTTGTTCTCCACTATTTCAAATACCAAAACACTTACAGAAACTTTCATAAATCTAAATTTCATATGTCGTATTATGAAATGAAAAAAAAAATGCACAATCCATTCGCAATGGTATTCTTACAGTTGAAGATACACTAAAAGCATGCTTCTCTTCAATTTATATTTTTGATTAACATTATCGCATGGCAACTAGCATACTTGTGTCGAACGCACTTCAGATGATATACATTTGTGTGCCTCCCATCGAAAATATTGTGGGGTATACTGTTTTGCAAATTTCGGTCGGTCGATAGACATTTCGTTTCCAATCAATATCTAGAGAAAGAACCATTAGAAGTACTTTCCTTAAACTTGGCATGTAGGATATGACCAGTTAATGATCCTTACAGTTTTTCGGATCATTAGGTTAAAGGCCAAGGTCACACTGAAAATGAAATGCAAAAATTATTCCGAAAAATATCTAGATAATCACTGGGCCTTGGTTCCTGAAACTTTATATGAATCTTGATTATGACCAGTAAATGACCCATAAAGTTTATAGGTCACTAGATCAAAAGTCAAGGTCACAGAGACCTTAAAAAGCAAAACAACTGTTTCCGATCAATAACTATAAAACGCTCGGGCACAGTCTCCCCAAAACTTCATAGGAGATTGGTCATTGCCAGTAGATGACCTCCCATAATTTTTCGGGTAATAAGGCCAAAGGCCAATGTTACTGACCTTAAAAAGCAAAACCTTTTCTGATAAATATCTAGAGAATCCTTGTGCTCAGGTTATTTAAACTTGGTGAGTAGGTTGGTCATGACCAGAAATGACCCCTATAGTTTTTCAAGCCAGTACGTCAAATCCCAAGGTCACAGTGACTTTGAAAACAAAAAATGATTCTGATCAATATTTACAGAACACTTTGGCACAGGTTTCCTAAAACTTCATAGGCAGATCGGCTATAGCCAGTAGATGACCCCTATAGGGATCAGTAAATCAAACGTCAAGATTATATTGATCATAAACTGAAAAAATGGTTTCTGAGGAATAACTAGAGAATGCTTGGGCCTACGGACCTTAAATTTGCAAAGCAGGTTGATAATGACCCGTAGATGGCTTATTTTGCATTTAACGTCTCTTCGTTAAAGTTCAATGTCAGAGTGAGCATTAACAGAAAAATGGTTTCCAATCAATATTTAGAAAACCTTGGGCATTGGCTTCTCAAACTTGGCTTGCAGGTTGGTCTGTTCAGGAGATGACCCAAGTTGTCTTTGAGGTCACTAGATTAAAGGTCAATGTCACGATTGCCATAAACTATAAACATAAAAACAGATTCTGATTGATATCTAGAGAACCCTTGAGCCTATGGAGGCTACTCGTTGCCAAAAATCCAGCCCTGCAAGTTTGTTAATTCATGCTTCAGTTTTACAAAGCTCATTCGTTAAAACCTAAATGCATATCCGAGAGGTACATTCAGTACTAGTAATTGTGTATTGAATATCGCAGTTTTACACCTGTCATCTTTAATTCTAATAAGTAAGCCGATAACATGCAGCAAGAGTAAATTGTAGATTGCATTTTCAAACACACAAATGTAGACGGAATAAAGTACACTACACGTCTTACATCGTACGACACGCAGTTAAGCAATGTAATTGCATACAATAACGCATTCAGACTGACAGCAGCACACTTGAATTTTACATCTATACACAATTAACATTTGTAGACAATTTTGCAACTTCCATATATGGCAATATCACGAAGATAGCCGAAGATTAAAAATGGGAGGAGTCATTTTTCAAGAGCGGAAAAGAAAAGGGAGGAAACTATTATAATAAGAACCTGAAACATAGGTATGTGATGAAAGTCCGTTTGACTGAATGATGTTCAAAAAAGAGCTATCACAATAAGGTGACAATGGTCTCCCAACCTGCCCGCATTCAAAACACTAGCATACAGTGATGGCAAATAAAAGATACCCTTATATTGTCATGCTCAAGGTAAAAAAGTTTATCAATAAAATTAATATACGGATATTTTAAAAGTTTTATCAGTCTCTTTGATAGTTTACAAGTTATGCTCAAGACGAAAATTTCACTTTTTAATTAAAAAGAGGACAATTTATTTGGTTTTACATTTGCTTATTTATTGTTATGGAAAATAATTTCCAAACTAGGCAAATGTTTGTTTAACTTTTTTATTCTTAAACACTACCTACAAATTATATTCCTCAGAAGGTAAGAATATTGAAAACGCACCTTGTTCAGAACACCAAGACGATACATCGCGCGCAATATCCACGCCATATGTCAAGGTCACACTTTGAGTTTAAAGATCAATAAATTCTGTATATATAAATATATTGATTCAAAGTCTGCCGTTTATAAAATGGCCATCACTGGTTAAATACTGCCTCATGGGAGTTTAAAAACATTTCTTTTTAAAATAGTTTCACGAATTTACGGTTGGCAAGGAGTAATTTACATATGTGAAATGAACTGGCGCTGAATTTTCCAAGCCACATCTTTTAATGAGCCTGTATGACATAGTTTGTCGACATATCCTAACTTGACTTAAAACTTTATTATAACATAATATATGGTTTGTCTACAAATGACGATAAAAGATCGACATAGGGCTTGCACTCACTCAACTGTAAAGTAATATTGTATGATGCATATCTGAGATTATTTCTATAAAAAATCAAAAATCGAAAACACTCAAATATTCTATACCTGCCGAATTTTTCTGTGTGTGCTTAATTCTATGCTTCAGCAGTAATAATTTTAACCGCTTCATCATCCAGGAATTACTTATGGCTCTTAAGCGCAGTCTCAAATTGACCCCATTGGGGCGCACTTGTGCATCCCTGAAGTTAACTCAGGAAAGCACAAAGAGCAGACTGACCTGTACTGGTTTTTCGAATCGGGAACCAAATGAAACGCTGGTGGTTAAATGTTGCCTGTCGTAGCTAGAAAGGGTGATACAGACCCCTAGGTCCGGATTCTTAGAAGATCTGTTTCAGTCGTGGCTTAAACCATGAAGAAAAAGGCGCACTGATTGGCAGTTTCTACATCACTGGTGACAAACTGTCAGAGGTATGAAATGGCTGACATTTTCTTACTCCAGTAAGGTGACCGTCTTTCACCGATGCAAAGAAAAACTACGACTGGATGTATCTCGCATTTAAAGGGATATACAGGCAGAAGTTTCATGTTTTCTTTCACGTTTCTTCAATCAATATACTATAAATGCGCTCGAAATGAATATAATGAACATACATAGTAACAAAGATTTCCTCTATTTAAATGAAAAACCGGGTGGTTTCCTAACTTGACCCACGTGGGTCTAGACAGAAAATTTAGATTTCGCGCAAAATTTTGCAATGAATGATTGGACGGTTGAAGTACCTGTCAAGTGATCTACGGCCAAAAGCAACCCAAGAGAAACGACGATTGGCTGTTTTTGTCACATGACCTATTTAAAATAACCGTTTGCGTTTTACTTTCAGTTAAAGAAATTTCAAATATTTACGTTTAAGCCCGCATTTCACTTTATTCATATGGACAAACATACTGGGAATTTAAAGTTCTTCATATTGAACGTGATTTGAGCAAATAATATCAGTTTTAATTTTTTTTTTGGCATTCATTTTTCTGTGTATCCCTTTAAATGAAGAAACCGCAATATTTAAACAACAATAATTTTTAGAAGTTTAGAATTTTAGAAAATTTCAATATATTATTTTTTTATTTCTGGAAAAGTTAATGGTTAAATCAATAATATAACTAAAAAGATAAAGTTCTTTATCATAACAAAGGAGGTAATAAAGAGAATCATAAAATAGCTGAAATGATAATACAAAATCTTTTTATGTCTAAGAAATGTCAAAATAGTGATAAATACGAAGGAAGCATGAAGTTTCAAACATTAAAATTATTATGTTGCTATGCCTAAAATAAAAATAAAACAGCTGCATAATGTCTTTATCTCACATCAAAGTAAATACCGAAATTGAGCGGAAAATAACGTTTATTTACGATAGTGAAGTGGGCGGATATAAAGCGGAGCTTATCCATTTAAGGCTTACAGAAACGTGTTCAAAAGAATCATACTAGTCTGCCAATGTAAACATTACGCTCGGGTAATGTTAGAAAGCATTTGAAAATAACTCCTGTTCTTTTGTGGGTTACATGAGTATATTCTGCATGTTTCAAAGTAAGGATGAACAATTGTTATTGTAATTTAAAAGAACATATTGTTTTGTAGTTTTACAATATGTAGTGTGTTGAAATGGAGGGGTACAGTGTTGAATTTGCAAAATCAGTCCATGAATGCATCACTGGAGTTTACATAGAAAGAAATACAATTGCATTATATTGACAAAACAAACTGTACAACTCAGATCAACAAGGCTGGAGTTTTGGCAACGAATAGCCTTGCTGCCTCAAAACTTCTTACCTACCTACCCTTTCACTTTCCTATCTACCTACCCATGTAGTTCATGTACCCTTGCTTGTTCTTTGGTAATTGAATTTTATACATTTTATAACCAAAGTGTCATTGACATAATCTACAGTTCCTCTCGTACATGTAACTTGCCATGGCCAATAGCTTTTGATATCAGAAGCCCCTGGCATCCTCCCTTTAATGTTTTGACATAAGTAGCTTTCCTTCTTCTACCTTCCTATACCTTTATGGCTGCTTCTAGCAATAAGGCGCTACTGGGACGTATATGTTTTACAAACATCTCTTGTTTCAGCTGTTTCTCGCGTTTGTCAAAAAACAGATCATAAACTTCACAGTAAGCATGTTGATGTCAAGCCATATAATGAATACCTTGGTCTGCCAGCGGCTCTAGAAGATCTAGCATTTAAACTCCCTGAACCATTCACTCTAGATGACCAGGATTCACATAAAATGAAGTTTTTGCAGAAGAATGCTACACAGAGGTCACTTCTTGAAAAAGAACTGACAAAGTGTAGAGCAAAAATATGTTGGGATCCTATTTCGGTAGAATGTACAATTAAAAGGATGACAAGTTGGACAGAAAACTACTTAAATCTTGGCCTGAAGACACACAGGTGTGTATCAGAGAATTTACAAATAATCTTACAGTCAAAAAGAAAGCTGTTGATAAAAATGTTTTGACTGAAATACGCATTCAATTAAGTAAATTACATCTATCACACCCTGACGATGTAGCACTCATTGTAGAAAAGGAAAATAATCAAATCATCCTTGTAGCACTTGAAAATGTAGCTGACCTGGTATGGCAAGATATAGTTAAAGCAGCTGAGACTGCTGAAAGAATTGTAAAGGAGAAAAGAGAAAGTACAACAGAAAATAAAGAGCTAGATGAATGGAAAATCGCCTACTTGAAAGCAGCTCATTTTGAAGAAGACATGTTGAGAAAATATCAGAACATACAGATGAGATTCGAAGATTCGAAAGTAAAGGGTAGGATTTTCCTGACGGGTCCAACAGGAATTATCCACACCGTTTGGATAACTATGTTTGAAAGAATAGAAAACGTGAAACAACACGAGGTCGAACTTGAGAAGGAACAGATTGAACTTCTTCAAAATGAGGCGACCATAGAGAAAGTAAAACAAGCAATGAAAAGAAAAAATGTACCAGATGTTTTGGAGGTTAAACCTAGCTGTGTCATATTGTATGCTGATGAAGAAGATGACCTGTTCAAAATGGAGTCTGCTATTAATAAAACTCTTGCAAAATATACCATAAACCTTGATTCTGGAACAGAAGAGATCTTGAAGTCCGGAAGATGGAGAACAACAGAACAGTCGCTAAATGAGAAGTTCTCTGGCTGCGTTAAAATTAAAGAGAAGCGTAATCAGCTGGAAATATTCACGCTTCGTGATATACAAGATGAGGTTTCTGATGAACTACAAAGCTTCCTTACAAGGAACGCTAGATACAAAGAAGAAATGACACTAACACGTCCTGTGTTGCTCTCTTTCAAACATGTCATCAACGACAAGTTTATCAAAGAAGTACATTCACTCAAAAGTCGTGGTCTGAATGTCGATATACATTTGAATGAGAAGAGTGGGGCAGTATCTCTTGAAGGTATGTTTTTTGTTGACACTCTCATATGTTAAAACATATGTTAATATGTTAACATGTTAATGTTTCAATAAACCCCCTCTGACATAAAGGTATATTTAAAGTACATTGTTTTATTTCTATTATTGAAACTGGGAAAAAAATAGAATTTCTTGTTTACAAAATATGATCGATTATTAAAAATTGTATTGTCTGAATTCATCTGAAAGATAAACAAACAACTCCAATGTTTAATTTTGCTCCACTGTGATATATAGGAACGTCAGAAGGCATAAAAGAGGGCAAACGACTTATAACCATATCGCAAGACAGCATTGAAACTGAACAGCATACAATAAGTTTTCCGAAAGTCAGGAAATATTTCGGCAGTAGTAAAGGAAAAGAGTGTATTGAGAATATAGAGAAAAATACACCATGTACTATCGATACACAGGGAGCTGGCTTTAAAAGAAGTGTGCATGCCAGTAAGACACCCTCCACTTACGGCATCTCTAAAACGTGTGCTGAAGCAACTCTTAAAACTGGTGTAAAGGTATATACACTATATAAATATCTCCAATGCTTATATATATTTGTTTCATTAGTGTCTTCATGCTTATTGATTTTTCTCTCAAGGCTCAATATGCCCTTTTCTTATCAACACTTGCTTGTAACCAAAAAAATAGCTTTGTGTTTAAGTTAGAGGAGCTATTATTAGTATTTTCTTGTATGCTTTTGAGTTGTAATTGTATCGGAAAACTGACATATTACTTGTAGTTTAGAACATATCAAACACTAATTTTACAAATTTATCTTTAAAGATAACTTTTTATAAGAAAAACATTAATAAGTATTGATAAATATAAATACTTCTGCTGATAAGCACAAACATATCTAATCAAATAAAAATACAGGTATTCGTGGTTGGTGGTGATATGACGGAGCTTCAGGTAGATGTACTTGTGAATGCTGCCAATAAGGAACTGAAACACGCTGGAGGGTTAGCGAGAGTTATTCTAAACAAAGGTTGGTTATATACAGTTTTGTCATTTTTGTTGTGCTCAGCTCTTTTTTCTCCTTTGTCTTAGCTCCTACAGTACTTTTCTTCCATTCCATCGAAAACAGTTCTCTCAGTTTTTATGTACTGTGAAAATCGCATTCATTGTGACACAAAACAAGTTTAAACAATGCTCCAGGTGGGTTTTCTTTAATTTTTGGGTGTCTAAAATATCAGCTTGTTAAAATGATGTTGTCTTAACATAAAATGGTGAAAATGACTTACTTCATAATTGATTATCTAGTTACAAAGACAGTGTCATAAACTGCACTAAAATCACCACAGAATAAAGACTGTTTTTAAATAATTTCCCTCATTTATACTTAGTTTCAGCTAAAATGCTAGTTCACATACTTCAGGTGGCCAAGATATTCAAAACGAGTGTGATAATCGAATTAAAACGAAAGGTCCATTGTCTGAAGGGCGTGTTTTTATGAGCAAAGCTGGAAAGCTGAAATGCAAGTTTGTGGCACATGCTGTCAGTCCACACTGGCAAGGGGGTGACAAAGATGAAGAATTTTGCTTACAAAAAGCTATTTACTCAAGTATTGAAAAGACAGAGAAGAGAAAGCTCGGATCAATTGCGATGCCTGCACTCAGTGCTGGAATGTTTATGTATCCAGTGGATCGGTCTTGCAAGGCAATTGTTAAAGCACTTTATCAGCATTTTCAGGTAAAGTTCAAGTTAGTTTCAGTAATTTAAAAATTTAAATTGAAAGCTTGTGTCTGGTTCTTTCTGAGTACAGTCTTTACCTGCATTTCCCTGGAAAAATATAAATGTTTAAATGCTGCAATTCAGTTGTAATTCCAAACGGTATTAAGTTTTTTTTTTCATGTTGTATATATATTAGGGATGGCAACGAGTAACCGGTTAACAGAGTACTCGATCGAACGTCCGAATATCGGTTAAAAAAATTGATATTCGATTACTCGGAAAAAATATATAATTTCTATTTTTTGCGATTTAGAAAGATTTGTGTATCCAATTAGTTCAGAAATTCGGAGAAGTACATGTATCTACATAAACACCTATTAAATGCAATCAGAACATTCTTGCAGAAGGGGAAAATGATATCGTAAATTTAACCAGGCGATCAACAGTTTGACACGCCCATGGGATTGAACACCTGTGTCGCTTACATCTTTCGGCCTCTTATGATATTTAATTACCTTTAATTTTGTAGCCGAAACTACAGTTTGTAGCCGAAACTTGTTTTAAGATAACTGTTTTGAAAACAGCAAAGGGCCGGATTGCTGTTATGAGTGTTAGATTAAAGGTAGTAATTAGACCCGACTAAACGTTTGTTTTTCTTAACTCAACAAAGGAGATTTACACCCTTTTCTCCTTTATACATATAAATCCAGAAATATCATTAACTTTTTATATCTTGATAAAGTTTTTGCTTAGAATAAGATATTAAAATTTCCATAGTGTCAAAATGCCGCCTGCAGACGGTGTTGATATTGTGTGATAAAACTTTGAAGTTCATTGGAAATCATCCGAGTAACCGAGTACTCGATCGGAAAAATGACCGAGTACTCGAGTATTGATTTTGGTATTCGTTGCCATCCCTAATGTAATATATATCTTCCTTTATACCTTTCCATACACAGGGAACAGAGTCGAGCATAAAGGAAGTGTTCCTGTGTGATATTAGCAAAGCAACTGTGGATGCATTTATCAATGCCTTACAAGCTATTATTCCAAATGTGAAGGTTCTAGGTAATGTTTCATTTATTTAATGTTTATCACAAGGTTGAAAGTCGATGTATGTTTTTAAAATATCGAATTCTATAAAAGTGATATGCTGCTTTTTGCATTCAAGGTGTTTTTTCGAACTGAAACATTGCACCCTCCCTCATCCTCTGCATTTTTGTTGCTGATCAGAACTTTTTTAAGACTTGATGACCACTCTTACTTTGACCTTTGATAAAGAGACATCAGATGAAATAGAAGTTATCATTATCGTTGTTAACAGCCCTCCTATGAAGTACAAAATGATAGATTAAGTTGATATTGAGTTATTGAAACTTTTTTTTGTTGGTGGTGGTTACTCGAACTTTGACTTTAGATGAAAACAAAAAACACCAGAAATAGTTTTTTTTATCATGGTCTTTCAAAACAACTTAGAGTCGTTGGTCGAGTAGTTATCGAGCTACCGATCTGGAGTCGTTTGAAAATCAAAAGCCAATGTGACCACGGCTTTTGTCGAACTGATCTTAGAAATAAATATGAGTCATATAATCATTACGAGCAACCTATGCCGAGTTGAAAGTCCCCTGGCTTGTAAGTTTTTATCTGAAGCTACTGACGGATCAGCGAGCGTATGGACCGACAGAAACAATATTACCTACAGCTTCATCTGACAGGCTTCTTTTTTGTCTTTTTCTGATCACCATAGACTTTGGAATTGTGAAAAGTCTGCGTAGGAAATCAAAAGGCTGCATCGAATTTACATTTGTAAATCAAGTATTAGTCTTGATAAAGCAAACCGGTGTGTGCGAACGATTTTTGTTCGGCTCGCTTCTTCTAATCCCCTGCAATATGTAATACACTAAAAGGTAATAAGAACTTGACTGTAGCATAACGAAATTATGCAAATACATCAATAAAATATGTTAAATAAAATTGTGTACTAAACTTTTGGGCGGTAAGGGGTCGATATTTGGTAAACAACCACCCTAACATTATATAACTAGACATCTGAATTAAAAAAGTTTTCAATACTTCTTTTAAATTATATTTATTTTTCAGGAACTTTGAATTTATATTTGGCGATGGTTTTGTCGATGTTTTTCAGATAATATTAGCCGAGGAGATGGACAAAATAAGACAATAATAATCAGCGATGAAGAAGAAAATACTGGACACTCGAGAGATTCAACTGGAATAGTAGACATTGAAGTTGTGAAAGGCGTGCTCGCAAAAGAGAAGTCTGATGTGATTGTGAACTCAACTGCACCAAATTTAAATTTACAGAAAGGGGCTGTGTCGAGAGCCATTCTTACGGCTGGAGGAAACAGGATACAGGACGAATGTTCCAGAAATCATCCAAAGGGTATTGATGTTGGGGAAGTCGCCGTGACAACTGGTGGGAAATTAATATGCTCAAACATTTACCACATAACGTTAAGACATTTCGACGAACGAAACCCTCGAGTGTGTTTTCAGGTAATTAACGTTCTTTCATGCACACTGAAAAACATATATTGCAGGATACAGCAGTGTTAAAATGGTAACACCATTTAGCTCAAAATGAAGGAAAAAACGTTGAAACTGTTAAATCAAATACATTGAAATCTTAAGAAGTTACATATATTTATGGCGCACATACAATGTTGAAGGCAGTTCACAGATAATAACCGTGTTAACTAACATTTAATTTGGTTTCTATTATTTTACAGGGTATAACTGACTGTGTGACCGCCTGCCTTGCAGAAGCAGATAGTAATGGGTACAAATCCATATCCTTCCCTGCTATTGGAACAGGTGGTCAGAAATATCCCAAAGAAAAAGTTGCCAAAGAAATGTTCAAAGCCGTTTCAAACTTTTGGAAAGCAAACCCTTCATCATCCGTTACGAATGTTCGATTATTGATTTATAAAGAGGATGACGAAACGTTTGAGGTAGTATTTGTGTTAGTCACATTTGGTTTACCAAACAATATGAACAAACACATGGTTGTAGTAAATCAAATGTATTTTTTATAGTCTAGTGCGATGTAGTTTTCACAAGGTTGTCATGAATTACGTTTTTTTTGCGTGTCATTTAATAAAAAATAAATGAAAAATAATACAAGATTGTGGAGACAAAGCAAGAAAAGAAATAGATATGTTTCGGAAACAACATGAAATACAAAGAACTGAACATTCAGTTCCTGTTTAATTTTAGAGAATTTACCTAAAAAATATTTATCATTTATTTAAACTGTTCCGACTTTTTATGTAAAAAGAAGGGTTTTAAGCTGTAAAACTTCAAAATTAACTAATAATGGTTAAAGAAGTACACATGTATGTATTACATCACTAAGCAGCATGTTTTTATGGTTGAAAACTGGATGACAATTTATACTGAAGATATCCGAATAGGTCTTTTTATTACTGGAAAATGTGCCATTCTGGAATTTTCTTTTCATGAAAATTTTGTTTTATTGAAATATCAAAAATTCTAAAAGTATCTTGTATAAATGAACTCTATATTGTTACACAAATTCAACAGCATAACATTTGTAAACCTGTAGAATATTTTTAATCATTTCTGCAAATTTGTTTATGTTAAGAAATGAAAATGTTTTTGCTACATAACAGGCTTTTGTGACAGAAGAAAAAATCTGGAAAAGTGGTTACTCTCATCACAGACCAAAGGCATCAAGGCAACGAAATCTAAAACCGGTCGTGGGTAAACTGGTCAATGAAACAAGAGGTAATTTTATTTAAGAAAATGTTAATTACAACTCCACAATTTGCTTCACATTAATCATAACAAAAGGCCGCCATCCTAGCATGGTATAAGTTTGTGATTTAGGAACAAAGTAGCGTTCTAAGAGAGACTGAGTTTTAATAGAAAATAAGTGTAACTCTTGTGTCAATAATTGAATCGGTTTTGCCTGCCGTAGCGTCACTACTAGGTTTAATACGGTTAGTCATGTACCTCCACGAATTTCCCCTTTTTGTCATTCCTGGTCACAATTGTATGTAATGATTTATCTTAGACAATGTTTAATCATAAATCATTTAATTATTGTCAGTTTTCTGCTTCTTACATACCGTCCGCGCGGATAGCTCAGTTTGTAGAAATCTGACGTGCAAGCAGAGGGGGTGAGTTCAAGTCTGGCCTGGTTACACAATTTTCTAATCTGAAAACATTTGGGACCAACGTGGTCAGTTTTTGATTAGTCCAAACAATTCTGATAAACTATAAACTAGTCGTATATCTGAGTTGTATGATCTATGATTTTTTATCTCTTTGATTCTTTGCAGTTTTAAGGCTTGGGGTGAATTTTGTTACGGATACTAATATTATTTCTACACACAAAAAAGTGCTTGAATGAAGTGTGCCCATGAATGCTTTAATATTTTTGTCTAGAAATAAGTGGTAAATGTGCGGTCTGAACTTAGGTATATATATAGGTTTAGTTCATGGCATTTCATTCACATGGTACGTTATTACTGCTCTTACAGGTTACGCTGAGTTTAAAATCGGAGGTTTAAAGGTCGATGTGCGTGAAGGTGATTTAACAGATGACAGCTCGGACGCTATTGTTGCAAGCTGTAATTTAGACCTTGACCTTAGCAAAGGTAAATGTAATGCAGAAACAAATAGTCCTACAAATTACCAAGTAGAATGATAGCTTATATTGTATTTGAAAGACTCTATCTTAGTTGGATTTGCTTCTTTTAAAACGTCGATTGAATAAAATTGAGTAAGTTGTAGAAAGTTGTACTATCTAAAATTCAAGAGAATAATTCAGACGTAATTCCACTGTATCTTATAAGAAAAAAAGAAAAGTTAAACTGTTGAGACTTTTCTGAGATATTTTTCTGATTTTAATTAAAGGTACATCTGTTTCGTTTCTTTTAAAGGCGACTTTAGTGGGTACAATTTTACTTTATATTGAAAGATTTTCAACTCAGAAAAGTATACGTAAAGAATATTATGATACAATAAGCATTGGTTAACGACTCACTTTACTTACCCCAGTTTGGTGTTTGTTGGTTTATTTTCTTGTATCTGGTAGAATGATCCTTGTAAAAAAATCTGAGGAAGGCAACAGCATTCTGTATAACAGTACTTGTCTTAACTGATTATGTAAATAAAAGATGTTCTTTCATAAATCGATGACAACCTGAAAAAACAAAACAAAAAAATAACTTAAATACTCAATCATTCACTATGAGCTTGGACTAAAACTTGCAGTTATACTGAATGGCAATTCAATATAAAATAATAAATATCGACAACTGAAAATACTTGAATTAAAACTTGAAAGTAATATTACTGTAGGTGCGGTGACGAAAGCCCTTTTGAAGAAAGGAGGTGACGCAATAGAACGAGACTGCAAACAACAAAGTACGTTTTTTGTGTTTTTTTGCGAGAAGTATAAACTTGTGACGTAGTGCAAATTCGACCATTCTTAATTGACCCAATCGAAACGCACATTTGGTTTTGCCTTACATTTAGTTATACATTTCATTTTTAAGTTCTGAAATGTTGTTTCTGGTTCATCGTGCAAATCTGACATTCGTAACTTGAATATATATATTTGTTTTACCTTTAAGTTTACGCATTGTTGTTATAATAAATAGTCTTGAATATATATATATATATATATATATATATATATATATATATATATATATATATATATATATATATATATATACTGACGGAAAAATATAACTGTGCACACTAAAATACTTAATATCAATTATTAGGTATAAAATTATTTTAGCAGATTTCTTCTCAATAATACTGCTTTTCGCGAGTTGCACGTGCAAAATTTATAGCCCGTAACGGTCGCGCTTTTTACGTGTTTCTTTATGTTAACATCCTCGTACATGCTGTTTCGAGTTATTTTAACCGTCAAATTATAGTGAGCTACCCAGCAGTTCAGAAAAACACCTTCATTTGGATTTTAAGTCTTTGAAGACAATGCCACGCATCTCAGAAAATGATCGCCTACGTGCCGTCGGTATGCTCCAAGCAGGCATTGCTCAAAATGCGGTTGCGCAGCGTTTTTGGTGTTCACCGAAACACCATATCAGCACTTTGGCGACGATTTCAGCAACGTTGCAACGTCCGTGATCTACCACGTCCAGGGCGTCCACGTGTGACGTCAATCCGTCAAGACAATTATATCCGGCTTACACACCTACGGAATCGATTTCAACCGGCCACATTAACAGCACGAACAATTCCTGGCTTGAGACCTATCAGTGGACGAACTGTTAGAAACCGATTAAGAGAGCACAGCATTACTCCACGACGTCCTGCGATACGTCCTACTCTTCTCTTACGTCATCGACAACGTCGACGTCAGTGGTGCAGACAGTATCTAAGGCTTCCAAGAGCATATTGGAATAATGTTCTGTTTACTGACGAGTCGCGGTTTCACTTAGAAAGTTCGGACGGACGAGTTCGTGTATACAGGCGTCGCGGAGAACGTTACTTGGATCCCTGTGTTTTTCAACGTCAACGTTTTGGTGGTGGTGGGTCGATAATGGTTTGGGGAGGTATCTCATCTCAAGGCAGGACCCAGCTTGTAATTGTCCGTGGCAATTTAACGGGTGTTCGTTACAGAGATGAGATTGTCATACCCCACGTGCTGCCATTTCTTCAACGTCAAGGGCGTAACATGACGTTTCAACAAGACAACGCTCGGCCACATGTAGCACGTGTAGTTACCGGGTTTCTGGCTCAGCAAAACGTGAGTGTCTTACCCTGGCCCGCTGTTTCACCAGATCTTTCACCAATTGAGCACGTTTGGGATGAGATGAAGAGACGCCTCCGTCAAAGACGTAACCAACCTCTCACGCTGGACCAACTAGCGCAGACATTGGTCAACATCTGGAACACCATTCCACAGGCAGTTATCGCCAACTTAGTTGCCTCTATGCCTCGTCGCTGCCGTGCTTGCTTGAACGCCAATGGAGGCCACACACGATACTGACCTTGTGAAATCAGATTTCATACCTGTCAACTTCTGCGCCTTGTTACTGTAAAAATTGTTTTACATGATGAAGTGTTTGTATTGATTGTTAAAAATAAAACGTTGATTGGCTAATTTGCAAAGTTTTATGTTACTATTCCTAATATTAAAAAAAATTCTATACCTTGAAGTATGCACAGTTATATTTTTCCGTTAGTATATATATATATATATCTGAGTTGTTGTTCAACCATATATATATATAATGAATAATCTTTTTATATCAGGAATGCTTTGAAGCAGCTGTAAACGCAACTGTTTTCTTTAAGAAATTCATTACAAATCACATAAAATCAGCCAAGTTTTAAGAACAGTAACATCTATTGAAATTTATTTCAATTTTGCATTGCACATCAGTAAATGAAAAGTTCCAATGATTTATTTCATATTCAGGGTCAACAATGAAGAAAGATGGAATTGTAATCACCACGGCAGGAAACCTTCGTGCAAAATATATCATACACGTTGATACAAAGTACAAGACATTCGAATGGACACCGGTTGTGTTATCATGTCTACGAATAGCAGAAAAACATAAAATATCAAGTCTCGCTTTCCCTGCACTAGGAACAAGTAAGTAACTGATAACTTAATTGTACCTGTGAAAATCACATATTTATTGATTTACGTTAAAAGTATTGCTCTACTACGTCTGAGGTTAATATGTCAGATATTTTATACGACAAATTGTAATCAGAAAGACATAATTAATTTTTGATTTGTCAGTTTTGAAGGGCGGGAGAAACGAGATAAAACAAACATGGTGACTTAAGAAACAATACCTTTATATCTATTATAACATTTGTTTTCAACCACAGGTGTTGGCTGTAAACCTGGAGACATTGCGGGTGTCATGTGTTCCGCCATCGGTGACTTCGAAAACGACAATCCTAAAAGTCTCAAAAAAATTAGATTGGTGATATTCCAGCAGGAGATGGTATCGGGTTTCATTAGTGGAATGAAGACAGCAATATCTGGTAGATCTCTATAGATAATTACATTTGCCATCTTTGAGTCAGTTTGTCTAATCAATATATTCACCATTACATGACTACAGAATGAAGTTACCAGCACACTGTCTTTAGAATTTTATTTATATTATACATGTTTTTTTTTTCATTTCGAGCCTTGTATTTTTAAGCTGATGGTCAGAAGACAGGATAAAATGAATAAATTGCAGGTCAGCAGACAGACAGACAGATATATCTTATTGTTTTAATTAAAAGAAACATTTAGATAAAAAGCACATAACTTAGAAAATGTATTTCAAAGATTTCAGCACCTTTTAACTAAACATTTAATTACAAATATTGTCATTGGTTATCCAATATCTGTCATCAAGTATTTTGAAATAAATCCAATAGATAGGATAAGACACAGAGATAATGGCTGATAGACATTAGGACACTGATAATAGTGCAACCTTTAAACAAAATTCTATTTAAATGAATGCTTAAATATTATCTAAATATTGTGTTTTCAACATACTCTGTTTGACTATCAAGGTCGTCCTCGGAGTGAAGTTGGACATCAACCTACAAGGGGACCTTCCCATCACCAGGACAATAAACGACAAGGACAATACGATGATGACAGTGATGATCACTATTCTATTACTATATATGCCGAGGACACAGGTAAAGCTCAGAATGCTATAAAGAGCATAGAAACGACCGTTAAGAATGAATGGATAGAGAAAAAAATAGAAGATTCTGGCATTACGAGATTCACCTCCGAACCTGTAAGTACTGCCTGTCTTTCATGTGTTTTTTTTTTCAATTTAAAACGATAAATACATGTAGACTTTGTAATAACTAACAATATTATAACATTTTCTTTATAAAAAGGAACCATGTTTGAGTAATAAATAGACATTTTATTCATCACTTTTTCAAACAGCAAATGAAAATGAGTTATGTCTTTATATACAGTAGTTTATGCTGTTCTTTCAAACATTTACACCTGAATGGTTCTGTGAAAACCAGACCTTTATAGTCTCAAGTTCTTAGGATACATTGTGCTAACGTAAACAAATAAAAAGTCTCATTATTCCCGGTCTAAAACAATATAAAATTAACCATGTCTATGCCTTATCATGGGTTCCTTGTTTTTACAGTCATTTCCTTACATGTTTCATATAATATCTACATTATTATTTTCTGTATTTCACTTTGCATCGTAACATAACATTAAGATCAACACACAAGTGTATATTATAATGAATTTGCAGACATGCAACACACCCGCGTAACTATTACCCTTAAGTCATAACGCATTACTATACATGTTATTTTCAGGTGAAGGCTATAGAAGCAATTGCGAAAAACAATCATGTTGATGTGGTTGTTGACCGTGAGCTTGGAAACATCAGACTTGTAGGACTTGTTACAAGTGTTTCAGAAGTTGTGAATGCTATTTTCAGTCAACTGAGAAACGCTGATAAATCTGTCTACATGAGAGACCAGGCCAAACTTATGTCTAACGTAGTAAGATGGTTCTATCTCAAAGACCAGAAAGAGTTTCCATTTCCTAATCGTGTGAACCTGACAGTAGAGACAGCCTACAAACATAAAGACAAGACAGTTAAGATCAAGGACAGATCAGGCGGGGAATATGAAATAGATTTTGGAAATATGACGGAACATGATATTAAAAAACCAAATGAAAAATTTCCAGTCATAAGACGGGATCTTATTGCAGGTATATTTATAGGACAGGACTTATTTTTTCTTTAGTCTTCATAAGATCACAATAAACGAATGAATTTAAAGTCGAAAATCATGCGCATTTGTTGAAATCAGCCAAAAATTGAGCTTGTTTATAATATACTGTACTTCAGACATTTTGGAATCATGTACTGCAGTTAGTCAAATCTTGTTATGGTATAAGAATGTTGTTGATCAACTGGTGCTAAGTATTACAATTTGACTGACTTATACAAAATAACATGAGAAATTGAAATTGTTTTTATATTACAGGCGCAAGTTTTGAGATACCAAAGAACTGGCAGAAAATGAATGATAAAGAGAATCTAAAGCTTGTAATATTAAATTCACAGGATTCTGAATACCAAAAGGTATTGAATGAGTATAAGAAGACACTGGGAAGAAATCCAAATATTATAAAGGTAACAAGAAAGTTATTTGATATTTTTGAAAAGTATTTTTATTTCAAAATTAATGTTATATGAAAACACTTGATCTGAGTGGCTTCTTAATTTTTATTAAATCTTCATTCACCCCAGCTGTATTAAGACATCTCTGTGTCATAAATACACAAGTCTAATTTTCTTTTGAAATTTAATGTTTTTCTTATTGCTTAAGAAATGCCAAAATTTTGTCAAGTTATCTTTTAAAACGTCAGTTTCAAAATGATTTCTTTTTTTGTTCGGATGAGACCTGTCATATTTAATTCCTTCCATTTACAAGCGATTATCCGGACTCGTATGTGTCTGTTTAATTAGTATAATAAACAATACGAGAATATATGAGTTTATTTCTAAGAATATTAAGTATAAAATTGTAGATCGAAAGAATACAGAACAAAACATTGTACACACAATACTCAGCAAAGCGTAAAGAACTCAACATAACTAATCCCAAGCAAAAGGATAACGAAAGAATGTTGTGGCATGGGACAGCCGACTACGCAGTACCAAGCATTAACTCTCACGGATTTAACAGAAGCTATTGTGGGAAGAACGGTAGGAATAAAAATTTATAACCATCTCTACAGACAACTTTTACGTAATAGAATTACAAATACAATTAAAAATAGCTGCTTAAATTGTCGAGGGTTGTGCATGGCTTAATGGTATTAACACAAGTTCTTATATTTAAAACAACTTCTGGATGCAGAACTTTAAACATGTGCTTTTTGTCAATGTCTCAAATGAGCAGAACAGTTCAGTTTAAACTAAAGTCAAGCATTTGAAATTTCAGCAACTGCTATTGGACATGGAGTGTACTTCGCTGTAAATGACAACTACTCTGACCAGGGAACCTATTCACCAGTTGGAAACGACGGAAACAAAAGGATGTACCGATGCTTAGTTCTGACCGGGAAATATTGTTGCGGATCAAGGAATATGCGGGTACCACCACCAATAGATGCGTCTCAACCACACATACTTTATGACTCGGTTACAAATAATACCAGCAATCCAATCATGTTTGTTGACTTTAATGACACACAGGCTTATCCTGAACATTTAATCACCTATAAATAATATAAATAATGACAAATAATAGTGAATATTGTGGAAGAAATGTGTAGGGAAGAAACAGAAAGCAGAGATGTTTATACTAAACTGTCATCTTGCGATTTTCGTGTCCTTTTCGAAAGAAACTTTACTTTCCATTTGTAGCTTTCTTCCAGTATTGAAATTGTAGTAATGTTTTTGTACGATTAAATCATTGACCAACACATCAGCTGTACCTATAGAAAATTCATTAACAAGCCTTTCTAAATTTTTGAGAAAGTTCATACAATTTGAAAAAAAAACTTAATTCTCTATATATTTCATGTGTTTTGGAGATATTTCCTACATATCTCTGATAATTGTCGAAATAATAGATCAGAAATGTTTTGTTCATTTTATGCTACCTTAAGATATTTCTGTTGACAGATTGAACATGTCTTAAATCTCCACTTGACTCAGAAATGCTACCTAAAGGCTTGTGGTTCTTTAATATTTTTTTATTATAAACATTTCTAATATTCAGGGTAGAGCACAGCTTGTTGGTAATCAAATAAATGATAACCTCTCGAAAAGTGAAACATTAAAGAAATTATAAATGTAAGCCTATTGTGTTTCTAGTGCTCTAAACAACTTTTTCATAACGTCGAATCGGTTAAACATTTCTTATTTGTTGAACAATGATAGAGATGTTGTAAAGATGTCTAGTTAAGTAAAAAAATGTAATGATAATATTCAGGAACCAAGATAATCTTTATTTACATGTCTCATTATAGGACTTTTTGACTGTAATCCCTATATTTTATCCGATTTTTTTTACCAAAACACTTATTTTTTTGGTTGATCCTGTTTTATATGTTACTCAAATCTTGGCCAAAATCTACATTATATACAACCGTCACCATTTTTACTCATGTTCTTTTCATTGGGCGATTGTTTAAAAAAGTTAACCTTAACAAATTCTGCTATGTTGTTTGCCTATAATACGCACGATACGTTAAATCGATGAATTTCAATCCATAATACTTTGTATATATGTGTCAGGAGTTTTTTTTCGATGTAAGTTTCTTTCAACACTCACAATAAATGTAAATAAATATTATGTTTTAAAATGTTTCTAACTCTCTTTTCCCTACAAAAATTCAAATGTCGAGTAACAAGGTTTCATAAAATGCCATGGATTAGTATCATTAAACAGACATAAAAGTTTATAATAAATTCACATAAATGTATTTATCCAAGAAACCGTGTTGTTTGTATGTATTTGTTTTTTTTTTAAATTAAGTATTTGTAATGTATACATGTGATTATAATTTTGTGCGAAAGAAATGTCCGAAGGAATGAACAAAGGTCGTGAAGCAGTTACATGTAGTACTGTTCATTTGCAAAAAATAACATCAATGAATAAACTTTTTAAGAATCATCTCTGGGGAGACTCGACCTTCTCAATGAAACACATTTCATTTGTAACAGAAGGACGTTTATTTATGCTAATTGTTATTATTAGAGTAAGACAGTCGGATCATATAACAAGTGCGGCCTTCATGACTTCATGTTCCGATTGACCTAGTATGATCGTTATAGTTGAACTGATTTAGGTAATCGTTAAATTAGTTCATTCAGCCATATCAGTAAATGTTAATGCTTCTCTTATGTATTCGATTATTGTTTCTTTAGCTTATCATATGCGTATTACAAATCTCTATTTCGAGAAGTATGCAATAAAGGCTTCCATACAAAATTCAATGTTTTTTCTATTTCTTCCAGAACCACACACATGTAAACTGGAGATGGCACAGCTCAGGTTGTTAAAAAACGACTTACTATTCTTATATTTCAAACTGTATAAAGTCGTATTCCACGAATCAGATATAACATTACTTTTAATCAGGTAAAAAATCTTCTAAACCTCCGAGTAAAAGAATAATTTCGACCACTTGATGTACTTTCGCATTAACAACAACGACTTCTAATTACTTATTCAGATTTGAAATTCACTTAGAATGAATTTACATGTTGATATAGAATTCTTCATTTATTTGCACCAAGTAAAATTACCTGGACATTGTTTAGATGAAGTTTTAACCAAAGTCTGCATTTTTTCATCTAAGTCATGTTCTGTTGCCAATTGTAACCCTTCTGACTGTCACAAACGCTCCTTCCTATGCATACATTATACTGACCTAGTTTGACTGACGAGAAGTTATCAGATAGATCACTAGACTAGTCCTATATTATTACATAGAAGTAATGACCCTGCGTGACAGACTTCATGTTTGGAGGTAGTTCGAGGTTAGCAATACAGGGTGTGTAGGTACTTCCCTGGGACTTTTGAGCAGTTAATCCTAATGACGGTCACGGTCAATTTTAAGGTTAAGGTCATACTTGAATAATTTGTCATGTCGGCTTTGTCAGAAGTGTTGTTTTGTCCAAATATGATGAAAATCCAACCACAAATAACAAAGTTATGGCCAGTTTTAGAAAAATTCAATAATCTGACCTTTACTGTCAAGGTCATTCAAAAGTGAAGGGCATACTTGAAAGAATCAGAATGTCAGATGTGTCGTTTGTGTTGTTTTATCCAAGCATGAATCAAATCAATAAAAAAAATAAGAAAGTTATGACAATTTAAGCAAAGTTCAATGTCAGTTTTAGGTTATGGTCACACTGAGTTATTCAACATGTTGGTTTTGTCATAATTGTTGTTTTGTCCAAGTATGAATCAAATCCAATTATAAACAACAAAGTTATGACTATCTGAGCAAATTCAATAATATGACCTTGACGCTTATGGTAATTTTAAGGTTAAAGGTCCCACTTGAATAAATTAACATTTGCGGATTTGTCATAAGTGTTGTTTTGTTAAAGTATGAATCAAATTCATATATAAATTACAAAGTTATGACAATTTTAGCAAAAATCAATAATTTGACCTTGATGGTCACAGTCATTTTAGAGTAAAGGTCAAACCTGAATAATTATCATGTCGGCTTTGTCATAAGTGTTGTTTTGTCCAAGTTTGATTCAAATCTTACGACAAATAAAGTTATGGCCAGTTTTAACAAAATTCAATAATTTGACCTTGACTGTCAAGGCCATTTTAAGATAAACGTCGTACCTGAAAGAATCATAAGGTCGGATTTGTCATAAGTGTTGTTTTATCCAAGTATGAATCACATCCAACGACAAATAACAAAGTTATTGCCAATTTTAGCAATATTTAATTATTTGACCTTGAAGGTGAAGGTCATTTATGAGTCAATGTCAAGTTCAGTCTAGTCCACTTGAGGATCTTGTCCTAAGGGTTGTTGTGTCCAAGTTAAAGGAGAAAAACCTAATAAAATAAAGTTATGGCCAATTTTAGCAAAATTCAATAATTTGACCTTGAAGGTGAAGGTCATTTAAGAGTCAAAGTCAAGTTTAGTAAGGCCTACTTGAAGGTCTTGTCTAAAGGGTTTTTGTGTCCAAGCATGAAGACAATCCACCTAGAAATAATAAAGTTATGGCCAATTTCAGCAAAATTCAATATTTTGACCTTGAAGGTGAAGGTCATTTATGAGTCAAGATCAAGTCTAGTCTGGTCTGCTTGAAAGTCTTGTCCAAAATGATGTTGTGTTTGAGTTTGAAGACAATAATGTTAAAGTTATCTGACGGAAATGGCAACGGCAGCGGCAACGGCACCGACACCATGACTATAGCAATAACTCGATATTTTCTTCGAAAAAAGTCGAGCTAGAAATACTGTTCCTTTTTAATGGCAATTGTTCATCAATGCTTATGAATTTATTTGACCTTTAAGGTAGGGGTCAGGGTGTTGCGCATGAGTCGTCGTCTCATTATGGTGAATATTTGTGCCAAGTTATTTCAAGATCCCTTGATCTATGTAAAAGATATAGACCAGACACAAAAATACCCTATAACAGACCGTGTGAAGCTTTGACCTTTAAGGTCTAAGAGTCTGGGAGTTGTGCATGACACGTCGTCTTATTACTGTGAACATTTGTGCCAACTAGTTTCAAAATCCCTTGATGGATGAGAAAGTTATTGACCGGACACGACATATACACTCCAACAGACAATGTTGACCTTTAATTTTCAAGTATGACCTTGATCTTGGAGGTAGGGGTATGGATGTCACGACATTTGTACCAAAATATTTCAAATTCTGTAGATGAATGGCTTAGTTATGGATCGGACCCGAAAGTGTGATGGACGGACAGACGGAGCCCATTTCTATATCACCCTTTTTTTCTTCGAAAGGGCGGGGGACAATAAGGTATCCGATAATCACGTTTAAACTTGTGTTTATAAACGTCGTATATTCACGTTATCTATGCAAAACCGTGCAACGTAGTCAAATGACAGGTCGGCTAAGATTATCACTAAGTTCTTTATCATTAATTTTTCTCTGTATGTTTCATTTTTCTCTTGCTTATAAACAATTATCAATGATCCACATGTAATTGATCAATACATGTTCGCTGTTTGATTACGCCAGTGTCAGATTTAGTGATTTTACTGCATTGTCTGTAGTACGACGGGAACCAGATCATTTGAGTGTGTGTGTGTGTGGGGGGGGGGGTGTCATAGCTTGAATTCTTCATCACAAGAAATGTTACAAGTGTGCATTTTCAAAGTATATGTTCACAAATACAAGATATGCAATAAAACAATAAAATATTCAATATGTCTCTCTATCAAAATTCTAATGCAAAACTTTAAACTATGAAGTGCTCATTAATGCAACAATGACAATTTATCTTACTTTAGTAGCTTTTATGCTAAGCCATTATAATGTGACAAAAAGAGAAATATTATCAGTACTGGATGTTAATGGTAAAAGTATGATATCAATAAAACAATGACACTGTTTTCTTTGTTGAATCTATTCTATAACCCTAGTTTGTCACTTTGTTGTGTACATACATGAGCGTAACCTATTCACTTACCCACCTTTCATTACGTAAACGCTCGTCTCTCTCCTCATGCCTTCTCTTTCACTCCTCATGCCTCCTCTTTCACTCCTCGTGCCTCCTCCTTTACTCCTTTTCACTCATTTGATAATAAAGTTTCCTTTTAAAAAGGAAAGGTTTGTCTGGATGTGGCAATGTTATACGTAGCAAGGTACTGTTGGTAACCTTTAAATAATTTTGCGCAATTGATCTCTAGCTTTCATTTATCAATACCCCTGAACTATAATGGGGTCGATCAGAATATTAGCAGCAAATTTCTGTCGAAGTAACTTTTATTATATGTGAGCTGAGACTTTAAATAAAGTATACCAATCATTTGACAGACATACTAGGTGTTAGAATACTTACAAAAATAGATAGGATAGCAAATATGTTATATCCAGTGGAAGGAAGTTTTACTTCAACACTATTTTGAGGTCGAACCTGTTCTTTTCGGTTTTCTTTCATACACCATTTTTACGCTACAGTTACCTGTCATATACGTAACGTTTTTCTATACGATAAAAAAGCGTCGTAACACTATATAGCTTTACACCGGGATGGTGTAATAGAAAAGAGTTATGGTTTAGTTTAAACATATTTATTCTCAGAATATATACAGTCATTTTATAATATACAATTCAGAGCAATATATATACAATACATATTCATGAAAAAGGATTAGAATGAAAGACAAAAAGTCTTATAAAATTCTTCTCCTTAATGAATGGCTAACATGAAATAGGTGCTTAATTCATAACAAGCTAACATATATATTTGAGAATCAAGGAAATGAAAATGATATATGATTAGAGTATAAATGAATAAACAGGTAAGAGTTATGTAACTTTCTCTAACGTAAAGGTACAAAGATTATAGTAATAATTTTGAAACATGCAACTTAAGTATTGGAACGGAAGAAGTATGGGGAAAAAAAATTAAGAAATCGATATAGGAAATATATGTAACTAAACATAACGATATATTTAGTTTGATAGTCAAGATATGAAAAATAGAAGGTTTGATATTTAAAAGTCTCAATAAAGTCTTTAAGTAAAGAAGTAACTAAATATTAGAAAAATCGTTTTGTTTCATCGATGTAATTGTGTACTTGTTCGAATATAATAGTATTAATCTGATCAGAGAGTTCTGGGTTGCCAAAAAGTAATATGTTTAAGTCAATGTGTATGTTTGCTAGATTGTGGAATAATTTCCGCCTAGAATTATCAAATTGCCTGCACTCGAAAAAATAATGAAAATTATTTTCTATTTGGCCGCAAATACACAGAGGCGATGCCGATATACTTTTTAAGAATAAATGATAATTAAGTGAACTACATTTTGTTCTAAGTCTAGTATGAAGGATTTGAAGTCTTCTATCACCAACATAATAGTATTTGGGTGTTTGGTGATTATTTTCCTTGAAATAACGTTTAAAGGAAGAAAGGGTGGATATGTTTCGGACATTAAGTGGGAGATTGTTCCATTCTCTAATAACTGAAGGAAAAAAAGAATTATAATAAAGTGTTGTTCTTGCAAATATTCCAGGAATATCAGATGAGTTTCTTAAGTTGTACCGGTCATTTGTCATTGGAGGGATTATTGAAGAAAGATATTCTGGAGTTAGTCCGTTTTGAATTTTATAAAATAATATCATTCTATGATAATATCTTCTTTTTTCTAAAGATTCCCAATTTAATTCGTTTGCTAAATTTTCAATTGAAACAAGACGTGTAGCTCCTGATGCGATACGAGCACATTCATTTTGAATTTTATTAAGTTCATCTAGTTCATAATTTGTAGCATTTCCCCAAATTATGTCTGCGTATTCTAGTAATGGACGTATAAAAGAGATGTAGATTATTTCGAGTGACTTTCTGTCTAGGTGAAATTTTAATTTTCTCATAACATTTACCCTTTTCCATGCCTTATCTTTGATATAATCAATATGTGAGTGCCAAGTGCAGTCATTTGAAATAAAAACTCCAAGATGTTTGTGTTCTGAAACTTCAGAAATAGTTTGGTTATTCATATGTAAATCAGGATGTTGAGGTGTTGGTTTTTTTCTAGAGACTAATAAAGATTCGGATTTAGAAGGGTTGAACGAAACAAGCCATGTAGCTGCCCATGACGAAATTTTGTCAATATCAGATTGAAGAGTAATAGCGGCATTTTGGGGATTTTCAACCACAAGATAAAGACTGGTATCATCAGCAAATAAGTTAATTCTCGACTCTAGATCTTTAACGATGTCATTGATAAAAATAAGAAATAGTAGAGGGCCAAGAATAGAACCCTGTGGAACACCCGCTGAAAGGTAACCAAAAGAAGATTTAGTGTTCGAAAGAACAACTCGTTGACGTCTGTTGGTTAAATAATCACAAAACCAAGAATAGAGAGGACCAGAAATTCCAGCATGTTTAAGTTTAGCAAGAAGACCCTTGTGCCATACCTTGTCAAAAGCTTTACTTATGTCAAAAAATATGACTCTTACTTCAAGACCATCATCCAATGCTTTGCAGAGTGTATCATAAATGAATAATAGTTGATTGACTGCAGAGTCACCAGGTATGAAACCTGATTGAAATGGAGTGAGGAAATTATTTACTCGTAAATGATTAAAAAGATGTTTAAATATTAGTCTTTCAAGTACTTTCTCCATGGTGTTTAGAAGTGAAATTGGTCGATAATTACAAGGTAAAGATGGATCACCTTTCTTAAAGATTACAGAAACATTGGCTTCCTTCCAAGAACAAGGAACTTTACAAGTTTGGAGAGAATGATTAAAAAGGTCACATAGTGGAAGTGCAAGTTCAAAAGATGCCTCTTTGAGGATTTTATTATTAATTCCGTCAGGCCCAGATGCCTTGTCAGGTTTAAGGGATTTTAGGACGGATTCAGTTTCAAGTGGTGTAAGAAAAAGTTCTGAAAGAGTGTTCGGACATGACGTTGGGCCGAGATCGGGAGCAGCTTTATCAGAGTTCTCAACTTGGGTTTGATGCAGGAAATATTCATTAAAAAGATTTGCTTTCTCATCGTCAGAGATATGGAGAGTGTTAGTGTTTGTGTTTAAAAGTGGCGGTATTGATTGATTAGTCGATGACGATATGAACGTTTTTAGAGTCTTCCACCAATCATGTGATGACAGAGATTGTTCTTTCAGTTTCGAGGCCAAGTTGGAATAATAATTAGATTTAGCTTTTCTTATAAGTAATGTTGTTTTGTTTCTAACTTGTTTAAACTTTTGCCAGTGAGTAGGAGATTGTGTTTTTTTAGCTTTTCGGTAGAGGCGTTTTCGAATTCGAATTTGATTTCTTATGAAACTTGTCATCCATGGAGCATCTAAAGGGCGAACAGTAATTATTTTATTAGGAATAGAGTTCTTAGCTATGTCTAATATTTTATTAGTAATATTTTGTGTGTACCTGTCGATATCGTGGTCAAAACATTCATTCCAATCAGTAGCACGCGTATCACCTCGAAGTTTTTCATAATCTCCACGTTTATATTCCCAAATAAACCTTTCAAAAGATTTTTGTTTGTATTTTTTAAATTTTAAAAAACAATAAATAGGAATATGATACCTGACATCTTGATTTAGAAAGTGATCGCCTACGCCAGAATGTAATACGCTATCTTTGTTTTTAACAAAAATCAAATCTATAATTGACTCAGATCTTTCTGTAAAATTTGTCGGTTCATCAATAATCTGAAAAAAGTTGAATTGTTGCATAAGTGAATAAATTTTTCTATTAGAAGTATTATTTAGTATGTTAAAGTTAAAATCGCCTGTAATTATTAAATCGGATATATTGGTATCTATTGCAAGGGCAATTGAGTCTTCAATTAGGCCATTGTAAATAGCATCTGAATCAGGTGCACGATAAAATACTCCAAAAAGGACATGTTTATTATTTTCAAGAGTAATTTCTATCCAAATATTCTCTAAATGATCTAATTCGAGATCACGTCTCCTTCTGTAATGTAAATTGCTTTTAACGTATAACAAAACACCACCATAGCTATTTTGTTCGCGATCTTTACGTTCAGGAATAAAGAAAGATGCTAGAAGTAGTTCCTCAGTGGTTATATTCTGATTGAGCCATGTTTCTGAAAAGGCGAGAATATCGAAATCACATAGCTCTGGATAAATAATGTCTAGTTTATGACGAATGCTGTTGGGGTTCAAATGTACAAAAGAGAGATGATGATGCATGTTTTCAAATTCAGTAGATTGATATGTAGATGTTGAAGTAAGTGATTGAGGTCCAGGGTTTCTGTGAACATCACCAGCCACCAGAATAAGTAGGTATAACCACGTACAAAGTGCGCTAATGATAAGTGATTCGAGAAGTGATGATGTGAATCTTAGATTAACATCAAGTTTGTTTAAATTTGGATTGACTTTTTTGTAAGGTTTATTAATCAAAATGTATATATTGGCAGTTAAAAACAGGTTCCTTTTTAAAGACATTGTTGAGATAGGGCAGTAATAGATATACAGACATACCATAGTATAAAGTACAAGAGAAAACCTTTGGCACCTGTATCGGCTTACGACGGCAGTGACTGGTTTTATTCGTTTAACTATGTTATGGATGACAGTAGTATCATAATAATGGTAACTGCCGTTAAGCCTATACAGTGACTGTTAACATTCAGATTTATGTACACAATTCTAACGCTTGTAAGTTGTGTTGAAGAGTTTGAGACTTGAAATGTTGAAGTAAGACTTGAATAAAATAAAAAATATAAATGAAAGTTGAAGAAAAGAGGAAACATATTTTAAGCGAAAATGAAAAATTAATGAAGGAAAGAAAATGTAAAAAAATGAAATGTAATGACTAAGAAATAAAATAATGAGTAAGAAGAATTGTAATGGAAATGATTAGTTTTGTAGGACAATTCTATATATATACTAACTGCAGCTGAATGATTTTTGCAAACAATTGCACGGTTGTTTTTATGTGGATGAATTGTTATCTGTTAATAGTAAAAAATGTCTGAAATTTGAGTTTAAAATCAAGTATAAATTATTCCTAAGAGATAACTTAATTATATGCAGTAACATTGTCAAAAATAAATTGTACATGTATAAGTGGATGAACAAAATTAACATATTATGGATTACATTGAATAATATAGATATATGATGATAAACATATTTGATCATGTTCGTAAAATAATTACGCGCAACCAAAATTAATAAATGATAGCCTTGAGTACCTATATAGAAAATATTCAAAGTATATCTAATAAAAGCAATAAGAATATTTACAGTTCGGCAATATAAAGTTAAACACGAGACAAAAGAACATACAATTATGAAACAAAACAAGAGATATATACAAATGAATCATTAGACATGTACATCAATTATAATAATAAGCTATACATTACAAGGGTATTATCAACATGTTCATAATTAATGGAGCACAAGAACAGGTTATTTTATTATAATACATTCAATAAAGAATTTCCTAATACTCGTTATTATATGCTAGATAAAGAGAAAAACAAAACTTGAAGATTCTAAATTTCTATGCCCCAAATGCTATCTTAATTTAGCCAACAAAACTGGATTTACCCTTCTTCTTTAAATAGAATTAGTCAACTCATCAAGCGTGAATGATTACGGAACATAAATACTTAAGCTTATTTTAGCCAACAAAGCTGGATTTACCATTATTCTAAAAATAGAATTGATCAACCCATCAAGCGTGATCTTGCCGAAAGCTTATAGAATAATAACAAACGGTGTGTTCTCTATTCAATAATGTACAAAAAGAAGAGGAATCTAGTTGACTCAAGTTATAAGTTTAAAAATAAAATCCTGGTCTTGCAAACCTTACTAAAGCTACCTTTAATCAAAGTCGAAAATAAGAGATTAAAGGTCTCTTTCTAGGTGTGTATAATATATTTATAAATATATATATCAATGACAAAAACAAACAAACAAGCAAACAAATGTTGATTAACGAACAAAAATTATTTTCGTCGTGTAAAGTGATCTATGATGACATAAAATCGTCAGTAGTAAGATATTAAGAATGAGAAGTATCAAGGAATTAATTCCATAAAAACAACACATGATTCAATGTAGGATAATAAAATATGGAAATTCATACTATTTTGAAACGCAACATAAGTATAGCAAAAACAATTATAACTGTTTTTGTAAAAAAGCATGCCAATGTGTGGCGATATGCCTTATGAGTCACTACAACGGACTGTCTAGCCTAGTGACACAGATAATGCATGATCGTGGGAAAAATGATTTGTTTACATAAAGCGGACGAACGGTTTCAACCCAGTCTGATTTTTCGAAAATTGCAATTTGTATTCTGTATAATTACAAAAGGTTTGTCAGACGAAATATTTTAAATATACTTTTCATTTAAACTGAATGATTAATTTGACCATTTCATATCAATAATTTAGGTATCTTAAAAAAATGAACTTCTATCGGGTAATTTATGGAGTAATGAACACCGAGATTTGAGGTATCTCAGTCGAAATTGAGGTTACACTGAGGTTTATATATAAATGAATAAATATGAAATCGATATTTAATAGTTACGTGAGAGTATCTTCACATTGTATATTTGGTGGACAAAAAAAAAAAAAAAAAAAAAAAAAAAATATTGTTACAGTACCGGATTGAAACAGTATTCCACAATACATGTATAGCTCATTTCACAGTTCAAATTTATAAATTTAGCTATTAATTAAACCTCGTTTTTTTGCACGTGCTTCCCGTGGGTTTTGATTTGCATACATGTCTGTAATAAATTGGGTGTCTTCAAAGTTTTCAACCTCAGATTTTGTCGAAGTTTCGGATTTTTTATAAAACACTCTTCCATCTGAGGTCCAGTATGTATAAAGAAGGCCGTTTTTTCGAGCCTCATTCAAAGCAGAAACCATGCGTCGGCGTTTAACAGTGAGATCTTCGGCAAGGAAGACTCTAAAAGTATCAGTTTTATGATTTTTCAGATTGCGTTTTTGACTGAAAACTCTATGTTTTATTTTCTCATTCCTAAATTTGCACAAAAGTTGGAATTGGTCATCTTTCTCCTGCCCGACAGGATGGCAACGTGAGATGTCGTCTTCTGATATAGGCGGTTCTACACCAATTTTTGTTATTGCAGATATCAAGGATTATTTCCTCGTGTGTTGGTTTAGCCGTTTTGGGTTTCGGATTCTTAGGCTTTGTCGTTGCGTTTGGGTCTTCAATGGAGTCATTTGGGTTTTGTGGGTATTGTGAGTCACCGGAAGTGTCAGACTTATCCAGTTGAGGTGTTGTAGGAGATATTCTTGATAACTGATAGTTTTTGTTCACATTTACAAAACGGATCGACGATCTGCGGCTATATTGCTCGAGACTGTCAATTTTCTGCTCATGAGTCTCCTCTATATTCACAAGTCTCTCTTCTAATGCCGAGACACGGGTTTTGAGCTTTACGTTCTCAGACTTAAGATTAGCTACTTCTTGGTTTTGTTTTGAGAGTTCATCAGTTAACTTCTGGAGGCTTGTTGTTTGGTTCTGAATAGCAAGAGTTAAGGGTTTTAGCATATTTTCCAATGTCTCACTGATTCTTACAACGATTGCATTGGTAATTTCAGGGTCACTTATTAATGCCTTTAAAAATTGTTCCTTCATACTCGTGTTCAAAGGTTCACTTACAACACTTTCATCTTGATTGAATGTACTATTATTAGAAGGGGTCAAATCAGTCCCCGGTGAAGTGTATTCTTTCATACGAGATGAAGGATTTTCATTGTCAGCACTTGGGCTTAAAATGTCATCGATCGGGCGTTTTAAAGGTGTCCCAATCGTGTATGTGTATCCTGACTCGATTCGCTCTTGAGATGCCATAGTTTAAAGAAAAAGTACGGCGTTATGTTTTACAAGATAATATTGAGATTGTAACAGTTATTTCATGCGTTTCGTGAGCAAATGTCAATAGTCAATAGTCAATAGTCACTGATGTAAAATGGCGAATCGATTATTCAGGTATTTGTATTGACAACAGTTCACCAACCATACCTTTCTGTTGCAAATTAGTCCATAATTTTCCAATTTATTCCAAAGAAAAGCACTTTATAACATAATTTCCGAATTCACTAGAACTTTACGATCATTTTGAGCCTTCATTTGTTAAATATTAATAAGTATTTCCCAACAAAAGTTCATCATTTCCATCAGCAAAAATTTTTTCAGTGCACCTTGACCGCCATTTTGAAAACCAAAAAGAGTTATGGTATCACCTGGGTTAATACTACTCAGGTAAAATTGTACCTGTTTGCTCACTTGAATCGGTTCAAAATATCATCTCATGTTACTCATTTGATATGTGATAGGAATGAGACAATCTTTCTTCCACTCCTTTCATATAAAGCCTCAAAATAATTTTAGTTTTTATTGTTTTTAAAGATTCTCTAAAACAGTAGACAGTGAAATATCTAATGATCAATGACTAGGTTAAACATTTCGCTCATTGTTTTTACACGTACAATATCTTTAAAAGTCAGTATATACCTTGATCGTTTAGAAATTGTTTAATATGTTTTATTTTTATAGTAAATATTCATGAAATTCTTATCTAGAACATGAAACCTTTTTCCTAATACACGCTTAAGCCGTGGACGAGTTTCCGAAACGCAACTGTTGTACATCTTGCGCTGAGCAACCCTGCGAAAATAAAATTCTACCTGGCCTTCCCCAGTGACTCATTGTAAGTATCATGTACAACTGAATGAGGAATAAAGTTAAGTACCGTTGTGTGTAATTTTGTGTTTGAGGTTCACAAATATTAATTTCTAAATCAATAGCCTCCCCTAGGTTTCCCCCTTGGATAGCTTTTCTCCCTTTTGGGTAGGTTTTCTCTTTGGGTAGGTTTTTCCCTCCTGGGTAGGTTTTCCCCCTTTGGGTAAGTTTTTCCCCTTGGGTAAGTTCTTCCCCCAGTTTATACCTACTGTTATATTCTTAACGAGCGCTTGACTAAATGATCGGAGGATAACAATAAAAGCAGTGACACACAAATCGGTTTTAGGAAAAAACGAAGCACTATTGACCATTTATCCACAATCACAAATATAATAGAAAACAAAAAGAAAAGCAACGTACGTGGCGTGTTTGAATTTTAAAAGGCCTACGATAAAATTGACCGTAAGTCTCTTTGGCTTCGACTACAAAATGTCGGAGTAAATGGTAAAATGTATAAAGCTTTACAGTCCCTTTGAAATAGCGTACAGTGCGCAACTCATTAACGGACTGGCTAGACGTTAATATTGGTTTAAACCAAGGGTGTTTGTTGTCTACAACGTTATTTAATCTTTACATAAATGACTTGAACAGTGTCTCCGGTATACTTGTAGATGGCAAAATAATCAATCACCTTTTTTATGCTGACGATTTCGTCTTAATTGCTGACAGCGAAAAAAAACGTCAAAACTTACTAAATATGTTGGATGAATGATGTATGAGAAACAGGATGTCTATCAATTCAGATAGAAATAAAGTTGTACATTACAGAAACCCGTCATTGTCAAGAACAACATACTAATTTAAGTGCGGCGAAACTACCATTGAATGTATAGTCCAGCATAAATATCTAGGTCGTCTGCTTGAAGAATCCTTAGACTTTAACTTAACTACCAAATACGTGTCCCAAGCTGCCACGCGGCCGTTGGGTCTCCTTATTTCGAAATAAAAAAGTATCGGAGGTATGCGATATGATGTCTACAACAGAATGTATGATGCAATGGTCTGGCCTATAATAAGCTACGGCGCTATTTGGGGAACACGGGAATATTCGTCGATTAATGTATGACAGCATTTGTATGAATTTGTTTGAGGAGGCCAGTGTATTCAATGCATAATTTTTTGCAATATAGTGATGATGCGAAACTGTCTTTTCTATTATCTGACGAAATAATAAGGAAATATAGTGCCAAAGCCTGCAGCGATATACTTAGAAAACGTAGAACGCTGTTGTGTAAATAATAGTTTTTTATTGATTAGTACTCTTAAGGTTTTATGATTGTTCGACAATGTGTATATGTACATATGTTTTAAGCAATCATTTAAAATTTTCATTAAGTTTTAAGGGTATCGTAATAATGTCAATATTATGTTTTTCAAGTGTCTTTTTAATATTTACAGTCTCTCATAACTCAATTTGAGTGGTTTTATGCATTTGTTAACTATTTTTATATTCAAATGATGTATAGAAGTGAGACTTTTGTAAACTGTCTGTCTGTCTGTCTGTCTGTACAACCTACTTTTGTCACATGTAAACTTGTTGAACTTGATTAAGATTGATATGCTCAATAAGTCAGTTATGTAGTGGCCAGCTACACCAATCATGCACATTCAGCTGAATATAAAGCAGATCTATACTTAGCTATCCGTTTAAAACATGATTAGGTCTACTCAGCAAATATGCAAAGTTATATTAATCAACTCTTTTGTTTAATCTTTGTATGTATTTAATCTTAACTCTTTTGATAAGTTTTCAACACACTTTAAGTAACTTTCAAAGTCAGAGAAGGCGATAAAATTCCTTTTTTATTTTTCATTCTTTTTAATGCATTGCGATATTCCCGACAAGTTTAAAAATCTGTCAGTCTTAAGTTGGCAGCTTACCATAATGGATCTTAGTTTGTTAGGAAACTACAGGATTTCTACTCAGTCTAAGACAGTACCGGCGGATTGACAGGTGTTTGTATATTTGAAAATTCAAACTTCTGTAATTCTGTGTTTCCAACCCCTGCTTGCACTTCAAGGATTCCACTATTTAGAATTTCTGTGTTGTTTTTGTTTGTTTGTTTGTTTGTTTTTAATACTTTACATTTAGAATTTTATCAGAAAGGCACTTGTAATGTTTGTATACATGAATTTCTTAGGTATTTATTACATTTCTTTTGCATACATCTCGGTGAATAACCATATCGGCAGACTCTCTGCGAAATCTGTTTAACCTGCGGTCTTTGTGTCGGCACCGGTTATTCTCTACTGTAATGACAATTTGTAATGATAATAAGTAAGAAAAAGTCCAAACAGCTGAGTTGCTTACAATAAAGGAGTGCACGGAACATTAGAATATCGATGTCTACTTTTGAACTATCAGTCACTGCGTTCCGAAACTCGGACAAATGTTACGTTGTGTACTGACATGGGACACAACTTCGGCACTTTCTACTGACTAAAACGAGTTATTATACTTTGATAACTTATGTCTTAACTCGACATGGTTTCAAACGACGACTATTAAGGGTACTATAAGTTTGTCTTTATTTTATTCCTGTTAAGCAACAGTACACAGAGACTCAATGCCTTAGTTTTTTGGCTGAGTATGAGTTGTCTTTAAGACAAAGTATGAAAATTACAATATAATTAGTATTGTAAATACTAAAGTATACATAGTATACATTAATTAGTATTTATGTAATACATAAAATTCATATTTTACCTTATAGATTATTTTATAAAGTTGGGCACGTCCTGGGTGGTTATGTTTTTGAAAAATTATCGAAATTGTACTCTTTATTCATTCGTTCATTCATTCATTTATTCATTCATTCATTTTCTCATTTACTCACTCCCTCACACAAACTCACTCACTAGTTCATTCATTTAGTTAGTGGGTCAGTCAGTCAGACAATAGGCCAGTTATTCAGTCAGTCAGTCAAAATCATGCATACAGTTGTGATTTGAGCCCTGGTAATTTTGTTAATTTCATCATTGTTATTGTCATAGAGACAAAATCTATCTTAAAATATTTTATTGACAAAATGTTCAGTTCAGAGATAAAGAATTTAGAATAAGTAATACATATTTAGATTTTCTTTAGTTTATACACCTTGTCCAGTTATTGACTGCAAAATAATTTTATATAAGTTATATTACCGTTGATACCGGCACTTATGTCCGACGCCCCTGCAGAGATAAGATAATTTATTTCGTGGGTGATAGATCTAGAGCAAGATACAGAAAACATCCCACTCCAGACACACCTCTGGTTCTTTTGCATACTCAATGTAAAATACAGATATATAGGACCTCGATTAAACGTGTCATCCGAAAGACAAAAAGACAGCTGAGAAATGGAGGATCGATCTCGCAATCCCTCGGTTACCAGTCCAGCGCGTTAGGCCTACCACTGGACCATTGATCCACACCAGAAAAGGACATGATGATATAAGGTTGCACATTTTCACAAGTCACAAAATTAAGGGTAGGAGACTTTCTTCCTGCTTAAATTAATCCCTGGCATAGAGCCTGCCAGTGCCTGTTTGCAGAGAGACTACCTGTGCTTAAACATCTCATCCCGTGCTCCATGAAAAACGAAAGTAGAGGGTGTACAAGGATTTTACATAAATATCGGCAAATATATCAGCAGAGGCAAATTTTCTTGAAGAATATTGAAAAATGGCTATGTTTGATGTGATTGGTGTGCACGTTATCAAAACAATATTTTGTTTCAGTCTGTAGAAGTGACGAGGTTGTGTTCCATTTCAGTACTCCACTAAACATTTATCCGAGTTTCGAAGCGCAGTGACTAATACTTGAGAAGAAGACATCCGTATACATAGCAAAGATATTTTAATGTTCCATGGACTTCTTAATTTTAAGCAACTCAACTCTTTAAACAGAGGTTTGTTCGGTTTTTGTGTTCGTTTTTTTTTCGACTTACTATCATAACAAATTGTGATTACAGAAAAGAATAACCCATTCCGACGCAGACAGACCGATTAAGCACATGCACCTGATGAAATTTCACGAGGTTATATTTAGACACTTTCTCCTAAGTCTATAAATAGAAATGTCTAAAAACCCAGGATTTACTACCGCTTGCAAAACTGATTAAAGTTTCACGTATTCGGAACGCGGTAAAAAGTGACGAGGCAGTTTTCTCAGGTATACCTGTCAATAAAACTGCGTCTTGCAATCTACCTGCATCAAGAAAAATGTGCCAGGGCGGCGCCGACATTGCTGTGTCGTAATTGTCGTTGCGTTGCTACCGGAAATATTCACTCAGTTTCTTTTTTCCTAACCGTTTTTCTATTTCGTGCACAGAAAGACACAAGAATGACACTTTCGACAGGTAAAAGGCGGAGTTTGAAAGAAACACATCGGGCGGCGCTTTAATTGATTTTTGACTGGTGAACCGACAAGTCTCGTTCTTTACCTTATACTGTAAACTTTTATCAGTTTTGCAAGCGGTAGTATTTGCAGTGAATTAGGTAATAATTTTAAAATGTCGATTACCACAGCAGAACATTAATCATTAATGATGAATAAACTAGTCAACTTCGGTTTCCGTGTAGAAACTGCCACAGCAACGTAATTAAAGGACGTAATTCACAATGAAAATCGCGAAGTGTCTTATCATTCAAATGACATAAAATATATATACAAAACTCTTTATAATATTAAAAAGGAAGAATATCTTTTTTTCTGTGTTAATGATATTTTCGGTTTGAGTGACCACAGCGAGTTAATTTTCGGTGGACAAAGGTAAGACATTTAAGTCTGTTGTACTAAAATATATAATTCTTTGCATTGTTTATCACAAAAAAATAAATCATGGGAATACTTGGACCTTTAACCTTGCTTCGTTTTGTCGAAACTTTCGAGCAGTTGTCACTTGTTTGACGCCCATCAGAGGTGACAGTCTCCGGAGACTTCCCGCATTCTAAAATTTAGGCACAAGAACCAGTTTAAACCAGAAAGAAGAAAAGAAAAGAATTGGAAATTCATATTAGTTGTGAAAAACTGTCGCATATTTAATTTAAATTTGGTTAAAATAAACTGATCTCCGAACGAAGAGAGGAGTTTCCACTGTGAGTTTTTTTTTTATTTTTCTTTTTCCTTTGTGTGTGTGTGTTTGTGTGTGCTTTGTGTTTTGTGTTTTGTTTTCGGTTTAAGGCCGTAGTTTTATGATGTCATTGTTTTCGTTAGGAAAGAAGGTATGCCAAATCATTTTTCACCCTTTCGGTGAAAGATTATATATATCTTTAACTCATTAGAAATAGCATTTAAAGACTTTTTTATTCATTTAAATGCTTCGGAATGTTCATCGTTACGGGTACCAACTGAAGCTCAGTTTCATTTAGAACAGATGATATAAATATGAAAATTTCATACAAAATAGTTAACAAACATGAGCAAAGAAACCGCCTATCAACGAAATATTAGAGAAAAAGTACTGGTTATGAAAATCAAGACGAATAAAATCAGGAAGTAGAAATGCAGAAGATTTAAACCCAAATTATTTCAACCGCAGAAACATATTTCACCGATCACTGATTTAACGATTACATTTTTTCCGGGGACACATAACTCAATAGAATTATACAACAACCTCTTTTGTATTCAAGCAAATTACTGCATATCTGAATGAAAAGGTTACTTCCTTAAATACTGTAAAGGAGTGTCATTATTGATGTTTTTGGTGAACTGATGATTTTTTTACTTGAAATATTGTTGGCTTTCAGTGAATATTTGACTGGCGTTGTTACAACTTTGGTTCAGAGAATTCTAATCTGGCGTGGAATCTACTGAAGACAATGGTTGTTAAGTTTTGATATAACGTTAATGTTTCGCATATTAGAACATTTATTTACGCCACACCCTTAAAACACATAAATATGGACTTAATTGATATTCAGAATCTAAAAGTCGATATACAAGTTTTACTGTAATAGCATTTCCTTCATATGCGTTTGAAAAAAAAAGCATTTAAAATGGGGTGTCGACGGCTAAGAAAGTGAAGCGCTGCAGCACATTTCTTCACCTTTTTTTGAAACAGCTAAAACGACTCGTATTTTATAACCTTTTTGCTTTATTTGACAGACGTAATAAATATAGAAATTATCGTTTTCTGATGCAATTATCTTGTTTTCGTCGTATTCTTTCCTTTCTTTTCTGGTATTTTTTGTATCAAAAGGAAAGCCTTAATAAAACGCATATGTTCTCATGATTGACATTTTATGGTCATACATAATCTGTTGGAAACGTCATGTTGACAAAAGGTCAGGCAGTTTAACAAATAGGTTTTTTTAGTTTTAGACTCATTTATTTTACATCGATTACGATACAAGTTCTTACAACTTAGATTCATCACGCTCGATGACTGCTCCCTGGGTTCCATACCAATATTCGCGCAACGTGGAGGAATGTGAAGATCGTGAGAGAATCTCGCCTCTGACAGGATTCCAACCCGCGACCTCCGGATCCGGAGCCCTGCGCTCTACCTCTTGACCAATAATTTATGAAACCTTTGCTGAAATAGTAAAACTAGTTTATTTTTTAAACCCTTTAATTATGTAGTTTAGAAGTGTAGATAAAAACGTATTAAAAGTGCAGCATTTCAACACTAAAGCATTTTCACCCTTTTTTTTCAAGGTCACACAACACTTCCGAAAAAAATCAAATCAAACGACTGCCTAGGAAATGATAATTTATAAATACAATGCATACTAAATGCGTATGCAAGGAAACACCGATCTGGTTCATTTCCTATTTACGGTCTAGCAGCAAAATATGACAGACACTTAATATGCCATTTAAGTCAGACTTTTCTTTTAGCCCAAGTCTTATAAATTATATTTCTGAGTTGAACTCTTTTCTTAGAGACCGTGTTTCAATGTATTCAGTGCTAGAGAATCAGCCTTAGTAATGATAAGTTTAGGTTAAGCATACCTAAATCAAATCTGCCAAATTTCCAAATAGGAACTATCATGAAAAATGATTTCATTCAGATTTTCATAGCATGAGGTCTTCCGGTACACCTTCTTGTAGGAGATTACCCAAGTCGTTTTTGTATGTTTTATTTCAATAACTCTCCTGTTCATTTTAAAACGACAAAAATAGCCAGAAAAGTCCGGCTAACTTATCGTATTCAACTTCTTCTACAGTATATGTATTGTTTTGAAGTAAAAAAGATTCTGATAATAACTTTTCCATGATTCTCAGAATAACCTTTTCATGATTCTCAGGATAATCTTTCCATAATTCTCAGAATATCCTTTCAATGATTCTCAGAATTACCTTCCCATGATTCTCAGAATAACCTTTCCATGATTCTCAGAATAACCTTTCCATGATTCTCAGAATAGCCTTTCCATGATACTTAGAATAACCTTTTCATGATTCTCAGGATAATCTTTCCATAATTCTCAGAATATCCTTTCAATGATTCTCAGAATAACCTTCCCATGCTTCTCAGAATAACCTTTCCATGATTCTCAGAATAGCCTTTCCATGATTCTCAGAATAGCCTTTCCATGATTCTCAGAATAACCTTTCCATGATTCTCAGAATAGCCTTTCAATGATTCTCAGAGTAACCTTCCCATGATTCTCAGAATCAACTTTCCATGATTCTCAGAATAACCTTTTTATGATTCTCAGAACAACCACATAATAACCTTTCCATTTTTAATCAATCAAACAGCTTTGTTAGTTAATAGCCCCGTACAAAACCTAGACAAATTGACTGGTTCCCGACATAAACTAATTTGGTAGTATTTAAACTCGACTACTGCATAGTTTGTTTCTCGTTTTCCTAATACCAATTCTGTGCGTTACGTCTCAAAAACATATGTTTCTGCTTTTCTTTATGTAGAAAACGTATTTGAGTGTACTACGCCCCTGTAATTCCATGTTTTATATTAAACATTTTGAAGCTTTAACACGAGTCATCTCAAATAAGGTGTATCCCGTTAGCTTTTCTCTTATTACCTCCCCTGAATATCTCTTGGTGAATAAACAGTTTTTCTCGAAAATGCAGAAAAGACATGGCGGGGTTTTGAATTTATCTCCTTGATAACCAGAAACTATATAAACAATAAAATATTTATCACATGCTATTTTAAACACTTAAATCTTAAATAAGTATACCTACATGTCATTTTAGAAATAGGTACAGTCCATTATCAATGTTAGGTAAAGCAGATGTATAAGACCAGTGTGAAATGGTTTCTCATTTTACACTGAATCTGATTAAATGGCATCTGAGATCAATTTCTGCATGAATTTTGCAGGAAGAATTGTTATACGGGTGAATTAGTTTGAGTGATGACACAGTATCCGGGTTTCAAAACAAACAGTGTTCGCTTGTTTACAAAATGTCTAAGTCGAATATTTGTAATAGTTTATTTAACTATTGAATGTCGACAGCACAGACGAAAGTGTGTGAGGAAGTTTATTTTTAAAGACACTTAAAAAGACTGAAACAAAAGAATACAGCTTAAAAACACACAGCAGCAATAAACCACAGTCACAATAAATAAATATCGCACTAATTATGTTATTTGTTTATAGACAAGTCTTGTGAGGCGGCTGTTAAAACTCAGAGGTATTACGAACAGTGACTGAAGATTATGTCGCTGAGAGGACAACTCCTACCTACACCACCCCAAAACAGGGGCAATGGTAAGTGAGAAAAGAGGTATATTTTGCTATGAGTGTTATCTGCTGTTTTTATTGTTTATTTTTCTGGAAAAAAAACCCGCCTGAAGGATGATACTGTTTATTCTTTCCGCCCAACAATCGCTCATTAGTGAAAACCTTTTAGTCAAAATCTAGAATATAATTCTTACTATTTGCTCGTACAACGTACTTTTTATACTGAAATATATTTTGTTTTCTTTTTAGGCACATTGTTCTATTTCTTCCTTCTAAAAATATATATAAAGGATTCAACAGATGGATGCGTTCAAAAACAAGACTTTTTTTCTGTTTTATGATACCTTTATCTGAAAGACAGACATTTTTGTGACAGTCCAATCCCTCCTTGAAATCCCTCTCTAAGTTACTCTCTCTCTCTCTCTCAAGGAACTTCGAGCTGCAGTCTACAGTAATGAATTTTTTTTGTTCGAGAGATGAAACCCGTAAAACAGTTCAGCTGCTTCAGCTGCTTAAGTAAAAAAACGTTTGACTTGACTTACTTTGTACTTTGTCATTACACATGTATAGTTTCAGTTCTATTTCATACAGATGGCAATGAAGTGCCGGTAGACCGATGAGTGAGCAACACATACGATGCGGTTAACTTCAATTGTAAAAATAATTGATTTAAAATATTTACAAAAGCATTGTAATAGAAATAAGACTTAGGATAGCATAGGCAATGTTGCTCCATTTATCTAAACATAGGCCGATATCACCCGAAACAAATTTGAACTTTAAAAATCTACATGTAACGAAAAAGGTTGATAAGAAATCACCTAAAATTGCTCTGTGTCCAAACCCAATTCAAAGTCGAAGGAAGTTTCAAATTAGGCAACATATTTTCCTTTTCAGAAACACCTTTCTCGATTAACAATTGCTGATTGTTGTTTTGAAAGCAACTATGTCTTAGATTTTTTCGTACACATCTGAGATAGCTTAAAACGTATTTAGACAGTGGAAGAACTACATAATTGTAGCAAAACGTGAAAAGTAGAAAACTTAATTTCTAACATGATAAGACCAAAATACTCGCCTACAAGGTGTCTCTAAAACTACTGATAGCTTGGCAAATATAGATAACGTCAAACCGTTTAACTATATTAATTTCTTTTTAGACAATGAAAGAAAGATTCGAGTAAGAAAATTACCCAAGAATGTCTCCCATGATACTTTAGAACTGTACTTTGAGAGCAAGAGACACTTTGGTCGTCAGCTTACGGTACAAGATGTACAACTTGATCTAGACCACGATAATGCTATAGTTACATTCAAAACGCCAACTGGTGAGTCAAAACACATCAATTCTTTTGATAATTCAAGTCTCATCAGACATAGTATAACTGGGGAATCGATTGTAACAATGTAACCTAATGGTAATTTGTACAAAATTTGTTATTTAGGGTCTAAAAGTTCAGTTCATTTTAATAAGTGGTCTGAATTACGACCATAATCTATACAAGCCTTTGATGTGCTACGTGAAACAAAAGAATTGTAATGATTTGCGGTTTTTAAAATTGCCTTTACGATCATTTAAGAAAAGTTAATATATTCAAACCTCCAAGCTCTTGAACAAACTTATAACAAGAAAAAAAATCCTATGACAGGGAACATAGACTGACAGTACCAGAATTCAACTCAACTTGTTTGTATTTTTATATGGATTAACTGAGTAGAAACAATAGCTGGGTATCTGAACTTAAGAATATTTTATTATTCTGTATTGGTACAAAAAAAGCATCTGTTCCGTGACTATTCAAACAGATTACCAACTTATGGATTCAAACTTTCAAGCATGTCTTTTTCGTTTTCAAATATTTGGTATTTTTTTGGTGGTTTGCCATTATTTTAGATGCCAAGTTCGTTCTTCAAAAGCACATGCAAAGTCCATGTATGCTAAGCAAGCAAGAAATAGGCGTTGAAACATTTATAGAGGATGAAGAGGACAGGTCAGATCCCGGAGGAGGCGGAAAATCACTGGATTTTTCTGATCATAACGAGGCACCTGTTACAGACACTATAGAGGTACTATTTTGGTTCCTAAGAGCATCTGTGACGCGGTCTTTGGACACACTGACCTAATTTCAAGTGCATGCTATATATTTAGAGGACATAAACTAAAATGTCACTAAGTTTATAAGACACTTATTTCATAAAGTATACAACAGAACTCATCTTTCAGGCTTTGAAATCAAAATTCTTACTTTAACAGCTCAAATACACTAAATAATGTATTTTCTCATATTTCAACTGTTACAGGTATTTGATAAAATGTGCAGATTGCCTGACACGCGTACGCCTTCACGACGAAGCAAAGAAGACAAAACATCCAAAGTTGAACCTCACGCTGACGATGGATACTGCTTTGTCTTATTTAAAAACGCTGAAGGTTGTTCTTCACTATTTCAAATACCAAAACACTTACAGAAATTTACATTAATCAAAATTCATATGTCGTATTATGAAAAGAAAAAACAACGCATATTCCATCGCAATAGTATTTTAGGTATTCTAAGGGCATGCTTCTCTTTAATTTATATTTTTCATTTACTTTGTTGCATGGCAACTTCCATACATGTGTTGAACCCCTAGCTGATATCCATTTTTGTGCCTCACTACGAAGATATTTGGGGGGGGGGGGGTATATTGTTGTTTCAAATTTCGGTCGGTCAGTAGACATTTTGTTTCAAATCAATATCTAGAGAAAGAATCCTTTGACGCACTTTCCTCAAACTTGGTATGTTGGTTGGTTATGACCAGTTAATGATCCTTATAGTTTTTCAGATTATAAGGTCAAAGGTGTAAGTTACACTGACCTTGAAGTTGCCAAATATATTTCGAAAAATATCAAGAGAATCTTTGGGCCTCATTTAAAGTTACTTCAGTGGAAATATCAAGAGATTTTTTCCAAGTAACTGTTCAAAAAAAAAAAAAGATTTTGAACGTGCTCATTTTTATCCCATGTAGTTTTATTATTTATTTATTCTTTATTTTTATTTTTTGGACGACTTGTAGAGCTAATTCCAAAGGAGATATTAACGTGTAAGAAATCTTTGAAAATATCTATGATTTTTGTTCTTTATAAATGCATGTTTTTTTTGCAGATTTCTTCTAGTATTTTTAAGAAAAGAGAAGAAAATATGTTCAAAGAACATATAATATGACAAGAAGAAGCCCTAAAAATTATGTCAAAATCATAAATCACATTGTTTTTACTTTTTTGTTGTTGTTAACAAGTAGATTGTTTTTTTGGGTTTTTTTGTGTGTTCTTTTTTTTGGGGAGGGGGGAGTTTTTTTTTCATCTTAAAAAGATCTATTACATTTAATAGACCCTGTTAGAATCAACTATTACATAACGTTTTCACAAGTGTGACTGATCAAACGTAACTCAATCAAATTGTAAGATCATTTGCCATAAAAGTCTGTTAATTGTCACAACTTTAACATTGATTGGATCATTAAAAGTTTTATTGCTTTTATCTGACACATATACAGATCATACAACGGTTGAGTAAGTTCATTTGCATAAATCCCACAATATAAGGCGTGATTTGTAGATCTTTGACATTTCATTGGGTATTCATTTATAAGCAGACACACAATAGTCTACTTAATGGACATGCCAGATTATTATTTTTTGTAAAAGATAGATAGATTATTTTTAGAAATATCCAAACGTGAAAATACACTGTAGTGTGAATTTTCATTCCAGTGAAACACATTAGGTCACCTATATTCACTTCAATATTACTACACTTAAATGACAAATAATTTATTTATTACGTAATCGTCAAGTGAGAAAGCGTTACACAGCAGGTTAAAATGTGGAGGATATAGTTTTATTTAGAACCACAACATGGAAGAAATTGGAATATTTGTGTCTCACATTCTCTAAGAATTACAGCCTGTTCTATGGACTCAAAGTTTTATTATTAATAAAAATCGAGTAGCAATTGCATTATTTTTTTTATTTGTAATTTAAAGCATTTTCATTGTTATTCATTTTGTTTATTGCACTGCCACTTGCTTTTCAGATTTATTTTGCATTTAAAAACGGATGCGTTACAAAAAGTGTAATTCTCCACTACTGCTTCGTACAGTAGAGATAGATCTGCGTCACAGCTGAAAATTGCGGCAGAAACTACCGATGTCGAAACCAAAACAGCAAATCAACAAAAACACGGTTTTTCTTAACAAAAGCAATATCTTTATAATTTTGAAATGAAACCATTCTAATCAGTACATTGTGATTATTTTAGTGAAGTTAAGTTCCTATAGTCGTGTCCAATGACGTTTAACTATAACACGTATTTCTCACTATGTACAGTTTCTGTTCTGTTCCATACAGACGGCAATGAAGTGCAGGTAGACCGACGGGTGGACAAAGCATACGATTCGATTAACTTCAATGGTAAAAAAAATATTTACAAAAGCACTGTAGTAGAAACAAGACTTAGGATAGCAAAGGCAATGTTGCTCCTTTTATTTAAACATAGACCGGTATCATCCCAAAGAAATTTGAACTTTAACATCTACATGTAACAAAAAGGTTGATAAGAAATCTTATAAAATGTTGTGTTTTCTACCCAATTCAAAGTCGAAGGAAGTTTCAAATTAGCCTACATATTTTCCTTTTCAGAAACACTTTTTATCGATTAAGAATTGTTGACTAATGTTTTGAAGGCAGTTATGTCTTAGATTCTTTCATACACATCTGGGACAGCTAAAAACGTATTAAGACAGTAGAAGAACTACATAGTTGTAGCAAAACGTGAAAGGTAGAAAACTAAATTCCTAACATGGTAAGACCCAAATACTCGTCTACAAGGTGTCTCTAAAACTATTGATTGCTTGGCAACTATGGTTAAAGTCAAACCGTTTAACTAAATAATTTATTATTTTATTTTAGACAGTGGAAAAAAGATTCGGGTGAAAAAGTTACCCAGGCATATCTCCCATGATACTTTAGAACTGTACTTCGAGAGCAGGAGACACTTTGGTCGTCAGCTAACGGTACAAGATGTACAACTTGATCTAGACCACGATACTGCTATAGTAACATTCGAAACGCCAACTGGTAAGTCAAAACTTCTAAAACAAAACATATCATTCATACTGATAATACAAAACTCATCAAACATAGTATAGCCGAAGTATCGATTATAATAACAATGAAATCCAATAGTAATATGTATAAAGTTTGTTAACTGGGGTCTAAAAAATCAGTTTATTCTAAAATTGTGGCCGGCATTATGACCATAAACTATACAAGCCTTTGATGTGCTACGAGAAATGGAAGAATTGTAATGGTTTCCGGTTTTACAATTGCTTATACGGTCATTTAAAAAACCTTAATATATTCTAACCCCAAGCTCTTGAACAAACTTATAACAAGAAAAAAAATCTATGACAGGGAAAATAGACTGAAAGTATCAGAATTCAACTCAACTTGTTTGTATTTTTGATATAGATGAAGTGATTCTAAATAAATTTCTTTTTAAATCTGGGGATATAACCTTACGAATATTTTATTATTTTGTATTGGTTCCGTGACTATTTAAACAGATTCACAACTTACTGATTCCAACTTTCAAGCATGTATTTTCCTTTTCAAATATTTGCGTACCACTGGAATTGTTTTGGTGGTTTGCCATTATTTTAGATGCCAAGTTCGTTCTTCAAAAGCACTTGCAAAGTCCGTGTATGCTGAGCCAGCAAGAAATAGTCGTTGAAAAATTTATAGAGGATGAAGAGGATGGGTCAGATCCCGAAGGAGGCGGAGAATCGCTGGATTATTCTGATCATAACGAGACACCTGTTACAGACACTATAGAGGTACTATTCTGTGAGCATCTGTGACGCGGTCTTTGGACACACTGGCCTAATTTCAAGTGCATGCTACATCTTTTGTGGGCATAAACAGTAAAACAAAATATAGACCGCTATTTATTAAAGTATACAACAGAACTCATCATTCAGGCTTTGAAATCAAAATGCTTACTTTAACAGCTCAAATACACTAAATAAAGTATTTTCTCATATTTCAACTTTTACCGGTATTTGATAAAATGTGCAGATTGCCTTGTAACACCGCACTTCGGAGTCAAACGCAGACAAACGACCGCACTTTGGGGTCATAAAAATTAAATCAATAAAAATGATTTTTAGTGATATTTTAAAGTAATATCATAGTTTATTTCAGTTTACATTACATTTACAATTTAAATAGTTTGTTATATAGTTACGATTTTGGTGATACATGGTAATAAAACATTTATCACTTACATTTAGTAAGCAACAAATACAATGTTTTTATTTTTTGAATTACAGCTACGTATACATCAGAATTTAAATGGTACTAAGTAAGATTATTTGATTTCACAGTCATGTATCTAAGTACCAATCGTCATTTTGAACTCCGCGTTAAATATTTGAAGGTTGCTGATCGAAAATAAGTCAATATTCAGTATTTAAGCAGAAATCTGTTGACACCTACAGAACTTTGAACTTTGGTTCACTTCTCCATTTTGACTCCAAAATGCGTTCGACCCCAAAGTGTGTTGTGAAGTTTACCGCACTTTGGGATCGCACCCTTAAGTGCGTTTGACCCCAAAGTGCTGTGTTATATTTGCCTGACACGCGTACGCCCTCATTATTATTTCCATGAAAAATAGTATGTATCAAATATCTCAATGATCAGAAATACTACGCATTTAAATCAACTATTCATGTTTTTGGAAAATATTTTACATTCGACTTATCTTTATCTTCAAGTGAAAATGACAAAAATAACCAACAAACACAGGGAAATTACCGCCATTTTCCAAGCGTAAAATGACGATGTTCACATATGTGCTCAAAATGGCCTACATGTAGTAGCAAGTATTGGAGTAAAAGGTTTTTCCCACAATAAATATAAACTTACGTAAACACTTTGGAAATGTTTCGCTTTTCACACATTTCACATCAGTTTGTATTCTGTTTTAGTTAAAATTTCATGGCCACTTTAACCACTTATATAACTTTAAAATCATCTTGCAGTTTTACACTACTAAAACTGGCACACGGAAGTGTCAACAACAATGCTCTTTATTAGAAATGAAGGTTCACAGTGAAGACTCTAACATGAGCAGATGACAGACTTTTAAGTTTAAAATTGTATCTCAGTTAGGTCTATAATTAGAATTGATGTTTTTTTTCTATTGAAATCAGGTGTGTGGGTTTTCAGAAGAATGTACTGACGACACTTTGAGGTTCTACTTTGAAAACAAAAGACGATCTGGAGGCGGAGACATAACAAGTTTTGCAGTTGAAAGAGAAAAAGGATTTGCACATATAACCTTTAAAGATAGATCAGGTACTGATTTATCCGAGTGTCACCTGACTTCCTCGTAACGCGCTCGCTAGAAAGTCATGTGGGTACTGTATGTGGTAATATAATGATAATAAATATTTCATTTTTTCTTCAGAAGAATAATCTAGGTAAACGTTTCTCTTTTGTAAAGTACAAGATTACTTATACAAGTTCTCTGTCTTGTTATTTAGAGGAAGATCACATGGAACATCGGGAATCGTACATTCTTTTTCTGATAATGCTTTATGCCATCGATAAAATAACTATCCGAGTTTCATTGTAACATAACATGAAAGATTTGTGTCTTTTTAATCTCATCCATACTTTGAAATTACAGTTATACAGAGAGTGCTAGAAAGGGAACACACAGTGGTAAACAAAAGACTGATTGTCAAACCTTTCATAATCAGTAAAACGGAACTGCTGGTAAATGAAGTTCCTGATACAGTAACTGAAGAGAGTCTCACAAACTTTGTCGAGGCCAAGTTCAAGATTGAAGCCACTTCTATCACCTTTAGTCAAGACAGGAATAAAGCACTGGTGCAGTTTGTTAAAGAATTCAGTAAGCATACAATGTAGCATACAATGCTACATTAGTTACAGAAAAAATATTTCATACACGTAATTCTAAAACACCCATGCAGTCCTATGTTAGAATGTCAAAATGAATTTTATCCATATTTTTATCGTTCCTTAAACAACACAAACTCATTTGAATGTTTTAATGTACATTTTTTATACTGGCAAAGAACAGTTGTAAAGAGTTTTGCAAAAGAACGTTTTTTTTTTTTAAATAGGCAACTTGGTGACTAGAAGATACTTTAAGACTTACCTGTGAGAGTTTATTGCGCAAAATATGACTGCACATTCGTGACAGATGTTTAATAAACTGAAAAACACTGACAGTCATGCAGTTATCTATTGCGGCAGAATTTGTTAGTGGCAGTAAATGTATAATTTAGGTCTGAAAGCTCAATGTAAAGGTTAGAATTACAAATATATTGGCAAATTCTAAATTTTCAAACTTTTGTACTTTTACATTTGCTCTTAGATGTGTTGACAGTTTGCTCTTTGTGTCCTGCCATTTTTTCTTTGTATTTGGCAGGTTTTACTAAAGCTCAAGAGGTATTTGAAAAGTTTCCTCTTGATGGTGTTCATATTGTTCCTGTCCAGGTGCCGGTTTCGACTGGTATAATTGTTACAAACATCCCTGAAGATGTCACACATGACGGTGTTCAATTATATTTTGAAAACACACTGCGAAGCAAAGGGGACGAAACATCCAAAGTTGAACTTCACGCTGAGGAAGGATACTGCTTGGTCTTCTTTAAAAACGCTGAAGGTTGTTCTCAACTATTTCAAATACCAAAAAAACTTACATAAAATTTCATTAATCTAAATTTCATATGCCGTATTATGAAATGAAAAATGCACATTCCACTCGCAATAGTATTCCTTGAGTTAAAGATACAATAAGAGCATGTTTCTCTTCAATTTAATTTTTGATAAACTTTGTTGCATGGCAACTAGCATACTTCTGTTGAACACACTTCAGATGATATCCATTTTTGTGCCCCCTCCAAAGATATGGAGGGGGATAAACCGTTTTGAAAATTTCGGTCGGTCGGGAGAGATTTTGTTTCCAATCTAAAGAAAGAACTCTTTCACGCACTTCCTTCAAATTGAGTATGTAGGCTGGATATGACCAGTTAATGATCCTTATAATTTTTCAGATCATTAGATCAAAGACCAAGGTCACACTGACCTTGAAACGCAAAATATATTCCGAAAAATATCTAGAGTATCATTGGGCCTTGGTTCCTAAAACTTTATATAAATCTTGATTATGACTAGTATATAACTCCTAACATTTATAGGTCACAAGATCAAAGGCCAATGTCAAAGTGACCTTGATAAGTTAAATAGTTTCCGATTAGTTACTAGGAAACGCTTGGGCACAGTTTCCCCAAAACTTTATAGGCAGGTTTGTCATGGCCAGAAAATGACTCCCATATTTTTTAGGGTCATAAGGTCAAAGGCCGATAAAAGTCATTGAAACACCTTAAAAGCAACCATTTTCAGATAAATATCTAAAGAATTCATGTGCTCAGGTTATTTAAACTTGTTGAGAAGGTTTGTTATGACCAGAAATGACCCCTATTAGTTTTTCAAGTCACTAGGTCGAAGTGACCTTAAAAATCAAAACGATTTCTGATCAATGTCTATAAAACGCTTTGGCCCTGGGTTTTCAAACTTCATAGGCAGATTGCCGGTTGTCTTAGAGGTCACTATGTTAAAGGTCAATGTCACGATGGCCATAAACCTTAAACAGGAAAACAGATTCTGATTTATATCAAGAGAAACTTTGAGCCTTTCTGTCTCAAAACGTCTTACCTACCCACTCTCCCACATTCCTTTTTACCTACCCACACAGTTCCTGTACTCTTTCTAAATTGAATTTTATACATTATACAACCAAAGTGTCATTGATATAATCTACAGTTCCTCAATTCATCTATTTGCCATGGCCAATAGCTTTTGATATCAGAAGCCCTTGGCATCCTCCCGTTTCTGTTTTGACGGAAGTCTCTGACCTTCTTCTACCTTCCTCCACACTTATGGCTGCTTCTAGCAATAAGGCGTTAGGGGTCATATATGTTGTACAAACATGTCTTGTTTCAGTTGTTTCTCGGGTTTGTCAAAAAACAGATCATAAACTTCACAGTAAGCATGTTGATGTCAAGCCATATAACGAATACCTTGGTCTGTCAGCGGCTCTAGAAGATCTAGCATTTATACTCCCTGAACCAATCACTTTAGATGACCAGGATCCATATAAAATGAAGTTTTTGCAGACGAATACTATACAGAGGTCAGTTCTTGAAAGACAACTGACAAAGTGTAGAGCAAAGATATTTTGGAATCCTATTTCAGTAGAATGCACAATTAAAAACGATGACAAGTTGGACAGAAAACTACTTAAAACTTGGCCTGAAGACATACAGAAATGTATCAGAGAATTTACAAACAATCTTACCGTCAGAAAGAAAGCTGTTGATAAAAATGTTTTGTCTGAAATACGCATACAATTAAGTAAATTGCATCTATCACACCCTGACGATGTAGCGCTCATTGTAGAAAAGGAAAAAAATCAAATCATCCTTGTAGCATTCGAAAATGTAGCAGACTCGGTATGGCAAGATATAGTAAATGCAGCTGAGACTGCTGAAAGAATTGTAAAGGAGAAAAGTGAAAGTACAACAGAAAATAAGGAGTTAGATGAATGGAAAATCGCTTACTTGAAAGCAGTTCATTTTGAAGAGGACATGTTGAGAAAATATAAGAACATCCAGATAAAATTTGAAGATTCGAATCTAAAGGGTAAGATTTATCTCACAGGTACAACAGGAATTATCCATAACGTTTGGATAACTATATTTGAAATAATAGAAAATGTGAAACAACACGAGATGGAACTTGAGAAGGAACAGATTGAACTTCTTCAAAATGAAGCGACCATAGAGAAGGTAAAACAAGAAATGAAAAGAAAAAATGTTCCAGATGTTTGGGAGGTTAAGCCTAGCTGTGTCATATTGTATGCTGATGAAGAAGATGACCTTTTCAAAATGGAATCTGCTATCAACAAAACTCTTACAAAATTTACCATAAGCCTTGATTCTGGTACAGAAGAGATATTGAAGTCCGAAAGATTAAGAACAACAGAACAGTCATTAAAAGAGAAGTTTTCTGGCTGCGTTACAATCAGAGTTAAGCAAACACTGTTGGAAATATTCACCCTTCGTGATATACAAGATGAGGTTTCTGATGAATTACAAAGCTTCCTTACAAGGAACGCTAGATACAAAGAAGAAATGACACTAACACGTCCTGTGGTGCGCTATTTCAAACATGTAATCAATGACAAGTTTAGCAAAGAGGTACATGCACTCAAAAGTTGTGGCATGTATGTCGATATACATCTGAATGAGAAGAGTGGGGCAGTATCTCTCGAAGGTATGTTTTTTGTTGACACTCTCATATGGCAAGCCTATTTTTTTTCCACGTCGAACGAACAATCAATACCCCTCTGACTTAAAGATATGTTTAAAGTATTTTGAATCATGTCTTTTTTTTCATAATCTAGGAAAAGAACAGAATTTCTATAGAAAATATGATCAATTATTAAAAAAAATAATTATTTGAATTTATCTTAAAGATAAACAAACAACTCCCATGTTTAAATTTGCTCCACTGTAATATATAGGAACGTCAGAAGGCATAAAAGAGGGCAAACGAATTACAACGATACTGCAAGACAACATTGAAACTAAACAACATACAATAAGTTATCCAAAAGTCAGGAAATATTTCGGCAGCAGTAATGGAAAAGATTGTATTGAGAAGATAGAGAAAAATACACCATGTATTATCGATACACAGGGAGCTGGCTTTAAAAGAAGTGTGCATGCCAGTAAGACACCCTCCACTTACGGCAACTCTAAAACGTGTGCTGAAGTAACTATTAAATCCGGTGTAAAGGTATATACTTTGAGTTGTTTTCGGAACATTGACACATTACTTGTAGTTTAGAACATTTTAAACAATAAGTTTACAAATTTATCTTTAAAGATAACTTTTAGTATAAACAAACATTGTTAAGAAAGATAATTGTAAATAATTCTTCTGATAAGCAAAAGACGTAATTATTATCTGATCAAATAAAAACACAGGTATTTGTTGTTGGTGGTGATATGACGGAGCTTCAGGTAGATGTACTGGTAAATGCTGCCAATAAAGAACTGAAACACGCTGGAGGGTTAGCCAGAGTTTTTCTGAACAAAGGTAGATATACGTACATTTTGGTAATTTTTGTTGTGCTCAGCTCTCTTTTTTCTCCTTTTTCGTAGGACATCCTGTACTTTCCTTCAATAGTCCACCAAAAACAAATCTCCCACTTTTTAAGTACTGTGTGAATTGCATCCATTGTGGCATATATGTAGTTTGTGTCCGTCACTGTGACATATGTAGTTTGTGTGTCACATCGCGTCCATTGTGACACAAAACAATTGTAAACAATGTTCCATGTGGTTTTCTTTCTTTTTATGTCTTTAATGTCAGATTGTTTTAACATGTTATTCTAACATAAAATTGTGGAAATAATTTACTTCATAATTGATTAGCTAGTTACAATTGGGGTGACATAAACTGCACTAAAATCACCACAAAAAATAATGTTTTTTTTTTTTTAAATTACCCTCATTTATATTGAGCATAAGCTAAAATGCAAGTTCACATACTTCAGGTGGCCCAGATATTCAAAACGAATGCGATAATCGAATTAAAACCAAAGGTTCATTGTCTGAAGGGGACGTTTTTATGAGCAAAGGTGGAAAGCTGAAATGCAAGTTTGTGGCACATGCTGTCTGTCCACACTGGCAAGGGGGTGACAATGATGAAGAATCCTGCCTACAAAAGGCTATTTACTCAAGTATTGAAAAGACAGAGAAGAGAAATCTCGGATCAATTGCAATGTCTGCACTTAGTGCTGGAGTGTTTATGTTTCCAGTGGATCGGTCTTGTATGGCAATTGTTAAAGCACTTGATCAGCATTTTCAGGTAATGCAAACATAGTTTCAACAATTTACGAATTAAAATTGAAAGCTTGTGTCTGCTGTATTTTTGAGGACAGCCTTTACTTACATTTCCCTGGCAATTATTGATGTTTAAATGCTGCAATTTATTTGTAATTCCAACAAGTATTTAATTGTTTTAATGTTTTCCTTTATACCTTTCCTTACACAGGAAATGGAGTCGAGCATAAAGGAAGTGTTCCTGTGTGATATTAGCAAAGCAGCTGTGGATGCATTCGTCTATGCCTTACAAGCTATTATGCCAAATGTGAAGGTTCTAGGTAATGCTTCGTTTCTTAAATGTTTAATACAAGGTTGAAAGTCGATGTATTTATTTTCAAAATATTCGATGAAAGAGATGTGTTGCTATTTTTCGAACTGAAACATTGCACTCTACACAGCCGCTGCTATTTTTGTTGCTGATTAGAACATATTTAAAACGTGATGACCACTGTGGCTTTGACCTTTGATAAAGAGACATTGGATGAAATAGAAGTTATCTTTTTGTAGTTATCAGATTTCTTGTGAAATACAAAATGATAGATCCAGTTGTTATTGAGTTATCGAAACATTTTAGTGACTGATGACTACTCGAACTTTGATTTCAAATAAAAAGGCACCAGAAATATGTCTCTCTTCTCATGGTCTTTCAGAACAACTTAGGGTCGTTGGTAGTTATCGAGCTACCAATCTGGAGTCGTTTAAATAATTAAAAACCAATGTGACCATGGCTTTTGTCGAACTGACCTTCGACATAAATATGAGTCATATAGTTATCACGACTTACGTGTGACGAGTTGATAGTAAGCTTGTAAGATTTAATCTGAATCTACTGACAGATCAACGAGCATACTGACCGACAGATATGTTACCTACACCAACATCTTACAACATTCTTTTTGTCTTTTGTCTAATTACAAAAGACTTCTGGAATTGAGAAAAGCCTGTGTAGCAAATCAAAGGATGCATCTGAATTACATTTGTAAATCACGTAAAATTATTAGTAAAGCAAACCGGTTTGAGAAAATGACAAAACATTTTTTTCGACTATTTCTGACAGCAAACGCCAAACTGTTTTTGGGAATTGTAATACACTGAGAAAGGCTTAAAATAAATATACATGCATGTAAAGGAAAGGTTTGTTTTCGGATACTTTTCTTTATGCTTACATGTACGCAAGAATTACTACAATGTCGTTGACAAAGAATTACTAAAATATGAAGACTTCATTTAAATCATTTTTTTTCTTTTTCTGCAACTTTGAATTTATATTTGCTATAGGTTTTGTTGATGTTTTTCAGATCACTTAAGCCAAGGAGATGTACAAAATAAGGCATTAATAATCAGCGCTTACGAAGAAAAGGCTGGACATTCGAGAGAGTCAACTGGAAAAGTAAACATTGAAGTTGTGAAAGGCGTGCTCTCAAAAGAAAAGTCTGATGTGATTGTGAACTCAACTGCACCAAATTTAAATTTACAGAAAGGGGCTGTGTCGAGAGCCATTCTTACGGCTGGGGGAAACAAGATACAGGAAGAATGTTCAAGAAAACATCCAAAGGGTATTGATGTTGGGGAAGTCGCCGTGACAACTGGTGGGAGATTAAAATGCTCAAATATTTACCACATAACGTTAAGACACTTCAACGAACGAAACCCTCGAGTGTGTTTTCAGGTAATGACATTCTTTCATCCTCACTGAAAAAAATATATATATATATGGCAGGATACAGCAATGTCAAAATGTCTTTCCATTCAGCTCTAAATGAAGGAAACAACGTTGAAACTAAGAAAACAACACATTGAAATCTTCAGTAGTTATATTATATTTACGGCGCCTATACAATGTTGAAGACATCCAAAGATAATGGTCGTGTTTACCCATATTTAATTTGGTTTGTATTATTTTACAGGGCATAACTGACTGTGTGACCGCCTGCCTTGCAGAAGCAGATAGTAATGGGTTCAAATCCATATCCTTCCCTGCTATTGGAACAGGTGGTCAGAAATATCCTAAAGATAAAGTTGCCAAAGAAATGTTCAAAGCAGTTTCAAGCTTTTGCAAAACAAACCCTTCGTCATCCGTTACGAATGTTCGATTCTTGATTTATAAAGAAGATGACGAAACGTTTGAGGTTGTATTTGAGTTTGTCACATTCAACTTTTCCAAAAAAAATATGAAAACAAATGGTTGTAGTAAATCGAAAATAAATTTATTGTCTTATCTGATGCAATTTTCACAGGGCTCCATATGTCATTACGTTTTACTGTAAATACAAAATAATTGAAAAATAATACAAAATTATGGAGACGAAGGAAGTAAAGAATAGATATGTTTCGAAAAAAAAAAAACATAAAATACAAAGATCTGAACATTCAATTTCTTTATAATTTTCGTAAACTTATTTTTTCTGTATAAAGTAGGGTTTTGAGCTGTAAAACTTCAAAAATAACTAAATTAATAATGGTAAAGGAAGAACACATGTATGTATTACATCACTAAAAAGCATGTTTTTATGGTTGAAAACTGGATGACAATTTACACTGAGGATATTCGAAAAGGTCTATTTACTGTTTGAAAATGTGTCATTCAGGAAATGTCTTTAGATGAAAATTTTGTTTTATTGAAATATCAAAAATTCTAGAGGTATCTTGTATAAATGAATTTTATGTTGTTACACAGCTTCAACAGCATAAAATTTGTTAACCTGTAGATCTTTTATTTTCTTTATTTCTGGGAATTTGTTAATGTTAAGAAATGAAAATGATTTTGATAAATAACAGGCTTTTGTGACAGAAGAAAAGAACTGGGACAGTGGTTACTCTGACTTACTGAGTTACTCAGGTCACGCTGAGTTTAAAATCGGAGGTTTAAAGGTCGATGTGCGTGAATGTGATTTAACAGAAGACAGCTCGGACGCTATTGTTGCAAGCTGTAATTTAGACTTTGACCCGAGCAAAGGTAAATCTAATGCAGAAACAAAGAGTCCTTAAATTAGGATGGTAGTTTATATATGTTTTTGAAAGGTTCTATCTGAGTTGGAATTGCTTCTTTTGAAACATCGATTGAATGAAATTGAGTAAGTTGAAGAAAGTTGTACCTTTTAAAATTCAAGAGAATAATTCAGACGTAATTCCACTGCATCTTCTAAGGAAAAAAATGTTTTAACTGTTAAGACTTTTTTTCTAACTTCGATTAATGGCACATCTGTTTCGTTTCTTTTAAAGGCATTTTTGGTCGGTAAAATTTTACTTTATATAGAAAGGTTTTTGAACTCAGAAAAGTATAAATAAAGTAAACTTTGATACAATAAGTATTGGTTAACGAATCACTTTACCTATTCCAGTTTGGTGTTTGTTGGTTTATTTTTGTTCTACCTAGTAGAATGATCCTTGAAAAAATTGTGAGGAAGAAAACATCTGTATAGCAGAACGTGTCTTAGCTGAGCTTGCTAATAAAAGATGTTTTTCATATTACTATGGCAACTTGAACAAAAATAAATAACATTAAATACACAATCATTCACTATGTGCTTGGACTTAAACTTGCAGTTATACTGAATGGCAATTCAATTTAAAATAATAAATATCTATAACAGAAAATACTTGGATTGAAACTTGAAAGTATTATTACTATAGGTGCGGTGACGGAAGCCTATTTGAAGAAAGAAGGTGACGCTATAAAACAAGACTGCAATCAACAAAGTACGTTTGTTTTTTTATTTGTCGGGAAGTATAAACTTGTGACGATTTTATTCACCATTATATGAAACGACAGAATGAAGATTATAGCACACTTTTTTTAGAATTTTATTTATTTTATACATATTTTTGTCATATTTTAAGCCAATGGTTAGAAGACAGGACAAAATAAATGAACTCCAGGTCAGCAGCAGACAGACAGACATACAGACAGGCAGACATATCATAATAATTGAATTAAAAGAAACATTTAGATAAGACACATGGCTTAGAAGATTCTGCACCTTTAAAGCCTTTTGGCATTCCTTACGATAATTGTCATTGTTTATCCCACATCTGTCATCAAGTATTTTAAAATGAATTAAATTATTTGAATTATTCAAAGACTTAATGACTGGCAGACACTAGGACAATGGTAATACTGCAATCCTTAAACAAAATCTTTATGTTGAAATTATCTAAAAATTGTGTTTTCAAAATACCCTGTTTGACCATCAAGGTCGTCCTCAGAGTGAAAGTGGACATCAACCTACAAGGGGACTTTCCCACCAAAAGGACAAGAAACGACAAGGACAAGACGATGATGACAGTGATGATTACTATTCTATTACTATATATGCCGAGGACACAGGTAAAGCTCAGAATGCTACAAAGAGCATACAAACGACCGTTGAGAATGAATGGATAGAGAAAAAAATGGAAGATCCTGGCATTCCAAGATTTACCACCGAACATGTAAGTACAGCTTGTCTTTCATGTGTATATTTCAAATGACAAATACATGTAGACTGTAAAATAACTAAGGATTTTATAACATTTTCTTTATAAAAAGGAAATATATGTGAGTAATAAATAAATATATTATTTATCACTTTTACAAACAGCAAATAAAAATAAGTTCTATCTGTATTTAGAGTAGTTCTTTGTGCTGTTCTTTCAAACCTTTACACCTGAATGGTTACGTGAAAACCAGACATTTTAAATCTCGAGTTCTAGAGTGTGATAGAGGATAGAGTGTGCCAACGAAACAAACAAACTGCCACATTTCCCCGATCTAAAACAATATAAAATATAAAATTAAATGTTTGTGCCTTAGCTTGCTTTCTTTCTTTTAACAGACATTTCTCTGCATGTTTACTCATAATATCTACACTATTATCTTCTTAATTTCACTTTGCATCGTAACATAAAATCAAGTTCAACACAAAAGTGTATATTATGAATACATTTTACTATGCATTTACACAGACATGCAGCACACCCGTTTAACTATTACCCTTAGGTCATAATGTATTACTATACATGTTATTTTCAGGTTAAGGTTATAGAAGCAATAGCGAAAAACAATCACGTAGATGTAGCTGTTGACCTTGAACTTGGTAACATCAGACTTGTAGGACTTGTTACAAGTGTTTCAGAAGTTGTGAATGTTATTCTCAGTCAACTTAGAAATGCTGATAAATCTGTCTACATGAGAGACCAGGCCAAACTTATGTCTAACATAGTAAAATGGTTCTATCTCAAAGACCAGAAAGAGTTTCCATTTCCTAATCGTGTGAACCTGACAATTGAGACAGCCTACAAACATAAAGACAAGACAGTTAAGACCAAGGACAGATCAGGCGGGGAATATGAAATAGATTTTGGAAATATGACGGAACATGATATCAAAAAACCAAATAATAAATTTCCAGTCATAAGACGGGATCTTATTGCAGGTATATTTATAGGACAGTATTTATTCTTTCTCTAATCTTCAGAAGATCACAAAAAACGAATGATTTTCAAGTCGAAAATCATGCATATTTGTTCAAATCAGCCATAAATTCAGCATGTTTATAGTAGACTGCAATTCAGACATTTTGGAATCATGTACTGCAGTTAGTCAAATCTTATTATGGTATTAGAATGTTGTTGATAACCGGTGCTTAATCTTACAATTTGATTTTTTAATTTCAAAGTAAAAACACAGCATCTAGATATATACAAAATAACATGAGAATTTGAAATTGTTTTAATATTACAGGCGCAAGTTTTGAGATACCAAAGAACTGGCAGAAAATGAATGATAAAGAGAATCTAGAGCTTGTAACATTAAATGCACAGGATTCTGAATACCAAAAGGTATTGAATGAGTTTAAGAAGACACTGGGAAGAAATCCAAATATTATAAAGGTAACAAGAAAGTTATTTGATATTTTTGAAAAGTATTTATTTTCAAATAAATGTTATATGAAAACACTTGTTGTAAGTGTCTCCTAAATTTTCATTAACTCTTAATTCATCCCAGCTGTATTAAGCCACCTTTGTGTCATAAATACAGAATTCTAATTGCCTCTTGAAACTATTTTTTCTAATTGCTTATTGAATGCCCAAATTTTGTCAAGATATTTTTGAAAGTATTTTCTAAAATGACAACATTTTTTTCGGATAACCAGACCTGTCATATTTAATTTCTTTCATTTACAACAGATTATCCGGACTTGTATGTGTCTATCTAATTGAAATAATATACAACATGAGAATATATGAGTTTATTTGTAGAACTATTTTGTATATAATTGTAGATCGAAAGAATCCAAAACAAAACACTGTATACACAATACTCGGCTAAACGTAAAGAACTCAACATAACTTATCCCAAAGATAAGGATAACGAAAGAATGTTGTGGCATGGGACAGCCGAAAAAGCAGTACCAAGCATCAACTCTCACGGATTCAACAGAAGTTACTGTGGAAAGAACGGTAGGAATCAAAATTTATACACATTTTAAAGACACTTTTACTGTATGGAATTGTTGAAAATAGCTGCTTAAATGTCGAAGGTTTGTGCATGGCTTTATGGTATTATCAGAAGTTCTTATATATTAAAAACAAGTTTTGAGTGCAGAACCTTAAACTTATGTTTTTGTCAATGTCTCAAATGAACAGAGCAGCTCAGTTTATAGTCAAGCATATGACATTTCAGCCACTGCATTTGGAAAGGGAGTGTACTTTGCTGTAAATGCCAACTACTCTGACCAGGCAACCTATTCACCAGTTGGAAAAGACGGAAACAAAAGGGTGTACCGATGCTTAGTACTGACCGGGAAATATTGCTGCGGATCAAGCAATATGCGGGTACCACCGCCAATAAATGCGTCTCAACCATACCTACTGTATGACTCTGTTACAAATAATACTAGCAATCCAACCATGTTCGTTGTTTTTAATGACACACAGGCTTATCCTGAACATTTAATCACCTATAAATAATGACAAACAATAGTGAATATTTTGGAAGACATTTGCAGGGAAGAAACAGAAAGCAGAGATGTTTATACTAAATTATCATCTTGCGATATTCGTATCCTTTGGGAAACAAACTTTACGTTCCATTTGTAGGTGTCTTCCAGTATTGAAATGATAGTAATGTTTATTTACGCTTGAATCATTGACCAACACATCAAGTGTACCTATACAAAATTCATTAACAAAGCTTTCTAAATTTCTGAGAAAGTTCATACAATTTGAAAAGAAAACCTTCTTAATACTCTATATATTTCTGTATTTTGGAGATATTTCCTACATATCTCTGATAATTGTTCGAAATAATAGATCAGAAATGTTTTGTTCATTTTATGCAAACTTAAGATATTTCTGTTGACAGACAGAACGTGTCTTTAATCTCAGAAATGCTATCTAAAGTCTTGTGGTTCTTTAATATTCTTTATTATATACATTTCTAATATTCAGGGTAGAGCACATCTTGTTGGTAATCAAATATTTGATACCTCTCGAAAAGTCAAACATTCAAGAGATTATAAATGTAAGCCCATAGTGTTGCTAGTTCTACACAACTTTTTCATAAGGTTGAATGAGTTAAACATTTCTTATTTGTTTAACAATGATAGAGATGTTGTACAGATGTCTAGTTAAGTAAAAAAACAATTGTAATGATAATATTCAGGAAACAAGGTAATCTTTATTTACATGTCTCAAATTATACTGACTGTAATCCCAGTATCTTATTCTATTGTTTTTTACCAAAACTCATATATTTTTTGTTGATCCTGTTTTATATGTTACTCAAATCTTGGCTTAAGTCTGCATTATATACAACCGTCATCATTTTTACTCATGTTCTTTTCATTAGGCGATTGCTTAAAAAGTTAACCTTACCAAATTCTGCTATATCGTTTGCCTATAATACGCACGAAATCGAAGAATTTCAGTTCATATTACTTTGTATACAAGTGTCAGGAGTTTTCTGCTCGATGTAAGTTTAAATGAGAAAAATTGTACATTTTAAACTAAGTTTCCAACTCTCTTTTCCCTACAAAACATTCAAATGTGGAGTAACAAGGTTTCATAAAATGCCATGGGTTAGTATCATCAAACAGACATAAAGTTTTTAATAAATTCACATAAATGCATTCATCCATGTTGTCTGTATGTATTTTTTTATTCGTTTTAATTAAGTATTTCTGATGTATACATCCAATTATAATTTTGTGCGAAAAAAAAATCCGAAGGAATGAACAAAGTCCGTGAACCAGATACATGCAGTACTGTTTATTTGCAAAAAGAAAATAAAAAAATAATATAAATGAATAAAGAATCATCTCTGGGGAAACTCAACCTTCTCAATGAAACAAATTTTATTTGTAATAGAAGGACGTTTGTTTATGCTACCTGTTGTTTTTAGATTAAGACAGTCGGATCATATCTCGTAATCCTAGCAAGTGCAGCCTTCATGACCTCATGTTCCGATTGACCTAGTATGATCGTTATAGTTGAACTGATTTAGTAATCGTTAAATTAGTTCATTTAGCCATATCAGTAAATGTTAATGCTTCTCTTATCTATCTGTTTATGGTTCCTTTAATCTGCCTATTATGACTCTGAATATCGAAAAGTATGCAATAAAGACTTCCATACACAATGTTTTTTTTTCTATTTCTTCCAGAACCACAAACATGGTACAGCTCAGGTTAAAAATAAAAAACGACTAACAATTTTATATTTCAAGCTGCATAAAAGAATAAGTCGTATTCCACGAATCAGAAATAACGTTACTTTTAACAGGTTAAAAACCTAAACCTACAAGTAGAAATTCAATTTCGTCAACTTGTTTTATAAATGCATTTACAACAACGACCTTTAATTGCTAATTCAGATTCCAAAGTCAACTTAGAATGAACTTACATGTTGATATAAAATTCTTCATTTATCTTGACTAATTGAAATTACCTGGACATAGTTTAGATGAAGTTGAAACCAAACTCTACATTTTTGCATCAAAATGTTTGTTGTCGCCAATTGTAACCTTGTGACTGTCACAGACGCTCCTTCCTATGCATTCATTATACTGACCTATGTTTGATTGATGAGGACTTACCAGATAGTAAAAGTAAAACGCTACATTTTCACTAGAATAGTATTTATTTATATGTAAATACTGGAAGGTTTTTTTTTAATCAGTTTGTAAAGCGCTGAATGAAAAAATGTTGTATTTTGGTCAGAATATGTAAATCCATTGTGGTAATAAAAATTCGAATTTTAAATAAAGTAGAATTGAAAGTACCTCTAGCCATAAATTATAGTCTAGACTATTATTCTCTTTAATAGGAAATTCAACACTGAGTTTCAATATTTCTGATTGTGTAATTTCCAAATAAAACAATGATAGCGTGCTCTACTTTTCTCAGGACTTGGATTGTGGAATCTGTGAATGTCTTTAAAAAAGCCTTAATTATTAATCATTATTCTATGTCGCAAAAGGAATTCATGTAGTCAAATCCGTGCGAGAGTTATGAAGCTTATTTTTATAACTCACTCTATAAGCTATGAAAGGTTTTACTTGAAATAAAATTTTCTAATAAATTAAAAAAAGTAAGTTAAAAAAGGAATAATTTCCAAAAAAAAAATATTAACAGTCACTTTGTCCTTGAGTAAAGCCTTATAAACATAAGGAAGTATTATTATTTTTAACTGAATTTTCCATAATAAGCAAGGTGTTACACTTCTTCATTAATAATACCAAAATTCTGAATGACAAGTTAATAATTTTAAATAATAATAAAACTCTTTATTATAAATTCTAACCAAATTCTTAGTAAAAAAAGAATAATCATTAAAAAAATTGCTAATAATTTGTCAAAAAGAAAGCAAAATTTATAAGTAAAAAGTGTAATAATTTTGTAAAAATTCTTACCAGTGTTATGCCCTTGTACAAAAGCAGGGTCTTGTCAAGCATTTTATGTTTCAGTGGAATCCCCTGAATAATGAACAAGCACTTAAACAACACTTAATAAAACTCTTTAACTAAAATTTCAAAGTTAAAACAGGCATACTTCTGTAAATATTCTAATCACAGTTATGCCCCTTATCAGGGCCTTGCTACTATATGCAAGAAGTTTACATTTCAATTGAAACCTTATTGAAAGACTTTAACCAGAATTCCTCGGTTACAAAGGCAAATATTCCTAGCACAGTTATACCTGTTGTCCGTCAGCAGGGTCTTGTTACTTGTAAGCTTTTTAAGTTTCAACTGAATCCGTTTTATAATAAATAAGCTATTACACCTTATAAAAACTTTAACCAAAATTTCTAAGTTAAAAGAAGGCATACTTCTGTATTTCTAGGACAATTATTTCCCTTGTCCCTAGCAACTGGACCAACAATAACTCTGATTTGTTTTCGGCATTATTAAATACCCTGATCATTTGATATCATATTTTTCTTACTTTTGATAGTGCCGTTGCGAATATTTAGGGTATCGGGTCAAGACGGCCAAAATCCAAGATAACCTAAGGTAAGAAAGGTCAAAATCTATGACGGTCCAGTCATAAACGGCCCCCTTTTTCATATTATTCATATATAGTTAGTGTGTTTTATCGTAAAGGACTAAAAAGATGTTCGTTTGAAGTGTCCGGAACATATTTTTATTTGATTACGAATTGTGTTAAAAAATATATATATGTCTGGTTGATTTCATATTATATTTATCCTGAAATAAGATAAGGTTATATAAAGCAAGTGTAATTGTCAGTCTAAGAATATATACACAGCGAAAACCAAATAAAAATTATAACAACTTGCGTACATACGTGCGTACATACTCACATAACTAGAGTAGATTAAGAACGACGTTATTACAAAAATATATTAATGGGTATTACAAAAATAACAATCCATACATGTAGCAACCATAATACCTTTATACCCGTACACCACACAGCAAAAGAAACATTAACTAGCATAATAAAAAAACAAGACCTTTCAGCGGACAGCACACTCCACTTTCTCAGTGCTGGAAAATAAATTATAAGCTAAATCAAACAAAAGGCCAAAGTGATAAAAAATTGAGTGGGTTAAATAAGAATATTTTTGGCTGTGCGGCGAAGGAGGTAAGGTGGAGAGAACTCTTGCAAGAATTTGTTTTTGATTTTATTATCACTTTTTTGGGGGGTGGGGGTGGGGGGTAATGGGGTTCCATGAAGATGGGTGGAGTACCTACCCATTCCATGCAAATAAAAAGTTTAGTTCTAGGCTAGGGGTGGGTGTTGCGGTTACTCATGCAAGAAATGTTTTCAGTGGGGGGAGTGAATCTAATTGGGGAGGGGGCTGGTGGAGGAGGGAGTCACGTATCTACGTATTAAAAAAATGAAGAAAAACATAGGATAGGGTATCGGGATCCCATATAGTGGCGGGAAGTACCTATCCATTCCATGTATCACGTAAGTAAATAGGTAAGTTTTATGCTAGGGGTAGGTTACACATTGAAATGCTGGGGTTTTTTTTGCCGGACTCGGGGTCAGATGGTGGAGGGGCAGGTGTTGATGGGGAGTCAAGTACTTATGTATTAAAAATCTTTAAAAAATGAAAACAATTCGGCGGGCGGTGGCGGGGGATAACCGGGTGGGGGAAGTACCTACCCATCCCAGGTAAATAAAATGTTTACTTCTAGACTAAGAATTTTTTCTTATATAAGTCTAAGCAAAATCAAGTGACCCCTGTGGTGGGGCTAATCTTGACACCAGGGTTTGCTGGTGATCAAGTATTCCAAGTTTGAAGGGAATGTTTTAGACAGTTTTTGAAAAATAAATATTAACAAAAACTAGATGGGTGTTCAGTGGAACACTTGTGTCGCCCTTGGGTACACTGTTAGAATAACTAAAAAGGTAAACAAGAGCCTGCTGGGGTTGAGGGTGGATGGGGAGTCAAGTACCTATGTATTAAAATTAAAAAAAAAAATGGGCCCGGGTGGGGGGTGGGGGGTTTGAGGTGGGGGGGGAGTAAAGTACCTATGTTTTAAAAAAAAGGCGTGGGGGTGAGGGGGTAAAAAAAATGGGGGGGAGGTGACTGGTTGGGGGTGGGGGGGGGGTTTGAGGGTGAATGGGGAGTCAAGTACCTATGTATTAAAGTTTACAAGAAAAATATTGGGCCCGGGTGGGGGTTGACTGTTTGGGAGGGAGGGGGGGTTGAGGTAAGAGGGGGGGAATAAAGTGCATATGTTTTAGAATTTAAAAAAAAAATTGGGCCCCCGGGGGGGGGGCGGATGACTGGTTGGGGGATAGGGGGGGGGTTTGAGGTAGGGGGAATAAAGTGCATATGTTTTCAAATTTAAAAAAAAAAATTGAGGGGGAGGTGTGACTGGTTGGGGAGGGGGGTTGAGGTAGGATGGGAAGTAAAGTACCTATGTTTTAAAATTTAAAAAAAAATGGGCCCGGGGGGGTGACTGGTTGGTGGGGGGCGGATTCCCATGCAGAGGGGACAGTGGGGGGGAGGGGGGGAGTACTTACCCATCTCATGTCAGTTAATATTTTATTTCTAGGCTTAAGAAGTTTTTTTCCTATATATAAGTTTAAGCAAAATCAAGTGACCCCCGGGGGTGGGGCTAACTGTGACCCCAGGGACATGGGTACCAACAATCTTTGCAGGGGTTTTGCTGGTGATCAAGTATTCCAAGTTTGAATGGAATATCCTTGACACTTTTTGAGACATGGACATAAAGAAAAAGGTTAACCAAGAAATTTTAACTTGAAAAAGGGGCATAACATTGCAAAAAAAATTTGAGGGTTATCTGCCCTTGAGAAATGGTGTTGTCTTAAGTGATACAATTGTAAGCATTACAACTGGAAAGTTTGATGAAGAAACATTAAGAAATGGCATAGTTATAGCCAATGTTAAGTTTTCATGACAAAATCCAAGTACAAAAAGGGGCATAACTCTGTCAATTGTGACCTTGACCTATACATTTTGGCATCATCACGACCCTGTTGTCATAAGCAATATAATTTGAAAGTTTGATAAGATACTGTGTAGAAATGGCAAAGTTATAGCCAACGTTAAGTTTTCTTGACGGACCGACGGACCGCCGGACCGACGGACCGACGGACAAAGCGATCCCTATGTATCACCTTTTCTTCGAAAGGGCGACACAAAAAGGTAAACCAAGAAATTTGAAGTCGAAAAAGGGGCACTACTTTGCAAAAATAAATTTGATGGTTTTTGTCTTTTAGAAGTGGTGTCACATTTTAATAGTGAACATGTATTCTGAATTTGAAGTGAATAGCTTTGGTAGTTTCTGATAAATGGACCTTGGCGAAAGGTTAACCAACGCCGACACCGACGCCGACGCGAGTGTAATGACAATAGCTCCACTTTTTTTTCTTCGAAAAGTGGTCGTTCTATGAAAAACTCTGAATGAATTTGATCCTCATGATTGCTTCTTTCCAGAAATCGGCAAAGGTAAATATCTACATAAGCAAATAAAATGTGTCTGGGACTTGATGGTACAATGGAATATTGTAGGATCTGATTTAGGTATTTGTAACTTAAATTACATTCAGTGAATAATTTTTATTTTGCAATCGATAATCGCTATTATTCACACGTATATGTACAAGTAAAACATAACGACAATTAACATAACCTTCCTATTTTGTAATATATCCAGTTTTTTAAACATTCTATTTATAGACTTCGGAGAAAATGTCTAATTATAAGCTGAAGTAATTGCACTTCCTGCAGTTAGCTTAGCGACTTTAGGATATGATTTAAATCCGATTTCCTCGTGAAATTTCACAAGATTCACTTTGAAGACAATGGAGTAATTAATTTCGACCGATCTGTCATTTTACCACATTAGTAGAAAGTGATATAGATTTTGCACAAATAACCTGAATATACAACAGGGTTTATTAAAAAACAAGTTTGAACATGTAATTAATTTTCTTACGTTTTAAAGTGGCGAACGGAAGATTTTAAGATGGCCGTCTCCGGGCGAAAAGCGGAAGATAAATCAGCAACGAAAACAGTTGGGAGCGGTAGTTGTGGACCTTGTGAAACCGATGGTGAGCAGCTAGAGGCTTATGGATTCTGTCTGGAGTGTGGGGACCATCTGTGTAAAGACTGTTTTAGGTCACACGGTAAGAGCAAAGCTTCAAGACATCACAAACTGCTGACTATCGATGAACTATCTACGACAGATGTCGCTCAAGCACAATCACGTATGTGTTTTGAAACGTGTGACAAACATACAACCGAAATAATAAAGTTTTTCTGTACCGAACACAAGTCTGTCGGGTGCAGCGATTGTTTGGCTCTCGAACACAGAACCTGTGCTCTACAATATATTCCAGAAGAGGCTGAAGGTTTCCGCGATTCCATAGAATATAAAGACACGGAGTGTGCACTTGAGAACGAGATAAAGAAAATGATCTCTTCTCTGGAAGACATAGCCATTACTGAGAGCAAGATTGAAGATATGCATAAGGAATGCTTAAAATACATTGAAAATTTCCATGCACAGTTGATTGAACATATAAATAAACTTAAGGATAAAATCATACTACAAGTAAATGACAAGAAGAAGAAAAATGAAAATATGATAGAAAATGCGAGGTTCATAATCCAAACGACGCTGGAAAAAGCATTGGCCGAGGTCCAAACTACTGGTACACCAAAACAAAATAGTCAGTTGTTTATCCGTGCAAAGAAGGTCCAGTCTTTTCTACAGTCAAGCAAGATTAAGGCAAACGAAATATCTCTTGAAGCCGATGGAATGTTTTATCAATTCAAAGAAAGCGCTGCCCTACAAAATGTTCTTGCCACATCAGACACCCTTGGCCAATTGATAAGTCTAAATATTGAAGGTATTTCACATTAGAAAATTATTTCAAATGTTTTCTTTCAAAAAGTTTAGTTTAGAGTTAATCTTCTTTAGAAATAACTTTGAATATTGCTTCAAAATATCTGTTGATTTTTTTCTGAAAAAACTTCACTTTAAGCATCAAAGTTTATTTTCTTGAACTTAATCCTAGATTTGAACTTCTAAACAAATTACCGTGTGTACATAAATTATCATCCAAAGCAATTTTCATCACAGATGGCAGTGTCAGAGTGCATGTTATCTTAGATCAACACAATCAGTCTAATGCTTTCAAGAAATGAGTCACAGTAAAACTTATATGATTATTTTATGATATCTAGGTCAAGTTTTAAAATGGGTCATGCTGGGTCTTATAAGTATGTAGAAGCTATATTTTCAACCTGATCTTAAAACTATATAGAATATTTGTACGGATGACATCTAAGTTATTGTCGAAAATGGGGCAAGTCGTTAAAAAATAGGTCACTTAGCTAGAGGCCACATTTTCTACCTGATCATAGGATGACATTCTTAATGATACCATTTTCAAATGTGAGGCTTTAGGGGTCACAAGTAGGTCATGTAGCTATATAATACACTTTAAGGCAGATCATGCTGAAAAGCTTTCAATTAAAAGGATACTTGGTTGAGCTTTTTAGGGCATATTGGCTCTTTCAAATGTTAAATATGATACTTAATTGCAACTTTATCTTGTTGTGTCACTTTTTAATATCCTCAGTTGTTTTCATTTTGTTAATTATCCTTGACAGTAATTAACAATACAATCGCTTTCATTTTGTTTTATCTCCTCTCTTAAGGGTTCATCGGTCAATTCGCTAAACATTTTATGCAATTTCGCTTGTCGCTTTCCGCAAAACGCTAATCGATTACGAAATTGACGGTCTATTCAATGATCGCTGTGCAAAGCGCAAGAGAATACACGCGTGTTACAGTTATGAATGATTGATATTTTCCTCTCAAAAAATGTATATTTCACTTTAATCAAATCAGGGGAAAAGAAGTTTAATACACAAATTTTTCAATCATTTTAGAATGGCTTCTGTGTGATTATGCTTTAAAGTAATGTAAATTTAGTGGGATCGGAAACAATACACAAACACAATAACCTAAACCTTTAACAATATCTGCAAAACTGTATACGCTGGTCTACTGGTGTGGTTTACTTCCTTGGCATGTATCAAATCTAAGGAAAAAATGACAGGATAAATGCTAGTTAAGTTGGGAATGTGAAAAGAAGGAACTATGGTTTGTTTGCCATGAGTATTCTCTAGCTTCATCAGTGACACTGGTGTGGTGTGAGGTTCGAGTTTCAGATTAACCTAACATGAAAGATAATTGCAATGCGATGATTTATTGAAATTAAAGTTGTACAGAGCATGTTAGAAAATGATCACACCGTGGCAAGCCAAAGGCCGAGTGTGCAACATTTCATAATCAGTAAAACGGAACTGCTGTTGGATGAAGTTCCTAATACACAGTAACTGAAGAGATTCTCACTAGCTTTTCCGAATCAAAATTAAGGATTGATACCACTTCTAACACCTTTAATCAAGACAGGAATAAAGCGCTAGACTTGTGCAGTTTGTTAGAGAAATCAGTGAGTGCCATCATGCAATGCTACATTAGTTACAAAAATATATGTCATACACGCTATTCTAAATCATTCATGCAGTCCAATATTCTAATGACATAATGGAATTTATCCATGTTTTTATCTTTCCTTAAACAAAACAAAATCTTTCGAATGATTTAATGCACATTTTTATACTTGCAAAGAACAGATGTAAAGAGTTTTACAAACATGCACGTAATCTGCTCTGTTTCTCTCTTTTCAAATAACCAACCGAACTTGTCATTTAGGGAGTAGAATATACAATGAGAAATGTCTATTACTTAAGTTTCAGATTATTTTTTTGCAATATGACTGCACTTTTGTGACACATTTTCTTTCTGAAAACAGATGTTTCATAAATTGAAGAACATTGAAAGATTTTAAATGGCTAACTTTGCCAGTGACAGAACATGTATAATCTAAAAACTGTTTAAGGTGAAATAACTTCACGGTTATCATTTTCGTTATATTCGCATATATTTATGATCCGTGAATTCAAAAACCGCGAGGACATTCTATATGTTTTCATATACAAATGACATAGATCTTTCTGTACATAAGAGAAGTAACTTTGAGAGAGCAAGGGTACACTCGATTTATTGTCAAAAATATTTTGTGACTGAAATCGTGTTTTTTTTTAAATAATACAGAAACAAATCAGTTCCCTCTAATCTTTTAAAAGCCAAGTCAACTTTATTGGCAAATCGACAATTTAAACATGGCTACTTACAGTTACAAAAGGCTGATAAGCTAATTATGATAAAACTTATGTTTACATTCACATGGTACATGAAATTGTAGTTTTAAATAAATCCCCTTTTCATGCTTGTCACACCAACGGCTAACAATAGACGACCAAAACACTGATTGTATATAAACACAATGTACACGCTTAATAATAAATTAATTACGAACATTTAGACTGGGGCGCTGGCGCGTTAAAATGGTTGTGAAAATGGCTGTCAGTCTTAAAGTTGCGTAATTATCAATTTGAATTTTCATTGTTTTGAAAAGGAATAACAACGCTATCAATTGATACAATTATAATTAAAATTGCTTCTGAAATGAAAAAATGAGGACATTAGTCTACGAATACATTGAACGCCCCTCGTATGTACGATATTAATTCAGCCAATTCAAATGACTCTTTATCAAGTCTGTTTGTGTTTGTTATTGAATACATAATAATAATTAAATTGTTATACTGTTACCTTTCAGGCTATTTCAATTCAATTGATTATCGATATAAACTCCTGGCTCAATAATTGTAACAAGACAGCAGTCTACGACCCGATTGTTTAAAGCAGGTATATCTGCTGAACGTGCGAGAGAAAAAAAAACACATTTAACGTTTTATAAACCTGCGTGAATTCAAGGAACCGTTAACTCCCCCATTTTCAAAAAAAAAAATCGAAAAAAAATAACAACGACTTTAAAGTTATATATAAGTAAGCAGAAGAAAAATCTTAAAATTACAAATATATATTTTCTGAATTTTCAAACCTTGGTACTCATATATTTGCTTTTAGATAAGTTGACAACTTCCTCTTTGAGCTCGTCCATTGTTTTCTTTGTATTTGACAGGTTTTACTGAAGCTCAAGAGATGTGTGATAAGTTTTCTCTTGGTAGTGTTCACGTTGTTCCTGGTCAGGTGCCGGTTTCGACCGGTATAATAGTTACCAACATCCCTGAAGATGTCACACATGACGGTGTTCAAGTATATTTTGAAAACACACGGCGAAGCAAAGGGGACGAAACATCCAAAGTTGAACTTCACGCTGAGGATGGATACTGCTTGGTCTTCTTTAAAAACGCTGAAGGTTGTTCTTCACTATTTCAAATACCAAACACTTATAGAAACTTTTATTTACCTAAATTTCATATGTCGTATTATGAAATAAAAAATGCACATTCCCTTGGCAATAGTATTGTTGGAGTTGAAGATACACTAAAAGCATGTTTCTCTTCAATTTATATTTTTGATATTGAACTTTGTTGCATGGGAACTAGCATACTTTTGTTGAAAGCACTTCAGATGATATCCATTTTTATGCCACCCATCGAAGAGGGTGTATATCGTTTTGCAAAAGTCGGTCTGCCTGTAGACATTTCATTTCCGGTCAATATCTAGAGAACCCTTAGACCCTGCCTATAGTTTTTCGGGTCATTCGGTCAAGTACAGGGTCACACTGACCTTGAAAAGCAAACCTTTTTTTAAAAACTATCCAGAGAATAATTGGGCCTTGTTTGCTGAAATATTATATAAAGCTTGAAAGCCAGTAAATGACCCTATAGATTTTTAAGGTCACTAGGTCAAAGGCCAGGATCACATTGCAAAACGGTTTCCGATCACTAACTATAGAACGCTTGGGCACAGTCTCCCCAAAACTTCAAAGGCAGGATGACCAGTATATTTTTTTTTCGGGTCATTAGGCCAAAGGCCAATGTCACAGTGGCCTTGAATAGGAAAAACTTTTCCGATAGATCTCTAAAGAATTCTTGCACCGAGGTTATTCAAACTTGATGTGAAGGTTGTTCTCACTAGGTCTAAGGGCAAAGTCACAGTGACCTTGAAAAGCAAAATGGTTTCTGATCAATATCTATGGAACGTTTGGGTCTCTGAAGAATCAGTAGAGACGACTTGGGTCTACGGTCCTTAAACTTGCAATGCAGGTTGATAATGACCTGTGAATGACTTTTATTGCTTTTGGGGTCACTTAGTTTAAGTTCAAGGTCAGAGTGACCATTAACAGAAAAATGATTTCCAATCAATTATGAGAGAACCCTTGCGCATTGGCTCCTCAAACTTGGCTTGCATGTTTGTCTGTTCAGATACCCTTATTGTCTTTGAGGTCATTAAGTTAAAGGTAAAGGTCAATATGGCCATAAACCACAGACAGGAAAAACAGATTCTGATTGATAACTAGAGAACCCTTGAGGCTTGCTGCCTCAAAATTTCTTACCTACCCACCCTCCTACCTACCTACCTATGCAGTTCCTGTACTCTTTCTTGTTATCTGGTAATTGAATTTTATACATTTCATAACCAAATATCATTGACATAATTTACAGTTCCTCTCATTCTTCTACTTGCCATGGCCAATAGCTTTTAATATCAGAAGCCCCTGGCATCCTCCAATTAACGTACTGACACATGTCTCTGTGCTCCTACCTTCCTATACAATATGGTTGCCTCTAGAGATAAGGTTCTATGAGTCATGTTTATTTCTTGTTTCAGTTGTTTCTCGCGTTTGTCAAAAAGCAGATCATGAACTTCGTGGTAAGCATGTTGACGTCAAGCCATATAATGAATACCTTGGTCTGTCAGCGGCTCTAGAAGATCTAGCATTCACACTCCCAGAACCAATCACTCTAGACGACCAGAATCCACATAAAATGAAGTTTTTGCAGTCGAATTCTACAAAGAGGTCAGCTCTTGAAAATGAACTGAAAAAGTGTAGAGCGAAGATATTTTGGGATCCTATTTCAGTACAATGTACAATTAAAAAGGATGACAAGGTGGACAGAAAGTTACTTCAATCTTGGCCTGAAGATACACAGAAATGTATCAGAGAATTTACAAATAATCTTACAGTCAGAAAGAAAGCTGTTGATAAAAATGTTTTGACTGAAATACTCATACAGTTAAGTCAAATACATCTATCACACCCTGACGATGTAGCGCTCATTGTAGAAAAAGAAAATAATCAAATCATCCTTGTAGCTCTAGAAAAGGTAGCTGACTCGGTGTGGAAAGATATAGTAAAAGCAGCTGAGACTGCTGAAAGAATTGTAAAGGAGAAAAGAAAAAGTACAACAGAAAATAAAGAGTTAGATGAATGGAAAATTGCCTACTTGAAAGCAGCTCATTTTGAAGAAGAAATGGTGAGAAAATATCAGAACATACAGATGAGATTGGAAGACTTGAAAGTAAAGGGTAGGATTTTCCTGACGGGTCCACCAGGAATTATCCACACCGTTTGGATAACTATGTTTGAAAGAATAGAAAATGTGAAACAACACGAGCTCGAACTTGAGAAGGAACAGATTGAACTTCTTCAAAATGAGGCGACCATAGAGAAAGTAAAACAAGCAATGAAAAGAAAAAATGTGCCAGATGTTTGGGAGGTTAAGCCTAGCTGTGTCATATTGTATGCTGATGAAGAAGATGACCTGTTCAAAATGGAGTCTGCTATTAAAAAAACTCTTGCAAAATATACCATAAACCTTGATTCTGGAACAGAAGAGATATTGAAGTCCGGAAGATGGAGAACAACAGAACAGTCGCTAAAAAAGAAGTTCTCTGGCTGCGTTAAAATTAAAGAGAAGCGTAATCAGCTGGAAATATTCACGCTTCGTGATATACAAGATGAGGTTTCTGATGAACTACAAAGCTTCCTTACAAGGAACGCTAGATACAAAGAAGAAATGACACTAACACGTCCTGTGGTGCTCTCTTTCAAACATGTCATCAACGACAAGGTTAGCAAAGAAGTACATGCACTCAAAAGTCGTGGTCTGAATGTCGATATACATCTGAATGAGAAGAGTGGGGAAGTATCTCTTGAAGGTATGTTTTTGTTGACATTCTCATATGGTTAGACTGTTTTTCTCTACGTCGTATGTACAATAAACCCCCTCTGACATAAAGGTATATTTAAAGTAGATTGTATTATTTCTATTATTGCAACTGGGAAAAAAAAGAATTTCTTGTTTACAAAATATGATCGATTATTGAAAATTGTATTGTCTGAATTCATCTGAAAGATAAACAAACAACTCCAATATTTAATTTTGCTCCACTGTGACATATAGGAACGTCAGAAGGCATAAAAGAGGGCAAACGACTTATAACCATATCGCAAGACAGCACTGAAACTGAACAGCATACAATAAGTTTTCCGAAAGTCAGGAAATATTTCGGCAGCAGTAAAGGAAAAGAGTGTATTGAGAAGATAGAGGAAAATACACCATGTATTATCGATACACAGGGAGCTGGCTTTAAAAGAAGTGTGCATGCCAGTAAGACACCCTCCACTTACGGCAACTCTAAAACGTGTGCTGAAGCAACTCTTAAATCTGGTGTAAAGGTATATTCCCTAAATATATATATATACCACTGCTTATATTTGTTTCATTAATGTCCCCATGCTTATGGATTTTTCTCTTAGGGTTCAATAAGCCTGAATGCCTTTCTCTTATCTAGACCAGCTTGTAAGCAAAATAAGAGCTTATTATTTAAATCAGAATAGCTATAAGTAGTATTTTCTTGTATGAATTTGAGTTGGACTTGTATCGGAAAACTGACACATAACTTGTAGTTTAGAACATTTTAAACAATAATTTTACAAATTTATCTTTAAAGATAACTTTTAAGTTGAAAAAACATTGAGTCAAATAAGAATTGAAATAATATAAATAATTCTGCTGATAAGCACGAGATATATCTGATCAAATAAAACACAGATATTCGTGGTTAGTGGTGATATGACGGAGCTTCAGGTAGATGTACTGGTGAATGCTGCCAATAAGGAACTGAAACACACCGTAGGGTTAGGAAGAGTTATTCTAAACAAAGGTAGGTAATATTTTGGTCATTTTTGTTGTGCTCACCTCTTTTTTCTCCTTTTTGTTAGGTCCTACAGTACTTTCCTTCCATTCCACCAAAAATAGTTCTCCCATTTCTATGTAGAGTGTGTATCGCATTCATTGTTATACAAACAAATGGAAACATTGTTCCATATGGTTTTCTTTCATTCTTTGTACGTCTAAAATCTTGTTATAAGAGATGTTGTCTGAACATAAAATGGTAGAAATTACTACTTGATAATGGATTACCAAGTTACAAAGACAGTGACGTAAACTGCACTAAAACCACCACAGAAAAAAATACTGTTTTTAAATAATTACCATCACGTATACTTAGTATAGGCAAAAATGCTTATTCACATACTTCAGGTGGCCAAAATATTCAAAACGAGTGCGATAATCGAATTAAAACGAAAGGTCCATTGTCTGAAGGGGACGTTTTTATGAGCAAAGGTGGAAAACTGAAATGCAAGTTTGTGGCACATGCTGTCGGTCCACACTGGCAAGGGGGTGACAAAGATGAAGAATTCTGCTTACTAAAGGCTATTTACTCAAGTATTGAAAAGACAGAGAAGAGAAAACTCGGATCAATTGCAATGCCTGCACTCAGTGTCGGAATGTTTATGTATCCAGTTCATCGGTCTTGTATGACAATTGTTAAAGCACTTTATCAGCATTTCCAGGTAAAGCTCAACTTAGTTTCAGTAATTTACAAATTAAAATTGAAAGCTTGCGTCTGGTGTCTTTTGAGCATCACCTTTATCTTCTTTTCACTGGGAAAAATGTTAATGTTTAAAGGCTGTAAACTAGTTGTAATTCCAAAAGGTATTGAAAATGTCTTCATGTTTTCATATATATGTATATTATCCTTTATACCTTTCCATACACAGGGAACGGAGTCGAGCATAAAGGAAGTATTCCTGTGTGATATTAGCAAAGCAACTGTGGATGCATTTATCAATGCCTTACAAGCTATTACGCCGAATGTGAAGGTTTTAGGTAATGTTTCATCTGTTTAATGTTTATTGCAAGTTTGAAAGTCAATGCATCTTTCTCAAAATATCGAATTCTATGAATGAGATATGCTATTTATTGCATTCAAGCATTTTTCGAATTGTAATATTGCAGGCTTTCCTACCCCCTGCTTTTTGTGGTCAGCAGACAGACAGACAGACAGATGTTAATATTGAATTAAAGGAAACATTTGGATAAAAAAGCAAATAACTTAGAAAATGTATTTAAACGATTTGTTCACCTTTAAAGCCTTTCGGTATTCATTATGATAATTATCATTGGTTATCCCACATTTGTCATCAAGTACTTTGTACCTAATTGATAGGATAAGTCACAGACTTAAGTGACAGACACTAGGGCTCTGGTAATACTGCAACTCTCAAACAAAATTCTATATTAAGGAATGCTTAAATATTATCTAAATATTGCGTTTTCAAAACTACTCTGTTTGACCATCAAGGTCGTCCTCGGAGTGAAGTTGGACATCAAGACGATGATGACAGTGATGATCATTATGCTATTACTATATATGCCGAGGACACAGGTAAAGTTCAGAAGGCTATAAAGAGCATAGAAACGACCGTTAAGAATGAATGGATAGAGAAAAAAATGGAAGATCCTGGCATTACAAGATTCACCTCTGAACATGTAAGTACTGCCTGTCTTTTATGTGCTTTTTTTCAATTCAAAACGATAAATACATGTAGACTTTGTAATAACTAACGATATTATAACATTTTCTTTATAAAAAGGAACCATGTTTGAGTAATAAATAGACATATTATTCATCACTTTTTCAAACAGCAAATGAAAATGAGTTATGTATGTATATATAGTAGTTTATGCAGTTCTTTCAAACATTTACACCTGAATGGTTCTGTGAAAACCAGACATTTTAAGTCTCAAGTTCTTAGGATAGAGTGTGCTAACGTAAACAAATAAAGTGTCTCATTATTCCCGGCCTAAACAATATTAAATTAACCATGTCTGTGCTTTATCATGGGTTCTTTGTTTTAACAGTCATCTCTCTATATGTTTCATATAATATCTACATTATTATCTTTAGTATTTCACTTTGCATCGTAACATATTATTAAGATCAACACAACAGTGTATATTATAAATACATTTTGATATGAATGTGCAGACATGCAGCACACCCGCGTAACTATTACCCTTAAGTCATAACGTATTACTATACATGTTATTTTCAGGTGAAGGCTATAGAAGCAATTGCGAAAATCAATCACGTTGATGTGGCTGTTGACCGTGAGCTTGGTAACATTAGACTTGTAGGACTTGTTACAAGTGTTTCAGAAGTTGTGAATGCTATTTTCAGTCAACTGAGAAACGCTGATAAATCTGTCTACATGAGAGACCAGGCCAAACTTATATCTAACGTAGTAAGATGGTTCTATCTCAAAGACCAGAAAGAGATTCCATTTCCGGATCGTGTGAACTTGACAGTAGAGAAAGCCTTTAAACAAAATGACATGACAGTTAAGATCAAGGACAGATCAGGCGGGGAATATGAAATAGATTTTGGAAATATGACTGAACATGATATAAAAAAACCAAATGATAAATTTCCAGTCATAAGACGGGATCTTATTGCAGGTATATTTATAGGTCTGGATTTATTCTTTCTCTAATATTCATAAGATCACAATAAACGAATGATCTTTAAGTTGGAAATCATGCGCATTTGTTGAAATCAGCCATAAATTGAGCTTGTATATAATATACTGTTTTTCAGACATTTTGGAATCATGTACTGCAGTTAGTCGTATCTTGTTATGGTATAAGAATGTTGTTGATCAACTTGTGCTAAATCTTACAATTTGACTGATTTTTTTTATTTCAAAGTAAAAACAAAGCATCTAGATATATACAAAATAACATGAGAATTTGCATATTGTTTTAATATTACAGACGCAAGTTTTGAGATACCAAAGAACTGGCAGAAAATGAATGATAAAGAGAATCTAAAGCTTGTAACATTAAATTTAGAGGATTCTGAATACCAAAAGGTATTGAATGAGTTTAAGAAGACACTGGGAAGAAATCCGAATATTGTAAAGGTAACAAGAAAGTTATATGATATCTTTGAAAAGTATTTTTATTTCAAAATTAATGTTATATGAAAACACTTGTTCCGAGTGGCTTTTTAATTTTTATTATACGCCAGTTTGAAAAACGGGCCGTATTATGGGAACGCCCCTGGCGGGCGGGCGTTTGGGCGGCGTCCAATTTTGTCCGGAGCATATCTCCTACATGCATAATGGGATTGTAATGAATCTTCATACAAATGTTCACCACTATGAGAAGCCGTGTCGCGTGCATGAACCAGGTCCCTTTTTCAAAGGTCAAGGTCACACTTAAGCCTAATTTAAAAATGCTTGTCCGGAGCAACACTTCTACAAGCATAGGAGGATGTTGATATAACTTGGCACAAATGTTCACCATTGTGAGTCAAAGTGTTGCGCGCATAATTCAGGTCCCAGTGGCCAAGGTCACACAAAGAGATCAAAGTTCAGGCATAATTATGAACATGTGAATAATTACCATTCAAGCATCATTTATTGATGGATTATATGAAAAGTGATCAATATCATGACACCAGGTGTGACACGTAATATTTAGGCTAATATATGCAAGGTTAAGGTCACTAGAGATGATGAAATAGCAAGATTTTGTCCGGAGCATATCTCCTACATGTATGGAGTAATTTTAATGAAACTTCATAGGAATGTTCAACACCTTGAGACAAAGTGCCCCATGCATGATCCAGGTCTCTAGGTCAAAGGTCAAGGTCATAGTAAGAGCTCAGTGAAGAACGCGAGTAAAACTTCTACATGCATAGAGGGATTTTAATATAACTTGGCATAAATATTCAACATTTTAAGGCGAATTGTGAATAGGGACTATTAATCATCATTATTGAGGGATTGTAAAACAAATGGTCATTATCATAAATGGATGTGTGACACGTGTAATTTAGGTAATATTTTTCAAGGTCAAGGTCACTAGAGATGATTTAATATCCAGATAAAAGGTATGATACTGTCTGAATTCTAGAGATTTTGCCGGTTACATACATGTCCTTAAATCTCACTTCACTATAAGTGTACACAATTATATTCAAGTGGTAGTGTAAATGTACACAATTATATTCAAGTGATAGTGTAAGTGTACACAATTATATTCAAGTGACCATATACTAAAAGTATTTCTTTGTAAATGAACTAATTACTTCAGTAGACATATACATTGTACTTTTTCTTAAATTTAAACCTACTTTTCAATAAAATGTCACATTCATTGCTTGCATTGTTTTTGGGCTTGTTCCTTTTTGTTACTGAATCTTAATTTATATCAAGTCCTGTACATACCTTCATTATTACTAATTAGTTTCGTGCTCATTTAACAAGAAGATGCCAAGAATAGAAACTTTCTTGCCTGCTAACACTTCGTATCCCTAATGCGCACATATCCACCTAAAGCTTTTGTGACGGGCGTATTTTGTGACAATGTCACCCTTGTTTAATCTTCATTCGCCCTAGCTGTATTAAGGTGGTCCACTGGTGACGAATTTGAGTCTTCTGCGCAGGTTTCGCGCATGAATGTTGTAAAATTGAAACTTACTCTTAACGTATTAATTTTGATTAGAAAGGATAAATGAAATTTTAATTCAAAAAGTTTTTCTGGGTTATCGCTTTCGTTTTGCAAAATATTGGACAGAAACGTCTGCTAATTCTTGTACGACAATGAGAGTTACCTCCCTTAAATCAAGACTGCTTTTTGTTTTATCCGAAAAAACATTAAAACACGTTTGCAAGTCAAACAAGGAAAAAGACGTGAAACATTTGCTTATATGAGAAGAAAGATGTAAACAACAATCAGCAGTACATGTACGTATAAACTTTATCAGTTTTTTTAATTTCCGTGAGTTGTAGAGCTTTTTCTGAAAACGGAAGTAGAGACTTGTAAATAATGTGTCATGTTTTGAAGTTTGTATTTGTTATTTCCTTTTTTTCATTTTTATCCAGTTATGAGTTAACATTAATGGGTTTTACTGCATATAAACTAGTTTTCTGCTTGGTAGTCAAAGGAAATGCCCCACCTTTCAGCCTGAAAAGAACAAGTTGTGCTAACAACTTTCAAGTAGTAAGAAAGGCAACTAATTTTCAGTTGCAAATCCAAAGGTCTGTTTGTTTATTCATATTGGACCCATGTACCACACCAGTCAATTACACAGTGCATATTGCAGATGATGTAATGTTGTAATGACGGATGCATATATTTTTACAGATGAGTGGTTGATTTGTAAAAATTATGAATTATGCTTCCACATTTTGTGTTACTGTAGATGATAGCTTCCTGTTTAGTTAAAACTGCAAAATTCTGAATTCAAAAACATATTTTTAATTGAATTGGACCTGTGAAAAGTTACTTTAATGGTTTCAATGACCTCAACATAATCCTGATAATACACATACTTGTACAGAATTTTGTTAAACAAGATTTAAATACTACAAATTACATAGTTTGTCTAAGTTACATTGAGTCATTTTAAAATGTAGGACTGCAGATTAAACTGTCATTATGTATTTCATACCCCTGTCTCCCAAAGAAAAATAAATAAATAAATATCAAAGTTTGTAGATTAATCCGTTCGTAGTCAATGACAAATCAAACATGTATCTTACCACTTTGTCTTTACATTTTAGATTAATTGGTACCAGGTATTCAGATAGATAAGTGAAGAAACATCAAGTGCATTTGGAATTAACCAACCAAATTGCAATGTTATGACCATAGAGATAAACCTTCTGATTATCTTGGTTAACCTCCTTTTAACTGCTGTGGTGAGTACTTTTTTAGAAATATTATCTTTACAAGAGCTTTTTTTTATCATTTTCATCAAGCTTCGATCTGCAGTTTTGTTTTACTTTGTTGGTAGATTTTTTTCAGTCGTAAATTTTGTAAGGGACTGTTAGCTGTACCCTTCTTATGTCTTTCCTTAGAAAATATGATGGAATGTATGAATGTATATTACTTTCTAATTGATTTGAATACATTCAGCTGGGGTTAAAACAAGGAACTCAATGTAGGTCATCTTTTAAATTTCTGACTTTTTATGTGAATGATCCAAAATATTAAAATAGTAATTGTTCCTTATTTGAGTTACTTTCTACACAAAATTTCATGAGCAAAAATTGAGCAAAGGAATACAGAAAATAAGCTTTGAATATAGGACTCTTAATTGACTTGTGGACATACTGCATTTTTTTCACAGTCATCTTGTCCCTAAAGGTTCTTTTTATGTGCATAAATATGTAGTATATATTACTTTTGCAATTTTCTTGTTTTGTTTTTTAATCAAACCCTTGATAAATAGTCAAAGTGGTACATTATTTATAAAAAAAGGTGTTGCAAACCATAAAACTGAAGAACTTGGTACAGGCACAGTTTTGACAACCCTATCTAGATACATGTAATTTAGTTTGTCTTTTGTTTACAGGAAGTGGTTCTTCAAGTGCCCAGATGACTGCTGTTATAGTGCTCAGTTTGATCAACAGTCTGCATTTCATGCATTTCCTGTCTTTCCAGCAGGAATTCTGGCAAACTTTGAACTGGAAATCAAGGGGATAAATGAAAATTAAACTTAAAAATGTGAAACCTTTCAAAAATAAAACCTTATTTATATAGGTGACAATATAAGAACTTTTGACTGTCTTAAGTACTTTCTTGTACTTTTACAATTTTAATGAATAAAATGAAGATTAAAAAGGCTTAGACAAATTGATCTGAAGACTTTTTACTGGAGCTGCTGTAGTGAAGTCACTTCTTGATGAGCATTCAGGTCTGATAAGGATAAATAGAAAACTTTTATTAGAATTTAATTTGTACACAATGATGTGTAATCATTTTTAGTGCACAAAAGACACAAGATAAAAATTCTTAGCAAGAGAAACTAAAGAGTGAGCAGTCTTCCTGCTATATAGTTACCTGTTATCTAGGACAACCAATACTGATTCTGTAAAACAAAAACTATAGACTATAAACTTTAGTATATATACTTCAACTTTATTTAGCTCCAAAATTTGAAATGTTTTTGGCAGACTTCATGACAATTTGTTGTCAAAAACTGTTTTCGACTGCTAAGGCTATTTCTCACCTCTGTTTGTTGAAATATGTATGAATTGATTAATGTGTTAGGCTGGTCTGTTCATAAGGTGTTAGGCATGACAAACACAACAATCTTTATTTGGTAATTAACCATGTTAAGTATTTCCAAAGGACCTATCATCAATATGAAAGTTGTAAATGTGCATGCGAATTCTGGGTAATTGTACATCTGGTTCTTTCATTTTTTTTCAACAAGACATGTCTAAGCAATGCAGATATAATATTTGAAAAAAAAAATCTTATATTTATTTTTGCTGTGCAAAACATAGTGGGTGGGGTAAATTGCTCCCCATTTTCAACCTATCTGGTATAACTTAGATATATGATATACATCTAAAGTGGTTTTTGATACATAAATTTGTTGTTTATGTATCAGTTGTACCTCTTTTAAATAATCAGATGCATCAAATATAATAAATTAATCCAAAGTTATACATATGATTTTTGTCAGTCACAGCCGAATGGGTCATAGGTATTTTTATTAGATAGCTCTTAAAGATGAATGGTGACATACTCCTTTTATTACATTTTTAGAATGACCATACAAATATCTACAAAATATCAGTATATTATCAATTTGTTGTTATTCTGCCACTACTATTTTTTCTGGTGAAATTTGCTAACAAGTGATTTTTTTTCTTAATTATTGACTTAATTGGATAGAAAATTGAAATTCGACATTAAGGGCCAATGTTAATTTTCTATTATTTTTAAAACTATTTTTGGTTAATAGGGTGTATACTGATAATTTCTCTTAAAATTTAATAAACTGATTACTATTTATTATTAAAATATTTGAATTTTTGTCAGTTAATGCAAAATTTCAGCAAGTTTCAGAGTCAAAAAGCCTAATTTAGACTGCATAGCTGCCAGTTAAATTAGTGAAAAAGTTCATTCGGCAACCTATGATTTTTTTTGCAGAAATCAAATACCAATAAGTTAATTTTCATAAAAAACACAGGCAGAAAAAAATGGTGTTAGTTGGAATTTCAGCAGTGGACCCCCTTAAGCCAGCTTTGTGTCATAAATACACAAGTCTATTTATCTCTTGATATTATTTTTTTTTCTAATTGCTTAAGAAATGCCCAAATTTCGTCAAGCCTTTTCCAAAATGATTACATTTTTGTTCGGATAACCAGACATGTCATATTTAATTCCTTCCGTTTACAACAGATTATCCGGACTCGTATGTGTCCATTTAATTAGTATAATAAACAATATGAGAATATATGAGTTTATTTGTAGGATTATTATGTATAAAATTGTAGATCGAAAGAATACAAAACAAAACACTGCACACACGATACTCGGCAAAGCGTAAAGAACTCAACATAACTTATCCCAAGCAAAAGGATAACGAAAGAATGTTGTGGCATGGGACAGCCGACTACGCAGTACCAAGCATTAACTCTCACGGATTTAACAGAAGCTATTGTGGGAAGAACGGTAGGAATAAATATTTATAACCATCTCTACAGACAACTTTTACGTAATAGAATTACAAATACAATGACAAATAGCTGTTTAAATTGTCGGAGGTTTGTGCTTGGCTTTATGGTATTAACACCAGTTCTTATAATTAAAACAAGTTCTGAATGCAGAACCTTAAACATGTGCTTTATGTCAATGTCTCAAATGAGCGGAACAGTTCAGTTTAAATTAAAGTCAAGCATATGATATTTCAGCCACTGCTCTTGGAAAGGGAGTGTACTTTGCTGTAAATGCCAACTACTTTGACCATGAAACCTATTCACCAGTTGGAAACGACGGAAACAAAAGGATGTACCGATGCTTAGTACTGACCGGGAAATATTGTTGCGGATCAAGCAATATGCAGGTTCCACCGCCAATAAATCCGGCACAACAACGCATACTTTATGACTCGGTTACAAATAATACCTGCAATCCACTCATGTTTGTTGTCTTTAATGACACACAGGCTTATCCTGAACATTTAATCACCTATAAATAGTATAAATAATAACAATCAATAGTGAATATTGTGGAAGAAATTTGCAGGGAAGAAACAGAAAGCAAAGATGTTTATAACAAATTGTCAACTTGCGATTTTGGTGTCCTATAATGTTTCTAGTTCTGGACAACTTTTTTTTCAAAACGTTGTTTCTTATTTGTTTAACAATGATAGAGATGTTGTACAGATGTCTAGTTAAGTAAAAGAAAACAATGGTAATGATAATATTCAGGAAAAAAATAATCCTTATTTACATGTCTCAAATTATAAGTCTTTTCGACTGTAATCCCTATATTTTATCCATTTTTTTACCAAAACCTTTATTTTTGGTTGATCCTGTTCTTTATTATCACCGTTCCTGGACGGCAATATATACAATTAACAAGATTTGAACAGTTTTACCTGTACACCGCCTGCCTTTAGCCAATTAAAGCGAATAATTTCATATCACATGATAACAAAATGGACGTCAAAAATCTTCAGCAAGGGATGTGTAAATGGACTCGCCCAACCGCCATGTTTGTCGGGTTACTTATTCTTACAACTGAAAAATACCATCATCAATGTACGAACTCAGTACCAGTCTTCAGGCTCTTGCGGGTTAACACAAGATATTCGCAATATTTTTGCTACATGTCATTCCTAACTAGAGAATGTAGTCTAAATAAGAGTATGTTTTGTTTGGTTTTTCTAAAACTTGCACTTAAAGAAAAAAAATAAATGCTTGCTTCCGGGCGATTCTAATCAGGATACAAACACCCCACAGCGGTTACTTCCCCTGATCAGTACAAAGTAGCAAAGCGTGACGTACCCGGTGCGAGGAGTTTGATCAGGATATATCCGTTTTTTATATATACTCGTTTAGTGTCATGGCAATATCGTATTTTTTTACCTAAAATTTATTCTGTTTAAATTTAACATGTAATATTCTTATAATATTGAAGAATAGTATCTCGCTTTTGTTAAGTAAACATTTTTTAATAATAAATAAAGTAAAAAGCTACGCAAACAGCTAATTAATTATGCGTAGACTTGTTTACAACAAAGCAATATTTACAAGGTTTTTAATGCTGCAAATTTTAACATGATGTATAAATTTATTGGCATGCTTTTCATAAAGAAGCCAAATCATCCGCTTTCAAAAATAGCCCAGCTACAATAAAAACTACAATGTATACTTCATCTGCTTTATTATTTCTGTGTGAAAATTATCAGATATAACTTCGCTTTTCACTGCAAAGCATGTTATAAAATTATCAAATCAATGAATAGCGAACATGAAATACATTCATATATGGATAAGACGTCATACATGGCTGAACGGCGAATTCAAGCATTTTTTGGAAATGTTAATACTTGTGTTACTCTGTAAATCTTGGCTTAAGTCTTCATTGTATACAATCGTCATCATTTTTTACTCATGTTCTTTTTCATTGGGCGATTGCTTAAAAAAGTTAACTTTAACAAATTCTGCTGTATCGTTTGCCTGTAATAGACAATAAATCGATGAATTTCAATTTATATTAATTTGTATACACGTGCCAGGTGTTTTCTGTTCGCTGTAAGTGTCTTTCAACACTAACAAAAAATGAAAAAAAGTTATATTTTGAACTAAGTTTCCAACTCTCTTTTCCCTACAAAACATTCAAATGTCGAGTAACAATGTTTCATAAAATGCCATGGGTTAATATCATTAAACAGACATAAAGTTTTTGATAAATTCACATAAATGCATTTATACAAGAAACCGTCTTTTTTGTATGCATTTGTTATTCTTTTTAATTATTTCTAATGTATATACATGTGATAACTATTTTGTGCAAAAAAAATGTCCGAAGGAATGAACAAAGTTCGTGAATCATATACATGTAGTACTGTTTATTTGCCAAAAAAATCAATGAATAAATAATCCTCTCTGGGGAAACTCGACCTTCTCAATGAAAAAAATTCATTTGTAGTAGAAAGACGTTTGTTTATGCTAATTGTTGTTATTAGAGTAAGACAGTCGGATCATATCTTGTAATCCTAGCAAGTGCAGCCTTCATGACTCCATGTTCTGATTGACCTAGTATGATCCTTTTAATTATATTGATTTAGGTAATCGTTAAATTAGTTAATTTAGCCATATCAGTAAATGTTAATGCTTCTCTTGTTTATCTGTTTATTGTTCCTTTAGCTTATCATCTGCCTATTATGACTCTGTATTTCAAGAAGTATGCAATAAAGGTTTTCCTTGTTCTTTTTTTCTATTTTTTTCCAGAACCACATTCTTGGTACAGCTCAGGTTAATAAAAAACGACTTGCGATTCTTATATTTCAAACTGTATAAAAGAATAAGTCGTATTCCACGAATCAGATATAACGTTACTTTTTAACAGGTTAAAAATGTTCTAAACCTCCAAGTAGAAGTTCAATTTCGGCCACTCGATGTACTAATGCATTTACAACAACGACCTCTAATTGCTAATTCAGTCCGCTTAGAATGAACTTATATGTTGATATAAAATTTTTCATTTATTTGCACTAATTAAAATTACTGGACATAGTTTAGATGAAGTTGTAACCAAAATCTGCATTTTTGCATCAAAATGTTTTTTGTCGCCAATTATAACCCTTGAGATGGTCACAAACGCTCCTTCCTATGCATTCATTATACTGACCTATGTTTGATTGATGAGGACTTACCAGATAGTAAAAGTAAAACGCTACATTTTCACTAGAATAGTATTTATTTATAAATACTGGAAGGGCTTTAATTCAGTCCGCTTAGAATGAACTTATATGTTGATATAAAATTTTTCATTTATTTGCACTAATTAAAATTACTGGACATAGTTTAGATGAAGTTGTAACCAAAATCTGCATTTTTGCATCAAAATGTTTTTTGTCGCCAATTATAACCCTTGAGATGGTCACAAACGCTCCCTCCTATGCATTCATTATACTGACCTATGTTTGATTGATGAGGACTTACCAGATAGTAAAAGTAAAACGCTACATTTTCACTAGAATAGTATTTATTTATAAATACTGGAAGGGCTTTTTTAATAAGTTTGTAAAGCGCTGAATGGAAAAATGTTGTATTTTGGTCAGAATATGTAAATCCATTCTGGAAATAAAAATTCGAATTTTAAATAAAGTAGAATTTAAAGTACCTCTAGCCATAAATTATAGTCTAGACTATTATTCTCTTTAATAGGAAATTCAACACTTAGTTTCAATATTTCTGATTGTGTAATTCCCAAATAAAACAATGATAGCGTGCTCTACTATTCTCAGGGCTTTGATTGTGGAATCTGTGAATGTCTTTAAAAAAAGCCTTAATTATTAATCATTATTCTATGTCGCAAAAGGAATTCATGTAGTCAAATCCGTGCGAGAGTTATGAAGCTTATTTTTTAAACTCACTCTATAAGCTATTATAGGTTTTACTTGAAATAAAATTTTTCTAATAAATTAAAAAAAGTAAGTTAAAGGAGGAATAATTCTAAAAAAATATTAACAGTCACTTAAAGCCTTATAAACATAAGGAAGTATTATTATTTTCAACTGAATTTTCCATAATAAGCAAGGTGTTACACTTCTTCATTAATAATACCAAAATTCTGAATGACAAGTTAATAATTCTTAAATAATAATAAAACTCTATATTAAAAATTCTAACCAAATTTCTAAGTAAAAAAAGAATAATCATGAAAAAAATTGCTAAAACATATTATTATTTAAATCTAGAATAGGTCATTAAATGTAGAATGGAAGGTACAATTTGTAATTTCACTTCTCAATTCATTGTTACCCATTTTAACCAGCGTATCCGTATAATAGGAACAGAGGAGTTGATGCACTGCATCAGCTCCTGTGTCTAAAATAGATACCTTGTACGCTTGTCTCACTATACATTGCATAGGATAGATACTTTGTACGCTTGTCTCACTATACATTGTAAAGGCAGAGGAGTTGATGCACTGCATCAACTGCTCTATTCAGTGCATTTATATTAGGGATGGCAAAATTTGTTCATTTTAGCATTCGAATGTTCGGATCATTTTGCATTCGAACGTTCGAACGTTTGAATCACTCGTACTCAATAGTTACACAGAGTTTTCACGAACTTCTCGGCCAAACTCCATGCAGCGTTTACTTTCCATTCAGTACAAAGGCATGTCACGTGATGATAGTCGAACGTAAATAAACAAAATGTTAAACTTTTTTCAATTTCATTACATCAAGGCATGTTAAATCGATGCAATTCCAATAATAACTGAAGAAAAAAGAATAAAAAATAATTTCTGAAATCCAGCTAAGTTTAACAGTGAAGGGGAGATCACTGCCAGGAGATTGCATCTCGACGTGGTTAACTCGATAATATCCGAGTGTTTCCAATTCATTGACACAATGTGTATTTCTCGGTATCCGGTATCCTTAATGGGTAAATCACTTTTCGATTTAAATTTATACTAAGAAGGTCGAAAAGAAAAAGAAATTGAGACGAAGCCCAAGTTATGGTTGACATTTTGACTGATTATAAGCGTTACGGATGTGAACTGTTAGAGAATTTGCGAGAGAATAAAATAACCCCGAAAATCGCGCCACAATAAAGTAAAATCGGGGTTAGTGCCAGTAACTGACTGACACGTCTGTGTATTTAATTTCTTCCATCTGTTTCCTAGTTTGACCACAGACTCGACACTCTGACACGGACAAACCAGTACCTTTTGACTTAGCTATTGTAGGTGACACTTGCAGAAAGCACAGGTCACCAACATTAGATGACGGAAGTTTACGGTCGTCTGACCAGACGTGTTAACAGAGGTGTTAAAGCAACAATAGGTGTGAATTCACCTGATTATAACGCCTTTCTTACTTCTTCAACACTTCATGATTTCATTTTCCCATGAAAACAAAAATGATAGATTTTTTTTTAAACATTCGAATGCCAAAAATACATTCGAACGTTCGGCATCGGATCCGAACTTTCGAACGTTCACTTACATCCCTAATTTATATAGTAAATGCGACGAGCATTTTAACCCCTCTATTCCGTTATGTCTATATATACATGACAGAGGCATTATATTATTGACCTGTGGTCCATGTATATAGACTAACACGACTGGAGGTGCTAATGCCCAGTTGGGGTGTTATGCAAGAGGGGTACTTTAGCTAATGGTCAGTCTTGGTTTTTGGTTATCTCTACCTGTCTGTCGATGAATTTGAAATTGTGAATGTCTGACAGACTCGCTTGAAGCACAACGACCCACTGCGCACCCAAGGCACTGTGCCACGTATATAATGCTACGGGCACTCGAGATTGCGGAGCCTTGCCCGGCAAACATTCACATTTCCAAATTGTCATAGACTGAAAAGACGAGGCGTTTCCCTTCATGCCATCATCCAGGCACTTCTGGCGTGAAGAGTTGGACTAACGTCAACCTACATACCTCGCCCGCTCGACAACAGGGGTTGTAACAAAGAATCTTTTTGCACACACTTATATATTATAACGGTAGAGCTACAAGGTGGGGAGTGCTTAAGACAACCGACATAGCTGTCTAAAGAATGAACAACTCAAAACACTTTGATAAGTCAGTATATATTTAGTATGCAATTGTTTCTTGTTTTCTTAATGATTAGGAGAAACACTTCATATGAATACCGAACAAAGTTTTTTAGTTGAAACAAATACACATATTTTAACAAGAACAGTATCCGATCTAAAAAAAGAAGGGCGTTAAAATTTGCACAACATAAATTGCAATTAAAACTTTATGTAAAAAAATCAACAAATATTGCTCTGTCCTGATGTGCTGAATTGAAAAAGAAAATGACCAGATGAACAGACGTTTTAAGTATCATGGCTTAAGTATTTCAATGTACAGCACAAATTTGAACAAAGTTTTTTTTTTCTTTTTTGCTCTGGAAATAAAGTAGGAGTTCGAATTCGGTCATGATTACAAAGATACCAAACAAACACTGACTATAACCACAATACAATCTCAAGTTCAATCTAAGTGTTAGCTTAGCGGTCTGTTTTAATTAAATACAAGCGTTTTAACAATGTTAGTAATTGAGTTCTATGATGACATTTAGTGCTTTTCTTACAGATGTTAGTATGAAGAAAGGGGATCCATGATGGTGCTGAATTACTCGCCTGAGTTAAACTGCTCAGATCATGCAAAATCCAATACAAAATTAAACGATTCAACTAGATAAAGCTACTTGCCTAATATTAAACCTTTTTGGTTTTGGTTTAAAACATGCGGATTTATGGAGGTTTTCCTGTAAATTTCAATATACGATATATGTGATCTTTGATATGGGGCTTATACTGATCCCAGGGGTCATCATAGGAAATGAGGAACTCCACTAGAGAAAGTTACATGACTATTTTCAAACTCCCATCAACCAGACAATCCCAACAGTTTTAGCTAGACTGTATACCGGTAGGTGTACCCCGTCGACACTGACATGCTCTCTAAATATAAGAACCCAGGCGGATAGCCATTCATAACAGAAAGAGCAAATATTGATAGAGGTTCATTAGGCAATACCACACATTTCAGAACTCAGCTATAAACTTTGTAGTTTCAAGGTTTTCTTTGTCATAACAACTGCAATTCAGAATGGAATGGAATTCTTTGAAGAACATGAAAGAACTTCATCTAGAAGAAACCCTGTCAGGTTTCATTTGACTTCATCTAGTGGCAGAGGGGGCGATTTGAAGCAAGTTGTTAACTTTCATTATCCATCCAGTGTTGTAATGTTATATGTAATTTAAAGCAAATTTTAATTTCTAAGATAAATCAAGTGATATTGGGGAACATGTCATTTGAAGAAAATTCTCAACTGCTACTACCCAGTTAGTGGCATAGGGGGAATATATCATTTGAAGCAAATACTCAACTGCCATTACCCATCCAGTTGTATAGGGGAAATATGTCATTTGAAGGAAATTATGGCTGAAAGAAGACAACGAACAAAGACTGATCATAAAATCTGACCACAAGCACCTTATGCACAGATTAGCTGTAACATCATTCCCATCATTTTATTATTTTTATTAATTAATAGGTTTCTTAGCAAAGATGATGTCAGTGATGATTCTAATAGGAAAAAAAATTACAAAATCTTCAAGTCACATTTTTATGTAAAAATCTTAACAGAGATGAAAATATCTGAATTACTACTAATACTTCAAAACTGAAGTAGAGCACTGTATAATAAAGAAAAACACATGTCTTCAAATAAAACATTTCAACATATTTTGAAACACATACAAAAATAAGAGGTCCATAATTATGGTCCTGGGTCACTCACCTGAAAAAAAAACTATCAAACAACTGGTCGAGTAGGGGTGGCATGTAAGAGATGTGTCAAATGGCAGACAGTTCAAATATTATAAAAGATATCAAATAGATGTTTTTAAAACAAGAACGCAGGTCAAAAGTTCAAGGTACACCAAAGTCAATTTTGAAGTATGTATGCAAACTTATACAAATAGTTAAAAGTTCAAAGACATAACTTCAAAAACAAGGAACCAGGTCAATAGGTCAAGATCAGCCAAGGTCACAGTTGAATTCTGCATGCAAATTTATATATATATTTAAAATTTCATTGATGTAGCTTCAAAAAAAGTAGGTCAGTAGGTCAAATGAAGGTCAAATCAAAGGTGAATGAAGGTTAAGTACCTTCCTACCCCATCCACTGATTTTTTTCGGAATGCGAGGTACCCAGGTGAGGTGGGTGGTTGCTGGATACCCTGGTGAGGGCCAAAATTTTCCTATATAACTCAGTGTAAAACCAAGTGACCACTTGGGCGGGGAAATTTTGATCCAGGGGCCATGATTTGTATAAACTTGGTAGAGGTCCATTAGACAGTGAAACAAACAAATTTCTATATCCTAGGCTTAATGGTTTCTGACAAGATCAGTTTTTCCTCTATATTATGTCTATATAAAATCAAGTGACCCCTTTGGTGGTCCAATTTAAATCCAGGGGCCATGATTTGTATAAACTTGGTAGAGGTCCATTTAGACAATACACACCAAACATCTTAACTCTAGGCCTTATAGTTTCTGACAAGAAGACTTTTAAAGTTTTACCCTTTTAAGTCTTTGTAAAATCAAGTGGCCCCCGGGGCTCAGGCCAGTTCTGGCCCCATAGTCATAATTTAAAAAACATTAACAGAGGTCCACTAGATGGTGTTATTAACAACATATCTAAGCTCTAGGCCTCGTGGTTTCTGACAAGAAGATTTTTGAAGTCTTTCCTTATTAAGTCTATGTAAAAACAAATCACCCCTGTGGTGGGGTCAAATCTGACCCAAGGGCCATGATTTATATAACTTTGGTAGAGGTCCAGTGGATGATGTTTACAACTAAATATCTAAGCTCTAGGCCTTGTGGTTTCAGAAAAGATGTTTGAAGTTTTTCCTTTCAGTTGCCATGGCAACCAGAGTTCTGCCAACAAATTTAATACTGTGACCCTGACATCAACACCTGTACTGAACTTACCATATTATTTTTAAACTCTAGTTTAAGTAGTAAACAATGAAAGGTGTCAAAAAGGCTTCTTAAACTGCAATCATAGACTTTTGCTTTCTTATGAATCTTACCAAGACAGGTTCTAAAATAACTAGAACTATTGCTGAATGCGATTCATACCCCACAAAAGCTGATAGATGGTGACTTGGATATTTCAATAGATGGAAAAGGGAAAACTTTCGTGGCATAAAACAGTTGTGTTGGAAAAAATTCATTGTCAAATATTTGATCTTCAAGTGTGACCTTGACCTTGAGCTAGTACAAGGTCAACATGCACATCGCTATCATGAGGTGGACATTTTAGCCAAGTTTGAAGAAAATCTTTCAGTGGGCATAAAATTTAAAGAGCGGACATGAAAATTTGTCTGAACTTCCAATATGGCCATGACATTTACCTGACACAAGGGCAACATGGGTACTGCACATTGCGTTGTTGGGTTGAATATTTGAGCTAAGTAAGAACAAAACCCTTCAAGGGGTAAAGAATTTACATAGGAAACATGACACATTGTCTTTTTTTATTGTCAGATATTTGACCTTTGGTATGAGCTTGTCCTTGAGCTGACACAAGGGCAATATGGGTTATGCATATTGCCTTGTTGAGCTGAACATTTGAGCAAAGTTATAAGAAAATCCTTGTCTTATAATTCATTGTTAAATATTTGATCTTCGTGTGACCTTGACCTTGAACTGGTACAAGGTCAGCATGTTTTCTGCAAATTGCTATCATTAGCTGAACATCTGAGACAAGTTTGAAGAAAATCCTTCAAGGGGTTTAGAATTTACAGAGGTGACACGAAAATTATCTGACCTTCCAGTGTGACCTTGACCTGACACAAGGGTAACATGAGTTCTGCACATTCCCATTTTGAGGTTAACATCAAAGTCAAGTTTGAAGAAAATCCTTCCATTAGTATATCATTCACTGAGCGGACAAGGTGGAGACAGACCGACTGACCGACGAGACAAAGCGATTCCAGTATCCCCTCCCCACCAACCACCACATTCCGTGGTGGGGGTATAATGAATTGTATAAAAAGCAAAGTATAATTCAAGTAATTTCTGAGGTCCATAACAAGTTGAAAACTTCCTCGATGAGATAAATATGACAGAAAACTGTAGGATTTTTATGTTCATGTTATGTTCATATAGCCATTTCCACATCTGTATCTTCAACAAGCCACTTGTTGCTGTTCTACTGTTGAAAAAACATACACTGGAAAGTATCAAAAAATGACATGTTTGAAATCTAGGAAGACATATTAATTCAATTACGTGCATCTATATGGAAGGGGATATCCGCCATTTCACACATTATTGTATTTGTTATTTCAATATGCCAATTTCTTTTCAACGCAGCCAATTCATTTCCCATGTTGCTTTTTAGAAGTGCATTATCCATATTTGTATGCAAATTGCGTTATTTTAATTTTAACACTACTTTTAATGTTGCAACCATTGTAAACTAGTATGATTTTTATAATTCTGTCATAAGAATTCATATGCAGATATCGTTATAATGATTAAGCATTTGATTTGCTTACTATGCCAATAATATGAAAATCGTTGAGTTACAGTTAATTTAATGTACTTTATATGCAATTATTTGAATTATCATTAAGAATGTATTTTGCTTTCTTTCTAAAACCATTATCAAACATATATTCGTTTCCAGAAAGATATGCATATAAAGTCCAAAATTATCTAACATATAATCGTCCTCATAAAAATGATTGCAACAAAATACGATTGTTCTTGTAATAATTTTGACATTGTAAATCGAGGCCGAGAACCAGACCGCATTTTTAAGACAGAGGTTCCCGTAGAAAAACTAACCGCTCCCTCCCCGGTGTAAAGTCCATTTTTACCTCGCGGGAATATACAACCACAAGAAACACGAGGAGAGACTGACGTCACCGCCGCGTTGGAGCTTTGACTGTTGTTTTGTATTTTGACACCAATGGTCATCATTTAGATGTTCAGAATTACTTTTGATTTGGGAATGGAACATCTATATCAATATCAATATCACAACGACGTTTGCGGACTTATTTTCTTCGTATAAACTAGTGTCGACACCGGTATGGGGAGAGTTTATTATTTTTTCATTTTTTACCAGTTATTCCCCTTTACTTTGGCGCAAAGCAACGAGTTTTGCTTGTCAACATTTAACTGCAACGACTAAAGTGTTATGCATATGACCAAATCAAAATAAATTTGAAAATAGGAATAAGAAGTTTATCAAGCATATAGATAAAACGAGAAAGTTAGCAAAATAAATTCTTGATAATAATTAAAATAATTGCATTTAAAGTCCATTACATTAATTATAACTCGACGATGTTCATATTATTGGCATAGTAAGCAATTTCAGCACTTAATTGTCATTAAAATATTTGCATATGAATTCTTATGACTGAATTAAAAAACTCATTAGTTTTCAATGGTTACAACATTAAAGATAGAGTTATAATTAAAATATCGCAATTTACATACAAATATGGATAATGCACTTCTTAAAGGCAACACAGAAACTGAATTGGCAGCATTAGAAAGAAATTGGCATATTGAAATAACAAATACAATAATGTGTGAAATGGCGGATATCCTTTTCCATACATCTACAGTTTTTTGACAATGCCATAGAATGACTTAATTCTTCACAGTAGATATTCAAACTATTTCAAGTTTAAAGTATTGCAATGTTTCTTAGAACATAATGATATTTACTTATTTGATTGTTTATACTGAAAAAAGGTTTAAGAATATCAGATTTTTATATCAATCAATATGGAAGTGTCTTATGTGGCTCTAACGTTACAGTTAAGGTTGACATATACATATATTTCAATTATACTGTTCTTACTTTAACATGTCTAATCTCTTTAACAATAAAGTATTTAGAAAAATAAGTAAAAAGACAATAGACCATGCAATGATGATGGCCCCATAGATTTATGAATCTCATTCACATTGTTAACAAGGTTAAAAAATATTCTTGGAAACTTCCACTTTCAATTACCTGTAAAAATGATTTACCCAAGTTTCAGGAAGAATTTGTCAAAGAATATGTTATTTATACTGTTCAAATTGAGTTCTTCCTTGATCACAAATGGTGAACGTGGCCAAACCCCATTTACTCCAGATAAAAAAAGATCTCTAGCTCTGGGAAATCTTAACAAACATTATAACAAGTATTAACTAAATCTTGTTATGATTTCATAGAAAAGGCTGCTTCAGTGCTCTAAACTTTTTCTATGATCAATGATGGTAACCAGCATTTTGCTCAAATGTGACAAAGACCAAGAGCTGATGACTATCATGACAAACCTTCAGACCAAGTTTCATAAACTATATACCCAATTTCCTTCAAGCAGTTCAAAAATGACAATGACCTTGATAAGAGACAGTCAAAACCTGTGCTCTGTAGGTCATCTCATCGTTCTGTCAAATAGTTTCAATTTTCTTTCAACAGTTTAAGAGTTACAGAGGGAACATGAAATATTCACACATTATATCAAACAGTTCAAATTTCCTACATCAATATTTTCAAGATATGCAGAACAGATAAAAAAAACTTCCTAAAATTGATGGACAGACAGACAGACTTTAAAATGCACAGGCAGACAGACAGATGAACAAACATTGGCATAATAAAATAAGCCCTTACAAGGATATAAATGTTGCACACACAAAAAAATGTTAATTTCAATAAGGGATTAAAAATTTCAAAATAGGAAATAACACATTTTAGTTCATTTGCATTAAGTCTGTTATGGATGTTTCTGATAATCTCACTCACAAACTGTTGGGCAGATCTAGAGAATAGCTGATTTCATTACATATTGTCTTGTTAAAGCAGCTGCCATAAATACATGTAACTGTGCTTTCTCCACCAATCAGATAATGCTACATTCCAAGACATGTCCTATTAAAATTTAATTCTATGTTATGTTACTATTTAACTGTACTTCCCAGACTTTTATTGGATCTATAAATAAGATAAGAATATGAAAGATTCTTCCTAAAATTTTCATATAATTAAAAGTTTAAAACATTTGAATAATTTGCCATGCATTATTGCCAGATTTCAACATTAGGTATCTAATAAATGAAATTAGATAATATATTTATTTTATTTCAGTTAATAAACAAGCTATAAATGAAGGTGCTTCTTATAGATACTTATAAAAGTCTGAAATGACTATGGTCTTTATGTTGCAAAGACCATAGTTACTTCAGATTTTTAAAGGAGTAATTCATAATTAGGCACGCTTTCAAAAGTAAATGAAGATTTCAACAAAATTGAAGACTGATGATATAAACAAATTTTCATATTTTATGACAAAGACCCCAACCTTTTTGAGTTCCAAACTGAACTAAGATTTTTTCTCTTGCTCACACCTAGTAGACAGCCTTCTTGGCCAACACTTAAGTTGAAATAAGTACATTTGTATAAAGAAATTTGTTTTAACATCTACTATCATACTATAAAACATATTCTATCAAAAGGCACTTTGCACTGGCAAACATAAGATGCCAAATAGTGAGCAAATATAGAAGTTATTTTTCTTTATCAAGAGATCATAATTCAAGTTAGATCTTACACATGATAACACACCTTCTGTCAAAACTGAGTAAAACTGATTTAGAATTGTAGATGATAAAATTTTAAAGTATTAGATAAAAATATGTGTAGATAGCAGATATTTCCTTGTCCTTACCAGGGATGGGTTACTTGTACTCAAGTACTATAAGTAATTTGTTTTTTCTTGAAATACACTATTTCTCAACAATCTTAATGACACCAAAGGTTCTTTCAAACTGGTTAAAGCAAGTTCAGCAAGTGTGAAAAATTGCTGTAGGCATGTTCTTATTGTCTTGTAAAGAGGTGAAACAGGTCATTTAAGTGGCTATTATGATATAATTACCTATAACACTAACAGTTTAATCTAATGTGGTCAGTATGCATGACAATCAAGGGTTCAGTTATTGTTGTGGTAAGTGGTTAATGAACAAAATTTGACTTTTATCAAGCTTCCTCTTTTGCAGTTGAAAGACTCTTTAGTATTATGGGGAAATTATTCTGCCCCGACAGATGCATTCTAAGCATATTAAATTTTGGTCACATGTATGTTTGTCATGGTATTAAGCATGTGCTTGTAAGGTAATATAAGAGTTATGGATCTTATGAATACTTATTGTTTACTTATAAGTACCATGAGTACTACTCAAGTACCATTTAAAAATGTACTTGTACTTGCTGAGTAAGTCCTCAGTCATCAAGTACTTGAGTGGTACTTGAGTACTGATTCTCAGTACTTGACCCATCCCTGGTCATTACTGTCACAAAAATGATAAAGGCATTATATGTTCTGGTTCTGTTGTCTAAAATTATTTCTAAAAAGGAAAGAGTTCTTAACGGTGGCAGTTTCCTCACTTGTAACAGTTACAAGAAAGTACCTTATACTTTGTAACATTGAATTCCATATAAAAAATGTCAGGTTTAATACATACGCTTAGTACATTCTCCATTGTGCTGCATTAGAATGAGATAACACCAGATCTGAGTTTGAATTGAAACAGTGCACAGACACCTTTATGTAAAGTACTTAGCAACATACACATTTATGGTTCTTTATCCAGAAAATGTTCAAACCTGTAATATTGAAAATGTTTACTTGGAAACTCACAATCTTGCTTTCAGATGTCCCAAGAAGCCAACATGTTTGCACTCACTTGCTAAGGCCCTGTTGCCTGTTGCTCTGCCCCCAGTTAGAGCTGATAAAAGATTTATCTACAAATATAAAAAGACTAGATGGGTGTTCAGTGGAACACTTGTGTCGCCCATGGGTACTCTGTTAGAATAACTAAAAAGGTAAACAAGAGGCTGCTGGGGTTGAGGGTGGATGGGGAGTCAAGTACCTATGTATTAAAGTTTAAAAAAAAAAAAATTGGGCCCAGTTGCGGGGGGGGGGGGGGGAGGGGAGAGTAAAGTACCTATGTTTAAAAAAAAAAAAGCGCGGGTTTGAGGGTGAATGGGGAGTCAAGTACCTATGTATTAAAATTTAAAAAAAAAGGGGGGGGAGGGGTAAAAAAAAATGGTGGTTGGGGGGGGGTTTGAGGGTGGATGGGGAGCTGGTTGGGAAGGGGGGGTTGAGGTGGGGGAAATAAAGTGCATATGTTTTAAAATTAAAAAAAAAAAAATTGGCCCCGGGGGGATGGGGGGGATGACTGGTTGGGGGTAGGGGTGGGGGGGAATAAAGTGCATATGTTTTAAAATTAAAAAAAAAATGGACCCGGGGTGGGGGGGCGGATTCCCATGCAGAGGGGACAGTGGGGGGGAGAGGGGGGATTACTTACCCATCTCATGTCAGTTAATATTTTATTTCTAGGCTTAAGAAGTTTTTTTTCCTATATATAAGTTTAAGCAAAATCAAGTGACCCCCGGGGGTGGGGCTAACTGTGACCCCAGGGACATGGGTACCAACAATCTTTGCAGGGGTCTTGCTGGTGATTAAGTATTCCAAGTTTGAATGGAATATCCTTGACACTTTTTGAGACATGGACATAAAGAAAAAGGTTAACCAAGAAATTTTAACTTGAAAAAGGGGCATAACATTGCAAAAAAAATTTTGAGGGTTATCTGCCCTTGAGAAATGGTGTTGTCTTAAGTGAAACAATTGTAAGCATTACAACTGGAAAGTTTGATGAAGAAACATTAAGAAATGGCATAGTTATAGCCAATGTTAAGTTTTCATGACAAAATCTAAGTACAAAAAGGGGCATAACTCTGTCAATTGTGACCTTGACCTATACATTTTGGCATCATCACGACCCTGTTGTCGTAAGCAATATAATTTGGAAGTTTAATGTTGAAATGTTAAAAAATGGCAAAGTTATTCCCAACGATAAGTTTTCATGACAAAATCCATGTATAAAAAGGGGCATAACTCTGTCAAATGTGACCTTGACCTAGAAATTTTGGCATCAACCTGACCCTGTTGTCATAAGCAATACAATTTGAAAGTTTGATAAGATAATGTTTAGAAATGGCAAAGTTATAGCCAACGTTAAGTTTTCGTGACGGACAAAGCGATCCCTATGTATCACCTTTTCTTCGAAAGGGCGACACAAAAAGTAGACAATGCCCCTGAGACATTCAGATGCTGGGGTCAGTTAACTTACAGTAACAGTATACCAGTTTAAATGTTTATGTGTATATAACTTGTGAATCAATGTCACAGTCAGTACACAGAAGAGCCATTTATTTACTGATTTGAATACAGAAATAGAGCAGAATCATTAAAAAAGCACTGGATCTGCACTTGTTATACCACAAGCCACTCTTTTTAACTACATTATGGTTATAGGGCCAATACTTTTTCTTCCTAAAATGTTGACATTTTTGGGAAGGCAGTAAAATAAATATTGTTTATTTTCATAATTATGCTTAGTATTCAGACAGGATTTCATATAGTGGAAACATATAATTGAAACGATTTTGACTTCAATAAATATCTGCAGTGAATCAAAACTAAGAAGTAGCATAATGTTTAGTATCTTCAGTCTTGACTAGTGGGCTACTTTTGTAGCATTGACAACTAAGCTGCATTATTAACTGGTATAATATGCTACACTACAAATTGTGAAGGAGATAACTGACTAATGACTCTATACCCCTTGATTTAAGGAAAGCATGTATATAAAAAGTATATAACATACATTTAATGCTTTTTCTGAGACAGTTTTTTAGGAGGGTCATTCATTGTATTATACAGAAGTTTTACACTGTACAGAGCTGAGCAAAGTGTGAGAGAATCACTTCTAGTGAAGACATATTATAAACAAGTTATAAATGAGTATTATCTAGTGTAGAATTAAAGTAGCGATAAGCGCAACATATTTTGTGTCTTATTTCACTGTAACTGGACTTTCCATATGGAAATGTATAACGTTATAATGAAACAAAACAGCACACTGTTGACAGCCTGACAGGTCATCACCAGTTGCTACTGCCTTGCGAATACTACCATTCACTCTCTCCTATATTTCTACTCTAGAACAATTACAATGTTCAGCTATATTTAGGTGGGCGCTTGAAAACAAATCTTGCAAATGGTCAAATTTAAAACACCATGATGAAACAAAGCAATCTGAAGGTCTTTGATTCCAAAATAAGTTTCACCTTAAGCAGTCAATATTATGGTCATGATTAAAAATGAGCAATGCATTGATATACTTATAATACTATATTCTTGATACTGGAAGAACTTGCAGAATATAGTCTACCTTTTTCTGATTTTTAATTATCCACAAGGGCACACCTGTCCTTGACCCTCCTGAAGAGCTCCATGGCCCACTATTTGGTTTCTTTTGAAGCCTCTGTAAACAGAAGGTAAAATCTTCAGATAATCTTGATCTATTAAAAACAAATTTCAACTTCAACTTCAACTTAATACTGCCAAAAGTCAATACTGACTATACTAGGCAGGCGCATGTCAGGAACATTTAAAATTATAAAAGTTAATAACAAAGAAAACAAGATTTAACTGAAGATCTTACTTAAACATTTACTTTAAGTACTTTAAAATCTATAAAACTTGTTTAGTCCACTGATAAAAGCTGGCACAGTTGGGGTAGCCTTAATCTCGGTCGGAAATTCGTTCCAGAGTCGTATAGTCCTTGGGAAAAATGAGTTCATGTGATGTTGTGTTTTTGATTGTGGAATGAGGAATTTGCTGTTTCTTGTGTTTGTAAGGTGATTGTGATCTACATTGACCTGATCATGTTTGTTACACTGCTTGTATAGTGGTAATCATTATGAACGTACCTTGCAGCTGACCTCTGGACCATTTCTATTCTGTGTGTGAGATATTTTTGCCATGGATGCCATATGGTTGAGCAGTATTCAACCTGTGGTCTTACATATGTTTTGTAAGCTGCTTCTTTGAGTTGTTTGTTTTGTGTTTTGACGTTTCGTCTGATGAACCTTAAGCTGTTTTTTGCTTTGTTTGTGATATTGTTTATGTGGGATGACCAGTTTAGGTTGCTACTGATGTGAAAATACAGATATACTGCTGAACGTAGACGTCATCAGCCGAGTACCCATCTGTCACTGGATGTTTCGCCCCTTATCTCGGAACATCCTCTAGATGGTGGGGCAGGTAGTATTGATCAGGTACTACCTCGTCTACGATGGCTGCCAGGTTGGTTCATTGCGTCTTAGCCAGAGCCAACTGGACGCTCTCTCTGCAGCTTTGCCAAGAGCATGTGCTGCGGTTTTCCGGGCTCCTCCTTTGATGCCCACAGCTCCCAGCATTTTCCAAACTGACTGTGATGGAAAGCCTCTGCACCCAACTTCTACTGGGAAGACCCATGTCTTCCATCCTCTATCTCTACAAGTGTCTGCCAAGTCTTGGTATTTTCCCTTCTTGGTCTCATGCGACTCTTATACTCTCTCTTCCCAAGGGACAGTGAGTTCTACCATTATCACCAACTTCGGAGACCTTGACCAAATAACTATGTCTGGCCGGAGGGATGTGTGAGTCACTTCCTCTGGGAACTTTAGCTTCTTCCCTAGGTCTACCAACATTTCCCATTTCTTGGAATCACGTAAAATGCCAGTACTTGTTGATTTTGCAGACTTCTTCTCCCCCTCTTTAACGAAGTTGATAAAGTATGGTCCTGTCTGGTTTAACGGTCTGTCTTTCTTCCTCTCTTTCTCCAGGATGTCCGCCATTTCACGAAGAACTTGGTCGTGGCGCCATCTGTAACGTCCCTCGGAAAGTGCGGTATTACATGATGACATGATATGGCGTAATGATCCTACATTCCCGCAAAGTGGACAGCTGGGATCTTCTGACAATTTCCACAGTTTAAGATTTGTCGGAGAAGGTAGTAGGTCGTATACAGACCTGAGGAGAAAACTCAATTGAAGTGGCTCATATCTCCACAGCTCCTGCCAGGTTAACTTTCTCTCTGGCAAGTTCCACTTCATCCAGTTCCCCTGTGATCCAAGTTGAACTGATCTTGATGACCGTGTTTCATCTTCTGCTCTCCTTAGTTCTGTCTGCACCATTGATCTTCTCACCACTTAGTCTGAATCTCTCCATCGCTGTTTGTAACTGGTACCTAGTCCTTCTCTACCCTTGTTTGTTGTTCCTACAATATCCTGGAGCTTTAAACTACTTTCAGCTTGTTCTACTGCCTGCTTCACTGACCATTTCCTCCCAGTTCTTACTTCTATGCCTGCACCACTGATCTTCTCATCAGACGAGTCCCTTAGTGTAAGCAGCAGACGTGCCTTAGCAACTTTATACTCTTCGACCAGTGAGTTGAATGGCATCTGTAGTTTTGAAGACCGGCTATATAAACCTAAACTGGTGAATGATGGTGGAAGGCCTAGCCATCTCCTTAGATGCTTGCTAACCGACTGCTCCAGCTTCTCGACTAGACTGATAGGAATTTCGTTGACCATCAATGGCCAGATAAGTCTAGCTAGTAGACCGTGCTGGAAGATCCATGCTTTGTACTTCCCTGGGAGTTCTGACTTGTCAATTCTCCTTAGCCCTTCTTCCACTTGCTGTTTTAGTCTTTCTTGGCTTTGCGTGTCCTTGAGCGTGGAATCGAACCACTTCCCCAAACACTTCACTGGGTTGTTGACTAACGATGGAATCTCCTCATTCTGTATAGCTAGCTTGAACTTGTCTGTTACTTTCCCCTTCCTCACTACCAAACACCTTGACTTTCCTGGTTTAAACAACATCCTTGCCCATGACACTGTTTCGTCAAGTGCTTGTAGGATCCATCTCGCCTGGATGTGGGTTTCTGTGGTGATAGTCATATCGTCCATGAATCCCCTATTGGATGGGAGACGAATCCCAGTATTTGTCTGTGGACCTCTTGATTCCCTCTCTGCTGCTCGGATGATCATGTTCATACCCATTACGAACAAGATAACAGAGATGGTGCATCCTGTGACAATGCCCTTCTCCAGTGGTACCCAATCTGTTGTAAATCTGCTGCATGAGAACCTCAGATGAATGTTACTGAAATAGCTCGTGACCAAATTTCTTGCTTGTTCTGGAACATGGTAGTGATGTAGTGCCACATGGATTAGTTGGTGGGGTATGGAGCCATAAGCATTCGCAAGGTCTAGCCATACTACTGTTAGATCCTTCTGGTTGATTCTCGCCTCGTGCAGCAGTTGTGTGAGCGCGCTAGTGTGCTCAACGCAACCAGAGAATCCTGGGATTCCTCCTTTCTGTACAGATGTGTTGATGTACTTGTTTTCTATCATGTAGGTCGTCATTCGCTTGGCTAGGATGGAGAAGAAGATCTTTCCTTCCACACTCAACAATGATATGGTTCGGAACTGTCTAACGTTCTTCGAGTTCTTCTCCTTTGGAACCAGGCAGCCCTCTGCCGTCTGCCAACATTTTGGAACAGTTCCTTTCCTCCATATCACCCGCACAAGTGACCACAGTGTTCGTAACAGCCTGGGGCATTTCTTATATACCTTGTATGGGATGCCGCTAGGGCCTGGGGCAGAGCAAGAGCGTGCTTTCTTAACCACATCGTTAATTTCTTTCCATGTGGGCTCCTTCATGTTTAGCGGAATGACTGGTTTGTCTACTGGTTCGATTCATCCGCATTCTCCCAGCGCTTCGCTTCGGTGTGGGTCAGAATGGGTTTCCCTGAGGTACTCTTCCACCTCGTTCTGACTACTCTCGAGCTTCCCACATTTCTCCTCGCCCAGTAGCTCTTTTGTAAATTTGTATGGGTTTGATATGAAAGCTGTTCTTTTCCTTGTCTTTCCCCTCCTTTTACGTCTCAGTCTCTCAGCATTAGTCAACGACTTTAGTCTTGACCTTATCTGCTCTCTGAGTTGCACAATACCTTCTTTCTCAACAATACTTGATCGCTTGTACCGCTTCCTTAGGGACCGCAGTTCTACTCGGATCTTCTTTATTTCACAAAGTCTCCTGTTAGGAACTGGGGGCGGTTTCGGGAGATTGGGTTTCTTTTCTAAGCCAAATCTCTCCTTCCCAAGTGTGTACGTTAAAGAAGTAAGTGCCTCCAATTTCCTTTCGACTGCTCCAATGAGTGTTGACTGTAGGACTAGGTATAAGTCTTCGTCAAACACTTCCCAGCCTTTGTCGTTCATCTTTGGCCAAGCAATCTTCTGTTTCCTCTCACTAGAAGTTGGCTGTTTCCTTCCACCTACATGGTCGTGTGTCACCCCAATACTTCCTGCAAGTGGTGATGTTTGCCATAACTCTGGGAAGGTAAATGGACCTTCGATGCTCTCTTCAGTTGCTGAGACTGTCTCACTGGACTGGGCTAAACTTGGCCCAAATATAGGTGAGTCCTCTCTGGTATTTGTCAGCCTGAATATTGGCGAGTCCTCTTCTACCTCTGGTACATCATTGTCTTGCTCCTCAGGGACAATAACATGTATATTGTCCTGCAAACTCAAGAGGTTATCTACAGACTGCGTTACCTTCGCCGTCGACCTGCTACCAGCCATTGAAAATACAGGAGCTGAGAGACTTCTAATACTGTGGTTGGGAACCTGACCAGATATCTCCCCCGTCTCACCAGGTAAACCTGCGCGTTGCTGATGTTTTCCATGTGACTGACAGCCGCTCTTCGTCTGATGGATCTTCAGTCCTCGATGATTCTTGCAAATCTTTCCACACTGACACACCACTGATGTGGTTTCTCCAGTCAAAGTCCATTGTACGTTTCTGTTCGTTACCGTTGTATCCGTCCTGTTGGGCCCTTCATCCTCCCCCCCCCCCCCCTCTCGGATGGCCCTGGGAGTATCTACTCTTTTCTTCTGTTGTAGCGTACTGTGTGGTTGCCTCCTCGCAGAGACTGTATAACGGGGTGCCGACCCATTATACACCGGTTTCTAGTCTTTCCTAGATGTCGTCTGTCTCTCCAGCGTCACCATTCTTTCTTGGTTGTCATCCAGCCTTTCCTGGAAGTCACTGGTAAACCAGCATAAATGATGTGAAAATACAGATATACTGCTGAACGTAGACGTCATCAGCCGAGTACCCATCTGTCACTGGATGTTTCGCCCCTTATCTCGGAACATCCTCTAGATGGTGGGGCAGGTAGTATTGATCGGGTACTACCTCGTCTACGATGGCTGCCAGGTTGGTTCATTGCGTCTTAGCCAGAGCCAACTGGACGCTCTCTCTGAAGCTTTACCAAGAGCATGTGCTGCGGTTTTCCGGGCTCCTCCTTTGATGCCCACAGCTCCCAGCATTTTCCAAACTGACTGTGATGGAAAGCCTCTGCACCCAACTTCTACTGGGAAGACCCATGTCTTCCATCCTCTATCTCTACAAGTGTCTGCCAAGTCTTGGTATTTTCCCTTCTTGGTCTCATGCGACTCTTCTACTCTCTCTTCCCAAGGGACAGTGAGTTCTACCATTATCACCACCTTATTGTAACTCCTAAGTATTTTGCATTTTCTGTGGTTTTCAGTTTAGTGTTATGTAGGGTGTAAGGAAAGATGACCGGTTTCTTTTTCCTGTGTATTCTGAGAACTTCACACTTGTCAGGGTTGAATTCCATTGACCATTCTTTTTCCCATATTTCAAGGTTGTGCAAATCATTTTGTAAGGTTTGTGCAGATGCTTTTGATTTAATTGTTAAATAAACTATGGTGTCGTCGGCAAATAGACGCACCCGGCTCCTGACACTTCCTGGTAGGTCATTGATGTATGCGAGAAAGAGACATGGACCTAAGACCGATCCCTGCGGGACACCAGAAAGCACAGGGAGCCTGTCAGAGACCTTGTTTTCCACTAATACTTGTAAATGAGGTAAACAATGCACTTTCCATGAACTGTCTGATCTTGAATGAGATAATATTCTCTCTTTAGGTAACTACCTTTTTGACCAGTTAGTATATACCCATTTTCCAAATACAAAAATTACCATGTGAATCTGGTGCCGTGTATGGATTATTCTGTATTTTATTTTAGAAAATGAAAATATGTTTTCCAGTAAAGGTATTTTATTCAGATTAATACAGTCTACAGATATGCTGAATGAATCAACTGAAATTTCCACTCCTCTTTAAGGCTTTTCTAATGGCTTAAAGAAAAATTGTATTTTTCAATCTATTTCTATCATAAAAACACATTGACTGCGATAGGCATAAATCTATCTGTACGCAAAAGTTATATGAAATTTGTCAAACAAAATATATTTTAAAGATACATTTTAAGTTTCAAACTATACTTAATATGAAAGTGTCCGTATCCTTATGCCGATCCGCATACTGTTCCGGTAATGGCGGTATGTCAATTCGACAAGCACGGCCACGGCATTTCTGAATTGTCAAGCACAAACAATACGAAGCAATATGTAACCCGTATCAAATGATGATGTTCTGGTACAACTACCAAAACACGTAAATATTTATCAAAAATTTCCTCGAATATTTATGAAATGTCGCCAAATAGGCTCCTAACTGGAGCGTCCTCAACTTGTTTACTTTTCAAATGAAAGCTGCGCGTGCAACTGTTGGTGACATCACTCGCACCTGGAATTTTAGTCTGGAACACGTTTATTATCTGTACGTTCTAGCTCTACAAAATACAGATTTTAACTCAGTCTTCATAACGCCCCCTCTCGGAACGCTGTAAATAAATAAATATTTCAAGCTGACTGACGAACAGTAATTACTGAAAAATAACGGCATAATAAAAAATCTCTAAATCATAGATAAAATAAAGATGGTTTTACAGAAGGTTGACATACTGCACTTCCACTGGGCTGTCTTGGTAAGTTGTTAAAAACCGACACGAAGTCAAAGTTTCATTTTAAAGAAGCTGCCCACCTGGCATTTATTGCAAATCTGTCTGTCAGTCATTAATAATGTCTGTGGATACCTGTTTAAATTATGTACAAAGAATAATTTCAGTGAAATACCTTATTTTTAAACAGATCCGATAGACAGGCATTTTATTTTTTAATTTTATACCTGCTTTGTGTATAAGCAAACTACACAACATGATACAGTTAAATACAACTAGACTGTGGTAAAGTTTGGAACTTTTAAATTTGTTTGGTATGTTTTAGAATTTTCTGTGTTTAGTTTTGACAAACTGTTGTAAAGTCATTGTTATTATTCTGCCTTCCTATCTGCATGAGTGTATCTGTTGTACAGTGATGCTGTCATTCTGCAGTTCTTATTTTTATTTGTAATATGGCCATAAGATGCATTGTGTATAACTTGCAGAATGGAAGGCATTGAGTATATTAGATGAAGGAGGAACACGTGTACTACTGGAATGGAAACTGGGTGCAGTGTTATTACTACCGGTAATATGGGACATGAAGTATCAGCTAAAAAGGCTACTGTAGTGAAGGTTGTACTTTCAGTATGCAGATATTATGACAAAATGTTTATTCATTATGCTTCCATGGCATTTAGTTAATGAACCTTGATTTCTACAAATGTTACTAGCAAGTATTAACAACATAAAACTTATGTACCTTGCATGTAATATAACAATGGAGACGATTTTCAACAGTAATTTCCCCTTCATGGACTTTTTGGTAAAGCTTATTTGACAAGTTGGGATGTTTTTCTGTTACTACAAATGCTAGTAGTATGAAACGTCAAAAAAATAAGTAAATAAGTAACTATATGTATGTTTAATTAAAGTGTTCACTAATATTTACAAATTGCGGTGGAACTTTAAACAAATAAAATACAATTTTCTTTATATTTTCGGATGGAAGTTGTATACCATGAGGAAGTGTACCACCTCATTCTGGTGTTGTAACATAACAGCTCATAAAGGCATCTATGAAGAAACCTAGATGAACTGAATAAAAACAACATTGAACAAATAATTTACCATAATTAATGCTTTTATTTAGAGTGTGTATCTTGTGAAAGGTTTAAGCCATGGATGCAGATAATATTTTTATCCACATGTGCATGAATCAATGGCGTATCCTTAAAAAATTGTTTCAGTACTTCCATATTTTTAAACATAATATGCTTTTTCAGTTTACTTGAGCACACTGACTTGGCAAGTACTTGCTCTGACCTTGTCAATTGTTCGAATTTAGCTTGTTTCCACTTTACGTAATACAGAGTTTTTATTCCTATGATATCTCAAATGAGTGGGTTATGTTGGATCAAAAACCAAGTTCCTAACTTAGATCAAATGAAGCTAGTTACCAGTCACATTTTTATCCATTCTTTGTTATAATCAATCACTTAATTTGTTTTGGTGATGTCTCAGATGAGTTTGAAATTATGCCAAAACCTTAATTGATCGCCAGATCAGATCAACTGAAACAATTTTGACCATTCTAGAGATCACATGTTTTACCCATTCTTGAAAATTGTTCACAATGTCTTTTTGATATATTGTACATGTACATAACAGGGACAAAGTAAAGACTCATGTCAGTGGAAAAGCTAGATACACCATAAAGGTCCAGAAAGTTTGTCTTGACGGTTTCTTTTATACTTTTAAATCTTCATGATGTGCTGTCATTGTTATGTAGGCATGTAAGATCATATAAAAATACATTGAGGGAGCATGATTGTCTTTGTGATATCACGAAAATACATGAATTAAAAAATTGAGTCAGCTTGGATACAAATATAATATAAATAGACTTATTTTAACTGTGAATATTGTATTTTTTCATGTAAAACCTGTTTTCACTTCAAAGTTTGCATAACTTGTTAATAAAACGAAAATCTGTATTTGTTTAACGAGAACAGACAATTTGTTTTGTGTCTATTCATTTAACTATCTTTGAACATTACAACCCCTGTTGATCTGTTATTGTTTATGAGAATATTCTTATTTTTATTAAATAACCCTGTTGTCGAGCGGGCGAGGTATGTAGGTTGACGTTAGTCCAACTGTTCACGCCAGAAGTGCCTGGATGATGGCATGAAGGGAAACGCCTCGTCTTTTCAGGCTATGACAATTTGGAAATGTGAATGTTTGCCGGGCAAGGCTCCGCAATCTCGAGTGCCCGTCGCATTATATACGTGGCACAGTGCCTTGGGTGCGCAGTGGGTCGTTGTGCTTCAAGCGAGTCTGTCAGACATTCACAATTTCAAATTTATCGACAGACAGGTAGAGATAACCAAAAACCAAGACTGACCATTAGCTAAAGTACCCCTCTTGCATAACACCCCAACTGCGCATTAGCACCTCCAGTCGTGTTTGTCTATATGCATTGACCACAGGTCAATAATATAATGCCCTCTAGGATTCTGCGTACACCTTCAAAAGCCCTGGCTACGCCCCTGGAATATATTAACTGATTAAGCCCATTAAATACACATGCAGTATTATCTGTCACTTTTATTTTACTAAAATTCGGATGAATTCGGGAAACTTTCTGCATTTTTTCAGTCACAAAGTTTCTCACTATGGTAATTCATTCACAGCAAATATTGCCACACATACATATATTGACCAATCGTCCATCTAACATATTTGTAGATTTATCTATTTATGCTGACGGATCGACTGTCAACTTGAGCTTTCTCACCAATTTTAAACAACACTTCAATGAACAGTAACTTTTCACGCAATGACCAAGCTGCACGAGATTCTCATGCACTTTTCTCATCGATGCCGTTTTGACGAAGAACACATGTAAAAACTATACAAACCTTTTTCATTTAATGTCATCATTCTGACACCATTCACTAGATGAATGTTCAGTGGAACACTTGTGTCGCCCTTGGGTACTCTGTTAGAATAACTAAAAAGGTAAACAAGAGCCTGCTGGAAAAGACAGCATGCTAGTCAAAGTACAACAAGACCTGTCCACAGACAGCATGCTCCACTTTTCTCAGTGCTGGATAATTAATTTTAAGCCAAGTTAAACAAGAGGCCCAAGTGAAAACAAATTGACTGGGGCAGGGCAAGTACCTAGTCATACAAGATGAAAAAAAATTTGGGTCAAGTAGTTATGTATTTAAAAAAAAATAAAAAAAAATTGGGCCCCGATAATGGAGGGGGAGGGGGGGTGATGGGAGGTCAAGAACCTACGTATTAAAAAAAAATTGGGCCGGGGGGACTGGTTTGGGGATGGGGAGTGAAGTACCTATGAATTAAATTTTGAAAAAAAAAACCGGGGGGGGGGGGAAAAAAAATGGGGGGCGGACTGGTTTGGGGGTCGAATGGGAAGTCAAGTACCTATGTATTATAAAAAATTGGTCCTGGGGGAGGGGGGAGGCACTGGTTGGGGGGTGGTTTGAGGGTGGATTGGGAGTCAAGTACCTATGTATTAAAATTTAATAAGAAAAAAAAAAGGCCCGCGGGGGGGGGGTAAAAAAAAATGGGGGGGGGGATATATTAAAAAAAAAAAAAATAGAGCGGGGGGGGGGGGGGTTTGAGGGTGGATGGGGAGTCAAGTGCCTATGTATATGTATTAAAATTTAAAAAAAAATAGGGCCCGGGGTAGGGGGCTAAAAAATGGAGGGTGGGGGGCGGGTCCCCATGCAGAGGGGACGGTGGGGGTAGTACTTACCCATCTCAAGTCAGTTAATATTTTATTTCTAGGCTTAAGAAGTTTTTTTCCTATGTATAAGTATAAGCAAAATCAAGTGACCCCTGGGGGTGGGGCTAATTGTGACCCCAGGGACATGGGAACCAACAACCTTTGCAGGGGTCTTGCTGGTGATCAAGTATTCCAAGTTTGAATGAAATATCTTTGACACTTTTTGAGACATGGACATAAAGAAAAAGGTTAACCAAGAAATTTTAACTTGAAAAAGGGGCATAACATTGCAAAACTAAATTTGAGGTTTATCTGCCCTTGAGAAATGGTGTTGTCTTAAGTGATTCAACTGTTAACATTACAAATGGAAAGTTTGATGAAGAAACATTAAGAAATGGCATAGTTATAGCCAATGTTAAGTTTTCATGACAAAATCCAAGTACAAAAAGAGCATAACTCTGTCAATTGTGACCTTGACCTATACATTTTGGCATCATCACGACCCTGTTGTCGTAAGCAATATAATTTGAAAGTTTGATGTTGAAATGTTAAGAAATGGCAAAGTTATAGCCAATGTTAAGTTTTCGTGACGGCCCGACGGACAAAGCGATCCCTATGTATCGCCTTTTCTTCGAAAGGCCGACACAAAAACATTTTGAATAAAATACACAGATGTGCTTAGGAAAGGAAAAATCTTTTGTTCAATGGTTAGGCATTGTCATTCAAGTTTGGACTTCGAAAAGCAGAATGTAAATAGCTTCTTTACTGAAGGTTTCTAAGTTTGAACAAAGACCTAGAAAACCTTTCATGTGGTACAGTATTTTTAAGTCGAAAACAGCTTACAAAAGATTTCTGCATGCTAATAGGCAGTGTTACTACTAATCTATCTAGTGTCAAGAGACTCATGCCAAACCATATTAACATGATCTACCAGCTAAATGTTTATAGTATTATGAAATAGCTTGTATTTCACACGGACAAAGTAATCAGTCTTTTGAACTGTGGACGTAACTAAAATTGGTGGATGGCTTAGCATCAAAAATATAAGGTTAGGCAATTGGTATAATTAATAAGTCAAATTTGTCACAAGTTTAACTTGTTTTAATTCGTTCTAGTAAATGAACAGAAAAACACACAAAACCATCACTTTTTCTGTTGACTGAAACCAATCAGCATGACATAAATAATACACTAAAATTTTGCTATTTTATTAATCACAAAATTAAAACAAAATATCACTCGCAAAGTTAATACCTTCACAGTTAAAAAACATGTTTACATGATGGACTAAAAATATTTCAATATAAAAAGGTGAGTGACGGTTAATAATAATAAAATGTGGTGTTGCATTGCTGGGTCATCCTTTAAATCATCACTTTTGTCAGGACACTTGTCTCTTCATTATTCCAAGCCTGCCTTGAGAGCATCAGTTTGAACAGTTCCAGTCCATTCCCACTAATCATCAAGCAGTGGTGGTCCCTGTAACACAGTAAGATAGTGCAATGATTTTTATCAGGACAGGATACAAATAACATTGCAAGGGTTACAATATCTGACTACAATGAAAAGCTTAAATCATTTGACCTTTCAGTCACACCATGGAAGACCAATACACTCGTTAATGTAATTTTTATCAAAGATATAATAAAAGACTCAGTTCAACCTTTACCCTTTTGTCTTGGTTTGTTGCCAATACAAACCAAGCTCAGACTGCAAGAGGGACAAAAAATACGTAATTAACATCTGGGTAAAACAAGCCACATGTTTCAAACATGTGGTCCTTTACATAAGATGCCTCTTACAAATGTGCCAAGAAATAAAAATAACCAACCCTTCTGTCCAGACATCCATGTTGGCTACATCTGAAACACTGGTAAATGCACATCCACACATCCTCAGCTGTGTGAAACAAAAAAAAGACTTCTAGCAAATTTTGGAACAAAAAGTTCACCTTCAATATATCAAAGAATGTTTAAAAACAAAGAACACTTCCAGAAAGTGAAAAAATGCCGCAACTCTTTAAAAAAACAACAACAAAAAACACTTGAATACCTGTCAAGAAAAACAATAAAAACCATCTCGTTGTGTTACAAATCTGTTCGAAACGAATATGGACCAACACATTGACTGTTACCTGTATTTGAGTGTTTTCTCTCTCTAACTTCCACACACAAACTCTCTGATCAATGGATACAGTGACTACAAAATCTGGTGCCACAAACCATGTGCCTGAAACAGTTTTTGAACTTCTGTCTTTACTGATGTACATTGTAACACATAGAAATATATGTATTTCTTAAAATACCAGGATTTAGCAGTTATATTTCTAGCATTTCAGATTAAAAAGGGTATATATGTATATTTTATACTGTCTCAACTAAAAGTCTTAATATATTTTGAATGTAAAATTCCGAATATTAAAATTTGAAAATTAGACAAATCTTACTATCACATGCTATGACCTTCATTAAAATGCAGATATGTCAATTTTGTGATTTTCATCAAAAAAGCTGCAATTTTTATAAACACTGTTTACAAACCAGTGATCTGTGCTGCATGTGCACTGACATTATTTCCTTCAGCAGTGACCCTGACCTTGGAGCCTCCTGTATCCATGGCAACAATACATGTACGTAAAGCATTATCATCACCACCTGTTATCAGGATGTATTCACTGTCTGAAAAATTAATAAAGACAGAAGCAAAAACAATCTGAAGAGGTGCTTTCTCTGTATAGTATCTTTTATTCTATTGGTGACAAAATACATGCAGTGGTTACTGCCCTTACAGTACAGTTACCACTGAGACCACACGTCATATGGTGAGGGTTGCAATTAAATCAACAAAGTATGAACTATATTAATATTTATTTTTTTCATTTCATAACATCAAGCATACTGAAGAAAAAGATGAAAATAAACATTTTAAGAGATTCTAAATATAAAAAATAATCTTGTCAGCTCTGGTTACAGTAACAATAAAGGAAGTAATTCTGTGCACAGTCTACAAGAAGTACCATAGATAACCTTAAGGAGTTTGTACTGACTTCAAAATTCTACAACAAACTGTCCATTTTAACTAAACAAACCTGAATATTTTCCAAAAAAGATACTGTTAATGCCAGACTGGTGTAACTGTAAAACACTGACAGGTTCATCTCTCCAGTGTAAGTGGTCACTTAAAGTTGATTTATGTTCTGATGCTTTTGAACCAGTCAAAATATTTGAAGATAAAATCTCCTTGCAAATATCAGTAACATCCCAAAATGCAACTTTCCCATCTGTGGCAGCAGACAAAACAATAATTCTGATTGGCCACTGGTTATTTTGTGTCACATGGTCATTATCATGTGACCCTTTCTCTTGACCTCTAGGAATGATCACATGGCATGTCTTAAGAACACAATGATCATGGTATGAGGTAGCTGCTAGCAAGCTAATCTCCTTGGATACTTCATCAAATGCAAGCAACCTGTAGATAAAAACACTAAAATAATTACTACAAAGGATATGTCTCCTGTTAATTGATACAAATTGAATAGCTATGATTTAACTCTCACCCTATTTTCAAATTCTTTAAACACTTCTTCAGTAAACCAAATAAATCATGTTAAAGCTGGAGGAATCTTTTGAAAGATCAAAAATAATGATATACTGCATATGCAATTTTAATAAAAGCCATTGAGCTTACAGTAAAATAGAGCAATGATTTTTTAATTACCTTAAAAATCCATCAGAACATGCTGATGATATAAAGTACATTGACCTTGACCCTGTATGACCTAATTCTTCAGGGGTCACAACTGAAAGGTCAAGAATCCTTGTTTCAGGGTCAGAGTTATCCACTGGCTGTCTCCAAGGTTTCCGACATTTACGGTTTATGTTGCTAAGATGCAGGCCAGCCAAACAAACATAACTAAGAGAACATTTGTTATCACAGGGTACTAAGTTTTTTTTACTAGTATTATAACATATTGTATCACAGTTATGGTCTGTCTGTTCAGAATGTACTTGACATTGAGCACTTTTTACACATTCTTTCTTTTGGCAATGTTGTTCATTCACCTCTATGAAATTCTTTTGAGACACATATTCTGCACCAGAACCCTGAACATTTGTGTCTTGTGTGTTCTTTTCTGAACTTTGAACCTTTCCTGATTCTGAAAACCTAGCCTCAACACACCACACTTTCAGCTGAGCTCTACCTCCACCACTGAAGATCAACTTCCTGTATGATGTGGGGTTTTCATTTTCTGCAGCAGGGACCTGAGTTTGACTAGAACAACACACAAAAAGACAACGCACTGTAGAAATGTGCCCTGTTAGGGTATGATATACATCAACCTGTGGTGTGCTGTTTTTATCTGTATACAATTAAGATGTCTAATAAGTTTGACTGGCTTAATAAGTTTTCAGAAGAAGCTGTTTTTTACAAAGAATATTTGTCAGTATTTAAATATGTATCAATTTTCTAGTGCCTTAACAAAGACATTGCAAATTTTATAATGAAATATCAAGAGTACTTTTCCCTATGATTAACAACTGAAAAATATTCCTAATAATGGAATACAGTAGAATGATAACAAATAAGCCATGATGATCACTCAATCCACTTTCCCCTGGTCATGAAAGGATACAATATAGAAGTGAGAGACAAAGTGACGTATCTTCACTACAAGTAACCAGGGCAGTCATAGATTTTCCTGAAAAATATGAAATTATGCAATAGGTTATACATTTACATTTACTATTTTAGCAAAATAAATGAGTTATTTTTCTGTGCATAAATATCTGTGTATACAGACCATTTCCATGCAATGACCACTTTTGCACATTGTCTAAATGGACAGTTTGGTTTAGCCTTGGACTTACTATTAACATACGGTCCCTGGTTTGAGTTTACTCTAAGCTATCTGTCAAAAAACAAGCTATATCTTCAACACAGAACAAAGCTGACATAAAACTCACATAGTATTACTGTCAAGTTTACCTGAGCTGTCCGTTCCTGCACAAATGAACTTAGCATCACACAATTCCCTGCCATGCAAACATTTCTGAAAACAGTATCTGAAGTATTATACCTGTGCAATATTATTTTACTTTCGTACATATGTAAAGATTTTTGTTTAGGTTTAACATGTTGTATTAAAACTTACTTGTATGTAGAAATTTACAATATTCTTAAATCATATGCTACAAAGATGCCATAGGCACTATTCGTTGTAATTATATCTCAATCTACAACTGAAAGCATGAAATCTTAAATAAAATACATGTACCATCACTAAAATTTGATGTGTAAACATAAATATTCAATCTAGTTTTTACCACTTACCTTTACAATGATCTGATTTGACTTCATCTCTACATCTGTGACCTTTACCTCTCGGGCTTTGACATATACAAAAGTGGCCTTGTTTCCATGGCAACTGTAGTCCCATGCCCTATGCCCTCCCCCACACTCTATCTCCAGTAATTTCTGGTTCTGCGTCACACTCCAAATTATAAACAAGTTCTGCAATACAAACACATTTGACTTTAAAACAAACACTGGGGCTTATTTGGGCTTTACTTAGCAATTTTCAAAGAATACAATGAAATTATCTAAGAAGTGTTATAAACTGAGAATGATACAGCCATGGTTCCTACGAAGTTAAATTTACACCTACAAACCATAAAAAAATATAAGTTAAATCATCGCATACATGTACATCTCACACTATATAATAAATCTATATTTAAAATATTCAGCACCCCCTTTTTCTGCTCCAACTTTTTTGTTTTGTTTTGTTTCAGAAACAGTTCTTATATTTATATTAATCTCAAATTATGACTGAAATTTTTCATGTAATCTCAGAGAAAGACATTTTTAAGCAAAATCTGTAATGTAGAAAATCTACAAAAATACAAGATTTGTCTCCCTTGTATCTTATGTATGTATGAGAGTTAGAGATGCATTTTGATAGTAACCAGAATTGTGTACATACTGTGTAAAATCCTTGAATCTGAATATCACCATTGTCAGTGAAGTGCAACTTTTCTATCCATTCAAAACCTTTACAAACCTGAAATAAAAATCAATGCATCAAAAAATGCAAAATGGCCTCTTCATCAGCTCTATTTTTAGGATATACAATCCAAATACCAACAAAAATACAGTGTACTATGAAAACCACTGTTTAGATCCTTCCATACCATTAACAAAGCAAGACTAACTAGAACTATTGCTGAATGCGATTCATACCCCCACCAATGTCCTTGACAGAAGACGACATGGAAAGGGAATAACTTTAGTGGCACAAATACATATACATAAAAAGAAATTATCTCTTGTGAAAAAAACAAACAAATTGTACAGGTATTAGTATAAATATATATTGTCAAATCATGTTCGAAACAGTTACAAATAACCTTTCATTGTCCCAATGTACTAAAACAAACAAAAGCAGTGAAGTTAAGAAAATAGCATAATTATGTCAAAATATAATTAAGAGTGGAAAAACTTTGCATACTGAGCTTACTTGTTCTAGTTTTAGAAATATTCAAGTACATGTTAAAATTTAAGAACATTTTCTAAGTCAATTTTTGACCTTCAAGTGTGGCCTTGACCTTAAGCTGGCACAAGGGTAAGATGGGTTCTGCACATTGCCCAGTTGGGGTGAACATTTGAGTCAAGTTTGAAGAAAATCCTTCCATTAGTATAGAATTTATAGAGTGGACACGACATATTGTCTAGTATTGATTGTAAGTAAATTAACCCTTAAAAAGGGGCATAACTTTGTCAAAATGCAATACAGAGTTATGAAACTTCACCTGCATATCTTACTTGTGATACCTCATATATCTTTTAAGTTTTAACCAAATACCTGTGCTAGTTTCAGAAATATTCAAGTACATGTTAAAATTTAAGAACATTTTCTAAGTAAATTTTGACCTTCAAGTGTGACCTTGACCTTAAGCCGGCACAAAGGTAACATGGGTTCTGCACATAACTTTGTTGAGTTGAACATTTGAGTAAAGTTTGAAGAAATTTCTTCCATTAGTATAGGATTTATAGAGTGGACACGACATATTGTCTAATATTTGATTGTATGTAAATTTGAAGACTTAAAAAGGGGCATAACTTTGTCAAAATGCAATACAGAGTTATGAAACTTGACCTGCATATCCTAATTGTGACACTTCATATATACTTTAAGTTTCAAGCAAATACGTTTTCTAGTTTCAGAAAATTTCAAATACATGTTAAAATTTAAGAATATTTTCTTACTCAATTTTTGACCTTCAAGTGTGACCTTGACCTTAAGCCGGCAAAAGGGTAACATGGGTTCTGCACATCCCCTTGTTGAGGTGAACATTTGAGCCAAGATTAAAGAAAATCTTTTAATTAGTGTAGGACTTACAGAGCGGACACGACATAATGTCTAATATTTGATTGTTTGATATTTGACCTTCAACTGTGACCTTGACCTTGAGCTGACACATGGGCAACATGGGTTCTGCACATCCCCTTGTTGAGGTGAACATTTCAGCCAAGTTTGAAGAAAATCCTTCAATTGGTATAGGATTTTATAGAGCGGACACGATAATGGAGACGGATGGACGGACGGACGGACCGACCGACGGACCCGACAAAGCGAATCCATTATAGCCCCCCACCCCACATTTTGTGGTGGGGGTATAAATACAAAGAAAAACATGTGATTCTATGAAAACAGTTTAAATTAGTTGCCAATCCATCGAAATATTAAGTACAGTGTAAATCTTAGATATAAAATTGATGTGCCAAAGGATCAAAATTACATGTACCTCATTTCTTTTTCAAGGCATAAAGTCCAAAACACAGACCACATTCTACATTGTAAAAAGACAAATTACTAACTTTTGACTTTTTTGATCTTTTCGCTTTATGACAATTGTTTACAAACAACTAAATTTATAAGTTTACAGTCATGTACTTTTCAATTGTGGCTATTTAAAAACCAACTTCAATGGTTTAAAAAAAAAAGAGACCCTGTTAATGTGTAAAAGTTCAAGCTGTCCACTCTCTGTCCACACAAATGTCCTATAGTTACCATCCCTGCCTGCAGAGTATACCTGGTTACCATGACAACAGATAAATGTCACACCTGCTTTACCATGGAGTTTTAGGAATGTTTGGACCAATTCTCCTATCTGAAAAATCATACTAAGATTCAAGGTCTGTCTTCTTTCACTTTGAGAATGCTTTTGACCTGACAAAAAATGTATCATAAAATATTTGTTACTAAGATAACAGCTGAATGCAAATGGTTTATTCCTTTATCATAGAAGACTTTCCACTTTCATTTTTTACATCTTTTTTGTAGCAATACTGCTATATAATCATCTGTCCTAACACAGATAACAAATATCTAACAATTAATATCTAATATATAACAAAGATAACCATTCAATTTTTTTCCAATACCTTATTTTCTTTGACCAATTTGAAGAGAAACAAACTTCCAGTTCGATCCCCAACCACAATGCCACTACCATCCTGTGTGGCAGCTGCAGCTGACACCCAGCGATGTTTACTTGGAGGCAGCACAAAGGTGAAGGTTACCTCAATGTCAAAAGTGTCATCATGCCGCTTTAATTCCCAGATGTTCTAGAATATATACATGTATATGATGCTGATTACAGCTACTGTAAAACATATAGTTTCACTCTGTCATTGAAAACAGAGGAATTTCAGCTCCAACTTCAACTATTTAAAGGCAGTAAAAAAACTCTCCATTAAAAATCAAATCACCATCTAAAAATCCATCATTAAAGTCTATTTACAAGTAACTGAGAACTAGAGCTCTACGAACAAGCAAAGTTCCACTGTTTTTGTTATGCCTTATCAATAAGATTAAATATTAATTTTAACTTGAATTTTGGTAGAACAAGTTAGAGAATGATCAACTCTGGATAAAGATGCAAGCAGCATGCTGATTTGCAACACAGAATGGCAGCGTTTTCTTAGGCCAAGTTCAAGTGGAAGCTTGAGAGAAAGGTAGGCTGTTCTCCGATAGACACACCCCCACCTAAAACATAGATGACAAATGAAAAAGATGGCCCTAGAAATAAGTAAAATTGCTTTTACTCAACCAGTTTTGCACAGCATGAACAAGCAAAGAATGAGAGAACACCCTGTAACACTCTTGTTTGTTATGTTAAGCTCTATAGTCTGAAGGTGGTATTACTTCAACCCCCTGAGCCATTTAAATGATTTTCATGTCTGCAGGGTCAAGTTTTACCCTACACTAGAGCTCCACGTGAACTCAGCCTTAGAATCAGAGTAAACCAAACCTCTGGAAACCTATTTTTGTAAGAATCCCTTTATCTTAATTCTTTTTATATAAACATATGTAACTTTTTATGTTTATGATGATAATCTTTTGATGCACTGCAGCATTCATGGTTTTCACTGGACAGTATTGAGGTTTATATTATCCATTTAATTGACTTTCATATAAAAAGGCTCCCCTTTAGTATGATATATTTGTCACCAAGTTGTGAATAAATAACCAATAAAAAGCAGATGTGCAGTATTATAATTTCATTGTAATGAATTTTGACAGGTTCTATGACCAGGTATAAATGGCTGTTAGTTTATTTAACCCTTGCCTAGTAGTTTGGGTTATATCAGCTTATAACTGTTTATACCTGGCTATAGAACCTGTCAGAAATGTTTATACCAAATAATGTACACTTACCACAATGCCATCTGGGGCTGTGGTTAGCAGTTTATCTGTGCCTAGCCAGACTATACTAAGTAACTTCCCATCACACACCTTGATATCTGTCTGTGAGAGCTGTAAATTTTCAAACCTCCCACTGTCTGTGCATAAACAAGAACAGAAAATTGGAAATCTGAGAAACAAAGTGATGACAGCTTCTAAAGTTAATAGTTTATTGTTTTGATAATGGACAGTGTTTATATACATGTATCTGATATGTACTCATTCCATGACTGACTGATCCATTATGCTGATAACTGGTAACCAAGCTGATTCAAAATACTTTCAGCAATTATTTTCTTAATTATCATTATTCTTTATAATAAGATACACCATTCATGACAGAAGCACTTAGAAGCACTTTTTTAGGCTGTGATCTGATTTGACACACCTTACTCCTTGAATGTGAATATCATTCATTTCTCTGTTAAATCTCCTTAGTCATTGACTTTGCTGTTCTGAGTAATTTTAAAATTTGAAAAACTTTTCATTCGGTGCTTTATGTCATAAAAGCCAATATATCAATATATATTTGAATGCTGAAGAACAGCTGAAAACCCTCCCTATTATTTACAGACCTGTTTCTCTTAGTATTCTCATTGTTCCGTGTATATTACCAATGGCTACAGATGTATATCTTCTGATTGGTGACACAGCCATAACTGTGTACGATCCAAATAGTTCATCTGACATAAGACATGTACATAGGCCAGTCACCTGGTTATACATCTTAAGTTTCCTTAAATAAGGACAGATAACTACATGTATATAGAATTTGCTAACCCTTATATATCAAAAGGATTGTCTCCCTTTTTTTATTGACACCATTTTCAACTGTGTAAATCTGTGGAAAAAATAAAACTTAATAATACTGAGGAATAAAAGCTAAATCATCAGAACTGTCTTTACAAAATTCAAAATTGAATTTTTCCACATTTTTTCTAATTTATTGCATTTTCATTACAATTTGTAATATGAAATCTGTTGAAAGTTAATTTTATCTTCATTTGATGACTAACTAATGTTTTTCTGTAACTAACTTTCCAAGCCATTGTTATGACACATAACAGTTATTTTATCATTTGTATTGCAAATTATTTAAGTATATACCTACCCCATATTTGTTATTACAATTACCCTCTCTGTATCAAGCAACATAGTATTCCTGGGAAAATCTTCATCCTCAATCTGGAATGTATACACAACTATACTGTTACATGTCAATAAATGTGACTCAAACCCATATTAATTTGTTTATGACTTTAAAAGTAGGTCATTCACATGTTTATGAACATTAGAAATTTTTAGTTATTTTGCTTTTTATGATAGTCCCCTTGAAGGGTTTAATCCATTTATATTCTCCTTCAACTTTAGAAATTAAGACATCATCATTTAATGTTTGCAATGATGCAAAATATCAATTTACAAATCACAAAAATACTGACCTGAAGAAACTGAAAAATTCTAACATTTTATGATAACAGTTTCATCAACTTTGCAATCAAATAAATTAATTTTGATGAATAGAACATTTCAGCTCATAGGATTTACATTGCATCAAAGTTTAGTTGGTAAGTAAGTCAACACTTGCCTACTTATAAAGTTCTGTGAGGAAATAAAACTGCAGTCTATGTTAGGAAAAGCCTATCAGTATAAAACAGACATAGTGGACAAACTCTCCCAGAGACATTTGCTTGTACACTGTCAGAACAAATTGACAGAAGCTTTGAGCATTGTTTTTGCTACAAAATGGTCAATGCATTTCACACAGACTAAATATTAGTAGCAAAACATAATATTATCATCTACAAAAAGAGAAAAAAAATCAAACTGGTTGCAAAATATAAATAAGTATGTTAAAAATAATAACTCCTTTACCTGAAGGTCTAAAGACCTTGTTCGAGAGTTACTGCTTTCCTGCTCTTGCTGCTGTAGCTGCCATAGTCTAACAGAGTTATCTCCCCCACCAGTGATCACAAAGTTCTCTCCCTTGTCCACACACATACTCCATATACTCTTTCCCTTGTGACCTTTGAACTTCTTCAGCACTCTTCCACTATAGGACCACAAACAACATGTAGAATCCTGAAAATATTTCAAAGAGAATTTTGTATTATATGAGCCATCTGAAACATGGTTTAAAGCTTTCAAAAATATAGAAGTAATATTCAAATATGTGGCAACTTTCTAACAGTGCAGTTCATGTATGTAAACTTTGACCTTGAAAAATAAATCTCACTCTTAGACACAGGTAGAGGTTTATTAGACAATACTGAACTTCAGTTACCTCTCCAACACTAGCGAAACTTGTAGACAACAGTCTCACATCCCAAACCCTGGCAGAATGTCCGTACAGAACATGAAGCAGTGATGTGTCCATTTTCTCCCAGTCCTGGAGTGTAAGATCACTGGGTCCTTGTTCAAACATAACCTTATACAGCCGAATGCTTCGGTCATCTGACACTGAACAGATTAGCTGGGATGAAGGGTTGAAATCAACTGAGAAAATAACACCCTAAAATTTCCAAAGAAAAATGGATTTATTAGGTTCTACCTGGCATGTCCTTGTGGGCTTTTATCTCTTTTAATTTTTAAAATTTTACTTAAGAATTTAGTTGTCTCCAAAACTAAACTTTTTTAAGAATGTTTTATAAAGGGGCTTTCAGTAGCAGTGTAGAACTTTCTATAGACACACTAAATTTGCAAAACAAATATTACACTTTATCGCCCTGTAACAGTGTTGCATATATTACCAACAACAGATGACAGATAGGGCACCTGGATATCTGTTTTTCTATTAAAATACACGGAAATAAAAATCAACAAAACACATCATGAAAAACATGACAAATTTCTAAAGTAAGACATTGATAGCCTGAATTTCATCCTTTATAAAGATGCTTATTTTGTATTAAATAACTTGTTGGCCATTACAATGGCAACAGTTGACCATTCATTCTTATGTAATAATAATGTCACCTGCATAAAACCAGTTCATTGTTCCTGCATTAGCTTTACATAAGACCGCTATCCTTCTTACCTGTAAGTTACTGCCAAATTCTCTCAAACTGACAAAATGGCAACAATAGTATGCCTCTCAAACTATAACGGGTTACAGTGATTTTACAAGTCAGGATAAAACAATTTAAGAACGAATACCTGATGTCCAGTCAGCCTGTGGAATGGTTCCACTCGTCCTGAAGTATTTAGAGTAGACTGTGCACTCCATATTACAACCTGATTGAATACAGTCCCTGCCGCTAAAATGACACAGTCTGGCTTGGACGTCAGAAATCTGGCACAGTAACTTAGTTCAGTTAAGAAATATTTGTCTTTTATAATATTGTTCTTTTATGGCCTACAACTGCACCAGTTATGCAGGCTGGCTATATATACAGTAAAACTCCTCTATTAAGAACAGTCATCGTTCTTTCAGAAAGTGGCCTTAATTACGGCGTGTCCTTAATTGTGAATCTCTACCATGCTTAAGGTCAGATCATCTTGAAATACGTCAATATACCCTTCTTAACATGGTACTGCATAAAATAACTATGGAGTGCTTAAAAAAACTATTTTATATTTTAATATTTATTTTTTTATATAACATAGAACCTATTAACAGCATGAAAGTATACAGTAGATGTACAAATGCTCTACTGTTTATCCAATGCTCAACTTTTCAGATCGCCATCTTAAATCGCAAGCAGTATCTGAATCTTAACACTATTCCTTATTAACAAAATGAAGAATAGATTTCTGCCTTGCTGAACTAAAAGACGCTACACTCAGTTTCTCAAGTTTGTCTTCAGCATGCTCAAATGTACAAATAAAAAGACTTAAGACTTACTGATCCATCCAATAATATTTCTTTTTGATCTCAATTAAAAAATGATGGAATAACCAATCAAATTCAAATGTCAATTTATAACGAAGGCCTGTTAACTTGACAAACACAATAATTTACAAGACTGTAAACTGACTAATTATGCCTCGTTAATTGTAATAAAACACAAATCTTTCCATATTAATCCATTAATAGGCCGCAGGCAGCATATTTTGATTACAATATGCAAGCTGTCATTCAATTAAAACAAATCATTATGCAATTACTGTAAAGTGGCGGAGGTGTCGTAAACGAATGTCACAAAAAGAAAGCAGGCGTTGGCCGTAATTGTGGGTCGTTTGACTATGTAAACGAGTTTGTTTGTACTTTGAACAATGTCCGTAATGCCGGAATAGCGGAGTGCCCTTAACAATGAAGTCCACTGCTATTGAAATACAGTGCAAAAAGAATCCGTTCTTAACAAATTTGTCCGTAACAGCGGAGTGCCTGTATTCATATATATATATATATATAAATGACCATACTGTCAAATGAGTTATTTTAAGTGTACCTTTTCAAGTAGATGCAACTTGAAGCATCAAAGTTTATAGGCCTGGGTTTGCAATATAATGGCATGTACAAGAAAAAATCATAGCATAAATATTTAAAACATAGTGTAAAATGTGGTGATGTCTACTGTACACATGGCGGCGACTACATGCTCTCCCTTCTGGGAGCATAATATGGAAGACAGTGACTAACTAAAACTGTCATACACTGCAGTTATAAAAAAGCTAAACACAGCAGCTTTTGCACAGTACATAAGACATATACACAGTCTTTAAACATAGGAAAGTCTATGTAATAAGGAAAAAACAAATTTTCTTTGCAACAAACTAAACAATTCTTCTTCCAAACATAACTGAAATAAAGGATACAGAATACATTTCTCCTGGCAGTGTCTGCTGCTAACGATACACTGTTTGTCCACATTATATATAACAATAACATTGTGTCCCAGGGCCAAACATAGCTTCCTGTTGGATGAATCTCCCTTCAAAATAAGAAGCATTATTATAACTTTATACAGAAATATGACTCTTAAATTTATTTCACAAAGGCACCTTTTCTTAAAGAGGCTGTACTCCAGATTTGACATAAATTTTTTTTTTTTAAAATTATATATTTAGATGCAGTGAGATTATAACAACATAATATTTTACTTCAAAACTGATTATAAAAGTCAAAATAGAATAAAAAAATATTTTCGCTCCAGCCTGATTTGAACTCTGGACCCTCATGTTAACAAAATGTTTCCAATGCTTTTACTGTCACCACCATCGCCGCATGTGATATTACAGATATTTACTTTAAATCTTATACAATATAGTTATACCGTCGCGTTACGGTATAGCACTTTGAAAGGGAAAAAAATCAATTTATAATGTAATTATTTGACTTATTTTTTGTCAGTAAGTTATTTTTTAAGCACTAGTCATAAAAATTACAAGAAATTTATAATACAAGAAAACTTTCTTTTTTTGTCATCTGGAGCACAGCCCCTTTAACATAAACATAAAATTAAGAAATTCTGTATATCCTCTTATTTCACGAGTGGCGATATACCACTCGATGAAAATAAATCCCATATTTATAGAAAAAAATTGAATTTTCTGTTTATTATATACTTTCTCTCTTTTTTGACCTTACGACTTGAAAGAATTCCTCTTCAATTTTGTGTACTGGCTGAATTAAGAAGAAAGTAGTCCGGCAAGACACCAGTAAAAATACGCAAAATATGTTTCACTGCAGTGAAAAATAAATTTTTACAGTGAAAACATGGAAAATGAAAATACGCATTTTATTTCATCGATATTTCTCAATATTTCATTTATAAGTATATAATAAAAAATGATGCAGACATTAATGCAGTCGAATAAAACAGGTTAATATGGCAATTGCAATTATTGAAGAATTCTAATAGGCTTTTACATGTATCTTGTGAATGACATTTCTTTCTTTCTTTTTTACTGTTATAATGAACATTATGTTATCAGCTATTTCACTACCTGAAGCCATGTGACATCCCATATCCAATCAGAAAACTCCACAGGGTCATCTTCAAGATTAAAGTTCAATGAGCCACAATCCCATTTGATCAGACGTAAACATTTTTGGCCATATACACAGAGGTTTGTGCATCTTTCATCATCAAATACTGGAATTTAAAACATATAAATTATGACAATGTTGAAAATACCATCAAAATATATTTCTATAGAGTTCATCAATTTATTTCTAATTGAATCATTACAGTTTACCATTTACGACCCTTATATTAAAGAAATGCCTCATTCATGCAATAAAAAAACAGTGCAGATGAAAAAACACCAATCCGGACTATGAAGGCATATTTCAAAACAAAGTGATAATTTTTAAAAGTCTATATATTTCCATACATATACATTATTATACAATTAGGCTGTATCAAAGAACAAAGGAGTTTGAATAAATACTGTTAATAACAGTAATATATATATTTTTTTATTTTTTATAATACATTGACAAGACTACTATAGGAAGTATGGTTTTCCTAGTAAAAATGTTTTGGAATGGAAGGGTAATGTTGTAATAAAATAAGAATAAAACTCCACAACTGGCTAAGTCATTCTTTAAGAAAAAGTTCCAGACTGGAAGAGTCGGGAGTAACAAGGTCCTACTGTTCTTACCTGGTTTTATGCCATGAATAACCCTTGCTGGAAGAACTTCAACCATTTGTTGGAGCTCACAGTGTGGTATGCTATACACATGTACCCTACTACCAATTCCTGAACATGTACAATACAAATTATTTAAACAGTTCTATCAATTTCAATATTTTTTTTTCATATTTCAAACAAAACGGACCTTAACAATAAAAGAATATATCAAACTGGGCAATATATGAAAGGCTTTTCCATCAAGTTATCATATTTCAGGATAATTATAAGAAATTCATAATAAAAACAAGAGCCCTGCAAGGCGAAGCAAAATACAACCGTCAATTTAGCAAACTGTTTCATCTATCCACCTATGTAGTTTCAAGTCAATAGCTTTGATAATGTTGGAGTATGGTCCAGACAAACATCAAGTACGAAAATTGAACTAAGGGGAATTACTCCAAAATCATGAAGTGTACAGTTACGTTTCTTGTGCATTGCACTCCATCTCAATGAGATCTATCCACCTGTGAAGTTTTAAGTCAATAGCTTTGATAGTGTAGGAGTCATGCTCCAGACAAGAAAATTAAACAAAGGGGAATAACTCCAAAAATTATGAAGGACAGAGTGATGGTTCTTGTGCACTGCACTCCATCTCAATGTGATCTATCCACCTATCAAGTTTCAAGTCAATAGCTTTCATAGTGTTGGAGTTATGCTCCGGACAAGAAAATTAAGCAAAGAGAAATAACTCCAAAATCATGAAGTGCAGAGTGATGATTCTTGAGCACTGCACTCTGCCTCAATGAGATCTATCCACCTATGAAGTTTTAAGTCAATAGCTTTGATAGTGTTGGAGTTATGCTCCGGACAAGAAAATTTAACAAAGGGGAATAAATCCAAAATCATGAAGTGCAGATTGATGGTTCTTGAGCACTGCACTCCATCTCAATGAGATCTATTCACCTGTAAAGTTTTAAGTCAATAGCTTTGATAGTGTAGGAATTATGCTCCAGACAAATATCTGGACGCCACCCCCCCCCCCCCCCCCCACCATGGGTGGTCCCATAATAATTATGTCCCATCTTTGACGGGTGTATAATACCAGAACACAAATGATTACAGTAGCTACTGTACCTGCAAGTACGTAGTTGCCATGGCAATGGAGGGCTGTCACAGGTCCAGTGTGATAAACTGAAGATAAAGACATTTTCTTGTGTTGTAGCAATGATCCACATCAGACATGTGTCTTCATGCTGAAAAATAAAATTTGGTATAAGAACTTTATAACGATCATGCAATCTTACATGTATATACTGGCAAACATAAAAATTGATAGTCAGTTCCAACTATATAAGACTCACTCAGTTATAAAATGCATCCCTTACACTGACTGGAATTTGCGATGATTTTCTTATAAAACACATTCAGGTTTATAAATTGGAGATGTCAACAGTGATCTATCATTCTTTATAAGAAGATTCATTCAGGCATTTACATGTGAGTTTTCATCTGATCACTGTTTTTACATCATTTTAAACTTAATTCAAAATTAAGTGAGGTAAATGTAATCTAACATCACATAAATGATACGAGTAGAATCCAGAAATGAATTCCATACTTGTTTATTTCAGATATTTAGCCTTTTACCTTAAGCAATTGCTGTACGTAAGGTTGTGAATGAATTATGGAGGTTTTGTCAAACTACCAGTTCATCACACTTATATAATATAGTAACAGAAAAGAGGTTTCGTCACAATGATATTACAGAGTAATTCACACCTACATGTATTGTATATTGAATGCAATCATAAAATCATTAAAGAGCAAAAAATTACTAAAATGTGTGCAATTACTGCAAATTAAAATTATCCCCCTTAATATTTTTTTTTTAAAAAACTAGATCAATTAACAGAATTAGATCATACACAATAATTGCTTGTTATTAACACCTTGTCGCCATTGGCAGTTTTCTATTAACTACAATGTAAATTAATTGTGACGAAACCTCAACCTGTTTTGTACAGAAAAATAAGTATGATGAACTGGTATTGTGACAAAACCTCCAGCATCCGTTAAGAATGAAATCTACCACTAAATAATTAGGTGGGTTGATAATAACATTCCTTTATCTTTAAAATGTGAAACCCAGTAAGGAGAAACCCTGCAAAAATACCAATATTATTCATGAAATTTTTAATAATATTTAATGTATTACAGACGTTCGAAAAAATATTCTAATAAACAGATCTAGCATACCTATGCATAATATCTTTGTGGAAAATCCAACTTATTACTGCCAAAAGTCAATACTGAATATATATACTAGGCAGGCGAAATTAGTGAAATATTGGCATTTAAGTTAACGCAAAATGCCTCATTGTCTGTTCAGGGTGCGAGTTACATGAAGCGGTAAATACTAGATGATTCGAACGAAGAAATGAAATCTAAAGATTGAAACATATGAACAAACATTCTCGCGTGGTCGGTGAATGCGTCTACTTTCAGTTTTGACAATGCCGCTGGTATCAATTAAAATTGTTTCGTACGTCAAATTTTATTTTCATTTGAAATCTTTTGCACTGGTGAAAAGATACGTTAGTTTGTTAATATCATATAAAAGGCGAAAAATTATTTTGTAAAAGAAAACATCACAAAGATATTTATTATTTTTAGTGTTACAAGCGATAGACTACGACGCCATCTGCCGGCTGCGACATTTCGACGATCATAACTATCCAAATTTACGATTGAGAGGTTGAAAATATAGTTGTTTGTGAATAATCTTGCTGCCCAATTATGGCGGACGCAGCAGCCAGATCTCAGCAGTATGAATATAAATCGGTGAGTTTTGAAACCCTTGAAGAAAACAAGTGTATATTCGCCGAATCTTTTTGATATATGATTTCGCGACCTTCTTAAAATGTAATCAAGCATGTTTTGCGTATATCTTTGACTATATTTTTTGCGTAATGACTTGATAACCTTTGATTTCATCCTGTTTTGTTTAGTATGATTACATACATCTTTAAGAGTAATTGCCATTATACACGACATAAAGTTGGAAGTTGAACTAGGGAGAGTAGGACTTGAAACAATGTCCTGGCACTAAAGCTGTAGCTCTGCCACTTGAGCTAGCTAAGCCCATACTGTGGTTTAATTTAGTGTCCCCACTATACTCTTCCATTGTTTTGTCTTTAAAATCTTACTCAGGCATTCCTGCCTTTTACTCTGTCTCCAGTAAAGTAAAAAAGGAGAAAACTGCACATTTCATCATTGTCTAGAAGCTGTACATAGCTTATTTCTATCTCTATGTTGTACATCGAATTGACAATAAATAAATATTGTAGTGTATTGTACTCTAATCCAAGACAGTCAGGTGACAAGTCAGAAGCTATACCAGCTGAGCGGGGCATGTTATGTTAAATTGTATCAGATTAAGAATTCCATCATGAACACTCGAAGTGCAGTGATTTATCACTTGTTGTTTGTTTTTTGGGGTTAAATGCCAATTTCAACATCTAGGTTATATCTCGGTGGTCAGTCCACCTAACCGGCTTTCCTGGATAACTAACCAGTAATTACCAATTTCGCTGCAAGTGACTGACTACTGTTCCCACATGATCTACTCTGAATCAGCGGTGAGAGACAAATGAACATTAGACATAATGGCTGTGATGAATTTTCACGGAGAAATTTTGCCCTGCCCAGGGGTCGAACCATCAACTCATTGATTACTTATCCAGTGCTCTACCTATTGAGCTAAGTGGGCCGGCATCACTTGTCTTTGTCACTTGTCATTATATATAACACAAGATCATCCTTACTTCTGTAGCCGGGTACATGTTCATAGGTGATAAATCGATAAGGCAGAACCATGTGACTGGGTAGCTTAGTTGGTAAAGTGTCCGCCTTGTAAGCTGAAGGCCCTGGCTTCGAGTCCCGGTCGATCATGATTTTTCACCACCTGTTACATTTGGTGCCCAATGTAAATAACCAACGTTATAAATCGGCTACTGCTTCAGCACCTCGAGAATGTTTCACAATATTCTCTGTGACTTTGAGAATTCGGGACGAATTCTAAATTTGGAGGGGGTATAAGTAGCCGGGTACAGGTTTATAGGTGATAAATTGATAAGGCATAACTGTGTAGCTTGGTGTCTCAGTTGGTAGAGTGTCCGCCCTGTAAGTGGAAGGCCCTGGGTTTGAGTCCAGGTGGAGCGACGATTTTTCACCAGCTTGGTAGCTTAGTTGGTAAAGTGTCTGCCTTGTAAGCAGAAGGCCCTGGGTTCGAGTCCCGGTTGATCATGATTTTTCACCACCTGTTACATTTGGTGCCCAACATAAATAACCTGCGTTATAAATTGGCTACTGCTTCAGCACCTCGAGAATGTTTCACAATATTCTCTGTGACTCTGAGAATTGGGGGCAAATTCTAAATTTGGAGGGGGTATATGTAGCCGGGTACAGGTTTATAGGTGATAAATCGATAAGGCAGAACCATGTAGCTTGGTAGCTCAGTTGGTAGAGTGTCTGCCCTGTAAGTGGAAGGCCCTGGGTTTGAGTCCAGGTGGAGCGACGATTTTTCATCACCTGTTACACTTAAGATTCTTAAATAACATTTAGCAAAGTGTATCCAGATTAAAGAATCCATGACTTGTATTTGAAACACAGATTAATTAAATGCATAGTGTAATAAGCAATTACAATTTCTCATTTAATTAAAAATTTTGTGTAAAAGTGTTGTTCTTTTACATAGGAAGTTGAGGGCAGAGATGGGTACCTTAGGCTCATGCTATGATATTACCAAGTTCGTCTGTCAATGACTGGCATAAGTCTAACAAACTTTTGTTTTCTCTTTGCAGAACTCCAACCTTGTACTTCAAGCAGACAGGTCATTGATTGACAGAAGAGCCAGAGATGAGCCTACTAGTGAAGTACAGTCTTTGACTGGTAAACTTACTGGAATCAAAATGGGAGACAAAGCACAGAGATCAAGACCACCCCAGATGGAAGAAAGAAAAGCAAAGTAAGCAATGAAAGTTGCTCAACTGCCTGAAGAGTATTTGATGAGTTCTAATAGGCTATTATATGCCTCATTGTTCAACAGTTTATTATCTTTTTTTCATTTGCCTTCTTTATCTTCATTTTATATTTCTGTTTAGTTCTGTTAAATGTTACAACATTGAAATGACGTTTTTTAAAGTTCTTAATTTTTGAACATTTCTGTTTGTAGACGCCATAAGAGAGATGAAGCCCAGCGTGATATGCTTAAAATGAAGGGGGCCACTTTGTTGACAGAAGGTATCTCTGATTTAGTTGGCATTGTTTACAGACCAAAGACACCTGAGACCAGACAGACTTACGAAGTTTTGCTCAGTTTTATACAAGCTGCCATTAGTGATCAGGTTTGTTCTTTTTATTAATTTATACATTCTGCAAAATTATGGGAAAGAAAAACAACAAAAACTAAGTTGACAACCAATTAATTCTGATGAATGAAAAATAACCTGACATTTGTAAATTCATTTAAACACAAAGCTTTAAACACTTATTTAATTATCAGCGGGGCATCTGTTTTCTCAGCTGTTTCACAGAAATTATCATATGTTGTGATATTTTCTAAGACTAATTTGAAGCTAATAGTTAAATGTGCCAAGGGAGGTAGAATTATTTGTTACAATTGGTTGAAAAGCTTTTATTTCAAATGCTAACCATCAGCATTATTAATATCAATGTGTTCTTTCTTTCTGTAATAAGCCCAGGGATATATTGTGTGGAGCTGCAGATGAGGTGCTGGCAGTATTGAAGAACGACAAGATGCGAGAGAAAGAAAAGAAGAAGGAAGTGGAAGGACTGCTGGGTTCTATGGCAGAGGAAAGATTTGCTCTGTTGGTAAATCTGGGCAAGAAAATTACAGATTGGGTACAGGAGGAGAAAATGCAGATTGGTGAGTTGTCATGTGTGCACTTAAGCATGTGGATGATTTAATTCTAACTAGCATGTTCTATATCATTTCAAATAAAAATGTATATTTTGGAACATGTATATGTATTGTAAAACTTGAAGCAAATATGTTTAATGCAGTAGAAAAATGTTGCATGGTGAGTTGTTTAAAATGTCTATCCATCCAAAAATGTACAACAACTCTCTCTATTAAGATTTAAAATGATGTTTCATGTTTTATCTGTTTGTACCAAGAATTTTTACTGACATGTTGACATAATTCATAATTCTTTCATTTAGGTTCATTCACATTTAAATGATCAGAACGAAAACAGAATACTCTAAATTTTAGGGTATGCAGCTTTAGAAATATCTGACAGAGTTATGTCCCTTATTTCATTTTACAGAGGACAATATTGATGAGACTTATGGAGTGAATGTCCAGATAGAAGAATCTGATGATGAAGTAAGACTTTTACATATTATAAATAACTTCCATTTTTCTCTGTTTTAAGTGTGCTAAGTATCTGTAAATAGACAATTTGTCTGTTCTATAACACTGTTATAAAAATTGTAAATGGATCCTCTGTTGTTGATGTTCTTGTTTTTTGATAATGATTAATATCTTACTCTTGAAGTGAAAACTAAACGTGTTCTGAAGAAAAGTTGTTTCCTGTGATCCTGGCTATTTATAAATTGAAAAAAAAACTGAATGTTTGTTACAGATTTTTTGGTGTGAAAGCATAAAGAAAGGACATTACATTTACTTTAAAAAAAAAAAAATCAGATATTTGATTAATTCCTCAGCAACTGAAGCAGATGGATTAAAAGTATTTTTTAACTTTCCAGGATGATGCTGATGTTTACGGTGAGGTGCGAGAAGACGAAGAAGAGGAGGAATCTGGTGGGGAGGAGGCCGACCTCAATGTTACTTTGTCAGCAGGAAATGTAAGATGTCTTGCTTTTACCTGTCCAGTTACATAAGAGTTCATATTTGAATTAAGACAGCCTTCATCAAATCAAGATTTTATGAAATAAGACCATTGCATTGCTCCAGCTGAAAGCAGTGCCATCAGATGTTAGAATATTGCCAGTTTTCAAAATGTTTCATTGTTATAAGGTTCAGCACAGGATTTGTCAGAAAGAGATCTTGAAAAGGGATGTAATTAGCTTTCTGAGGTTTCCAATCCAAGCGGTTGATAAATAACTTGTTGTATACAACAGCCTAAGATGGTGACTTGTATTACTGAACTTTCGTACTTAAATCTTTCAGCTTGGGGGTGGTGACCAGAGCTTGAATGTCAAGAACAGTGCTGGGTTACACCCTCGGGACATAGACGCTTTCTGGCTGCAGAGAAATCTCAGTAAATACTACCCTGATGATCCAACAATGGCTCAGGCCAAGTCTAAGGAGGTTCTACAGATATTGCAGGTGAGATATTTTTAATGATATAATAATCATTTTAGCAAGATTTATTGCTCACATCAGTGCCATAACTTGACTTTAAATTTATCAAATGTAGTATAGATTATAAGGATCTTATATGACTTGCTATGGAGGACTTGAATTTCCTGTCATGAGGGAAAGTGGGGGACAAAAGAACCAAGCTGTAGCGAGTTTTATCCTATAGATAGAAGTGTTAACAGAAAATAGTCTTACTGGAATTGGTATTTTATCCAACTATTGGTAATTGATAAACATTTGACAGAAAAACTACAGCCTTATCAAATGTTTTGTTTGCTTCCAGGCTTCAGGTGATGACAGAGAAGCAGAGAACCAGCTGGTCATGTTGCTGGGGGTAGATGCATTTGCTTTCATTAAAGTTCTCCGTCAGTACAGACAAATGAGTAAGTACATGGAAATGTGTTGATACCAGCATAACAAATTAGGGTCGTCATAGGTTCTCAGGAGTTGCAGAGTAAATTTTCTACATATAGTTTAACAACATGTGGGATGTGACTTTTATATCCAGTACAATTTTTATCACAGTATTTAAAAAAGCAAAGGGCCAACTGCTTTCAATGGGTATAGAGAATCACACACATTCATTTGTATGTGCTTTAAGTTAGTTTATATCATGTTCTGTCTGATGTTACAACAGATATAACTTGTAATTAAAAACATTCAAAGAAAACTTAACTTGATATTTCCAGTTCTGTACTGTACATTACTGGCCCAGGCTCAGAATGAGAAGGAAAAAGTAGAAATAGAACAGAAAATGGAGAGTGAACCAGAACTATTGAAGATTCTACAAGCCCTGCAGGCGATAGACAAGGAAGATATTGTGACAGAGGAGAGATCACGTCGAGATCAAGCCAGAAAGAACCGTGTGGCTGCAGATATTGAAGCCATGGACACAGATGATGCTCAGGTAAATGTTGAAACAGTTTACCTCTCAGATTATTTATTACCTTTTTGAGAATTTTGTTTACACCACTGACTGTCCATCTGCAAGTGTAAAATAAGAATTCAGCTTTGGCCTTTTGTCCAGTTGACATCTTGTAGATCTAATCTTATGGCTTACGTATGTTCAGTGTATTTCTGAAAACACGTCGGAACTTAGTTACCGGCTTATTTTTTGTCGCAAAATAAATAGTTTTTCATATCTTATTGAGTAAATATTTTACCCCGTTATTCATTGGGTAGAGACACTTGTGCACAGTAGGTAAGCTTTTTACCAATCATTTTACTTAATCAAGAGTCATTGGTTCCAGTCCCCTCAATAACATGGTCTTTTTTTTTCCTGTTTTGAAGTCATATAGATGCATTTTGTTTTTGAAAAGGTATTTTGACTTACATGTATCTTTAATTTTGATTGAATTAATTTTTAAGCCAAATTCTAGAGGTCAGTAGTAGTAAACAAGGCTTTCAGTGTGCTGTAAATTGAGTCAGTTTGAGGCAAGTTATTTAGGGATAAGTAAAGTCATTATATGATACTTTTATACACATACATGAGTATTGTGATGTAGTGGTTCTGAAACATTAAACTTTTTTAAAAAAAATGTGTTATGAGTCTTCACATTTAGATAAATGATCATTTTTACAGGAGCTCGGCTATGTCAGTTATCTTGACCTTGAAGACCTGTCCTTCACTCACGGCAGTCATTTGATGGCTAACAAGAAATGTCAGTTACCTGATGGTTCATTCAGGAAACAGAGAAAGGGTTATGAAGAAGTACATGTACCGGCCCTCAAACCACAACCGTTTGATTCAGATGAGGTAGTTTAGAGATGATTAATTCTGTTTCAAATCTGGGAAATCCCCAGTAAACACAGTAAATGTGATGGCTTTAAGACTCTTTTTTTAATAGCTCATTGACATATTTCTGACATCTGAGTATATTGTAAGTAATTTTCCAACAATAAGCTTTAACAAACCAATACCATTTGATTGTTAATTTTCAAAAAATACAACTTCAAAAGTATCAAAATATCACCTGTGATGTTTTCCAATATATTTCTTAATGATAGGTGGTAATGTCTGAATTTTTTTAATTAACAAGCATTTATATGATTTAAAAAATTTCTTCAAAGTAAATTTAATGTTATTTTTTTCTTATAACTAGTTTGTAATCTTTTAATAAAGATAATTAGTATGGTAGACTTAAAGATATTATTCCGCGTACATTTTCAGTTAAATGTGTTTTGATAGTGTTAAAAAAACTTGCTTTTTCCTAATTTACAGTCACTGGTCAATATAGATAGGCTACCAAAGTATGCTCAACCAGCATTTGAAGGTTTCAAATCACTGAACAGAATTCAGAGTCGGCTATTCAAAGCTACCATGGAAACAGACCAGAACATTCTTCTGTGTGCACCAACAGTAAGTATTTGTTGTTTTAACTGAAGAAAATTATTGCTAGGATTAAAGACAAAAAAGTTTGTTCCTGCTATAAGGAACTTCGGATTACAGACAAAGAAGTTTGTTCCTGCTATAAGGAACTTCAGCTTGTCACAGTAACAGCAGATCAGACTGATGGTAAAGAAAAAAAATTATTCACATCTAAAGGTGGAAAATTACTTTGAAATATATATTCAACAATTGATTGATCACTGTTTATTCTTTTAAAATCTTTCAGCAATATGTTACATGAAATTTAAACATGAAATTGGAGTGTGAAATTTAAATGTGAAATTAACAATTTTCTAACATTGTTCTATTTTTATTATCAAAGGGGGCAGGAAAAACTAATGTGGCATTGCTGACAATGTTACGAGAGATTGGAAAACATGTGAATCCTGATGGAAGTATAAACTGTGATGAATTTAAGATTGTATACGTCGCACCCATGAAATCTCTGGTACAAGAAATGGTTGGAAACTTCTCAAGTGTATGTAGTGTTTCAAGTTGTATATTGTGTATACAGTATTTATTATTGTTATTATAGAAACTTCTCCTCTAGTCACAATCATTCAATTCCAGGTCACACTTTGGCATCAAGGGAAATCTTCCAGACTTTCAAATGCTTTTAGGATTTAGGAATAGGGCTTCATTACTACCCAGAGTATAATGAAACACACAGAGCAGGGATCAAAATTATAGAAGCATTTCTCAAAAACTTCAACTTTTTTTGACATATAACATAAGTTTTATGCCTCTAAAAACTAAGTTTAGATATCTAGTGATTCTAACGAATGTAGTCATTCTTAAAAGTTGTTTATTTCATTGAATAGGTTTCTGATCCCTTATCAGAAAATTTAGGGAGAACATTAATGGATACCAGTAAATGGTGGTTTGTCAATCTATTTCTAACACTATACCAGACTAAGCCATCATTTCCAAGTGTAAAATAAAATGGATCCTTAAATCAGCTGTGATGTTTCTGCTCATTTCTTACAGAGATTGAAGTCCTATGGTATAAAGGTAGAGGAATTGACAGGAGACTCACAAGTCACAAAAGAACAAATAAACGCCACTCAGATAATTGTCTGTACACCGGAGAAATGGGACATCATCACACGTAAAGGAGGGGAGAGAACTTATACACAACTTGTCCGACTCATGATCTTTGTAAGTTATATGTTTGCTGACTAATTGTTTATCTGTGTAAAATTTGAAGCTTCTTTTTATTAAACACTGAAAATTTACAGAGATTGCTTTCTGTTTAGTAAACTTGAAAAAAAATCCATAAAAAACTTATCACAGTTAAAAGGTTGTCTGCATAGGTTTGCAAAAAATGGGGAAAGGCCCTTAGAATTTTAGTTTGATATATAATCTTCAGAGATGTGTTTTGCATTTTGAAAATTTTTTCCATTTATCGATGATCAGTACTTTTTATATTTTACAGGATGAGGTACATTTACTTCATGATGAGAGAGGACCCGTGTTAGAATCTTTGGTTGCCAGGTAACATATAAGAAGCACGAGTATTATACTTGTCTTTCTGGATTCAGTTTTGCTTTTGCTCAATGTCTTCAAAAGCTGCAGTTTATATGAAACTCTGCAGTTTTTTCTTTTTAAATTAACCTTGCTGAAGAAAACAATATATTAGCCAGAATTTTGGGTCAAAAATACATGTCATTTGAAAAAAACTTGCCAGAAATTCTAAGCATGTCATTCATCTAGTGTCGTTTGAAAAAAAAATCACACATTTAGTAGCTAGTGGCTATTATGGCTTCTAACAACATTAATATACCTGGAGCTTTGATTAGAGTAGAATATGTAATCAGTTATTTCCACTTCTCAATTTTTTAAACAGAAGATTGATTGTATAAATATTTATGTCTTCACTTTTCAGAACAATTCGTAACATAGAAACTACCCAGGAGGATGTGAGGTTGGTAGGTCTCAGTGCTACTCTGCCAAACTACGAAGATGTTGCAACATTCCTTCGAGTTGAACCATCAGAAGGACTGTTCTTCTTCGATAACAGTTTCCGACCTGTCCCGTTAGAACAACAGTTTATTGGTATCACCGAGAAAAAGCCTGTGAAGAGGTTTCAGATCATGAATGAAATTGTATATGAGAAAGTCATGGAGCATGCCGGCAAAAATCAGGTAATAATTTCCACAACAGACAAGAATGTTAGTACCAAGGTGATACATTGTTGAAAGATATGAAATGGTCTTTAATTCTGTAAACTAGTGAAGCATCACCTCTAACAGTTAGGACGACCATTTCTGGCAATATGTGTCAAGCTTCAGACTGAAGATGTTGTTAATTCCTGTTTGATTTGCCTAACACCTGCTACTTTCTTTCTCAGTGCATCTGAAGTTCAAAGGGAAATTATTCTTATAACCTTGTCCAGTCAAGATGATAAAACTAGTGTTTTTCTGGTAAAAGGTTTTTGAACTTGTTTACAGTATGTTAGATTTATTACCTTTTTGGGTCTATTTTATTTATTTAGATGTTCAGAGGGAAAGATTCTTATCCTGAAGCAAGTATTTCATATTTTGTTGTTTATTTTCAGGTTCTTGTGTTTGTACACTCTCGGAAAGAGACTGGAAAAACCGCCCGTGCAATACGAGACATGTGTTTGGAGAAAGACACACTAGGACTGTTCCTTAAAGAGGGATCTGTGTCGACAGAAGTTTTAAGAAATGAGTCAGAACATGTGAAAAACCTTGAACTGAAAGATTTACTTCCCTATGGCTTTGCTATACATCATGCTGGCATGAATAAGTAAGTAAAGTTTGGTTTTCTTCAGAATGATGTCAACCTTACAAAGGTATTACTGACATAAAAGAATCTACCATAAATCTAGTAAGCCTGTGTGTTTTCACCATGGTATAATTCAGCAAAGAAATAAAGTGTTCTTTTGAAAAAACTGTATAATACTGTATACCAGCCATTCAGTTTTATAGTTAGTTTGAAGAATTTACTTGTTTTTTTAGCAGATGTTTACAGGTAAACCATTTTACTGCTATTTGATTTCTTTGAAAAATAGGTATGTTCATGTTTTGAATTAATGCATGATGTGGTTTTTTGTTTTTGCCCTCAGAGTTGACCGAGCATTGGTCGAGGACTTGTTTGCAGACAGACATATTCAGGTACTGGTGTCAACGTCCACACTAGCCTGGGGTGTGAATCTCCCAGCTCACACTGTTATTATCAAGGGTACACAAGTCTATAGCCCTGAGAAGGGAAGATGGGTGGAGTTGAGTGCCCTTGATGTCATGCAGGTATGAACTGATTTTCAGATTTTCTGTTAGATCTAGTGTGCAGGTACTGAATTGACAGCCAAAATAAAGTGTTCTCGATAAGCACAAGTTCTTATTCCAGTAATTTCAAAATGTATTAACTTCCAAAACTTATGAAACTGAACAGAGACATGTTTCCAACAAAAACTTAGTCAGAGTAAGAAGACACTTGAACAGAACTGTCCCCATTCTGCTGATCTGTACTACTTGACTATTTCACTTTTAAAGTATGGACATGCACTTCGTACTTAAACTTCAATCGAGGAAACAACATTGTTTCAAAAATTTGTTTTCATATACCTGTAGCTCTGTGCCAATGCCAAGTGTTTAGTGTGTCACAAGAAAAACTGCCATAACTATTTGAAACAATTTTTTTTTTCTAAGAAGATTTATTTTGTGATTATGTATCTATTTATAGATGTTAGGACGTGCTGGCAGACCACAGTATGACACAAAGGGGGAGGGTATAATGTTGACCAATCACAGTGAGTTACAGTATTACCTGTCCTTAATGAACCAACAGTTACCAATCGAGAGTCAGTTCATAGGCAAGCTGGCTGACAACCTGAATGCTGAGGTAGTCCTTGGTACAGTACAGAACGTCAAGGAGGCAGTGGACTGGCTTGGTACGTAATGTGCCTAAATATTTGGGGCAGCATATAGTCTCTGCTTTGTCCGTCATCTGTTACCCCGATTTGTTTCCATTTACTTGGCAGTGTTTTCTTGCTGTGTTAAAGCAGCTTTGTAGAGCATCCATCAGTGTTATTGATATTCTTGTTTTCAATAATGCCATGTCCAGTCCAATTTTCTTAGATGATTCTTAAGTTGGCCTTGCTCCTATTAAAACTTATTATTAAAGTACCTATAATTTACATTGCAGCATACCAGTTAAACTGGTTAGTATACAGGTTCGGTTAAAGGAGTTGGGTCAGGCATAAAGTATCTTTCTTGTTGAAATGCACTATATATCTTAAACTTTCTGTGATAACTCTTAGTAAAATGTTTTCTCACTGGTTTCAGGCTATACATATTTGTATATCCGAATGTTACGACACCCAACACTGTATGGAGTCAGTCATGACCAGATGAAAGATGATCCATTGTTACACCAGAGACGTAAAGACCTGATCCACTCAGCTGCCAGTCTTCTTGATAAACATAACCTTGTCAAATATGACAAGAAAACTGGAAGTTTCCAGGTAGAAACTTCTTTTGACTTTCAAAATTCTCTCTTTTAATTCAGGCCATTCCTGTCAGTGTATATCTTGCCCCAGGAAAGCTTTTTCAGAATTGACCAATCCCTTCAGAAGTTTACTTGATAACAAAATAGCCCCACCCCCTTCTCCCCTAAAAGGAAAAAAGGCAACAGAATTTCATTATTTTGCCTTCCTTGGGTAGGGATAAATGTTTCACTGAAATGGCCCTTACTAATTAAGGTTTTATTGATTTCAAAGAAATACTTTCTTCTAAAAAAACACTTGCTTCTAAAGTAATAATTGAGAAAACAGAGAAAAAAAATTTAGACCCTATTAATAGCTGACTATTGGAGACTATTTATTTTTAAATTTTGTTCACAAAGGCCTTGTTAGGATATGAAAGAATGATTTAGAGTTTACTTTTATAAAATTTTTTAGAACTAATTGTTCACATATTGTGTGATGCAGGTGACAGAACTAGGTCGTATAGCGAGTCACTACTACTTGACGCATGAGACCATAGCCACATACAACCAGTTGTTGAAGCCTACCCTTAGTGAAATAGAACTGTTCCGAGTTTTCTCACTCTCGTCAGAGTTTAAATACATCACAGTCAGAGAGGTGAGCAGTCATAATCTTCCCTTTTCTTTGTTAAACTTGTATAACTGCTGGTATTATCTGAAGCAAGACACATTATTTAATACTGGATTTACCAGGACAGGACTCAAACCCGCCTTCCTATTCTTTCAATACAGATGTTCTAACAAATAAACTTCATGGACAGATGAGGATAGAAAGTTACATGTACTTCATCACCTTAGTTTAAGTCACATACATTCTCCTGTGCTCTGATGAATTTCATCCTAAAGTTTTGGTAGAAGGGACGTAACTTAGAGTCACATTCATGACAGTGTAATGTTCACTTAACCACATGGATTATGGTGTATTTTACAGGAAGAGAAGCTGGAGTTGTTGAAGTTGTTAGAAAGAGTGCCAATACCCATCAAGGAAAGTATTGAGGAACCCAGTGCCAAGGTCAACGTGTTACTTCAGGCCTACATCTCACAGCTTAAGGTAGACTTGTTAAAAAAAACCCAAAAAAACAGGTTTTTCGATTTTGTAAAGGTGTTACTCTGGAAATAAAATTGAAGCTGATATTTTCATTTAAGTGATCATTTAAGAACTCCAAGAAAATGGAACAAGGTACATGTACTGGTATATTTCAAACAGACCTGAAGCTTGTAACATAAAGATCAGAAAATAACAAAATGCTAATGAGCTCATGAAACATTTTCAGATTGTTTCTGTTAGAATAAAAGAAATGGTTTTGATAATATCATCCAGTTATTTCACTGTATGTAGGTTATTGTTAGTTAAAACACTTGAATAGATTAATTGTAAACTGAATTCCTTTTATATGAGAGACCTTTCAGAGTTCTTGTAGCTTTTCAAAATAATCCAGTAGGGAGAGTTTAAAAATCAAACAAATCTAGCTCAGTCTGTAGAGCATTGGATTATCAAACCTGTCACTAACCCGCCTAAGCTCTGTAAACTGATGACATTCAGCGATTGATTGCAAATGTCAACATTCCTTTACTGTATAATTCATGGAACAATGTGTCGATGTGTTTTATTACAGTTAGAAGGTTTTGCCTTGATGGCAGACATGGTGTATGTGACCCAGTCAGCAAGTCGGTTGATGAGAGCAGTGTTTGAGATCGTGTTACATCGAGGCTGGGCCCAGCTTACTGACAAGGCTCTGGCTTTGTGTAAAATGGTGGATAAAAGAATGTTAGTATACTTCTGGAATAACTCAAAATTACATTACATAAGATAAATGTTTGCTATAGGGAGCATAAATAATTTATTTGTATTCTTGTTATTAAAAGAAACCCAGATAAATGTTTGTATTAGGTAGCACCTTTGTATTCTTATAATAAAAAAAAAAAACACTAAGAATTTCAGCAAAGATCTGATTTCTGGAAAAATATTTAGATTTTGATTTTCAAGTTACTGAAAAGCTCTTTGATATTAATGAACATAAAATGACTGTGACATTCCCTGGCTATGAAATCAGTTTAAAAAAATCCACTATGCATAACATTCTTGTATGTATTGTAGTAACTGAACTTGTTGCCTCCCATTATTTTATATGTTTGTAAATATACTTCCTCAGAAAAGACGACATTATAGTTAATTTAATTTTTCTTAAGGTGGCAGTCAATGACCCCACTGCGACAGTTCAAGAGAGTCCATGAACATGATGAAGTTGTGAAACGTATTGAGAAAAAGAATCTGCCGTTTGAGAGACTGTATGATCTCAACCATAACGAAATCGGTGAACTCATCAAGATGCCAAAATTTGGAAAGACCATTCATAAATACATACATCAGTTCCCGAAACTGGAACTGTCAGTCCATATCTTACCCATTACAAGGTAATTCAAGTTTTTGACACTTACTGCCATGTTGTAGGATAAAGTACTTTTTGCATTTTTGTGTTTTTTTGCCTTTACCTAATATAAGCATTCAAATACAATTAAACCAGCGTGTATCTGCGTTTTTGAGATTTGTTAGTGGAAATAAGAAATAGTTCAGAAAACAGTTTTACAATCCAGGAAGGTCAAAATTTTAAATACTGGAATAAATGAGTCATTTTATACTTTCTTGTAATCCCTTTATCTCTAGAGATAGCATTCTAAACTTTATGAGTTATCAAATCTTTTGAACTGACTTATCAAATTAACTTAAGGGATTCTATAAGATATAATTGATAAGTTCTGTAATAAACTGACTTTGTGTATGACATGATTTAAGATCAACACTAAGGGTGGAGCTGACCATCACTCCAGACTTCCAGTGGGATGAGAAGGTACACGGTACATCAGAGGCATTCTGGATTCTGGTAGAAGATGTCGACAGTGAAGTTATACTGCACCATGAATATTTCCTGCTCAAAGAGTATGTTACTACTGCTAACATTGGAATTTCTGGAAATTTTACATGAATTTTGTAATTAAAATTTAACATGGTGTTGAAAAGTGAAATAGTACAGTGCACTAAGAGAATTGCTTTAACTTGATTATTGTAAGAGAAATGAAATATCACCATGTGGTAGAGGTAGAACTTAAATTTCCCTTAAATACATCTCCGAAAAATTCTGTACTATCTGTGAATTTCTATGACTTTTCTTATCTGAGCCTTTTATATTCAATTTCAGACTAACTTGTTAGCCAACCCTCGTTACAGTTAATCTAAAAAAGATTCATAAAGTTAAACCTAAAGTAATTCACAGTGTATATGTGTTTACAGTAAGTTTGCCCAGGATGAGCACTATGTGAAGTTCTTTGTACCTGTGTTTGAACCTTTACCACCACATTACTTCATCAGAGTTGTTTCTGACAGATGGATAGGTAAGTTTGAACCTTAATCACCACATTACTTCATCAGAGTTGTTTCTGACAGATGAATAGGTAAGTTTGAACCTTTACCACCACATTACTTCATCAGAGTTGTTTCTGACAGATGGATTGGTAAGTTTGAACCTTAATCACCACATTACTTCATCAGAGTTGTTTCTGACAGATGGATTGGTAAGTTTGAACCTTAATCACCACATTACTTCATCCGAGTTGTTTCTGACAGATGGATTGGTAAGTTCTCACTGAGAACGGGTTTTTAAGGTTGTTAAGATTCACACAGGCACCAGTTTGACATTTATTTTCAAGATCTTTTGATAGAGGTTTAGGCCATGAGGCTGTATAATGCTGTAATCATTTCCTGCACCTGTCCTTCTGATTTTCAAGAAATAGTAACAACAGCTCTCAAGACAAATATTGATTATTTGCAAATTAACGACTATCTTTAAATATTAATGCATAAAAAATATAAATATTATACAAAATGTTAACTATTAAAGACTAAAATATTAATCTATTTCATTTAGATATTTTTCAAGTTTTACTGTAAGTATAAATACATGCTATTCAGGAGCGGAGACGTTGCTACCAGTTTCATTCCGTCACTTGATATTACCAGAGAAGTACCCACCACCAACAGAGTTACTGGACCTGCAGCCCCTGCCCGTGTCAGCGCTGAGAAACCCCAACTTTGAATCTCTGTACAGTGAAAAGTTCCCATTCTTCAACCCAATACAGACACAAGGTAGGTGGTCAAAGATTGGAAACTCATTTGACTGAAATCTTCTTGTTTTTTATCTGGATTAGATAATTACTTTAGACTGAAGGCCATTAAGAAGAATGGCAAGGTATTGTTAGATCTGCAACTAGTTAAAATGTTCATGTATCATTCACAATGTGCATGACCTGTTTTTGCTTTCAAGTTATTTCTGGTGTGTAAAACAAAAATATTCTTAAGATGTTGCTACTTTAAGGGCTGGGTGAATACATATAAATGTAGCTCTTGTACAAAGTGTAAAATTTACATTTTTCAGTTTTCAATGCAATCTACAACAGTGATGACAATGTGTTTGTTGGGGCACCAACAGGAAGTGGAAAAACAATATGTGCAGAATTTGCTGTACTGAGAATGTTCTCACAAAATGCTGATGGCAGGTGTGTGTTTGTGACCCCTCTGGAACCTCTGGCACAACAGGTACTTGTATAGTAAGACTCAGCTTCCCTAAAATTGAGAAAAGCAGTCTCTGTTTAGCCCTTTAAACTGTTTTTACCACCTATGTCCGTATTTTAGAAATATTAGGTTTGATTGGTTTCTTGGTCGGAAGTTATATTGAATAAAAACAATACTTCCTACATAATCTCCCTTATGTGATTGCTGAAATCATGGGTTTAGGCTTTTAAGTTTAAGTTTTTAAGTTTAATTAAGTTTATCACTATCTAACAATGAATTCTGTATTACTTTAAAAGTTATTCTGACTTCTTGTTCTTACTTGCAAAAGAAAATTTATCTGAATTAAATAAAAACAAGTATTCACAGAAAAGGTATTTTTTACAAAATGGACAAGGGTTATGGTCAGCTGTGTTATTTGATAAGGTAGGGCAGTCAATAGTTTCCACAACTAAAGGATCACCATGTTCTTGGCGTTTCAGATGTATACAGACTGGTACAGTAAGTTCGGACTCCAGCTTGGTAAGAAGGTTGTTGTACTTACAGGAGAAACAGGAACAGATCTTAAACTGCTTGCCAAGGTAATGTATAGAATGATTTACAAGAACATAGTGAAAATCCAGTAGCACATATTTTAGCCTTTAATCTCAAAGTAAAGTTGCATCCATTCCCCAAAATTCACTCTGTATTAATCAACCTAATCTATAACTGTCACATTTTTGTGTGTGCTTATAAATACTGATAAATGGGAGACAACTCAGTTTTGGAAAATTTGAGAAAGGAAAACATGATGAAGCAGTTATATTTCTTGGTTTAGAAAAATAAAATGAAATACATTTTCAGGGAAATATAATTATCAGTACCCCAGAGAAATGGGACGTGTTGTCAAGGCGATGGAAACAAAGAAAGAATGTACAGAATATCAATCTGTTTGTTGTCGATGAACTGCATTTGATTGGTGGAGAAGTCGGGGTATGGTTTCTATTTATAGGTTATAAATATAGTCTTTAGAAATTAAATGTACACATATATGCTTCAAGATGATTTTTAGGTGACACTTTGTTAGTGGTGAGAATTTTTTGAGTCTGTAAACGTATTTCTTTGGACATATTTTGATAAATGTCTTTATGAATTTTCTTTTGTGAGAATGTAAAACAAATACTTTACAACAATGTCTGATCTGAAAACAAAGAAGTAAAATATTACAAATGTTAGAAGTCCGTCCTTTAAACTTAAAGTTAAGACTCCCATCTTAATCTCCATCAAGAATATTAACTTAAATATTAACCTGAACAGTTTATGGAGATTACTGCAAGCACTGATGTTAAATTTTTTTTTTACCATTGAATTAATGTATTTTTCTGCATAATCCAGAAGTAATTAGATAGATGACGCTGACTCTTTTGTATTTTGCAGCCCGTTCTAGAAGTGATCTGTTCCCGTATGAGGTATATATCCTCACAGCTGGAGCGTAACATTCGTATTGTGGCACTAAGCTCCTCGCTGTCTAATGCGAAGGACGTGTCACAATGGCTCGGCGTGTCAGCAACAGGGTTCTTCAACTTCCATCCCAACGTTAGACCAGTACCATTAGAACTTCACATACAAGTAAGGATTTTGATTTCTGTTCAGTTGTCTATGGTGATTTTCTTCTTTAGGTGTAGCTTGTTGGCAAAGTTAATATTCTAATTATATTTATGAACTGTTTTTGAGATGTCCTCCAGTCCTGCACTTAAAAACTCTTTTTGAGATGTCCTTTGTGTTGTATTTTCAAACCTTTTTTGAGATGCCCCCTGTGATGAATTTATAAAATGTTTTTGAGATGCCCCTAACTAATCACTAACTATAGGGAAAAGTTATTTTGCTTTTGGGTATACCAGCTGTGCCCTAATCAAATAAAAGACTTTGTCAACTGCATGAGTAAAAAAATTCTGATCTTAGTGTTCATTAACTTCTGTTGTGAAGATACAAGATTTTCATGATTTTAAAGTTAAAATTTGTTCTTTTAAATTTCTTATTTCAGGGCTTCAACATCAGTCACAACATGTCACGTATAATAGCAATGGCTAAACCCACATACCAGGCCATACTGAAACATGCTCCAAAGAAGCCTGTGATTGTGTTTGTACCATCACGCAAACAGACACGTCTGACTGCCATTGACATTCTTACATTTAGTGCGGCAGAAATCCAAACAGAAACTGAGACACCAAGAAGTCGGTTCTTACACGTTGCTGAGGAAGATATCTCACCTTTCCTGGACAAAATATCTGACAAGGTTTGAAGAAGTTTCAGTGTAAATGGAAGGGATATTACTTTACCAAAGAATGAACCTTGAGTTGATGTCATGCCTTTATTGTCATGTAGAAAGTTTAATACATGTACATCCTGCACTAGGGCAGCTTGAATTGTTAATTCAGCTACACTGCTGTATAAAAGACATTTATCAGATTGTTCTAGTAATTGCATGCATTACATTTCTCTTTCATCAAATGTTTCTTATAAGAAAATAGTTACGATAGATATTCATGTTTTACAAAAAAAGACTTTATGAAAGTGTTTAGGCCTTACTTATTGCAAATATTTTCACTGAATATTGAATGCATGTAACTGTTTTCTTCAACCATTCTATTGTGACAGCTACTGAAGTGGTCAAGTGGTAAAATAAAGTATGTTGCATTTCAGACACTGAAGGAGACCCTTAGCAATGGAGTTGCCTATCTTCATGAGGGTTTGAATGAACTTGAGAGGAAAGTTGTGGAGCAGTTGTTCTCAACTGGTGCTGTACAGGTACTTGTTGCCTCACGTAACCTGGCCTGGGGCATGAACGTATCTGCACATCTGGTTATCATCATGGACACACAATACTATGATGGTAAAACACACTCGTATGAAGATTATCCCGTGCCGGATGTTCTACAAATGATTGGACGAGCTAACAGACCACTCATAGACAATGAAGGTAATGTGATTTTACATTATTGAAGATTCTGTGTTAACTACACTGCTAGAAAATTCTCATAAAAAAGGGAATGTGTATTTGTCATAATTATATTGTTTTAGTTCAAACAGGAAAAAAGATGAAGAGTTTGTGCCTGTATGTTGAGAAATGTTACAGGTGACTGCACACTCACTTTCATTTGTATAAATTCAGTCTCTGACTGGAAATCAGTGAATTAGTGTGTGTGGGCTTTTGAAACAACTTGTGACCAAGCCGGTTATAGATGGGCCTTTTTCTGGTACATTGCATCTTTGTTTTACAGACATATTTCTTTTGAAATAAGCAGTTATCATGTAATTTTATCTTGCAGTCCTGTCATGTTTTCATGTAACAGCCTAACTTTAATAGCAGTCATCTGTAGTAAACAGGTTTTAGTTACTGAAAACATGTCAAAACCTTTTTTGTTTTGTTATGAAAAAGAAAGTACATGTATTTTACATCATGCACATTGTCATTTTTGTGCCAATTCTGATATTTCAGGAAAAGCTGTTATCTTGTGTCAGAGTTCTAAGAAAGAATACTTCAAGAAGTTCCTCTATGAACCTTTACCAGTGGAGGTAAAAATTCTTTCTTACTAACCATTAGTTTCATTTTATGTTACTTTGATTGGGAAACATGTTCTGGTGACTTAAATGTAATATTCCCACTCAAGTCTGCTAGAACGCCAGAATAAAGAAAGCATTAAGCTGCTGAAGACTGAAACTGGTTGTATTGGAACCCAGCAACTTCCGAATCAGGAGTCAGACACCTTACCCCTTTAACTGCTGCTCCGTGTGTTTTCAAGCATTGAAAAAATACTATTTTTGGCCACAGATACAGAATGATGTTGATAGTTTAGTGACGTTTTATTATGAAATATGTTAATGCAGGTTATGTTAATAATCTTCCTTTTGTTTGCCAGCTATTATTTCAGCCCTTGAATTAACTGAATGTGATACTAGCTGGATTATTAATTTGTAAAATTATCTGTTGCTAAAAACATGCTTAGTGCATAAAAGTTGGAGGAATATAAAACTTGTACCTTATTTACAGAGTTGCTTAGACCACTGTTTCCATAACAACTACATACAACTATGATTTTATTTATAGAGTCACTTGGACCACTGTCTCCATGACCACTTTAGTGCTGAGATTGTTACCAAGACAATAGAGAACAAGCAGGACGCGGTTGACTACCTGACTTGGACGTTCCTGTACCGCCGAATGACACAGAACCCCAACTACTACAACTTACAGGGCATGTCACACAGACACTTGTCAGACCATCTTTCAGAACTGGTGGAGAATACAATAACAGACTTGGAACAGTCTAAGGTAACATACATTGGTCTTTTTCCCCACTAAATTAATTTTTTGATCAGTTAAGGTACATGTATCTGGGAAAATTTGAAGAGTCTCCTGAAATGAGTCAGATCGAGTTTGATGTTATGAAACTAAAGATGCAGTGTCAGAATTGAATTAAAGTTGCCCATTTTAGCCTGGTTTAGTGAAAGAACTAAAGAAATAGACATATAAAAATCGTTTGACAATCGGTCATTTGTATATTTGGTATACTTTTCAGTGTATTGGTGTTGAAGATGAGATGGACGTATCACCTCTCAATCTGGGAATGATCGCAGCTTACTACTACATCAACTATACCACCATTGGTGAGTTTGTCAGCAAGATTTGAGTACTAAAGATCTGTATTGTTACAATATAGGCCAAAGGAGTCATTTGTCAGCAAGTTTTGAGTACTAAATATCTGTATTGTGTTACAATATAGGCCAAAGGAGTCATTTGTCAGCAAGTTTTGAGTACTAAATATCTGTATTGTGTTACAAAATAGGCCAAAGGAGTCATTTGTCAGCAAGTTTTGAGCACTAAATATCTGTATTGTGTTACAATAAAGGCCAAAGGAGTCATTTGTCAGCACGTTTTGAGCACTAAAGATCTGTAATGTGCTACAAAATAGGCCAAAGGAGTCATTTGTCAGCAAGTTTTGAGTACTAAATATCTGTATTGTGTTACAATAAAGGCCAAAGGAGTCATTTGTCAGCAAGTTTTGAGTACTAAATATCTGTATTGTGTTACAATATAGGCCAAAGGAGTCATTTGTCAGCAAGTTTTGAGTACTAAATATCTGTATTGTGTTACAAAATAGGCCAAAGGAGTCATTTGTCAGCAAGTTTTGAGCACTAAATATCTGTATTGTGTTACAATAAAGGCCAAAGGAGTTATTTGTCAGCAAGTTTTGAGCACTAAAGATCTGTATTGTGCTACAAAATAGGCCAAAGGAGTCATTTGTCAGCAAGTTTTGAGTACTAAATATCTGTATTGTGTTACAATGTAGGCCAAAGGAGTCATTTGTCAGCAAGTTTTGAGTACTAAATATCCGTATTGTTACAATATAGGCCAAAGGAGTCATTTGTCAGCAAGTTTTGAGTACTAAATATCTGTATTGTGTTACAATATAGGCCAAAGGTGTCATTTGTCAGCAAGTTTTGAGTACTAAATATCTGTATTGTGTTACAATATAGGCCAAAGGAGTCATTTGTCAGCAAGTTTTGAGCACTAAAGATCTGTATTGTGTTACAATAAAGGCCAAAGGAGTCATTTGTCAGCAAGTTTTGAGCACTAAAGATCTGTATTGTGCTACAAAATAGACCAAAGGAGTCATTTGTCAGCAAGTTTTGAGCACTAAAGATCTGTATTGTGCTACAAAATAGGCCAAAGTGGTCATTTGTCAGCAAGTTTTGAGTTCTTAAGAATTGTATTGTGCTACAAAATAGGCCAAAGAGGTCATTTGTCAGCAAGTTTTGAGTACTATAGGTCTGTTTTATGCTACAAAATAGGCCAAAGAGGTCATTTGTCAGCAAGTTTTGAGTACTAAAGATCTGTTTTGTGCTACAAAATAGGCCAAAGAGGTCATTTGTCAGCAAGTTTTGAGTACTATAGGTCTGTATTGTTACAATATAGGCCAAAGAAGACAGTAACATATGTCAATAATGTTGGTGTAGTGTGAACAAAGTTCTGGAGAGAAAAAAGGTGGTTTTACCATTTTAAAATTGAAATATTAAAAATAAGTGGAAAAAGTAATTTATCTGTGAAAGTAGTGTGGGAATTCATGTATGTTTTAATCCATTTGTGTATTCATGTATGTGAAGCATAGTGGGGAATCTTGTCTAGCCAGCTTAAATGTAAATTGATCATATGGTAATCTCCCAATTTAAAAGTAAAAAATGCAAAAAGTTTAAGTCCAAATTCCTAAGAAAATATATTTAGGTTTTTAAATGGCTAACAATATCTGTTTGTGAAACAACTCAAACAGACCTATGCTATTTCTGTTCTTCCAGAACTGTTTAGTATGTCATTGAATGCTAAGACCAAGGTGAAAGGTTTGATCGAGATCGTCTCTAACGCAGCCGAGTATGAGGAAATTCCTATCAGACATCACGAGGATTCTGTGCTTAGACAACTTGCCAGTCGACTTCCTAACAAACTAGCCAACCCCAAGTACAATGATCCCCATGTGAAGACAAACCTGTTACTTCAAGCTCACTTGTCAAGAATGCAGCTTTCAGCTGAACTGCAATCAGACACGGAGGAGATCCTAAGTAAGGTAAGATAGAGGGTCTTTCGTAGAGCTGTGATGTAATTTGAGGCTTTGACTAACTTAAATGAAAGTGGAGCTTCCCATGCAGTTATGAAAAAAAAACCTGTTTATCTGTCCTAGATGTCAGTACCATTCATATGAAATGACAGCATTTAAACCAGTGGCAACCGATTTCAACCAGTGGCAACCGATCTCAACATAATTCTCTTTTGTTTTCAGAAAACACAACATTTTGAATGCTGAAAACTAAAGGATAATGTGTTCTTTTGGTTGTAGAAGTTACAATATTGAGTTTTACTTATGTTTCTAGAACATAAAAAAATCAAAATGTTGGAATTATCAAAAGAGAGGTAATACTCAAACTAAGATATTTTGTTTTCCAGGCAGTGCGGTTGATCCAGGCTTGTGTAGACGTATTGAGCAGTAACGGTTGGTTGAGTCCGGCTCTGGCAGCCATGGAGCTAGCTCAGATGGTGACACAGGCAATGTGGGGCAAGGATTCATACTTGAAACAGCTGCCTCACTTCACAGCAGAGAGTATCAAACGATGCCAAGATGCGGTAAATTTTTTATTTTTAGATGAATACTGGGAGAGCATAAAATGTTTCAAAATAGATTTAGTCAAATGCCAAAAGCACATAAATGCATGACCACTTTGATTGCAGACTTAGATAAACAAGGAATCAGACAGCAAAGATTTAATGAAAGTAAAACGACAAGAAGTTCCTTTTCAGAACTTTACGTGACTGAACTTTTGTCAGATTATTGCTGTATGTTTCAACTTTTATTTCTTGCAGTAAAGTTTCAGGGACCATTAGATATAAAAGCATAATCATTGGAATGTCTAAAACCATGTAATTCAAACAGTTCAAATGACCACACTAGAAATAATTAATGATAATAAAATAATTTGACAGTTCTGTCAGAAATTAATATTACTAAGATAGAAGCTTTAAGATATTTTTTTAATTTGCTAAGTAATTTACTTTTTCTCTAAGCTATAAAACAATGTGTGCAAAATTTAGACAATAAAATGTTATGTAGTTAATTGAATTCAGGCATGAGAATTTTCTGCTGATCAGCTGAAATCTGTGAATTTCCTTAGAATTTCAGTTTTCTAAATGTGCTGTACTTGAGAAGTCCAACTAAGTTTTTGAAGTGGGGTTCCCTCTTGTCTAGCTGATTTCTTTAAAATCTTGTTTACATTGCTGATTTATTTGTTCTTTATAAAAATAAACAAAGATTAATTGTCATGTAGTTAATTGATTTGTTCTATATTTAGAAAATTGAGACAATCTTTGACATCATGGAGATGGACGATGATGAGAGGAACAATCTTCTACAACTGACAGAATCACAGATGGCTGATGTGGCAAGGTTCTGTAATAGATACCCCAACATCGAGATGACCTATGAAGTTGCTGATAAAGACAGTATCTCCAGGTATGTATTTTATATGACCAGTTTCATCAGTATGGTAAAATATTTCCAAATTCTAACATTATTATGTCATTGTATACAAGGCTGTCTGAAGATACAAAGAGAAAAGCTCAATAAGTGAGAATAAGTTGTAACATTATATACATGATTTGTATTTAAAGGGGCTGGCCTCCAGATGAAAAAAAAAGAAAATTTTCTTGTATTATAAATTTCTTGTTATATTTATGACTAATGCTTAAAAACTAAACTGACAAAAAAAAAGTCAGATAATCACATTATAAATTGATTTTTTTCCTATCATAGTGCTATACTGTAACGCGACGGTACAACTATATTGTATAAGATTTAAAGTAAATAACTATAATTACACATGCAGTGATAGTGATGACAGTAAAAGCGTTGGAAAAATTTTATTAACATGAGGGTCCAGAGTTCAAATCAGGCTGAAGCGAATGTATATTTTTTTGTTCCATTTTGACTTTTATAATCAGTTTTGAAGTAAAATATTATGTTGTTATAATCTCACGGCATCTAGATATTTAATTTATGTAAAAAATATTTTTATATCAAATCTGGAGTACAGCCTCTTTAATTTAAATATAATTGGTAAAAAGGTGAAGTCTTGTCCAAAGGATTCACAAAATAAGAAGCTGTTATTTGGCAATTTTCCAATCCTGCCCAAGAAATTAGAGATCACTTTAGAGCTTGTAAGGTTTTATTTAGGTATTTGTTGGTTTAATATGAATGTATTTTCCTGCAGTGGATCTACAGTGAATGTCCAGGTTCAGTTGGAGAGAGAGGATGAAGTGACAGGACCAGTTGTAGCTCCACTATTCCCACAGGTATATATTACCCTATTGTTTCTTTTAATACACACCAGTTCCTGTTTTTATACAACAGTTTATTTTGTAATTTTGTTCTAAGATATTTACTATCATTTTGCTCTAATCTTAAGCTTGTCCCGATTCTAAGCCTAACTGGGCCAAAGTGCTGTCATCAAATCCTAAGCTCACTTGAGCCAAATGTTATCAAATCCTAAGCTCATCTAAGCCTAGGTGTTGAAGTCAGAGGCAGGATGTTTTGGTAGACATGATACATTGATTTTTGCCTTTTACAATTCATGTTCTTAGGGCAATGTTTCACCATCTTACCCCATTTGTAATAACCAGATATTGAAGACCATTTTTGGTTTGAAAATTTCACTTCCATTTTTTAAGTTTTTTTCACCAAATGCTCTGTAAGGCAAATTATATTCTTGCCTTAAGATACCTATTAGTTTTTCATATTTGATTTTACTAAAGATGGTAGTGTTTAGCTTTATACAGTATATTTGCTTGGATTCTTTCTGAAACTACCATATGGTCTTCATTCAGACATAATCTTTGAGAAAATGTTTATGCTCAAATGTATTTTCCAACCTATGGTTATCTGTTTTATTTCATTATTTGTTTCAGAAACGTGAGGAAGGCTGGTGGGTTGTCATTGGAGACACAAAGAACAACTCATTACTATCCATCAAAAGGTTGACCTTGCAACAGAAGGCCAAGGTCAAACTGGACTTTGTCGCCCCAGCCCCGGGAAAATACAACTATACCCTGTTCTTCATGAGTGATGCATACATGGGATGTGACCAGGAATACAAGTTCAACATTGATGTCAGGGAAGGAGAGAGCAGCAGTGAAAGTGACAGTGACTAAATGTCAGGGGAGCTAACACTGTAAGGGCAAAGCAGAACTCTATGTCAAATCAGGACAAAAGCAGTCCAATTGCATCAAGATTGTTAGGGACACATAATCCAGGGGAGATCACCCTGTTTGTGTATATAGATTTAAGAGAGATACAGACAAGTGTAGTCCTAAAAACAATTACATCAATGAATGGTGTGGTATTAATAGATAAAAAGGGAAGGTAACCCTAGGTTTATAAGAAAGACTTTTTTTGAAAAAAAAATCAATTTTTGTTTAATACCATTGCTTTAGCATCAGTGCTGAAAAAATATACAAGATGGAATTTGTTAATTTTGAGAGTGTTTAGTTGCTTTTGCATTGTGCTAAATTTTGTAATATCAAAACATGTGACTTGTTTTTTTCAGTCAATGAAAAGTCATTTAAATATGTACTGTAACTTTCATAACATTACTTTTTTATTGGTTTCATGTAAAATCATGTTGAATTGAAATTAACAAATGTTACAGGACAGTTTATTGGTTTAGTTGATTGAATTTTAAGAAAGATGTCAAAATGAGAACTCTTTTCATGTATTTCATTCTCAAATAAAAGCAGATGATATTTCTAGGAAATTGTTTCTCATTTATATCAGCATTTATCTTTTGTTGCATTGAATAGAGTAGAAGCCATATCTTATTGAATATTCAGAATATAGTGTATCACTTCAGATTTCTACCAAAGCTAAACATGTCCATCTCTTAGTAAAGAATTGTTCACCCTGCAAAACCATTTTCTGTAGGACTGTAGTATTCAAAGGCTTTACCTATTGTATTGACCTATTAAATCTGACCTGAACTTAAGAGATATAAATACTTTTAACCTTACATGTACATTCGAGATTTATGTTTATCTTAAATACACTTACTGAGAGTAAGTTTTCATTCAACTGAGTTTTCAGTGAAACATTTCTTAAAGTAACATCATTTCTCAAGTCTTGCTCAGTGATTGCATCTTTTGTATCAAACAAGAAAATTTAAAAATCTGAAATCTCTTTCAAATCTAGCATCTAAAGATTGTGTTTTGTGTGGAATTCATCAACTTTTCTAGGTAGATGTGGACACTGTATCTGCTTATAAATGATAAAAAAATCTTCAAATGTTGACAAATTCTAAAAACAACATAGTTTATCTCTTAAACAGATTGTAGATACTAGATGCAGAAACTGTAAATACTACTGGTTCCAAGCATTATTTCTAAATTCTGTAAGTCTTCTAACTAAAGGAAGAAATGTATATTTGTAACATATAACATTTAACGTATGTTATTAACATATTATCAGTTATGTTCATTCTATAGTGAACAGGCCATTACTATAGATATGCAGCAATCTTCAGCCTGTATTTTCATGATTTGATCTGCAATGTTCAGTCAGTAAGTGTTCAAATAACAACCCTATAAATGATAAATGGATCCATCCAAAAGTAACCATGGGCAACTCCATTTAAGAAATAAAGGTTGGTAAGGATCATAAACTTTGGCCTTCCAGTGTAAGTTAATATTCATGAATCTTTACAGCATCCATAATAAGAATGTAAGTAAAAGGAAATTTTATATCGCTAAATAAGAACCAAATATCTTACTGAGAGTGAAAAGTATGGACATTAATCATTCTCTGTGTGTGGTCTTTTAAAACTCTCCAGAGATAAGCAGACTCTAGTCTTCACAAACCTTTGCTAATAGAAACATAAACTACAAGTAAATTAATTTCTGACTCAGTTTATCATGTACTCTCTTCATCTCCCGTCAACTGAACACTTCAACCGCTATCTTACAACACCATCAAAAACACATTCTAGAGAAAATCAACCAACAGAGAAGAAATTCCATCAGTCAACTTTGGTGAAACACTGTAATAGCAGCCTCAAGAGCTGTTTGCGGCCTACTGCACTTTAATACTGGACATTTTGTCAAAGAGGCATGCCCTAAAGCGTAATCTTTAAAGTCGTGTAAATGTGAACGATATTGAATGAAATATTACCATAAAATGAAACATGTAAACTTCATGCATTAATATTACTCTTCATATAGAGGGTTGTTATTGTGCAATTTTTGTGGATAGCCATTTATTCCAAATGCACACTCTCAAAATGCATGAAGGAAAAAATGAGAATATGTTCTTTGATTTCAGTTATTATTCATTTTATAACGAATGGGCCAATTAAATAACTAATATATGCAGTATAGCTTCGCATAATTTTAGGGCGAGTCCATTTAACATAAAAGAACTTTTATACCAAAAAGAAGTCTTTATTTATAGGAACTGTCTTACATGTAGAAAGAAATGTTCGAACCATGCAATGAATTTGCAATATTGTTACCGGCTTCTTTTGTGATAATATAGTTAGTTTTTATGTGGAAAAAAAAACGGCAAATAAAAAAATAAAAACAAAAACAGCGTTTAAACAGCTGTTTAAAGCAATTTCTGAGCGGTGAGTGTTTTTTTTATATACATGTTTTATCGCAGAAGTACGTGAATCAGTGTAGGAATAAAATTGGTGTCAAGCAAAGTTAATCGCTCAGCTTAACTCGGGTTTACGTTTCTTCTAGGATTTGGCCAAACCACATGTATTTTGCCACGCAACAAACACTTGTCTGAATACAGACAGGATAATTAAGTATTTTAGTAATGACATATTAATCTACTACTGAATCGAAGTTTATCTAAGAGTTGTCTCCTGCGAATTTTCGGTTGAAAGAAAAAGTAACTCGGTCTCTTTATGAGCCAATCGTAAGAACTCGGCCTTTTCCGACAACATCGTAAAAATTGAAGTCGCCCGAGGTGTTCCGAATGTTTATGAGCATGTTAGAGTTACTGTTACTTATTGATAATGAAACTAAATGTAATGACAGAAACCAGACAAGTCATTAAGGGTGTGAAAAAAAACTTTATAAGTGTGACAGATAACGTAAAGGCAAAGATTTCAAGTACTTGTTAAAATACTTAACTCGTATAACTGTGGATCAAAACTAAAGGAAGAAGCCGAGTTAACAAGAACGAGAAAATAAAAGAAATGGATCACTGGTTACTTTAAGTAATAAAACGTAGTGATATGAGACTGTGTTGTAAAATAAATCATTACAATGTCATAGAATCTAAAACATAATGGTTGTCCATAAAACTGATTGTCTAGTTTAAGGCCAACAATTTCTTTTAAAAGGAGAAACACAAACTGAAGCCCGTGTAAGTTTTAACTTTTCCTTGAGCTGCTGGCATATGATCTCTTCTCCGCCACCTCTGTATCTTCAGCTATACTAGCATCAGAACTGGGCTTAAATAGTTTCCTAGTTTCAAGACACGCCAGGTCGGAATGTCCTATCGGTAATTGTATTGATTTCTTCCTCATCTGTGATTTTATTGCCAATGTTCTTTGCTCACTGGCACCTTGGACCTTTATTTCTTCTGTCTTTGCGATACGTTCGGCTCCAATGTTTTCAGCTGAATCTGCATCGAGTATTTTCTCTTCAACTAATTCTTCATCTTTGTCAACGTTTAGGTCTTTGATTTCAACATCAGATTCTTCAATGTCGAGATCGTCGCCAGGTGAGACTGGGGGAATGTCGGACCCAGGCATATGCCTTTGTTGTGTTGATGACACTGGCCTGGACCTAACCATACGTGGTCTCCGGGCCCTTTCTTTGGTTATAGCTTCTCTCCTTGCTTCTAACTCTTCATTGGTTCTCTGTACTTGTTTTGCTATGCTTTCTGATATACCTAGCAAAATTAAAAAAATAATAAGCAACAAACGAAGTAGTTGCAAAGGTAATGTAGTTTTGGCTGCTTGATTTTGTGTGTATTTTTTACGTCGTTGAAAACAGTGACACAATATCAGAGAGAAAGTTCTAAAAATAGAATGTTACTTAATGGCACACTGAAAAAAAAACACCCTGATAGAAACAGTTTATCTGCAAGAACTTACGTTTGAAAGAAACATAATCAGATATTTTCTCTGACATCATCTTCATTAGGCGTGTCCTTATACGCCACAGAGGCGTGTCTTGTAACTGGATCCTCCCTCCACTTTGCTCCGCCTCGAATAGTCTCGCTTGCGCCTCCCTGTGATGCTGCTGCGCTATTAAAAGCTCGCTAAAAAATGTTTTAATTTTAAACATAATTTATCTCCCATTATGATACATAAATAATATTCATACAAAAGGTTTAGAATGATAGAAAGAATATGGAATTCTAACAGACTTTTTCTGCAATGCTATGTACATTCTTTCTTTGACATCGACGATGGTGAGAATAAGTCAGGTAGAGAGTAGGGCACTGGTTGGGTACTGGTTGAGTAGTAATCATTGTTCTCTACTACTATATTAGTAATTTGAGCGCCAAAACAACAACCACTCATCCATAACAACGGTACGGTCAACATTTGATGTCCATGATTTAAAGCCTTTATACCTAAAACATAATAACTTTTTACAGTAAAATATCTTTTGGACTAAAATTTTTATTTTTGTTCAATGCCGATTATTGCGTACAATTGGTCAGAGTGTATAAATGACCAAAGCAAGACATTTTCGGTTTAATCCATTACACACAAGTTAATTTGATCTCGTATATTTTTTTCTTTCAGGAAGACTACATGCCTTGTAGGAACGCACTTTAAAGTTTAACACACTTCAATGTTGAATGCATATTTGTGTTGAACATCAAATAGTGAATACTCTTTGGTTTTGATGATTTCAACACCAAAGTATGTTGCAGAGTTACTTGGCCAAGGTTTTTAGATCTTATTCCGGCGAAAAGTCTCGAAAAGAAAGCACGTGTGTTACCTGAAGTCAATTTCTCCGTCACCATTTACGTCAAGTTTTTTAATCAGGATGTCTATGCATTCGTCACTGAACGGAACATTGGCCAGCTATAAGAGAAATAATAATAAGAATAAAACAATGGGTCAAAACTTACATGTTTCGGGAATACTGTTTGTTAATAGTTTGTTCCAACAATGACCTATACATCAAACACGATTTTTTTATCAGCATTTATTCTATTAAACAGACTACCATGTCTTATCAAATGAAGCTACTACATGTATTTACAGAAAAACACCACGGATAATATGACCACAGTCAGAAGACTATTCATTCAAACATACAGGAACGCACACTGATTGGCAATTTGACACGATAAGAGCCCGGGTGGGTTATTTTGAAATTGTTCTTGTTGGACTTGGGGGCATCTGCAGGTATTTCTATTTATTCATTGAGATTTAACTACACTTCAAAACAAACACTGTCAATTTGTGCAGTTGCATTTACTAGAACCAGACTTGTGACAGTGAAATACGTGCAGTAATTCGAAACAAAGTTACCTTTAATCCTTTACGTATCTCCTCTCTGTCCAAGGTGCGACTCCCATTTTTGTCGAGGGAGGCAAACAGATCTACCAATCGAAATCCCATTAGTTTGCCGAATTCGATTAGCACAAGTGATGGGTGCTCTTCGATCAGCGACTTCTCTAACTCGGGAACCTTGGACTTGAGTTGACCTATCACGTGACCATGGATGACCTTCAACTCTCGACCTTGCAAGTGTACTTCGTTGATCATGGCCAAGAAATTCTGGTCCACTTGTAGTATCTTAACAAAAAGACTTTCATTTTTATATTAAGAGCTACAACAGATTAAAGACTTTAAGTATTTATAAATCGCAGGAGGCATTGACTTCCTTTTAAAAAGTTCTATATAACGTATCCATAATGGCAATGGGAAAATGATATTTCATGTACCGTGTGAAAGCACGAGTGTCACGACACAGTCGAAATATTACAGATTTTGAAAACCTTTACCCAGGTGGAAGAATAAATCGCTGTGCCCCCTCGACCACTGATGGCTGAAGGTTTGAGATACGTGACCTTTCGAAAATTAGAGTCTAGAAGTGTTAAAAGCTGGTACAGAACTAGAAATGATAAGCAGTCTAACAAAAGTATGTCCGATTCTTAAAATGATTTAAGAATAAACCAGCAAACAATAAAAAAAAACTTTCTTATGATAAGTACATAAAATGTACGAAATTTAAGATACAAAATTACATTCACTATAAGTTTGCAGTACAAAAATTTCAAAATTATTTCAAACAAATGTTATATATATATATATATATATCTATTACCCCGAGGTCAAGATGTTTGATGCCTGAGCTGGGACAATCAACGAGGAACTGCAAAATGTCGTTAGCTCCGTCACTTGTCAATGGGTTGAATTTCACCTAAAGTTCAAAGTGAAAACACAAGTAAGTTGACTGATTGACTGACGGACGAACCTACATACCTATGATTTAATCGATAGATGAAAGTACGGACTCATCAAGCTCCTTTCATTGTTATTGTAAAACGTTCGAGCCATTCCACAGACACTTGGGTTAAAGAAATAGTACTTGTTTCACAAATGCGAAGACATAAGGCACTCATATACCAAGATTGGTGCCTATCTGAGAACGTTTCAAAAAATGCTAAAATTCACGAATTTGCATTATAAATATAAAGATATAAATGTTTGTCACATGTAAACATTCAACACGCGATGATTTACATCGCGTATTTTTCTCGTTCAAAGTATATCACATACAGTACTGATGTCATGCGACGCAGAAATGATTTATCTTCACGTTCATGTAACTCGAAATACCTATTATCCTTGCTGGCCAACAAATTTCGTAATGAAACTCCAAAATTTCAGAAAATTTCCTGATTTTACACAATCTTTCGAGAATTAGTCTGCTTGAAGAGAATTATAATCAAAGAGAACATATTCTGTAAGGAAACTGTCAAGTGTGCAGACTTAAAAATCACTTTAAACATCATAAAAACTATCACAAAATAAAAAGGGAGTATTATTTTTTCACAAATCAAAGTCAGTGTTTATTGGTGAACATTTTTTTGTTTTAATTTTGAAATGTCAGTGCAAGGAAGAAAAAAGTCGATTTACATAGTGATTACCGCATGGATTATTCTAGTTCCTACGTGTACCGCGCCGTTTATTAAAGAACTGGGCAAGTTAGGAACCAGCAGAGTACCTGTCGAAAGATTGTGTAAAATCAGGAAATTTTCTGAAATTTTGGAGTTTCACTACGAATTTTGTTGGCCAGCAAGGATAACAGGTATTTTGAGTTACATGAACGTGAAGATAAATCATTTCTGCGTCGCATGACATCAGTACTGTATGTGATATACTTTGAACGAGAAAAATACACGATGTAAATCAACGCGTGTTGAATGTTTACATGTGACAAACATTTATATCTTTATATTTATAATGCAAATTCGTGAATTTTAGCATTTTTTGAAACGTTCTCAGATAGGCACCAATCTTGGTATATGAGTGCCTTATGTCTTCGCATTTGTGAAACAAGTACTATTTCTTTACCCCAAGTGTCTGTGGCCATTCAACTGAGACAAGTTTGACCTTTATATACATGATCACGTGAAAAACGTGTTTCACATGTATGCATCTAAAAATAATCATACTTAGAATCACGTAAACTTCGTGAAGACGCATTTTCATTGATTAACTAAAATGTACTACTTAAGAAATAATACACACCATTGAGGGCTCCCTGGCCTTATAATGACTTCCCAGACGGGCCTCAAACATATTGCGGACGCTGAGATCGCCAAGGACGCTGAGGTCCGCAATATGTTCTAGGGCCGACTAAGAGGTCATTATAAAGCCACACGGTCCGAAATGATGTGTAAAATTTCTTATTTTATACCGCATATTTCTTTTCTTTTCAGTTCTACTTCTGAAGCAAAACTGAACAATCATGCTTTTCGAGGATATTTAATCATTAATATTAAAATAGCTACATAGTTACAAACAACTAAATTCCCAGAGGAACCAAAACCTTCACACCGCCCTGATTTAAGGACCAATTTAAACATATATTTCATATATTTGAAGAAGGAATATATTTAGGTTAAACATTTAGGATAATTATTATCATTAACAACTCATTCTGGAAGAAACCAACGTCATAGTACCCATATACTAGCTACAAATCATTCAATAAGTTATCCGAATGGATGAAAACTGAAAATCTCTGACTCACTATCAGGGTATGAAGTGTGTTGTTCTTGGCGAGGCCATAGGTCAGTTGTTCGATACACTCGCGGTTGATTCGGTTACTGGTAAGGTCAAGGACCTCCAGAGTTGTGTTATAAAGCAATGTCTTTTGTAGTGCAATACATCCCTCGAGGTAGAAACCGTTCCATGAAACGTTTAACTTCTTTAGCGATGTATTATCCTGAAAGTAGAGAATCTTTATCTTAAGAACAACTTACAGAATAAATCCAACCATTATAGCTGTGCGGAAGATAATTCTGATATATTTTACAACATGTCGGGACATATATGTGCGTGAAGTTAGCTGCCAGTTGCCAGTTGCCGGTTGCCAATTCAATTGGCAACTGGCAACTGGCAGCCAACTTCATAGTCCAGCTGCCAATTCAAACTTATTTGAAATCGTAGGTAGCTGCCAGTTCTCAAAATTTGCAAATCGTCAACCGTCAATTGGTAGTCAGATGCCAATTCGATATGTTTCATAAATTATTATTATTAACCGAATCAGCAACTGACAACTAGAAGCTAGGTGCCAGTTCGTTAAAAATAGCGAACTGGCAACTGGCAGCCAGATGCCAGTTTGACAAATATCATGAATTATGAACATAGAGTGAATTGGCAACTGGGAACTGGCAGCCAGATGCCAGTTCGTCAAAACGTGCGAATCGCCAACTGTCAATTGGTAGCCAGATGCCAATTCGAAATTTATCATAAATTATTGATATTAACCGAATTGGCAACCGGCAGCCAGATGCCAATTCGTTAAAGATCGCGAATTGGCAACTCGCAACCGGCAGCCAGATGCAAGTTCGACAAGTATCATGAATTATGAACATAGAGTGAATTGGCAACTGGCAACTGGCAGCCAGATGCCAGTATGTCAAAACTTGCGAATCGGCAACTGTCAATTGGTAGCCAGATGCCAATTCGAAATTTATCATGAATTATTGCTAATAACCGAATTGGCAACTAGCAACTGGAAGTCAGATGCCAATTCGTTAAAGACCACAAATCGGCAACTGGCAACTGGCAGCCATATGCCAGTTCAACAAGTATCATGAATTACGAACAAAGAATGAATTGGCAACTGGCAACTGGTAGCCAGATGCCAGTTCGTCAAAAATTGCGAATATTCAACTGTCAATTGTAAGCCAGATGCCAGTTCGATATCTACAATAAATTATTGCTATTAACTGAATTGGCGACTGGCAGCTAGATGCTAATTCGTTAAAGATCACATATCAAAAACTGGATACGGCAGCTAGATGCAAACTTGACAAGCATTATGAATTTTGGACAGTGAGCAACTGGCAACCAGATGCCAGTTCGTCAAAAATTGCGAATAGTCAACTGTCAATTGTTAGCCAGATGCCAATTCGACAATTATCATAAATAATTGATATTAACTGAATTGGCAACTGGCAACTGGCAGCTAGTTGACAATTCGTTAAAGATCGGGAACTGGCAACTGGGAACCGGCAGATAGATGCCATCCGGACAAAACATTATTACTTTTTGTCATTGAGTGAATTGGCAACTGGCAATTGGCAGCCAGATGCCAGTTCGTCAAGACTTGCGAATAGTCAACTGGAAACCGGCAGCTAGATGCCAGTCCGACAAGCATAATGAATTTTGGATATTGAATGAATTGGGAACTGGCAGCCAGAAGCCAGTTCGTTTAAATTTGCGAATAGTCAACTGTCAATTTGTAGCCAGATGCCAATTAGACATTTTCAATTAAAATAATATCAATAAATGATGATACTACTGGAATTGGCATCTAGCTGCCAGTTGCCAATTGACAATTCTCGATTTTTGACGAATTGGCATCTGGCTGCCAGTTGCCAATTCAGTTAATATAGATAAGTCATGGTATTTGTCGAATGGCATTTGACTGCCAAATGCCAATTGACTATTCGACATATTTAACGAATTGGCATCTGGCTGCCAGTTGCCAGTTGCTAAATCAGTTAATATCAATAATTCATGATACTTCTGGAATTGGCGTCTGGCTGCCAGTTGCCAGTTGCCAATTCACTCAATTGTCAGAATTCATGCTACTTTTTGAATTGGCACCTGGTTGCCAATTGACAATTCGCCTTCTTTGGCGATCTGGCTTCTGGTTACGATTTCATTTTAGTTTGAATTGGTAGCTGGACCATGAAGTTAGATGCCAGTTGCCAGTTGCCAATTGAATTGGCAACTGTCAACTGGCAACTGGCAGCTAACTTCACGCACATGGGACATATCCAGTGTACACTATATGATGTTCAGTACTTTGTTGAAGGTGTTATGGCATTACTGTTATTAAAATCACTGCATTGTTTCCGTCTCCGTTGTATCAGTGAAGACAATAATTTCTCAATTCAAATCTTCCGATGAATGTAAAAATCTGAGTCACGAAGAATCTAAGCCCGGGTTTCGAATTTGATATTCAGAATGTTCGTCAACTCACCATGAGCCCCTCACCCAATCCCGTGGCCCCTTTACGTCTTAGATGGTTCCAGGTAAGATCAAGTTCCTCTAAGCCGTCGTTGTAACTTAGAGCCTCGCCTAGAAGCTGACCTCCCTCTTCTCTAAACGTATTATAACTCAGATTGAGATAATTGAGATTTCTTGTTTCCTGTCAAAAGAAAAAAAGTAGTGTGTTTATTTTTTAAAAGTACGTTCTAAATTACTCAAATTTCGATTATGAATTATCTGTTTTTGTGAATTACAACCGCCTCGTATACAATGTCAAATCTCTTTGCAGATAAGCTACCAACAACTTACTAATATCAGGTACTGTGAACGAACACATGTACAAACCATTACTTTACAAGGCATTTGAACACTTTAAACGTTCCACGAAAAACAAATGCAGTTTGTGTATTATATTAACAAGGCCATGTCTAGAATTTAGTTTTGTCAAAAATATAGAAATCTTGTGAGTTAAAAATACCTCAAGAAGTTGTTTGAACAGGAAGGCATCTTTCTCCTTGAAGCCATTATCTAAAAAAATAAGAAAAAAAGAGAAAAAAAATCAGATTATCTCAGGTAAATGTATAACTTTCACTGTGCGAATATAAACTGTACACTGTATTTTCTGTTTTTCATTTTAACGTTTGTACAAAAATTAGCAACACAATTAAGATTTCTAAGTTCATTTATCAAGAGACTAAAATAAGATAATACTATCTCAATTATCTGAAATATTTTCAAAAAACCATGTTTAAAAGAAACATTCAATTGATTTTTATGATATTCTATACAGACAACAATCATTTCGCAAGATATAGCACGAAGTTAACATGTATTTTTGCACTGCAGTCACGTGACTCACTTGAAAGATCTAGACGTTGTATTTTATCCAGTTCCATAATGACGTTGACGAGGTACTTCGCTCCCCGGTGCCCCAGATTATTGTCAGACAGGTTCTGAAAGTAAAGAAAGCATTATCACAACAGAACGAAACTTGTCTGTCATCTAAGTTGATGTTGGTGTTGTTCTTCTGAATTACCATTAATTTTTTTTTCAATTGTTATAATTGTTGTTGTTGTCGTCGTCATTTTTATCGTCGTGATTTGTTACACTTATGATCATAACAGTAAGAAGAAGAGGAGGAGAAAGGAAAACAAATAATAATAATAATAATAATAACATTATCGACTTCATCGTTATTAATTGTTACCTGTAAGTATCATAATCAACGTTTACATAACTATTATTTGTTGTACCATAACGTAACATAACGTACCGCCGCACACAACACCGCACTGCATTTTCATACTCACCAATTCTGTTATGTTTTTATTTTCTTTCAAAAGCAGAGCAATATATTTGGCACCCTTTGGTCCTATGGCATTGTCGTTCAGACAGAGTACACGAACAGAAGTTGTTTGCTGAAAGAAAGTAAGAACATTTTAGCGGCTGCTAGTTTATCAAACAGACCAAGGGGAGTAACTACTGGAATTCTTTTATCGAATTAGGGCAAACATCTCGAAATAAAAAAAAATGTCATTAAAAGAAAAATTGCGATATCTTAAGTAAAAACATGTGACAAACTGCAGGTTTACATATTAATATTTCAATAACATTACAGCTGTGTAATAGTCCTAAATCTTTATGTGAAAAGGTCAGTTTCCTACCGATAAGGCTATAGCACACGCCTGTGCCCCCTTTGGTCCAATATTTTGATGTCCAATATCGACAACCACTGCTGGAAGTCCCTTCAGAAAAATCTTGGACGGTGTAATTTGGTAATCAGCACAGCGTTTTAGATAAAGTTTTTGTGCCCTGGTGCCTGACTCTGCTATATCAGATACCAAATCAGTATCAACTGAAACATGGAAATATCGTGCACTGACCAAGATATCTCTATGTATATACATGTAGCTAGTAAATTATCTCCCTGGTTAAATATCTGGTTTAAACATACCGAAATTTCGTCAAACATAAGCGATTTACTTTAGTTTATTAGTTCTTACGAAAGAATTCCTTACTCTAAAGTTAAAAGCCTGCAGCAATAAAAGACACTTAATCCCCCACTACAGAGATAAAGTATCTTGCTCCCGCCGTTCCTGACTGGAACTGCGGCCGGTGCTCGACAGAGCCTGCATTTATAGCCTTGGCCTCAGTTACAGTTCGGGCCTGCATTTTTAACACAGAAGTTGCGTTTCAGATATAGTCTACTGTTATAGTTTTAAACAGTCGTCAAAGTTATAGTTTCGACAGATTTAGCCCCGTCTGCCTATTGGATTTCTTGTTGCCGCATGTCATAAATATTGAGTATTTCTACATGCCAATTTTCAGCCATATCTTAGAAGTTAAGTTGTCTTTGTTAGAAAAGAAGAGATACTGTAGCTTACTTCCGGAGAATGGTCGGTTGATGTTATAAGATTTAGACATGGTTACGATGGAGCCGGCTGCTGCAGACAGACTTGGTTTTGAGGCAAGTGCCTGATACAACTCTACCAAATCTGGAATAAAGAAATAAATAAGCATGGCGTTAATTCTTCCAAAAAAACAATACACATAAATTTTGTTTTGTGTAGCTAAATTTAACTATAAACCTATTTGCTGAAGTGGATGCATGCGTTATATTCTATCACAATTTTAAGCGCACGAATCTAATTTTTACTGTTATCTCAATGCTATGCATATGTTCAGGTAGAATGTTTCGTCTCATTATCCAAATTATTTTTTGTGTATGAAAGCAATGCTTGATTCTATGGGCATCAGATAAGTCTTAATAGTGTTGATAATACATGTTAAAGGAATAATAATAATAATAATAATAATAATAATTATAATAATTATAATAATAGTAATAAAAATTATATAAAAACAACAACTCCATCAAGAAAATTATAATAATAAAAGCATTCACAGGTGCATACCGTCTTCATCCTCGTCAAAATCATTCCAGTCTTGACTGACGTCTGATGATGATGACGTCGTTTCTTCTTCGTCGACAACTTTGACGTCATCGATTGACCGACGTTGACGGTGGACCTTCGTTGTCTTGATTCTGTGTATTTTGGCGCCTACACGGAACTTTGACGTCATACAGAACGCATTTTCTAACGTATTCCGTGTAATTAGATTCCATATATTAAACTGAAAGAAAAAACAACAGATGCTAATCCAAAGTTGAAACTGTGAAATATTATCATACCTTTCGTAATTTTGATTTCTTTACTCTCTTTTTTTCTATAACATTCAAGTCTGATGTCATGTTTACGTCGAGACTTACTCACGACCCAATCGACTCTTTCTAGACAAGCAATTTTGATGTATGGTGAGGATTTTTAAAGAGAGTAAATTAATCTTAATAGAAAAAATAAGTGCCGCTTAAAGAAACTACACAATATGTAGTTAGAAACTAAAGTACAGATGCAAAAGACAAGATGGAACGTTTTTAACACCTTTAAGTTTCAAAGATCGACAAATAAATATCAATTGATTTTTAAGAAATATTTCAACGGATTTAAAACATTATATCTTACCTCGGTGTGGTCGTCGGTAGATCTAGATCCCAGCAGATATGCCGACGACGTCGACGAAGCCGACATTATATTTCGCGACATTTTAATGATTGTTTTTTATTTATTTCTATTAGTCTATGAATGTAAAGAGTTTTTATTTTAATCTTATCCACTCCATAAATTAAATATTTCTACGACATGTCTGGTTTAACATGTTTACAGGATGTCTTTATTCAGAAGAGAGAAAATAAATATGAAACAAACGACATTTCTTTAAACAATAACTGCCGTATAAGTGTAGTATAGATTTTGATTTTATACAATGTATATTTGTAATTTGATATATACTTGTTTTGTTTTTATTTTTATCATTTTGTAAAGATTAAATATCTGTGATTAGTGGTGCAAACCGTGACTTTCATACATTTACTTTCATTGATCGCAATTTGTATTTTCAATATACATTTGTTATTTGTTTACAACATGTACACGTGCATGTATTCTATGCATTCATTGCAGTGTGTTATTTGCTGTAGAGGTTTCACGGAAAATTAATGTTTAAGATGGTAAATAAAGAACAAAATGTATACAATAAAAAAAACTCTGGCATCACATGCAGCCCTTTCTTCTCATCCACAAACTTAAGTGCATTTTTTTTTTTGGAAAGAGATAAAATTACATCTCTGATTATCTCTTTATCTTGAAAACCACACACTATTCAAATGCCTTTATCATAGTATCTTTACAATCATGCACGAAAGTGCGTCATTTGTTATATTTTCAGCGCTTGTTGTCGGAGTTACGAAACTCACAATTATGGTCTTATTTTCTTCCCTGATCTTTGTGACAAGTGTAAAGATTTAAAATTCTTCCTCGATCAAGAAGACAAAGGGAGATAACATTGTTTTTAACACAATAACCAAAAAGGTGAGGCAGCCAACAATCTTGAGGATTTTATTGGCGGGATTCTTATAAGTCAGTCCTTTTAAACATTCCAGGTTTCTGAAACATCATTGCTGAACGTGTTCGCGTAGAGACCGCACTCATAATTATTAAGAAAATATTACACAACTTGAAGTATCATGGCACCAAGCATTTGTTTACTGTTCAGTATCTCTATGGTGATGACAATGTCAGCAAAAGGACATGTCACAGAAAGTAATACACGCGAAACAGACGATGGACCCTCTCGGTTGGAGTTTGACTTGGCCATGCTGAGGAAAACTGTTCATTTGCAGAAGGAGATTTCACAGCTGGTGAATGATCAAATATCAAACGTTAGACGACAGCTGGGTGACATGCAGGACCAGGTGGATGATTTAGATTTGCTGAATGGTACGTTAAGTTTTATTTCATTTTGTATTGACACAACATATACAATTTCCAGCACATCTTTTTTTTCATCATATTCAATCAATTTAAAACGCATGAAATTCTTTATGAAGAAATTTTGAGGTCTGAGATGGGCGAACTTGAAGCGACGTGCATGTAGGTCAATATTAAATTATTTAAGGTGCAAAAAGCTAAATTATATAAATTTAAATTCATATCCATTCAAGTACAAAGCATACATTACCAAAAAAAGAGCATTAATGAGTATTTTGATAAGCAGTTAAGCACACCAAAAGATGCACGTGTGCCAAACACAATAGCTATTTCGTAATGTTAACCCATAAATAGAAATTCTGTGAGGATGTAAAACATTACAAAATCTAACAATATTGTAGATGTCAAAGAAGAAATTGATGTGATTTCAACATCATCATCACCACCACTATTAACAATGCCAACAACAACAACAAAAACAACATTATCAAGCTGCCCGAATGGTTGGATCACGTACAATGAATCTTGTTACTTATTTGGTTCTGAGCTACTCAACTTTACAGCAGCACAGGTATGGACAAATTATAATAATTATGTATGAGAGGTAGGAAAAGAAGTGGATTACATTTTTTTCACAGTTAAAACAACTCATTCAGTTTCAAGTACACCAATCCTAGCACAGAGTGCTGGGTCCTGCAATAATCTGGCCTGACCTTGGCTGTTCAAAGATAAAGAAATAAATTGTAATTTGTTTTAGAAAATGATTGACGTTTGTTTTAACGTTTGAGGATGGGATTGAAAACATAAACGAACCGATAAATGCTGATCTAATTACAGAAAGATCTAAGAAATGAACATGTATTGTACTTACTTTCTCTTTATCACCTATATCCTGTGTGCAGTTAAAATCCAGCCAATGATTCGGAATTATTCATCGCATATTTTCTTAACTTTCTGGTTATTCTATGCGTTACGAAGACACTTTGTGAGCAATATAAAATGCGTTTTAGCCATCAGATAAACAAAGTTAAGTTACCGATAATTAAAATCCAACATTTACAATTATTAGGTACATAAAAAGCATAGAAAGAGAGAGCCGTTTTCACTAAAAAAACAGTACATATTTCTGTGATGAATATACATAGCTCCGCCGTACACGAGAATATCGTGGTATAGTGATTATGTAAAGGTCTGAGTAATGAATTGAAATTTTCATAGCACAGACAATTGTACTTTCTCTTTTCTGTACGGAAAATGGCCAGTATTATATTCCTATATGTACAGTTGGAGCGGGGTTAGTGTTATCCAATATTATACAATTCTATGTTTTGATTGGCTGTTAGAAGATTCGATTATTGCCGAAACATTACGTAACTTACAGGTAACTTTTTGAAGGCTGGCAAAAAGATGGCGGTTGATAAAATTGCAAAACATAGTAATTTTGTAATTACAGTTACAAAGTCATTTTTCATCAAACAATTAAATATTTTATATGATTTAAAAGGTCTGTAAACTCATATTTTACATATTTAAAAAATAATTGTCAAAACTGTTCGCTTTCTTGTTTGTAAATGGTTAAACTTAGTGCATCTAAGCTGCTAGAAAAATGCTGAAAAAAATGCTGAAAAGACAGCTATAAATTAGTTTAGTTTTCTTTTTGAATGCAAAAATTCAAAATCTGCTTATATTTTCAAAATATGAATTTAAAGAGCTTTCAAATTTGTAAAATGATAGAATGTTTATGTTTAATGTTTTCAAATAATAAAATTTGGCTCACAAAAAAAACAGATATCTAAAGTTAAAAATTCTGTCTGGTTCCCGGTCGTACTTTGCCACGACAGTTACTGTATCTCACCTGGTTTTTAATATGTTAAATTATATCAAAGTAATCAAAGCATGGTTATAGTTTATTATCATAATTGATATTACAAGTACATTTGTTATTCTACACAAGCATGTTTGTTATCCTGTTCAAGCATGTTATTCCATGAAATTCACAAAAATACTTAACAAAACAAACAATTTTTCAGTATTATACTTATCACGATTAACATCAAGAGATATATGGAAAGAAAAGGTTGAACAAAAATTGTGCATTACCTTAGTTATAATTTGTCTGAACAGACAGGTCTTCAATTTTAAGATATATATTAAATTTCTTTTTATTAGCATCTGCAAACAAAATAGAGTGCTGTAGCTTAAGGTACCTTAAAAATACAGTAAAAACCGTACACTCAAATGGACTCAAGTCTATTTGAATTTTCCTTGTTTAAATGTCCTTTAATCAGGTCATTGCATGTTAGCTAAATATTATCTTTATGTTACAGTAATATCTTTTTTTTATATTTCTTTTTTGCTAAACATTTCTCATCGTCGGAAACCCACGTTCGATCCATTCCGTTTCACTCTATTTATCTACGGTACATAATGTAGTTGTGCGGAATATGTACCGGGGGTCACCGACGATACATAATGTAGTTGTGCGGAATATGTACCGGGGGTCACCGACGATGAACATTTCTGTTTTGCTAAATATGACAAGTTTTTAAAGCTGACTTGTCTGAAACACGTGTTTATGTTTCTTATATCCATTTAATTGTTTTCCATTTTTATAAGTTTAGTGCATTTCAGACTTTCTGCGAACAACAAGGTGGATACTTGGTACGCCTACAAACACAGGATGAAAATGAATTTCTAAAAGATATTATATCCAGCTTTCAAGGTACGTCTGATTTCTGCGACAGCTAAATTGGAAAAAAAATGAAATATATATACTTTTGAAGTTGAACTTATACTGCTGGCCATAATCGTCATAGAAAATAAACCAATTTCACTCTAGTATGCTTAAAAACATAATTAACACCCATCATAGCTATTTTTCGCGAATGGCAAGATGTGTTTGAGATAGATAGGAATTTAATAATCAAATTTATTTTTGTGACCCGCCGGGTCTTATATTGCTTCGGAAATGCCGAACCCACTTCGCCAATGTCCGTAAAACGAGTCGTGATCAAATTTGAATACGTGACGTAGACAACAAAGGCTGATCAACCAAATCGTAAATTAATGGATAGACCAAAACGTACCTGGAAACATTGTCAGCAAATCCTCTTCAATACCAACAAAAAACTGTAAAAATCACAGAGGAAGAAGCTGTGCGATTAGTTGATACTATTTAGCGACACTTAATTCATCAAGTCCTATAAATAAAATAAAAAATGTAAAGTTCTTTTAGATCTTTGACAAGATAATGTATGAAAATAACTTTATGTATTTCGACTTAATCTGAGCAGTATTGGAGAAGTCACAGAAAACTAAATAACGTATTTCTTTTGGACTAATTAAGATGAGATAATTAATTAACTTATTACAAAAACAGACAGGAAGATGAAAAAGATGACAATAAAAAATATGGTGCCGACAATGATATAGATATGATCGCGACAGAGACTACGACTTTGATGATAAACCAGTACATGATTTAGGAAACGCAGATAGAATGATTACCTATAAATGATTGCTTAATTACATCAGATCATCAGTTGTAAACTTTTATGTATTTTTATGAAAACTATGCAATTTCCTTTCACATATAGTACACATCCTAGGTTCGAAGTATTGGATTGGCATGACAGATGCGGAGAAAGAAGGGGAATGGAAAATGGTAGGGGAAAACACGATTGTTTCGTTCTTTGACTGGGGACGGTACCAACCTCGGAATTTAACAGGGTACGACTGTGCCGTGTTTTCAAGTTATTATCAATGGCAGGATGTAAGTTGTATTTCATACAAATGCCGTGCTGTCTGTGAAAAACAATAAGGTACATTGAGACTATAGAGACTGTAGCCGTGCTATTAAATTGTCAGAGCTAGGTATTCCAGTCAAATACTATTTGTGTTTTATAAATATAAACAATAACACAGTATGTTGTCATCACTATAAATATATATTTGCTAACGAAAAACAAATAGTGTTTGTTTACAAGCATTTTCTGTAGAAGTCTGTCTCATTATTAAATTTTGATAACCACTCGTTTTTGATAACCACTCGTTTTTGTTGCTGTTGATTTTTATAACTTAGGTGTGTGAACACCTGTCGGGCAATCGTGCTAGTTCGGCTGTCCCCGTAAATTTCTGTGAGTGTGACCCAAGCATAATTTCAAAATCATGTACAGGCAATTCGCCTTTGTTTAAAAGTAGTTCCTGTATGTTTCCGTAAAATCGTTTCAATTCGATGATGACGCCAAAATACGTGCTTTGCTTTTGTGTGCTCAGTGCAACACTGGTGAGTATTGACCGGCTATGACTTATAGTCCAATCCTGATACCGATTCTAAATAAAGAGTTCCTTCATGGACGAAATTCATTTTTTGTGCGCATTTTTTCAAGAAAAGAACTTCAAAATGATCTCGATTCCGAGATTCCGAATCGTGCTAGTAAAGGTTAGGTGTATTGAGACCATGGCTGGTTGTGGTAGTCAGTGCATGTGTTATCAGGTACAAAAGCAAATAATTCTTTTTTTGTGTGTGAAGCTCCTATATGTACTGGATATAGGCTGCGGCTTGAGAGTATTTTTTTCAGTCCAGCGACATCATTAATACATATTTAGCCATCAGGAGAAATACAAATTCAAATGCACTGGAAAGAAAACAACATGAAACATTTTGTCAAGTGAGATTCAAAATTTTTGCTCTAGATTTTTATTTCAAAGAGAGATTTCACTAGGGTCACCTGGGTCAAAGACACTGGTTTCAGTAATACTTCTTGTCAACTTCTGAAAACCTTCTTTGTTAAAGCCAGAAATGCATAACGTCCAAAATATGATGGCTCGTAAAAAAAATCTAAAAATTCGAAGGCCTGAAGAATAGACTCATTCTCAGATTTTCTTCCCAGTAATTGCAAGATTAAACTGACTGGCAACCTCTGTTTAAAAAGTGAACAACTCTTTACATTGGTCAATATTAATGCATTGCTGATGTTTTCAGTTGATAAAACCGACTTTAAATAGATTTTGTGTTTTGGATCATGGACTTTTTGCTGTATGAAGTAGTGATTTCTATATCTTTGCCGATGCAATGTGACATCTTTAGGTCCAAACTTATAATATGAACCAGCCATTTTTGCACGCTGTTCTTGATACTATCGACCAGGCTGCTTTGCTCCATTCTCAGGGTACTAAGTAATTTTCCAAAAGGGAAAAGAACTAAGCAATTGCTTCTCCTTTAACCTTGACCTTCATGATCATTGCCCATTACTTTAACAAAATGGGTTCGTATACGTAGGAATATTGCTTCAAGATGAACAAAATTATGCATGTAGATGTGTTAAAAACAAACAAACACATTTTACACATTTTAATGTGATATTTTTCTCTCGATATGATATCCTCATAACAAACAGAATTTGTTTAACAAGTTTTCAATTTACATTTCTAGTCGATTTTTCTCGCTAGTTGCAAACAAATTCTCTTGTAGATTATGTTTTCGATTAAATGTTTTGGTTTTTGTATATGTTGCAAGTTTACTTTCTCTCGATTACTTCTTCGCGGAGTTTTTTGCCAGGACATGGGAGAAATGTACTCACGGCGAAGAAAAACCAGATGTTCGTCTTTTGCAGCTTACCGTACATGTATATGATCTACTTGAAATATTCTAACTATGTGTATTTCAGTCAAAAACTCTTTTGTATCTCAATTTATTAACCGGTACTTTTAAGTAAAAAGATTGTTACAAAGTCTGCATGTCAATGCACTACATTGTCTTGAGAAAAAAATCCTTCACGTCCCATCATGTTGGTCGGGTGCGGTGCTAATCTGATAAAAACATCTTCAAATCACCAATGTACCTCAGTCAAACTGGTCCTCTGCATTGTTTTACATCATTTTCTTGTTTTGTTTCCTTGCTTTCTTTATCTTTAGGATTGCAGATTGCTTCAAAAGTTTTAAGGCATACGCTTTGTAATGATATATAATGAGTTTTAAAACATCACTCACAATCATATCAGATAGATTTACTATCTTCATCATTTTTTTATCTCAACGACTGCATACTTAAATAAGATTCTGGTTGTATTCGCGATAGCCATCAGGGAAAGATCTTTTTTGAAAAGAAGGTAAAGAAAAGCGTTGTGTTCCATTTTATTAGTTTATTTCTTTTACGTATAAAAAGCATTTTTCTTCTGCAAAGACTACAGAAATTGCGCAAAGTCATCTAAGTAATCTATCTAATGACCCTATTTCAAAACATACAATTTGAACTAATGGGTTTCCTTACCAAAACAAACATTAGCAATCTTTTCAATTATAATAATTAATCATAATGTATAAATTAAATGAGAAAAGAATTTACTCATATTGCTTTAAGTTGAATGAGGTAAGGAGCTTTTATGACTGACCTAGTTATAAATTAAATTTGAAACTGCACTGGAATGTATGCCTTTTAGAAACGAACATACCACCATACATCTGGCCGCTTTGAACACTAATATCACTTAAAATAATTTGTGTTTAACGAAATAACTATGATAATAATAAATCAGGACATTCGTCAAACAGGAGATACAATCATTTATTTAGTTTATTAATATAAAAAGAGAAAAAGCAACTTAAAGGACAGGACATAAAAAAAACTGTATTTCTATTTTTATTATTATACAGTAGATACTGTAGGTATGTGTGTGTCTTTTATTATGAAAGAGGAAGTTCTGATATTCCCTTAAGCTTTGTACTCGCAATAAGCATAATATGTACAAAGATAATCTCCCCTTTTATATTGACTTGTCTTTGCAAATACAACACCGTTGTCTTCTATGCCAAATGTTGGACCTGTTGCCATGATCCGGTCCAAGAAAATGGCCACGGAATTATCCTTTGTCTGTTTCATAACAATTTCAGTCTCCACGCCAGTCATGTCTATCCAGAAATATGTATTAACTGGAATATTTAAATGCAAGAAAAATCAGTTCATTACAAAACGAAACAAAGCAAAACAAGTGAAACAAATGTTTATCAAAAAAATGCAATAAAACGTAAATGCAAGAGTGAAGTCCATGAAACATATTAATCTATACATTACTTTATTGCAGTTTATAAATGACTAGCTGAACATTACGACTAGTATGAGCTCTTACTTATAAATAATTAGTCTAATTGTACATCTCAGAAAAAGCATAAGAAAAAAAAACAAGGTACATTTCTTAAACGTATATAATATCTCGTAGATAAAATAAACTGTAATTTCCGCGCAAAGGCAGTTACTTTCTAAGACAATCAGCATCTAATGTATTTCGAAGTTAGATATCAGAAGAACACAATGACACAAATCTTTAAGCACACATAATCCTAAAAGTTGAAATGACGATGAAGTAGATTCACAGATAAGTTTTCAGCGTAGTTCATAGAATAGACAACCTTAGTCTTCTAATTCTCTACTTTAAACTGAGTTAATTTTTCAAATTAGTCACCTCGTTTTGATCTACATATAAATTTTGGTAACAAGAAACATACGCAACAACATTCATCCAAACAAACAAAAAATATATTGCACAAATTTCCTTAAAACATTTTAACGAAATATCAGCTACAGTTTAACAAAGACATAATTGAAATTGTAAGGTCACAAAACAGATTTGTTTTTCAGTTTATACTAATTTACTTCACAAGAGTAAAATGTAGTTAAACATTCATATGTAAACAACTACATTTGTACTAGTAAACAACCAACAAAACCATTTACATAAAATTACAATTATTTAAACCAGCTTAAAGTGAGTACCTACTGAAGTCTAACAGCTGAAATATAAAACCTATTGAATGGAGCTTGGGAAACAAAGGGGTGCGTTATCCACTCTATTAAAGTTTGTGTCCGCCGGATTTGGTGGAACATTTTATACACCTCTATATTTCCTGCTTGAGCATAATCATTACTTAAAATCATTGCATTAGTCTACTAGACGTGATGTCCAGACTCTTTTTACTGAGCTTTAGGTTGGTCCAAATAGTAGCATTTACCTCTGTAAGCCATCCAGGCGTCTCTGCACGCCATTGTAGATTCCGTCTTTTATGTTACCTGTTCTTTAGAGAAATGATTTGTGTACAATCTTCCATGATTGTTTAACACTTCATTGAATATCAAAGTAAATCTACAAAGTTTTCACATTGTGTTACATATCAAAACTACACTGGAATACTTATTTGTACAATCGAAAAAGTTTCGAATTTCAAGTTTGATATTTAGAAATTATTTTTTAAGCAATTCGTCGCCATCTTGAAATAAATCGGAAGCACAAATCATCTTTGTTAGTTTCAAAGCTTTCCAATCCGTTCCTTCACATTAATCATTTCTGTGATCATGTCAGACAACTGAGGTTCTACATTCTCCATTTTTTATCCACTTCTGTCAATTCTGGATCTATGTCTTGTAAAATAAAACCGGCATCGGTTGTTTGATGCGAAACAAGTGTTATAATAATAAGAATTTAAACAGCACCCTGCCTTTCGACTTCTTTATTAAAGCTGACAACCTTGCAGAATTTGCTTCCAGACTGCATGAATAGAGGCCAAACTTGCCCACTATGCAAGCTTGTATTGTAGATCATTTTTACGCCCTCCTGGAAAAAATAATTATACCGGTAACTTCAACGTACAATTTTGTTTTTCACATTTCAATATGTTCTGAATATACTGTTTTTACCCATTCTTCCTTGAAAATAATTCTATCGCCATACTGGACTTCTTGACAGTTTTTTACCAAAAAATTCAAGATGTTTTTTAAAACATGCAGACATGCAACAAACGAATTGCTAAAAATAATCGGTCATTTTCTTCCTTGGTATTGTTTTCCATGTCAAATAAACAAAGTCAGAGACAAACAATTGTATTTATATCTTGTATCTGATGTAAAGTTTTCAACTCTTAGGATAATCTTCTAATCAAGATTTTGTGATAATAAAACATAAATATAGGTAAATACGATACTGTACAAATAGTTATGACTTTAAAAACTTGTTTGACCAATTACATAAAAAGTAATTACGTTTTATTTTTGAAACAACTTTCAATATTTTTCTAACTTAATTTCCTGTTTCTTGGCGAACTCTTTTGTATTTTTTATCAGTAAACAATATAATGCGCAATTTTCTTTTTTTTTAAGGCGACACTTAAAGACTGAGTATTCGCAGAAAAATATATCAACAACAAGTTTTCTTGTATCATTAAGTTTACCATTCAAGATCGCCTCCTTTTTTATGACTTCTTAACTCATCACTTTTTTAAATTAGTTTTGATTATGATATATATAAAGCAATATACATATGTACTGGAATTTAATGAGCTGTTTTAGAAATAGTGGTACAGTGGGCTCCTTCTTTGTTTGTGTGAAGTTAGCAGAATGGCAGAATAGCAGAACAACTCCAGCAGAATGGCAGAATAGCAGAACAACAACTCCAGCAGAATAGCAGAATGGCATAATAGAAGAACAACTTTCAAAAAGACCAAAAGTCTAATTCAGTTTTATAGGTATCAACCAAAGTTTGCCTCCGCCTGTCTGTCCGTCTATCTGTTTGTCCATCCGACTGTCTGAAAATCTTAATCACGCTATAACAAAAAACCAAGAAAGTTAAGTTGATGAAAATTGATACATGGATACTTGGCAACATGGAAATTATGCAAGTAACTTTATTTTTATCAACGTTTGAAATTTCTGGTTGCAATGGTAACATAATCAGTAAAAATATGACTTTAACAAACGAATCGTTTTATCACTGAAAAACGTATACGAGTATAAATAAGTATTTAAAAAGATGGAAATGTGGAAATAATGTGTTTGACTTTGGCTTTTTTCCCTCTGGTTCGTGAATTAGTTTACCAGACAGGGTTGGGGTTTAAAAAATTCTAGCAGAAAAAAAGCAGAACATCAGAGTAGTATAACAAGCCCAGCATAATAGCGGAATCACTTTTATCTGTTAAATGAAAAACTTCAGCAGAGTAGCAGAACAACTCCAGCAGCATAGCAGAACAGCAGAATACCAGAACAACTTTCAAAAAGACAAATAGTCGAATTGAGTTTTACAGATATCTTCCAAAATTTGTCGTCTGTCTCTCTTTCCGTCCGACTGTCCGGAAATCTGGATCCCGCCATAACACAAAAAACGTTTAAGTTAAGTTGATGAATATTGATATATGAGTATATTGCAACATTGAAATTATGCAAGTATTTTTGTTTTTATCCACACATGAATTTTTTGGTTGCTATGGTAACAGAAATAGTATCAATACAGCTTAAACAAACGGATAGTATATCAATCAATACGTATACGATCATAGGCGAGATTCTCTAACGATCTTCACATTCCTCCACGCTGCGCGAATACTGGTATGGAACCCAGAAAGCAGCCATCGAGCGTGATGAATCTAAGTTGTAAGAACTTGTATCGCAATCGATGTAAAATAAATGAGTCTAAACTAAACTAACATTTACATGGACTGTCAAGTAAAAAATAAAGTATTGAAGGGAAAGTTATGACTTCCAGGGAATAATTAATATATACTGTCATATTACACCTTCGTTTATAAACATACTGTCACATTTCGCTTATACTTGTCAATGCCTGGTCAAATATTCTCTACCTGCTTCAACACATTTTTCATGGTCAGAAATAAGACATGACTCACAGTCTAAAGGGTTATACACATCCAGGCACGTCGGTATAAGTTTAAATATGATTGCAAAGTCATAAAATGCAAAATAAATAAACCATACTTTAGCCCAATTTTTCAGTCAAAGTGGTTTTGGTTTTTAAAGAAAAATTCTAACGTGTTTAAAATGGCTAAAGTAAATCTGAATTGAAAATTCTATATTATCATCATACAGAGACCGTAGAAACACACCCAACGAAGTTATTACACGAAGAAACAACCGTGTCTAATGTATAATGTATGATTTTATAAAATATAGATAATAAAGAAAATGTGATAATATTTTATTGCAGAGGAGAACAAATCGAACATGTTATCGATTATTACAGATTCTTTCACCAGGAGTTAAAACATTTACATTTTCACTTGTTTAAAGGCCATCAAAGGATCAAAGCATTTATTTGTTTTAAAGACTGAACGATTACTTCAATGACAAGGACAATATTGCATAATTAACATTCACGTAAATGGTACAGCATTTATTATCATCTTTGCAATTTATTGATTTAGAAAATTCTTCCATATATACTAACGGAAGAAAGAAACGCAACAATGACTTTGAACTCATATTGTGATTCTATTTCTATGTTAATAGTTACAAATTATCTTCCATTTCATGGCAAAATCCAAATCACTGATTTTATAATGCGTTATGGTCAGTAGCGGGTATGTCCTCCGCTCGCATCAATAGCAGCTCTAATGCGTCGGGTCATTGACTGTATAAGATTATTTACAGTTGCAATGGTAATGTTATTCAACTCCTCCGCGAGTGCCTGACGCATCTGGGCCAGTGAATTTGGTGGTGGATCACGTGCTCTGACCTTTCTGTCCACCATATCCTACAAATGTTCTATTGGTGAGAAATCAGGACTGTACGCAGGCCATTGGAGGACTTCGACGTTGTTAGCCTCTAGAAAGTCCTGATTAACCCTTGCCACGTGACATCGTGCATTATCCTGCTGGAATAGAACATTATGAAGTCTCACAAAGGGAATAACGTGAGGGACATGAACAGTTTCACGGTATCGATTAGCCGTCAAGTTACCTTCTATGAAGATGAGAGGAGTCTTGTAGCCGTGACAGATACCTGCCCACACCATTACCCCACCTCCGCCAAAGCGGTCGCGCTCTATTAAACATGCATCCGCAAATCGTTCTCCGCGACGTCTGGACACACGCTGTCGCCTATCTGACCTGTATAGAAGGAATCGTGATTCATCTGAGAACAGTACCTGTCGCCAGCGTTGATGAGTTCACACTCTAGGTCGATGTGCATTCAACCATGTCACCTGTTTTCTCTTCGACGAGCTGTCAGGGGAGGTCCAACGTATGGACGTTGTAATATCTTGGGAAGTTGTTGGACAGCATGGGTAAAATAAAGTAACACTGTTTAGTTCTGTTACTAAATCTATTCTAATTTGATACTACAAGAGTACACGTTATAATACAAGGTGAAAGTAGGCGAAGCTTATCAGCTATTGGCGTGTTCAGGCTGACCAGTAGAGAGTTAATACATTAAAATAAACTAGCAATGAACGAAGATAATTGTAAACATTTCTCAGGAAATATGGCTGGCTAATTAATGTTAATGTTTATCTGCCAAAATTTGAATGACTAAGTTAATAGCCATTTAATCTAGAGTAATCACATTTTGTGGTCTGTTGTTAATTTCTCAGCACTAAGATTTCAAGTGTAGGTCAGTTTGTTTTCATTGAAAATAGCTCTGACAGTCTAGTTTTGATAAAATGGTCGGATCTGGGACAGGTGCCTTCTCAGTATGTCACTGTGTCTAGATTTCAGCTTTACTTGATTTCCCTTTTGACCTATAACAGTATATATTTCATTGCTCCATTTTGAATCTAATTTTCCACAGTTCTTGTTCAGAACTAAAACTCTTTGTCCAAGTCTGTATGATATAATTCGGGTATTTGCCCGTCTGTCTGCGTGTTTTTTCATTTTAAGTTTTTAAGAAGTGTCCTTTTTTCTAACTTCCAAGTCGTTTTTCTTTTTCTCAAAGTGCGGTAGTTTGTTTCTCACTGTCCTATTAAACAATAATTTTGTAGGCGCGGCTCCTGTTGATGTGTGTGGGGTAGTCCTGTACGTCATTAGGAATTTGTAGATTTCGATACGCCAGTTTTTCTTTCCTACGACTGCAGTTTTAATGCATTTTGATAACGTTTTGTTGAAATTTTCAACTAGTCCTGCAGCTTGCGGATAGTAAGGTGTGACGCGGTGATGCTTAATTCAATTTGCTGTGAAGAAGTTTGTAAGTTCTTGAGATACCATATTTGGTGCATTATCTGTTTTGATCACTAATGGTAATCCATGTGTTGCAAATATTTTCTTCAGCCTTTGAATAACGGCACGTGATGTGATTGATTTCATGATTTCAATTTCTGGAAAGCGAGAGTAGTAGTCTATTTCGACTAGGATATATTCTCCTCCGGGAAATGGTCCTGTGAGATCCATTCCTACAGTTGTCCAGGGTGACTCAGGTAATTCTGTAGGTGTGATTGGTGGGCGCTGAGCAGGGTTTGAAACTAGTTGGCACTGGTAGCACGTTCTAATAAGAGTTTCGATTTCATCATCAATTCCAGGCCAGTAAACTTTTTCTCTGAGCATTTGTTTTGTTTTTACTATCCCTTGATGCGTTTCATGAGCTAGTTGTAATACCCTTGATCTGAGTCCCTGTGGAATTACAAGTCTGTTTCCACGTAATACACTGTTGTTGTGAATGGATAGTTCATTGCGTATTTTGAAGAATGTTTTGAATTGCTCATGCTTAGGCCATTTATCATGTTTAATGCACTGAATTAGTTCTTGAATGAATTTGTCCTGAGATGACTCCTTATCAATTTGATCTAAGGTCATAGCTTTGGGCACTGCATTCTCGTAAACATAATCCATGTATTTTTCTGTTATACTTGAGATTTTGCAATCTTCTTGAACGGACATTGACCTTGAGAGAATATCAGCTGGGTTTAGTGCTCCAGGTTGAAATTCAACAGTAAATTTGTAACTTTGAAGTTGAAGCAACATTCGTTCCAGTCTAGCAGGAGGTTTGTGTGTCGGTTTAAAGATCTTGATAAGAGGCTGGTGATCGGTGATCACTTTAAATGTCAGTCCATAGACATATGTTCGAAATTTTTCTATTCCCCAGGTAACTGCTAAGCATTCTTTTTCAATTTGACTGTAACGTCTTTCGACTTCATTTAATGTCCTGCTTGCATAGGCTACAGGTTTCAAGTGTCCATCACTTTGTTTCTGAAACAATATTGATCCAAGACTATATGGCGAGGCATCAACTGCTATGGTTGTTTCGGCGTTTGAGTTGTAGAATGCCATGACATTTGCGCTAGTTAACAGTGATTTTAACTGTTCAAAAGCTGAATGTTGTTCTTTTCCCCATTCAAACGCAATATTTTTTCTTGTGAGTTTCCTGATAGGTTCCGACACAGTCGCAAAGTTTGGAAGAAATTTCGAGCAGTAATTCAACAGTCCTAAAAATGATTTCACTTCTTTCACATTCTGGGGTTGTTTGGTGTTCAATACAGCCTTGATCTTTTCATCTTGCGGCATGAATCCATTAGCAGTGAGAGTATGACCCATGAACTTTATCGTTGTCTTGCAGAACTCACACTTTTCTTTGTTGAGAGTTAAGTTTTTCTCTCGAAGACGGTGTAGAACTTTACGCAAGGTTGCATCATGCTCGTCTTTGGTATTACCATATATAAGTATGTCATCCGAAATGTTTTTGCAATTCGGGATGTCTTGAAGAGTGTGTTGTATCACACGTTGGTAGACTTCTGAGACACATGATATTCCAAACATAAGTCGACGATAACGATAAATTCCATCATTTGTGACGAAAGTCGTTATTTCTCTGGATTGTTCGTCGAGCTCTATCTGATGATATCCCATGTTTAAGTCAAGTTTGGTGAAGTATTTTGCTCCACCCAGTTCTTCTAACGTTTCATCTATGTTTGGCATAGGAAAGCGTTCTCTTTCAATAGCTGTGTTCGCTTGTCGCATGTCCACACAAATTCTTATATCTCCATTGCTCTTGGGAATAACAACAAGGGGTGATACCCATGGTGTGGCTCCTTCAACTTTTTCTATGACTTCAGCATCCAGAAGTTGTTTTATTTTTTCTTGAACTTGCTGTCGCATTTTGAATGGAATTCTTCGATTTGGTTGAGCAATTGGTTTAACTTCTTTGTTGATATTTAACTTTAATTGAAAGTTCTGGAGTTTCCCAAGACCTTGAAATCGGTCACTGAATTCTGATATGATATTTTCGACGTTGTTTTGATTTGTAGTGACATTATTTACACAAAATTTAAGTAATCCGAGATCAACAGCACTTTGTTGGCCTAACAATGGTGTGCATTCACTATCAATGATGTGAAATTTTATTTTTGTCACATTTTCATTAATTTTCATATTGAGTTCACTTATTCCAAATATTTTCAAAGGTTTTGATTGTGCATACGGGTAGATCTTTGAATGAGATTTTGTGACGTATGTAGATTTTGACTTCACTTTCTCAAATGTAGAATGGTCGAGGCAGTTCACACTAGATCCAGAATCTATGAGCAGTTTACATTTAATTCCTTCAATTTCAACTTCTATATATGGAACCTTAATTTCTGAATTTAAATTGAACGCATATATTCCTTTTCTTTACAACTTGGATTTTCAGAAACTTGTTCAACATTGACGTAGTGCACTTGCTTTTTCTTTGATTTACACATATTTGCAAAGTGACCCTGTTTCCCGCATTTGTTACAAACAATATTGCGCGATTTAATACATTCATGGCCCAGATGACCTTTTCCTCCACAACGATAACAGGTCTTGAACTGTGCTGGTTTAGGTGCTGGTCTTGCTCTTGGCTGGTACTGTTTCCGTTGTTTTGTTTGCTGGCGCTTTAGATGACTCACTTCATCATGACTGTATTCTGTAGATTTGTCTGGTCGCTGCTGGTGCATTCCGTTTGTTGTTGAATTTTGCATTTTATTTGCATGAAGATTTGCAAGTTCTGTTGTGCGTGCGATGCGCTGTATTTTTTCTAATGTAAGGTCTTGCTCACGAAGAAATTTGATTTTCAGCTCCTTGGAATAGCAGTGTTCGAGTACTTGGTCACGAATCATATCCTCTATGGTATTTTCTGGAAAGTCACATGTTAAAGAAAGTTTTTTGAGTCTCACAATATAATTGTCCACAGTTTCATCAGGATTTTGTTTTTCTTGTCTGAAACAATGTCTTTCATAGGCGATGTTTTTCTTTGGGTTGAAGTACTGCGTGAACGCTTGAACTGTTAATTCATAATTATGTTCCTGGTTTAATGTTGTTTTATAAATGTCCTGCAATTCTTCTCCTCCGAGGTGTAACAATAGAGCTTTTTTTCTTTCATCTTTAGTAATTCCAGCTGCGTGTATGTAATAATTGAAGCGTTTTATGTAACTGTCCCATGCACTTGACAAGTTGGTGTTTTGTCCTACAACTTTAAAAGGCTGCGGCACTGGCAGTTTTAAAGAAGATGGCATCTTGAAATATTGAGAACAGATTCTTGATTTTATAAAATAGCCACAAACACTTTTTCTTGAAGATGTCCTTTTTATTTTAAAAGTAAATCCTTCTATGACACAATCCCATCCTCGTCGCCAATGTAATATCTTGGGAAGTTGTTGGACAGCATGGGTAAAATAAAGTAACACTGTTTAGTTCTGTTACTAAATCTATTCTAATTTGATACTACAAGAGTACACGTTATAATACAAGGTGAAAGTAGGCGAAGCTTATCAGCTATTGGCGTGTTCAGGCTGACCAGTAGAGAGTTAATACATTACAGACGTCGAGCGTACAACCCTGCTTCACGTAACCAGTTTCTGACTGTCCTTTCAGATATCCGATTGTTATGCATGCCCGGTGTATTAGCGGCGGTAACAGCTGGTGAAAGAAACCTATCTCGTAAGTGACAGAGTCTAATAAGGATCCTGTTGTTGCGTCGTTACTCCAGGACGTCCGCTTCGATCACGGTATCTGGTTGTTCCGGTAGTCCTAAGACGTGTGTAGATATTGTGATCTGTTAACTCCAAAATACCTGGCAACTGCATTGTTGGAATCCCCACGCAGCAACATGGTTACAGTCTTATCACGCTGCCTTTGACTTAAGCGTGCCATTTTACAATTCCAAGTTGAAATGTTAAAACTATGGAATTTTATTTGCAACACGTATAAGACTATCTACACACAATTTCTAAATAAAATAAGAGGTAACGTGTACACAATCGCAAGAAACACGAGAAACATTACGTTTTGTAAAACCCCATGCGAAGTTGAGATATTCACCTTTTTCCTAACGATAAAGTATGGTGAATTAAAAGTAACGAAAGTTTCCAAAGATGGAACAAGTACGTGAAAATCATCAAACCGAAAACGTAAATGTTAAGTCGTTGCGTTTCTTTTTTCCGTTAGTATATATTAAAGGGTAAACATTAAAACAATAATGTAAGATAAAAGGAATTATTTTTACATTTTTTCCAAAATATTCATGCAAACTTAGTTTTTTACTCCTCACACAAATACCGCTCACGGATGTTACAGCCTACGTCTCCCCAGCTGTACTGGTGTTCACTTGCAAACCTTGCACAGTTTTCGATGGTCTTGCCTTTTGGCTCCGTAGCAGTGCTCCAGTCAAAGTACGTGGCTTCGGTATTATTTTTCGACAACTTCCAGATTCCTTCTGTCTCTACGTCCGTGATTCCCAACCAGTAATGTATATTCGCTGGAACAAAAATAAATACATTATATAGTTTATACTTATCACGTCAATTACTTTTTTCTCCCTTACAACTCACACAGTGTGTATTGTCAATCAAAGTTAGCTTTTAATGACTTTGTGCAGTAAAACCTTTCAATAAATTGTATAGATTTAACACCTTTCTAAGAACTGTCTTATTTTTATAAATCGTTTTTAAAAGATTGGTTATTCTTTTTTCCTGCACGTTCCTCTTCAAAAATTATGACTTATTAATACTGATATTTTTTTACTAAATTTGCTCAAATTACCTGCGACATAACTGTTAAAGGTATGACAAAAACTTACTATTTCCGTGACTCTGCATGAATCCTTTAAGGAAATTGTTTTCTTGATTTGTTTCAACGCTAACTAAATCGGCACCGAGAGATCTACACTGTATCTAAAATGGACATTCATATAACATTTTATTTTCAAAAACTAATGCACTTAGACTAGTGCTTACGAAACTACCAAAGGTTACTCTGTCTGAAACATGCCTATTATTATGTTTAAAAGTACTTGAATTAATTTCCCCTTACCCATTTAAGAGTTTTTCAGCGCCTCAACGAAAAGATAGCATTCATGAACATAAATTAATGAACAATCTATGAGGTCAAAAGTAAGCCCTTAACCGTGTTGCAGTATTCATTTAAAACATGTCTTGTTACATTAATCATGAAGGCAGTTCTTAAAACTTTTCTTACTATTTAGCTGTTTTTTACCAAGACAACAAATAAACTAATGAACTGATAAAGTGTTTAAATTGCAACCAGTGCGTGTCCGCCTATGGAATTGAACCCCCTGAACTTCCAATTAGAAATAAAAGCTTTTATTTTCTTTTTCTTATTTTTCTAAAAGTTTGTTCTTTGTTGAGGGAACGATAAAGCTGTTTCACAACATGGTAGCCGGTGATAGTATTGTTTTAATCATTCCTCTAAGAAAAGCTGAAATCATAGTGTTAGACTTCGACTTTTCTAATCAGAAATATACTAGAAACTTTAAAATTTAGCAAGTTAATCTTTACTTTTCCCGATATGCTACAAATTTTAAAAGTAAAAATTTTCTATGTGTCAACATACAAGTAAATTAATAATATACAAAAGCTGCAATTAATGTGACAATAATCCTGCTCTGTAGAAAAATAAATTGAAATTTTTGGAATCATTTTCCAATTGAATAAAAAGCTACTGAACAAGTTATATCTATTTATTGAATGCTTAGAAAAGAAAATTTTAAATACTATCACAAATTTACCTTCAGAAGTTTCTAGATGTTCAACATTTTTCAGTCTTTACAAATTTTAAAAGTAACAATTTTCTATGTGTCAACATACAAGTAAATTAATAATATACAAAAGCTGCAATTAATGTGACAATAGTCGGTCAAAACTGCTACTTTTCGTGGGACATTGAAGTCTGAAAGGTTTATACCTGGGCTGCTGCAAATGTTACAGCCGTAGTTCCAAAGTAGTAGCATGAACCTTTGTAAGCCATCCAGCCATCTCTGCATGCTGTTGTAGATTTTGACACGTGTGCCTCCTGTTCTGTAGAAAAATAAATTGAAATTTTTGGAATCATTTTCTAATTGAATAAAAAGCTACTGAACAAGTTATATCTATTTATTGAATGCTTAGAAAAGAAAATTTTAAATACTATCACAAATTTACCTTCAGAAGTTTCTAGATGTTCAAGTCGTTCCTTCACATCTGCCATTTCGACCAACGTGTCAGCCAACTGCTGTTCAACATTTTTCAGTCTTTCTTTCACATCTGTCAAATCTGGATCTATGTCCTGTATAATCAAACTGGCATTTGTCGTCATATAAGTACCGAGTGTTATGAGAAATGTTAATTTCAAAAACATCACGGTTTTCATTTTCTTTATCTTTGAATTTCCTTAGGAGAATTAACATCTATTCGTCTTACAGCTCCACGGTCACGACTGTAAGAAAAAAGGTACAATCATTGCCACTATGCATGCTCTTTAACTATTCGTCATAATGTTATTGTCTTTGCTCAACACCATTAAAAATGTATAAACAATGGTAAAGTAATCTTTATATCATTGACATTCATACAATAACTTTTGTTTATTTGTTTGTTTATGTTTCTCGCCTTTTTCCTTTTGTTCTCCCGGAAGAAAAATAACATACAATGGTTTGTAACTTCAATATAGAATTTTTTCTTTTGCTTTTGTTTCGTGCATTTTATTTATTTATTTTACAGTTTTTTTCAGATAGTCCTATCTGCAAGTAGATCGAAAACACTCCATACGTTCTAACAACTCTGCAACAATACAACAAACATTGATAAAAATGATTTCGGCCATTTTCTTCTTTGGTAATGTTTTGCCATGTCAAATAAAATAAACAGTCAAAAACAAAAATCTTTTTCTAACTCTTTCCGATGTAAAGTTTTCAGCTTTGAAGATTACCTACAAAACAAAACTTAAACCTTAGTAAATATGAATCATAAATGTAGTGCATGAGTAGTTAAGACTTTAAATCTTTATTTACTAGGTACACTAAAATATTTTAGTTTCAATACTTTGATAACTTCATGAACTGTTACTTGCGTCACCCATAAAAACACATCAATAAAATTTCGGTATCAATCAAAACAAAAATAATGACGTACTGAACGACTTTCTTTTCATAGCTTACTTCCAATTAATGGTAATGAGGTAAATTTCAAAACAATGTTGTGACTATTTTCATTCCTAACTAATAAAAGCTGCAGACAGAGACAACTGAACGTGAGCTTTAATAATTTATCAGTTAACATAGTAATGCAAAATTGACTTCTTCAAAAAAGTAGACCCACTAAATAAATTTAGAATAAACAGCTGAGGAGAAAATCATATTAACAATAACTTTCCTTATTTCATTATTCTTGCTGGCACGACATACAAGCTTAAAGATTTCAAAATTTGACTATCGAATGTCGTGCTTGCACGACATACAAGTTTAAAGATTTCAAATTTTGACTATCGAGTGTCGTTCTGGCACAACATACAAGCTTAAAGATTTCAAAATTTGACTGTTGAATGTCGTGCTGGCACAAAATACAAGTTTAAAGAATTCAAAATTAATTGTTGAATGTCGTGCTGGCATAACATACAATTTTTAAGAATTTAAAATTTAACTTCCGAATTTTGTGTCCGAACAAAAAAAACATTTTCAAATTTTCAACGTTAACTGTCAAATGTCGTGCTAGCACAACATTAAAAGCAAACAAATATGCTCTATAGTGATAACGGTGATGATGATGATTATATTATACAATGTGGAACAAACATAACTCAGTTTCACTTGGTAGGTTATACACGGCTAAATGGATCGTTCTCTGTCGAGATTTGAAGTTTCATATATTTCAAATTCATTACAGTAAATCTAGTAGCAGCTATCAGCGTTCTTGCAAATTCCTCAATATATTATATATTTGTTTCTTTCTTCCTCTTTTCTTTCTTTTTAATTTTACGTTGTTTGTCTGCAACTATTATATTTATATGTCTAGAATCCACACAATGTGCTATTAAAAGTTTTTGCTTTAGGACTTTCAGCGTTTTGATTAAACATGTTACTGATATCATAGTTACCGACACACATGGATGCACAGAAAGATAGTTCATGAAAATTTTTGAATTTGTTCGAATAGGAGCACGTTGTAAAAAAAATAGTGCGAAGCATTGCACAGGGGTTGTAAGTAGATGCAAACCACGACACAGGAATTGCGTCCATTATAGTTCAGTTGATTTGTCACTGTACGACAAGACTTTGTTTATACCTTGTTTTTACCCATAATATTTAAAAATATATCAAATAAATTGATATACAACACTTCATTTTGAAAAAGAACCACTATGTGATGACAAATCTAGAAAATTACAGAGAGGTAATTAGCAATTACGTTACAAGCATATTAGATAAAAATGTATATATTATGTTTTTATTACAGTCATTTGTCTTCATAAAAATTCAAATACTATTTCTTGGCGGATGTGATTGGTAAGGGTAAATGAATATAGAACGGAACAGAACATATGCTTTATTATAGACTTAAGCCCATCGGCCCATCGCTATTGAATATAGCTACAATAAAACTTGTGTTATAAGATATCACTGAATAAAAGTTTACACGATCTCTTGTCAACCCTTAAATGTATATAGATGTTTTTCTATAAAGCACCAACTCACGCTTACAAAAGTGCACATTCGGTCGTCCTCTATAAATTGAATGTTTGATGGTTCAAAAAGGCTATAAAAATGCAAGTATGGCAAAAACATGACCAAGTACGAAGAACCTTAGCGTACCAAATTTGTTAAAAATCGACAGAACTGTTGAAAAGTACGATATGACGAAAATTATTTTTATCCTTCAGCATTTATTTATGTTCCTTTAAATACATAAATTAAATGGATGTGAAAGTTTTACAAAACAAAAGATTTATATGAAGATAAGGCAATAATATAAAATGACATCACTGATGTTAAACTGAGACAAACAGCATTATCATAGCATCTATCAATATTATTTTTTCAAGAAATGCTGTTCAACGACATTTATTATCATTGAACCATAATTCTTATGCTTTTTAACAATCCCAAGGTACGTGCAAATCGTGATGCTCATTACTGCGAAGTAGATGCGAAGAAAATGCATCTTTTTTTGTTTTTAATTTCAGATTTAGAATCCGGTAAGAACACACTGTCCTTGAAATAGAACTAAGGATTTAACCGACTTAATCATTTGCTCCTAAACTATATGACATAATAAACACCTTACTCACTCGGCATCCCGATACCCGTAGAAAGTATTTGGTCCGTAAGTAGGCTGTACACACGTCGATTCATACGTGGTACCAAACGTTTTACATCTATATGTGTTAAGTGTAAAGTGGACGAGGTTCGGTGATGACACGCTCGGACATTCGATAAAGAAATTGAACGGAATGACATAAAGGTATCTGACGACATTGTGACAGAAGGAACATCCTCGGTATGTGGAATATGGTACGTTCCAAACGTTGCCCATGTAACCTGATCTTCGTTCACAATTGCATTTGTCCATGACAAATCGTCCGTGACAAATCGTTCAAAATCGACGACTGCTTCCCAGGGATCATTCTGCGCATATATAGAACGAGACTGATCCTCGGTATCCTTGTATTTTGTTATAGCAAGCGGATATTTTGCCACTTTGCTGCGTTTGTAACAGGTAGATCGTCAAGTAAATATTTAGATACACTTTGGTTGAGACGCGTTTTGTATTATATCTATTATGAAGCTGTTTATCATAGGTAAGGTGGTACCAGGAATAATCAGATAAGTCCATTTCTCGTTCCATCTTTCTTTCAGACAAAATAAACTGCGTTTTATCTGCATTAGAATACCAAGGGTGTCGTAATGTTTCTAAGTCAATATCTAAAAGAGAATACCTATTGTCTATCCTATACTCAATCTATTTTAAAATGGAATAACTCCTGGTGCACGTTTAAAATAACGCCATAACAAAATTGGGTTTCCGTACGGCTGCTCAAACGGAAATTTAAACGTAGCTTGAATGTAACACGAATCTTTAGAAGATATATCTTCCCATTCACACGGTAGCCGTATAATCAAATATGTAATCACCGTTTCAAATGGTTGCAACATGTCTTACTATCAAATGATAATAAACTAAACCACCATAATATTTGAAACCTTTCCCATAATTGTTAATGTCTGCGCAGTTTTTTTTACCTTAAATCTGTACGGCAATTAATGACTTAAAAACTTCATTAAACAGGTACTTCAACTATTGATTTCAATAAATTTTCGAACTTCATGCACTGTTTCTGGGATAACTCACAGAACACATCAATAAAAATTGATATCAATCAAATCTGAAATAATGACGCTATGAAAGACTTACTTGTCATTTTTTCGAATAAACGGCAATGAGGTAGTGTGTATTGCAATCTTCAAAGCATATCTGTGCTTCGTTTCTTCAACGTGGCAACACCAACAACTTATCCCTTTGTTCTTGCTCAATAACCTTCGTTGATATCTCAGCCGCTTCTAAACAAACTTGCGTAGTTCCAAAGAAGTCACATGGACCCTTTGTATGCTATCCAGTCATTTACGAGGGTGCATCAATAAATTCGTAAACTAATTCAATTGCGGGGAAATGATTTAATTCAAGTACCTAAAATGATTACTCCTTCTCAAAGTAACGTCCCATGCACGATTTGCACTTGTCCCATCTCTCGACCCATGACTCGAACACGTGTTGTAGCCCGTCACGTGACATCTCCCGCAGCTGTCTGTCCACGGCACACCTCAGTTCCTCTCTTGACTCAATTTTCGTACCACGAAGACTATTTTTTAAAGTTGGAAACAGCCAGAAGTCACTAATTGCTAGATCCGGGCTGTAGGGTGGATGCGATAACATTCGACGTCGAGTTTTTCTAGTGTATCCATGACAACTTGAATGGCTCGGCGCGTTGTTGTGATGTAATATGAATCCGGACCTAAGTAGATGTTGGCGCTTTCTCCTTATTGCCGCCATTAGTTCCATTCTAAGTAATGTTGCATAATAGTTCCCAGTGACTGTCGTTTTCGGAGTAACAAAGTGGTTTAGCACTACACCGTACGTATCACAGAGTATAATGGCCATAACCTTCCCGGCTGACTTGGAAATTATCGCTTTTGTAGGGGAAGGCGAGGAAGGATACTTCCAGACATAACTCTGACGTTTGCTTTCCGGTTCAAAAAAATGAATCCACGTTTCATCACATGTTATCACTTGATTTAGAAAGTAATCGCCTTCTTCACGATACCTCCTGTCGTACTGCTGACACATTTTCACCCTTACCCCATCTGATCCGACGTCAACAAACGAGGCACCCATCTTGCTGAAACGCGGTGCATTCCTAATCTATCAGTCATAAGGCCCTGGGCTGTACCATATGAAATAGCGAACTTATCTGCTACGTTCTCCACACTTACTCGTCTATCTCGGAGTATGTACTCCTGAATGGCAGCCACTGTTTCTTAATCTGTTACAGTCACTGGTCTACCTGCACGACTGTCGTCTTCAGTTGCCCCTCTACCGTCTTTAAACCGCTTCATCCACATTGAAATGGCACCTTTTGACAGAGCAGCCTCTCCGTAAACTTTTGCAAATCTTCACGAATATCGGAAAAAGACTTTCCGAGTTTTGTGTAAAACTTTATAACGATGCGCTGTTCGTTGACGCTGTGTGACGCCATTTTCGAACGGATGTCCGTAACGTGACGTCGTTTACGGTTTTATGACGTCATAAGTGATGACGTCAAAGTTGTGTACATAGTACGATTCAATTTGAAATAATCTGTTTTCACAGCATTTAAAGTTTCATTTTAAACGGACCAGTAGTTTTGACGCTATTGAATTAGTTTACGAATTTATTGATGCACCCTCGTATGTACCGTTTTTCTGGTGGCTACACTGTCTTTCTTTTGCATTTCCCTTATTGAGTTACACAAAAACATGTACGGAAAAAAGATTTAACACAATACCATAATTCTTTCAAATATAATACACATATAAAAATGAAATTATAAAGGATTTTCAAAGATGGAATTTATTGGTACTCGTGTGAAAAGGACAAGGAAATATATTCTAATTTGGTACATGGGTACCTTTTCAGACCGGTAACATATGAATTTTTGGGCTGCTTTTAAACGTCATATCACAACAAAAAATGCATTCAAACTTTGCTTTTTCATTAATTGATACATACAAACAGTTTACAAAATATCATGCCAACAGTTCTGTATGACCTTTTTTATAACTATAATATTGTCTTTGTATAACACTTATCAAAACACCAAATGTTTCAGACAATTTTTTCTTAAGTTAGCTTGACTGAAATGTTATTTTCCCGCCCTCTAAGAGGAATGTCACCATACAGGTTTTCAACCGTCGAGTATTACGTGTACTGTGCTTTATTTTGTGAACTTAAGTATATGCTTATTATGCTCCTCGAAAGAAGAACATATAGTCGCTGACTTGTCCGTCCGTCACACTCTTTTCCGGAGAATAACTTGAAAGATATTGAAGGAATTTGACTGTAACTTTACAAATTAATAGAAACCAGTGAGAGAAATTCAGTGTCCAAGCACCATAATTTTACCTTTCATAATTTTTTAATTATCTTCCTTAAGTTAATAATGCTTGTCTGGAATATAACTCCTAAACTGTTCATGATATCTCATTGAAACTTCACAAATTTATAGAGACTACTTAGAAAAAGAACAGAGTTAAAGAACCATAACTCTTGTTTACTTAATTTTTAAAGGTCATGTGACACGACTATAGCAACTTTGTCTATTCAAAATAATCATAATGTACTGATTATAATGGTTAAAATGCGAAATTATGAAAATATTGCTTTTGATAAGAAAAAACGTGTTTTTGATGATCGGCTGTTTCCGTTTCGACATCGGTAGTTTCCGCCGCAATTTTTGGCTATGACGTAGATTTATCCCTACAGTAGTGCAGTAGTGCAGAATTACACAGCTCATAGCACATCCGTTTTTAAATGAAAAAATAACATTAAACCACAAGTGCAAGAAACACGATAAAGGCACACTAATAAAAACAACATGCTATAAATTGTCAATTAAATAAAATAATGTGATTACTTCTCGATTTTTATAAGTAAATTCAAACTTTGTGCCGGGAGAACGGGTTGTAATTTTACCTTAATAAATATTCCAATTTCTTCGATGTTGTGGTTCTATATAAAACTATCTCCTCCACGTTTTTACATGCTGTGTAACACTTCCTCGCTTGATGTTTACGTCATAAACAAGTTCTTTTTCATTTAAGTGTAGTAAAATTGAAGTGAATTTAGGTTATCTAATGTGTTAACATTTGTTTCACAGGAATGGAAATTCACACTACAGTGTATTATCACGTTGGGATATTGTTTGAAAAATAATAATACGGCATGTCCATCAAGTAGAAATTTGTGTCTGCTTATAAATTAATATCCATTGAAATGTCAAAGATCCATAAATCACGCCTTATACTGTGGGATTTATGCAAATTAACCAGCCCAAATGGGACCCTTGTATATTCTGCATAGCTGTCAAAACAAAGCAATTAACTTTTTTATGACCCAATCAATGATAAAGTTGAGACAAATAGCAAAATTTTATGGCAAGTGATCTTACAAATTGCTTGTATTACTTTTGATCAGTCACACTTGTGAAAACATTATGTAATAGCTAGTTCCAATTAACATGTCTGAATGATTTTAAGTTAAGAAGCTTCCATGCAGATACATATTTTAATTAGATGATTCAATTTAATAGATCTATTTTTGATGAAAATAAAAATAATTTGACTTCTAAATGTGAACAAAATATTAAAAAAAACAAAAACAAAAAATAATGTGTTTGTGTTATGATTTTGACATAGTTTTTAGGACTTCTTCATATTAGTTGTTTTTTGATCATTATTTTTTGTTTTCAAAAAAATGTAGAATGAATAAACCAAAGAAAAAAAGATATGCATTTATAATGAAAAAAAACATAGATCTAGTCAAAGATTACTTACACGTACCTCAGGCAAAATATACCACAGAGAAAAATGCAACACATCACTGTAAGGAGAATGTTTTTATGGAAAAAATCTCTCGATTGTGGTTAGTTAATCAAGTCTTCCAACAAACTGCATCGGATAAAAATAAGCATCTTTTTGGATCGGTTATTTGAAAAATATCTCTCAGTCTAGATATTTTCACTGATGTATCTTTTAATTCTATAACCCTGATTAAACTAGCCTCTATATAATATTGCTCATTGGCTTCGTTATTCCATCAAAATTTCAAATTATTTATTTAAAAAAATCTTCAATGTATATACATGAAGTAAGCTTAACTTGTTCAATTTTTTTTTACTATATTCAGTCTACATTTTCACTTTCCATCATAATTTTAAAGTTTTTGTTAACAATCCAGGCAGCTGTGTAAGTGGCAAGAGATAAATGTGCATCACTTCCGGTTCGCTAGTGACAGGTGCGCGCAACCAAGTCCGTAAAATATGGATTTTAATTTGCTATAAAAACATCTTTAAGATGAAAATTACATGCGGAATTTTGTAAAACAGACATAGTTAGATATATATTTTTCGCTCATATGAAAATTTCGAGGTCAAAAATTCGTGTCACATGACCTTTAACTATCTCCATTTATAAAAATTAATAATGCTTTTTCGGATATTAATTTGAAAAGTATCGAAGGAATTTGATTAAAACTTCACACAGTCATAGATACTAGTAAGTGAAAGTGCACTGTTTAATGATCATATATCTACCTTGCTTATTTTTTTGAATTATCACCCTTAATGATACTTAAAATGTTTAATAATGCTTGTCCGGAGTACAACCTCTTAGCTATAAATAATATCTCATTGAAATTCAATACAGTTATCGGGACTAGTGAGAGAAAGTGTAGTGCTAAAGAACCATAACCCTACATTACTTAGTTTGTGAATTATCTCCATTTATGGTACTTAATTATGCTCATCCGGAGAATAATTTATAAAAACTATTTAAGGAATTTTATTAAAACTTCACACAGTGATAGAGAAAAGTGAGAGGAAATGCAGTATTTATTAACCTTATTTCTACCTTGCTCATTTTCTAATTATCTCCCTTAATGAAGATTACAAAAGTTAAGTATTGCTTGTCTGGAATATAACTTCTAAAGTATCAATGATATCTCATTATATCTTCACACAGTTAAAGAGACTAGTGAGAGAAAGTTCAATGTTAAAAAAGACATTACTCTACATTACTTACTTTTTAACTGTCTCCCTTAATAATACCTAATAATGCTTGTTAGGAAAATAACTTGAAATGTATTAAGGGAAATTGAATAAAACTTCACACATAAAGACCAATGAGAGGAATTGCAGTGTTAAAGAACCATCACTTTACATCTGTTAGTTTTTTAACTATCTCCCTTTATAAAACTTAATTTAGCGACCTCTTTCGATCGACAAATCGATGGCTTATCAGCTGGAATTCTGGAGAAAAACACTGATTATATGAAATAGAGGTCTACTTTTTTCACCTACCAGCAAGGCACTTGACACCTCTTGTTGTGATTATAAAAATTCTGTCAAACATTCACAGATTAAACAAGTAGCAGGTAAATTTTGCAATAAATCAACTGTCCTTACAAATGTGTTTTTTATACTATAAATCCTCAAATATGTTTCATCATGATTATTCTTATTATAACTTAAAAAGTATTTAATTACACATGTCATTGAAATACCATTTATAGTACATTTCTTACTTTTCTGCCATTCTGAATAAAAAATACTTCGGGGAACATTATTTGGTTTTACCAATTTCTTGTTTTACCGTTTTATTTCCATAACGTCCATGGAAAAATCTCCTATCTCTTGACAGTTTCTGACGAAAACACTCCACATTCTAAGCAATATACAACAACTGAACAGACATACTTTAAACACTCTGATAATAAATGTTTCTGTCATTTCCTTTCTGAATAAAGTTTTCCTTGTCAAACAAACAAACAAACAAACAAACAAAAATCAAAAACAAAATCAGAGTTTCATTTAAGATTTTATTTTAGAAATATGCATCAACATTTACATGAACTGTCAAGTAAAAAAATAAGTATCGAACGGAAAGTTATTACTTCTAAAAATAAATTATCAGATGAAGGAATAATGCACATATACTGTCATATTATTCCTTTACACATAAACACATAGTCACATTTCGCTTATACTTCTCATTGCCTGGTCAAATATTCTCTACCTGCATTTACACATTTGTCATGATCAGAAATAAGACATGACTCACAGCCTAGAGGGTTATACACATCCAGGCATGTCGGTATTTGCTAACTCATAGAATGCAAAATAAATGAACCGTACTTTAGCTCATTTGTTTCAGTCAAAGTAGTTTTGGTGTTCTAATGTGTTTAAAATGGCTTAAGTAAATCTGAATTGCAAATTCCATATAATTCTCATACAGTGGCCGTAGAAACACACCCAACGAAGTTATACACAACAGCCGTGTCAAATGTATAATGTATAGTTTTATAAAATATAGAAAATAAAGAAACAAAGATAATATTTTATTGCAGAGGAGAAAAATGCAAACATGTTATCGATTATTACAGATTCTTTCACCAGGAGTTAAAAGATTTACATTTTCACTTGTTTAAAGGTGATCGAAGGATCAAACATTAATTTTCAATACTGAACGATTTCTTCAATGTCAAGGACAATATTGCATAATTAACATTGGCGTAAGTGGTACAGAATTTATTATCATCTTTATAATTTATTGGTTTAGAATAATCTTCCATATATTAAAGGGTGAAATAATAAAACAATTTTGTAAGATATAAGATATTAATTTTACGTTTCTCAGAAAATGTTCTTGCAAACTTAGTTTATATACTCCTCACACAAAAACCGCTCACAGATGTTACAGCTTACGTCTCCCCAGCTGTACTTGTGTTCACTTGCAAACCTTGCACAGTTTTCGATCGTCTTGCCTTTTGGCTCCGCTGCAGTGCTCCTGTCAAAGTACGTAGCTTCGGTATTATTTTTCGACAACTTCCAGATTCCTTCTGTCTCTACGTCCGTGATTCCCACCGAGTAATGTATATTTGCTGAACAAAAATAGATATACTGTATTTAGATAGTTTCTACTCATCATGAAAATTACTTTTCTGCACCTTTCTTACTTATACAATTAAGTATTGTCAAACAAAGTTAGCTTTTAATAACTTTGTCCGACAAAACCTGTCAATAAATTATATACATTTAAAAATCTTTCTAAGAAATGTCTAAGTTTTATAAATCGTTCTTAAAATACTTGTTATTCTCTTTTTCCTCCACGATACTGAAGTATTATGACTATTTTATTGTTTTAAAGTACTTGAATTAGTTTCCCCCTTACTAAATGAACAATGTATAGGGTCAAAAGTAAACACTTAACTGTGTTTCAATGGCTTACAGTCAAAACGGCCTCAGGTTAAAACGGCCTCAGGTTAAAACGGCCTCATTTTGGTTAAAACGGCCTCACTTTCAGAAAATGTATTGGTCAAAACGGCCTTATTATTTATTTTCAGTAGATGAACCATCATTTAATTAGAATTTTTAAATTATGTTATTAGATAATTATTTCTTGTTTTCTTATGTTGAGGATAACATTTATATTACATATTTTGAGATCGACTGTAAAGATATGAATAAGATGATATTAAGGGTTTTACGAGAAAAGTAGTTAATAAGGTGAGAATGTCATAAGTTGTATTTATTGATTTTATTTTAAATAAAAATACATAAACATGAAACGTAACAGATATTTAGTTATCAACAGTGTACCAATTTAATTCCTAATTAAAATAGCATAGACTAGCTATTCTAAATTTTGATTCTGGAATACTGTCTAGGTATGCTTCAAAATTGACTGAATGTTTCAAAAGACTTTATGTATATAAGACCGTTCCCTTAGTTTTAACAGTTTTAATCAGTACTCAATCAATATAAACGCGCTGGTACTGTTTTATGACACATTTAATAAACGATGTCCAATCAACACCTTTATAAATGACATGATTATATGAGTAATACAAACTAAGTACAGAAAAATACAATATCAATCAACACCTATATAAATGACAAGATTATTTGATTAACTCCACAATAGCTTCACCAAAAATATATATATACACATAACTCCACGGAGCAAAGTGGACAAATACTATTTACATGTAATTAAATTTCAGTTGCCAGTTCCATTAGTAGTATTTATTTTAACTGTTTTGTTGTTTTGTTTTTTTTTCAAATTAATTTTAAAATCACTCTTAACTTAGTCTACGACGATCTATTTAAATTAAGGAAGGGGTTTTCTCTCTTTGTTTTTAAATGTTTTATATTAGCATATATTTTCCTTTTTTAAAAGAACCAGTAATAATTTATAATACATCAATTTTTTTACTATCAGATGAAAGCAGAGGAACTCCATTTACGTTCTTTTCTTGTGTTGTTAGCGTTTTCTGACTTTGATCTTTATCTATATCCCGAGCGACCTGAAATTTTTTAATAACGTATCCTTGCAATAATATTCTGTCTTAACGGTATAACATGTTCTGTGTTGCCATCTGTCACAGGAGTCACAGAAATGGCTTCTTGTCGGTCCCTTACATGAACACCACGTTCAATACAAATGTCCATTGTAAAAAAAGAAACACAAAATAATCAAAGTCCAAAACAAGAAAATAGTCCACATATATGAAAACAAACGCTATAAAATTAATCCATTTTTTTTTCACAAATAAACAAATCACAAAATTCCCCTATAAACAATATGCATCTACATGAATTTGATATATAAATTACGGAATTGTACGTAAAGATTAAACAAAAGGTATGAAAACATATGATAATTCACGTCTACATACCTACGATTTTTACTCATTTTTGTTTCATCTTATTCTTTAACAAATCTTTATATCTAGTTCAGACACAGACCGCCTTTTTATCTTTTGTTTGATCATTCCGACGTATCAATTAAAGACATACTTCTATTATCACTTTAAGTTATTTTGATCCCATTAATCAAATAGTAATTATCACTCTCAATTGTTTTTCACCTAATCCCGCTAATTTCTAGTAATCTCCAATATTAATCCAAATAAACAACATTTTATTATTTATAAGCAAATTAATAGCGTGTGTTTTCAAAAAGCGAAGTCCTTTCATAGTTTACTAAAAAATAAAATCAAGATTATTTAGAACATTTCAATTAAAAGTGAGGCCGTTTTAACCAAAAGTGAGGCCGTTTTAACCAGTTAATAAAAAATTGAGGCCGTTTTGACCAAAAAGTGAGGCCGTTTTAACCAAAATGAGGCCGTTTTAACCTGAGGCCGTTTTTACCTGAGGCCGTTTTGACTAGCACCCGTTTCAATGATCATCTACAACATACTTGTTACATGGATTGCGAAGGCAGTTCTAACATTTTTTTTATAAACAACTTCGTAAGACAAGAACTAGTAGAATATATAGATTACGGCTAGTCTCCGCTAACGGAATTGAAGCCCGAATATCAAATTAGACGTCAAAGTTTCTATTTTAGTTTTATCAATATGTTTAACAGTTTGCTCATTTTGTGCGTGGCGGGTATGATTCAGTTGTTTTACAGTAAAGGAGCCACTGGTAGTATTGTCTTAATCTGCCCACTATTAATGTCGAAATTATAATGGAAGACTTTGATTTTTCTAGTCAGAACTTTACTAGGTACGTTGAAACTAATTAGCAGTTGTCTTACATTTAAAAGGTTAATTTTCACCTCTGTCAATATGCTACAAATTTTAAAAGCAGGAACTGGACTTTTCTACATGTTCAAACAAAAGTCAATTAATTACATACAGAAAGCTGCAGTATGCATGACAAAAGTCGGCCAAAACTGCAACATTTGTACTTTTCTTGGGACAGTGATAACGCAAAAAGTAAAAATATTCGACTTTTCTACATGTACTTGCATCTGGTAGACATCTCGATAGCGGAAACAGAAGTCTGTTATGTTTATACCTGAGTTGTTGTAAATGTTACAGCCGTAGTTCCAGAGTAGTAGCATGAATCTTTGTAAGTCATCCAGCCATACTTTCACGCTGTTGTAGATATTGGCGGTTGTGGTTCTTGTTCTATAAAATTGATTTTTTAGGGATGATGAACGAATTCATAAAATAAAAGCTACTAAACGACTTTTAAGGCAGTGCATATATCTATATATTATATGAAAAGTGATGTCACCTATAGAAAAGTATACTTACATCAAAAGTCAGAAACTTATAACAAATTCAATTTCAAATTTAAAATCGATGCAAACACAAGAAATCTATTAATGGTTTAATTCAATTTACCTTAAAGTTCCTAGATCTTTGAGTCGTTCCTTCACATCTGCCATTTCGACCAACGTGTCAGCAATCTGCTCTTCAACTTTATTCAGTCTTTCTTTCATGTCTGTCAAATATGGATCTACGTCCTGTTTAACCAAACTGGCATTTGTTGTCAAAAAAGTTCTGAGTGTTAAGAGAAATGTAAATTTCAAAAACATCATGTTTTTTGTTTCCTTTAACTATGAATTCCTTAAAAAGGATTAAAAAAACGGTTTATCTCTCATTGCTAGTTCATCGTCTGAAAGAATAGAGGCTCAGTCTCCATAACGTGACAGTGCTGTTGTCTTTGCACAATACTTAAAATGTTATAAACTATTTAGACAATCCTTAGATCAGTTGACACTACTGTGATACTGTCATTATTGTTCGTTCTCCCGGAAGAATAATTACATATAGGTTTGCAACTTCAGTAAAGAACTTGGATTCACTTTGTACAGTTTCTGTACATGTATGTATTAAGGATTTTTCTATTCGTCCTGAAAACATTCCTGTCTGCGAGTAGGCCTCTTTTTCGGCTTCTGACCAAAAACACTCCAAATCTTTTAACAATTATGCAACAATACAACAATCATATTTATATAAAAGATTTCGATCATTTTCTTCCTTGGTAAAGTTTTTTTTCTATTTTAGGTGACAAACGAATTTTTCTTTCTTTTATAGCCCCTCTAGCTGATGTTAAGTTTTCAGTTCTGAGGAATATCTACTTAACAAGACGTTTTGATAATAAAACATAAATTTAAGCAAATACAGTACTGGCAAATATTTTTCAATTTAAAACTTCATTTATCAAGCACCCTAAAAAATCAAACTTTTTTCAATAGTTTTTAACTTCCTGTAGTGTTTCTTGGATAACAATAGTAATTCGATTAAAAAATGACGCTAAGTAAGACTTATTTCCAATGGACGGCAATCAAGTAAAGTGAATGGTGCATTTTTCGGTGGATCTATGAATCTCGTTTCTTACATCAGACAACAGTTCCAGACAGTGACAATTGAATGTGAGCTTTTGTAACAATATCATGCAAAAATTTACAACTTCTTCAAAAAAATATCACCAATAAATAGATGAAGAATTAAAGGAATAAATGATGTCAGCATCAACTTTTCTTATTTCATAAAGTTCACTAAAATGCGTTGTTTTGAGGTTAATTTATAAATCAACGATTACAATAGTAGGATACTACGTCATCGCGCACCTGCCTTTTGCTCCCATGCGTACCGTGTTTTTGTCAACAACCTGTCGCTTGAAAAGTAAGATGGTCTTTTTCGATAAGTAATCTGTAGGGTTACAAAAAATCATGCTGTGTACCGAAGATTGGCTTGTGTGGTTTGTAAATACTTAAAGAATTTTTATACTTCAGAATTGTAGCTTAGGCTTGAAAACGCGGTTTTATTTCAGAATGCTCCTTAGCGGGCTCTGGTAAAAAAAAGCACCGTTAATATGTTAGAAACTTCATTGTGAAGCATTGTTCATTCAACAAAAGCAAAACCGATTGCTGTTTAGACAAGTTCACACAAATAAAAGACTATTAGTCTTATTTTGTATAGCTTTTTATGACAAATGACCTTTTGGATTAATATTAAAACCACATTCGGTCAACGATAACGACCAAAATTGAGAGCTGTAAAACTTGCCGTTTTTGCAACGTGTTGATCGAACGAATTGCATGTATAATAAAAAATGAAAATAAAAGATATCTGGTATAGTTTTGAGATATTCAGCTAGATACAAGTGTGTAGAGAGTTGGTATGTAGAAGAGACCACGAACAACACATACTTATCAGAATCTATTTTTATGAATCTCTTCTTATGGGGAGATATCGAAGGCTTGAATGATTTTTTCTGGAAGACTTTCTTGGGGTAAATTTTAACTTCCTCTTTTAAAGAACGTTATTGATTCTTTCATTGGTTTTCCTAAAATATTTTATTCCTTTGAAATAGACTCTCTGTACAATTTCTTTGTTTTATCTTGATTTTACGACAACATTTTAGTCATGTATAAGATATCATATTATTATATGATATATCTCTGAATCCGCGTAGGATCAATTTCGAAACTGAGTCCGCGTGGGAGCATGTTTGTTTTAAGGCATTTGTTTTACGAAAATCTGCATTCGAAGCAAATGCAAATCAAACTAAAGCAGTGAATTATCTAAACATCAAACGGTTTTACTTTTTTGTTTGCCAACGAAGTTTTATAAAATTATTCAAGTTTCAAAATTGTCGTCTGTTCTTCGGCTATTGTCGTCAGGTGTAGGAATATTTGGCGGGAACGCACGTTTTCTTCGTGCTTTGGTATATATATATAAGGCAAGACCGCGTGTTTACTTCATTCGAGGCTTTCACTTATTGGCAGCACTTATGTTATTTGGTTCAAGATAATGGCCCACCCGCCCGTCCCTTTCGACCCGTTTACTATTGCTTTCGTTAATATCAAGGAATGTCTTTCTTCATAATTTTGGCTTTAAAATCTGTATCTTTATTCAGATATTTTAAGTTTCAGTTTCCTTTCAGAATTCAGTGAATTCAGCAGACAACTCCAGCCGGTGCAATACAGCCTTCGCCTTTTGGCCAGACTTTGGAGATATTTGAAATAACCTTGTTCGATATTTGCTGCCAATGATAAGCCGTATTCCTATGTCTTTGTGTTGTTGTTTGTTGTCGACAATTTTGATAAGGGAATAATTGTTTTACTCACGTTAGAAGTGAGTAATATCTATTAACTATGCTTTTTACCTGAGTCCGCCTGGGAGCATCATGAAATAAAATTTTCACCCGTTTTCAGGCCTAAGCTCGAATTTAAAACTATAAAAATACCTAAAGTGTATATTAAGCACACAAGGCAATTTTCGGTGCAATTTTCGATTTTTGAAACTTTACTTTATCGAAAAAGACCATCCTATATTTCAAGCGACGGATTGTTGACCAGAAAAATGGTCCGCGTGGGAGCATATTGCAGGAAGGCGATGACGTAGTATCCCACTACTGAATTAATTCATTTAGTAATAAAAGTTTAAAGTCCGTCAGGCAAACATTTTCATAAACACACTGATCTTTATGTCCTTATGATGTTACTTGTAGAAACGCATGCAAAAGTTTACCGGGTCGATTATAATTATGAGGTGAATCTGGTAATCTTTTATGAACATCCTAAGTTCTGAGAATCTGTTAAATCCTGACTATGCGAAGTAATACATAGGACCAAACCATTGTTAAATCATCTTCAGCAAATTTCAGACACATCTCATTATTTTTTATCACCAGGTTGATGATGAGGATGATTTTATACAATGTGTAACAAACATTACTCAGTTTCAGTTTCTAGGTTATACACGCCTAAATGGATCGTTTTCTGTAGAGATCTGAAGCTTCATACATTTCAAATTCAGTACCGTTAATCTGGGAGCAGTTAACTTTCTTGCAAATTCCTCAATATTTTTTTAATTATTATTTCTTATACCCCCGAAGAAGGGGATATAGTTTTTGATCTGTCAGTCTGTCAGTCCGTTCGTCACTTCGTCCAAAAACTTTAACATTGCCCAAAACTTTCCTATTAGTAAATAGATTAACTTGATACTTGAATACAACACCCCTTTGGACAGACCTTTCCACTGACATATATTTATATGACCTTGACCCCTGAATGACCTTGACCGCGAAGGTTCAATATGCCAAAATCATTAATATTGACAATAACTCCCTTATTACTCTACAGATTTATTTCACGTTTGCACACAACTCTTTGAGAGAGATCTTCCGAATGGCATCTATTTTTTTACTTTGACTCCTAAATGACCTTGATCTTGAGGTCAAATAAAAAACACTTCATTTGAATCAGTAGACTTAGTTCATGTTTGCAAACAGCAGTCCTTTGGAAGAGATCTTGTAAATGACATACATGTATATTGTTTTACCATGATGAAAACACTTCTTTTGAAGGATCTACTATTTTATCTTCTCTGGTCCTCAGCTTCAAAGCCAAATCACCACTTCTGGGGCATGGTCATCTTTCAGTGACAGATCTTATTTCGTTTTTTTTTTCTTCCTTTTTTGGGTTTAACGTTGTTTGTTTAAAACTATTTTTATTTTTCTATAATCCACGCAATGTTATAAGTTTTTGTTCCAGAAGGAGTTTGAGCGCTTTGATTACAGACGAATTATGTTACTCGACGAACAAGAATGCAGAGAAAGATAGTTCATGACCAATGTATGAACTTATTCAAATAGCTGCATATTGTGCAGAGTGTTCAGCGCATTGTTAGGGGTGGTAAGTAGATGCAAACCACCTCTACGTTCACAAACTACGACACAAGAGTTGCCTCACTTCATAGCACTGTGCGACAAGCGTTTGTTTGCTATCAAATCAAACTGATATAAAACACTTCTTTCGTAAAAAGAACCACTATGTGATGACAAATATTTATATTTAGAAAAACCCAACCTGTAAAAAGGAGTAAATTGGCAATGTTACGTTACATGTTTATAAGATAAAGTATATTTCAGTAGAATCAGTCAGTTGACGAAATTCATTATTTGCAACTCTTTATCAACTTTATAAAAAATTCAAGGTACTATTTTCTTGGCGGATGTTTTTGGTAAAGCTGAAATGAATATAGCTAGTTTTATAAGATATCAATGCGTAAAAGTTTATATGAACTCCTGTCAGATCCTATATATATACAGATTTTTTTCCCAATAAAATATCGAATCACACTTATAAAAGTGCAAGTGCACATGCGGCCTTCCTGTATAAATTGAATGTTTGGTGGTTCAAAAAGGATATGTAAAAAATGTTTGGGAGAAATATGACTAAGTCAGTTCAATCGTACAACATCTGTTTAAAAAATCGACACAGGTGTGAAAAAGTACGTTAGGACAAAAATTATTTTTTATTCTTCAGAATTTATTAAAGTTCCTTTAAATATATATGTAACAAATGTGAAAGGTTTACAAAACAAAAGATTTATGAAGATAAGGCGATAATATAAAATTACATTACTGATGTTAAAATGAGACAATCAGCTTTATCACAGAATAATATTTAATTCATCTTGTGCTCCGTGTTTCATGCACATACGAATATAATGTAGCGCATTTTGAGCATTTGGCCAATATTCTTCTTTCTCCGCGTTATCTTTATTACCACGCATGTGCAATCATGTTTGTATATATTTGAATAGCACGGACAGAAGTTAACTTAATTTACCCATATTATTATTTAAGAAATGCTTTTCAACGAAATTTATTGACATTGAATCATCATCCTTATGGTCTTTAACAATCCCAAAGTTTGTTCAAATCGTGCGGTTCACTACTGCAAACTAGATGCGAAATAGATGCATCTATTTCTGACATTCCATGTCTTGAAGTTTGGTTAGAACACACTGTCCTTGAAATAGCACTTAAGATATGACCTACGTAATCATTTACTCCTAAGCTATATGACATAATAAACACCGTAATCACTCGGCATCATCCCGATACCCGTAGAAAGTATTTGGTCCGTAAGTTGGCTGTACACACGTCGATCCATACGTGGTACCAAATGTTTTTACATCTATATGTGTAAAGTCATTGTTGGGGGTAATATGAACGACGTTCGGTGATGACACGCTCGGACATTCGATGAAGAAATTGAATGGAATGAGATGAAGTGAAAGTTTATTTGACGACGTTGTGACAGAAGGAACATCCTCGGTATGTGGAATATGGTACGTCCCAAGCGTTGCCCAAGCAACCAGATCTTCGTTCACAATCGTATCATTGTCCGTGACAAATCGTTCAAAATCGACGACTGGTTCCCAGGGATCATTCTGCGCATATATAGAACTAGACTGGTCCTCGGTATCATCGTATTTTGTTATAACAAGCGGATATTTCGCCCACTTTGCTGCGTTTGTAACAGGTAGATCGTCAAGTAAATATTTAGATACACTTTTGTTTAGTATTCGGTAGGCGCGTTTTGTATCATATTTATTATGAAGTTGTTTATCATAGATAAGATGGTATCTGGGATTATCAGATTCGTCTATCACTATGTCCATTTCACGTTCCATCTTTCTTTCAGACAAAATAAACTGCGTTTTATTTGCATTAGAATACCAAGGGTGTCGTAATGTTTCTAAGTCAATATCTAACAAAGAATACCTGTTTTCTATCCTGCCTATATCTAAATCTATTTTAAAATGGAATAGCTCCTGGTGCACGTTTGAAATAACGTCATAATGAATCGGGTTTCCGTACGGCTGCTCAAACGGGAGTTTAAACGTAGCTTGAACGTACCCAGTTGTTGTAACACGGACCTCTATCTCCCCATTCAGACGGAAGATATAATCAAATATGTAATCACTGTTCCAAATGGTTGCAATGTGTCTTACTATCAAATGATAATCAACTAAACCACCATAATATTTGAAACCTTTATCATAATTGTTAGTATAATGTCTCCGCAGGGGAATTCCTGGATTTACCTCAAATATACAAATGTTGTTTCTGTAATGCAGAGGTTTACCTGAGTTAACGAAAATATAGGAATCGAGAAAAGATGCTGTATCTGGACAATCAATGCCCCGAACAAGTTCAAAAGATGAAGCCCCAATTAACCAAGAGGTTAAATAAAGATTGGATATTGTCTGTGACGGACCGTACCCCGTATGAAATACAACCGCGTCTTGTAGACTGATTTCGTATGCGATACGTTCACTCTCAAACCGGACGTCAAAAATCTGTAAACCAGTTGACGGGCGCATTCGGACATCAAAATCCCAGTGCATGTAATGAACGTGCTGACCAATTACTGTATATCTACGCCCATCAGGCTCTGTGAATGCCGGTCCTTGAAGAGGTGACGGCAGTGCGGGCTGACCACGTCTGTAATAAGACGAAAATAGTTCCTGATGACGCCCAACTGGTCTGTCGATTTTTATTTTTCGTAAATTGCCATTTTTGTATCTTTCAATGAATTCATCAACTGTATACATAAGCTTGCCGTTATATGCAATTCTGTCTACCTGCCACTCCGAAACATCGCTAGATTTGTGATTTATTTGTAGTTCTAGACCTAAAGGGTGAAGGTAATAGCCCTCGACGTCACGAAACGACCAAAACCACGTGTTCCTATCACCAACATTTTGACCACGCGGCGCAACGTCATGAAAAACCATACAGTTCTTTCCCTTTGTACAGTTGTGATAGCAGAGACCGAAACTTTCCATAAGAATGTGATAAATTTTCTCTGTCACGTTGTTAATCATTGCGTACAATTGTTTATAGTCTATCTTATCTACAGGTCTGCTGGTGTATGGTATAGGAAACCTTGCATAGGACGGATTCCTTGCAAGTTTATGAGTCTGTGGATTTGGAATGGGAGACACTAAGTATTCTTCTACTTTCGGAGTAGCTAGATTGCCCCTTACAACAACAACCTTAGCGGCTCTTATAAGTCTTACACTTCCTCTGTCTAAATACTCCAAAACTGCAGATTTCAATGGAATGTGAAGGTCAATCAAATATATGTAACTACTGTTAACTGTAGCTTTATCAAACGGAGTTAAACCAATTTTTGACTTATGAAGCATATAATCTAAAACTGCTTTGTACTCCTCTACTGACATGTCCTGGAAGACACTGGGGCTTTCTGTGTTCGACGGAATGTAGGTTGCGCCAAGGAAACAGTAATGAACCGCCCCGATATGAACTGACAAAATTATAACAACAGCCAGGAGTATCACAGACAAAAACGTGCAGGCGATGGCCCAGGTCTTCAGCCTCCATGGTGGCTTTTCTTGGGCCTCAGTGCCTTCTTTGCGTTTTATACTTTTTGTAAGAGGTATCTGAAACAATAATTAAAATCATTGTATAGATGAAGAAAATCAGATTTCATCAGGCCAATACATGTATATTTCACGGAAACACGACTTATACAATGTGAAGAGATTGTTTTTGAAATATTCGTGTTAGTAAAGAAGGCTGGAAAGAACGCAAGACCCAAATTTTTGTTGGTTTGTTTTCCTGAATATTATCAAAACAATTTAATTGGAAGTCACTAGTGTTAAGAATAAACATTTTTTCTCTTCGTACAAGTCATAAGAAGAATTCTGAAGAATTCGCACCAGCCAGAGAAGATATTGTGTCTGATCTATGAATCTATGTGTTAGAAGTTATTTGTAATATTATACTACTGTATACAGTACATCAAATTTGATATTCACAGCTGTTTAAACATAATTCAATTACCTAAGTTTTCCGTTTTCATTCACCATCTAATTTATTGTTATATAGACATACCCTTTAACATTTTTTTTCAAGTCGTTATAAAAGAGAGCGACAACTTTGCATAAGGAAAACGTAATTTGCATATCATGAATACACTCAACAAAATAAAGGGTCAAGGACTTATGACAGCAGTTCTTAAAGACATACCTTTTTTACTCGCTGATGTTTATATAAAAAATCATTTTATCTATGACTAATTTTAACTAAAAGTAACATGTGTTTCACAAACATAGAAGCATGATTAATCCTCAAAGGCAACCCCTATCAGTTTTAAAGTGTTTGAGACTTGGTGGGTGGGGTAAACACAATGGCTTATCATAAGAAATATGGAAACCAGTTATATTTTAGAAACGGGTATGACCTCCTCATGCTCGGATTACCTCTTTGACACGGGTCTGCAAGCTGCGTATGAGCTTTTTGATGTCCATTTGTGGTATGAGACCCCATTCCTCAGTAAGGGCAGCTCATTTCTGGTTGACGGCTAACGTTGTCGTGCGGAAACACGGCGCTGCAGCATGTTCCAGGCATATTCTATTGGGTTCATGTCTGGAGACCTAGCTGGCCATTCCATGCGTTCAACACCTTGGTCGTCTAGGTACTGATTGACGATTCTCGCACGGTGAGCTGTAACATTTCGTCCATTAACACGAATTCCTGGCCGATTGCACCAGCATATGGAATGACGTGAGGTCGGAGAATCTCGTCAATATAACGTCTAGCAGTGACAGTGCCGTTAACAAACACGTAATGGTCTGTACGCCAGACGTAAGAAATGCCCGCCTAAATAATAACAGAGCTACTACCAATCTTGTCATATTTGGACATGCAACACTCGCTGAAGCGCTCATTTCGCTGACGCCATACACGCCGACATCCATCATGGAAGTCCAGGCAAAATTTGGACTCGTCGGTGAATAGCACTTTACGAAAGTGACCGAGTTGCCAATTAATGTGATCTTTGGCAAACTCCAGACGGGCCGCACGGTGTCTTGGCGTTAAAGGAGGACGTACCACAGGACGGCGAGCACGTAAATTGTCGTCATGGAGTCTGTTGCGATATGTTTGTGCCGAGATTCGAACACCGGAAGCAGTTTGGAAGTCTCTGTTTAGAGTAACAGCCGAGTCAAACCTTCGGTGTTTTGCCAGGACAACGATGGCACGATCTTCCCGAGCAGATATTGACCTTGGACGTCCACGCTGAGGACGTCTGACGACGGCGCCTGTGTCCAGGTACTTTTGTCAAAGTCGTTGGATTACACTTTGGCTAACACCATGCTCATAGGCCACCTGGTGCTGCGTTTGCGCAGCCAGCAGACGACGTTCTATAGTGTAACAGATGATTCGAATCGAAAATTCAAATTAAAACCTGCTCATGTCACGTTCACTCTATTCGACATATTTGATTTTCACTTGATTTTGAGGGGTGGGTGTGTTTGCACGGACCTGCAGGGGATAACTGAGCTGTTACGGGCAGATAAACAGATATATACATAAGTACTGGTGTGTTTAAAGCCGAACACAATCTAACTTTTACATGAACATTTTTGCATTTAAAAAAATCTATGAACTTGACCCTTAATTTATTTTGTTGAGTGTATAATGAAGAAAAATGACATTCTGAAATTCGAATTGTTTTGAGTTTAAGCTTTTCTTTATTCTGACGTAAAGTTATTTTAAGTACCATACCAGGCTTCATGTAAGCTTATTGCATACCTCAGCTCATTTTTTTACCTAAAACCATGGTAATTACTTTACAACGGCCTCTCGAAGAAACTTTTATTTTAAAAAAATAAATATTTACATCTACACCAGCCTCCAACGAGAGTTTTACATAACTTTCAGACAAATGAAAAAGTCACTTGTGAAAATGTAACTGTAAAAATATCCTAGGAGTACCTAATATTAAGTATTTTGAATTTAGCCTGTAACGGAGTAGAGTCCCGAGCAGATTTTCTGTTAATGCAACTTAATATCGTTTGCTTTATTTCCTTTTTAAACGTAACGATTACACATGTGAAACACTTGCTGTAAAGAGCTACATTGCGCCATTCTAACGCAAAACATTTATGACGTTAATATAGAAAGAAATTCCTACACTGGCATAACAAGCTGGCAACATCTTGAACATTGACGTTTCTTGTCTTAACTCTGGTACGATTTTATTACAGGTGAACTTACTTGTTTATAACCAGGAAGAATAATAAAAACAAAACCTCGCTTGCTTTTCAATTTCTTATTAAACAAATGTTTATTTATGTTTTTGAATACCTGAGAAATGTTGTTGCTTGAATTTTTGTTTGTTTGGAAGATTGATATCCTTGTTGAGAAAATATTCTGTTATCGTTCAAGCCTTATACCGGTTGATGACTAAAGGATGGTAGATTTTTGTTTGGTCTATATTCTACGTTTTAAATACCTTTGTTTAATGTTCTCTTTGAGATTTATGTTTTACGAGATTTATTTTTTTACCCTCTCTGTAAATGTTAAGAATATAAACGTAAAATGTTACAATCATTGTGCATAATTCTGTCGTCAACATTAACGATCTAAATTGTACAAAGACCATTAACATTTGCTAATAATGTATCGTGAATAATTGTGATATTTGTTTTACAACAAGGAAAGGATTATTTTGCGTTTACTATGTAATTTTATCGGGAAAAACTTCCGAAAATAAATTGCATACTCAGACAAGGGGCAACAAAGCCTCAAGCTTAACTTTTACTATATTTTATTGTCAAGCTTTGCTCCATTACCTTGGCTAATAAGATAATATGTTATAAATCTTTCTTTTCAGAAAACAAGCTATAAAACCTTTGTCTAAATTCCATGCAAATCTAAAACAAGAACTATATTTTTTTAAAAGGGTAATCGACGTAGAAATGAAAAAAATGTAATGCCCCTTAAGAGTATCGTTTTCAGACTTTGGCAAACATTTAATGCGTGTAGTAATCGAAACTCCTATGTCCATAACAGTTAAATATTGAGTTTAATGCTTAAAGTGTTAATATCATTTTTAGTAAAACAAATTCAGTTTTAGGCATATAAGTATATTTATTCCATTAAGTTTAATTTTCCTTGGTTTAAACGTTTAGATATATAGAGGATATTTGTTTGTTTTTGTGGAAGATAAGAATTTATTTCATCGAGTGAACACCCTATGTAATATTTTCACGAGTTGCGCAGCCACGAGTGAAAATATAAACATATGGTGTTCACGAGATGAAATAAATTCCCATCTTCCACTAAAAAACAAACAAATTTTCTTTTTATTTTATGCCAACACGTCAAAAATGGGTATTTTATGACATTTTTACTCACGGCCTTCAATAAATTCCCCATGGTGAGCCCCAAATCAGTTAATGCGTACTTTGGTCAAACCGTTACTCCGCACACAAAAAAGTGCAGACAATCTCCAATACATATGATAACTTTACTTCTGCTGAAATAAACTGAATACACTTTCATCAAATAACATTTATTTTTCTCTACACAGTTTATCAATATTTATTGAATTTTAGCCATACATACTTTAATTATAAAAGCGGATTAATACCGAGTAATATTCAATGAATTGAATTGAAAGTCGGCCATATTGGATATTGTCCATGTGAGTTATGTAAACAAATCAGACATTTTAAATAATTTATGGCGAATTTCATCATTGTTCACAACTAGTTAGGCTCAGGAATTCAATATTATAACTGGATTTAACAAGGTAAATAAATTTCACTCGCTGTCACTGTCTGAAATACAGCGGATTCTCTTGTATTTCCCTTGATAAAAAAGTAGTTCCGGCACAAACAGTGGATTATCAAAATGGTAATTTCACTGATTCAAAACAGTGGATTATCACTTTTATCTCACTGATATTTCCCTATATTTCATTGGTAGGCATAAAATAAATTTATTTTATGGCTGTATTAATCTTATCATTATTGCATTAAATTTTAAAACATCAATACTGTTAACTAATGGCAAACTTCCATTTTGTATCTAACAATTTTATTTGTTACAAACCGATGTTTATTGATTTTAATACAGCCAAGCCGAAAAAAATGTTCTAGTATTATGAAAATATGTTAGCATTGTAACTTGCGATGCGTATACACGTTTAGTCAGTCACCTCAGAGCTCGTAAAAATTTCGTGGCCATACATTTATTTTAACGTATAAAAACTTTAACAATTCATCGTGGTTGCAAATGCTGAGCGATAATACAATACGTTTCTCCAGGAAATAAATCGAGAGTACAAAAAACAACAACAACAAAAAAACAACAACAGCAATTATTCAGGTACTGAAATTATGTACAACGAGAAAGAAAAAAAGTATAGTATTTTTGTGGATAACATTCTGCCGGATACATACAAACTATTCACCTGTAATGCAACATAACTTCATTAAGAAAATAAAAGTCATATTGTGTTCAAGTTGTAACCATTATATTTCCTCCAAGAATGTTATCTTTTATGCATGAATGTCAGAGCCGTATTGTGTTTGCGCGTGAAATGGTTTTGCCTATAGTAAAACATAAAACAGTTAGAGTTAGTGATGTTTGGGGATCCAGTTTTCCTAAACAAGAGGGCCAAGATGGCCCTATATAGCTCACCTGAGAATCATTGCATAGAAACATCAAAAATCAGGATGTAAGTAAGGAGGTCAAGGCCAAGATCATCCACAGTCAAAGATTTAATCTGCATGCAACATTATCTAATGTTTCATTGTTGTTGCTGAACAGAAGGTCTTCTAAGAATAGACCCTGTGACCTATTTTTTGACCCTGGATAACCCATATACCATCCCATTCTAGATTTTATCAGGACAAACATTCTGACCAAATATTAGGAAAATCGAAAGAAAAATACAGCTTCTATCGCATACACAATGTTTTTCTAAGATTTGACCCCGTGACCTAGTTTTTGACCCCAGATAATTCATATATAACCTCAACCTAGATTTTATTAAGACAATCATTCTGACCATGTTTCATAAAGATCCAATGAAAAATTCAGCCTCTATCGCATACACAAGGTTTTTCTAAGATTTGACCCTGTGACTTATTTTTTGAATCCAGATAACCCATATTCAATCCCAACCTAGATCTCATCAAGACAAATATTCTGACAAAATATTAGGAAAATCCAATGGAAAGTACAGCTTCTATTGCATACACAAGGTTTTTCTAAGATTTGACCCAATGACCTAGTTTTTTACCCCAGAAGACCCATATAAAATCCCAAGCTACATACCATAGAGACAAACATTCTGACCAAATATTAGGAAATTCGGATGTAAAATACAGCTTCTATTGCATACACAAGCTTTTTATAAGATTTGACCCTGTGACCTAGTTTTGGACCCCAGATAACCCATATACAATCCCAACCTCGATCTCATCAAGACAAATATTCTGACCAAATACTAGGAAATTCGGATGAAAAATACAGCTTCTATCGCATACACAAGGTTTTTCTAAGATTTGACCCTGTGACCTAGTTTTTTACCCAAGATGACCCATATCAAATCCCAACCTAGAATTTATCAAGACAAACATTCTGACTAAATATTAGGAAAGTTGAATGAAAAATACAGCTTCTATCGCATACACAAAGTTTTTCTTAGATTGGACCCCGTGACCTAGTTTCTGACTCAAGATGACCCATATACAATCCCAACCTAGATTTGGTTGGGCCAAACATCCTGACCAAGTTTCATAAAGATCCAATCAAAATACAGCCTCTATCGCATACACAAGGCAAATGTGAACAGACAGACGACAGACGACAGACGACGGACATCCAGCGATCACAATAGCTCACCATGAGCATTCGCTCAGGTGAGCTAAAATTACATTAACAAAAGGGTTTACATACATGGTACATCCTTCTTCTAACGAGCACGTTGTGTTTCTTATAAATTTAGATCTGCCTACGGTCTCGTGACTACCCGCCTAGGGTCTCGTGACTACCCGCCTAGGGTCTCATGACTACCCGCCTAGGGTCTCGTGACTACCCACGTGACCACAGCTATTTTACATTTTATTGTTGTATCAACAAGAAGGCGAAACAGTTGTTTTTCCCACAGATTTATAGATATGCATCGTCGGAGACCCCCGGTACATATTCCGCGAAACTACATAATGTAGTTTCGCGGAATATGTACCGGGGGTCTCCGACGATGATAGATATGTGGTTGTATAAAATTGTTTGAGTAGTCTGATTGGTCTTTAGGATCATAACTATATCACGTGATACTTTGTAAATCCTGTGAGTTAAGTTTATTTTATCTTTCTAAATGAAACTGGATCTTTAATTGTATTTGCACAAACAACATGTAAGTCACTTATTTATCCTGTTGCACTATCGTTATTAATGTACAAAACACATTTAAAAATAAGAGATAAATGAGCCAATGTCAATTGTTTACATTTTCTAGTGTACTGACGACTAGAGAAAACTCCCTTTTTATTTATCTTTATCGAGATCGCAGCAATATCAACTCTGGGGTGATTTTTTGCATTCGACCTAATGAGTTTGCCAAATAATAAATATTCTTTCATTTAGTGTCTGTATACCGTAATCGCTAGAAGTCGCATCATACAGTAGAGACCAATTACATGCGTAGGCAAATACAAAAACAAAGTTGTTGAGTTTATAGCATCCATGCCCAAAGGTCACACACTGAGTCACTGAGCCAGTAATATTTAGATTACTGTCACTCAAAATTCCTGTTTGTTATATGTTGTGGTATTTCTTCTTGTATATTGTTTGATATAGGTCTAAACTATGACCCTAGTACTTATGAATTTAAAAAAAAAATATTTTTTTAGCTTTTGAACTTCTAACATCCTTATAAGTTTCACTCTTTAAAATTTACTTTGTTAAATAGCCACCTTTACTCACAAACATAACATAGGTTATTTTCCCATCTGTTTCACCCACCTTACTAGCAGCTTCGTCTTCTGCTGTTTGATTTGTGGCATCAGTGTCCTCTATCGTGACCTTGACCTTTGGTTTAGCGCCCTTCTCCTTACCACCCATAGTAACGCATGAGTTCCCAAGTTTCCTCTACAGCCTTTCATTTATGTTCATATTTTATCGCGTCCTGTAATGTATACATAACTTAGTTATTCAAAGTTATAATTGTTTCCAGCAAAGTTCTTAGAGTGCGTGCCAACAAGTTAGATCTTTGAACTCTATTGGATGAGTCACTGAATTTGCTTTACTAAAAAGATTAAAATTAAAAAGCCTTTCATTTACTCTTGAATACTTACGTTTACATTGATTATAAATAGACTTAAACCAGAAAGACATTTGTGAAACATATATCGCTATACCCCATCGCATCTTTGATTTCAACATGTGAGCTTGACGTTTGGCCGAATCGGCCGAGTACCTTTCACCTTGAGTAGGGCCATGCTTAATAATCCTGTACAATTTGATGATTCGCAAAAAAACAAAGCACGCATGGCTGTACTTAACAATCCTGTACAATTTGATGATTCGCAAAAAAGCACATTCGTAGTGCATGGCTATACTTAACAATCCTCTACAGTTTGATGATTCGCAAAAAACAAAGCACGTTCGTAGTGCATGGCTATACTTAACAATCCTCTACAATTTGATGATTCGCAAAAAACAAAGCACGTTCGTAGTGCATGGCTATACTTAACAATCCTGTACAATTTGACGACTCGCAAAAACAAAGCACGTTCTAAGTCCATGGCTATACTTAACAATCCTGTACAATTTGATGATTCGCAAAAAACAAAGCACGTTCGTAGTGCATGGCTATACTTAACAATCATGTACAATTTGATGATTCGCAAAAAACAAAGCACGTTTGAAGTGCATGGCTATACTTAACAATCCTGTACAATTTGATGATTCGCAAAAAAAATCAAAGCACGTTCGTAGTGCATGGCTATACTTAACAATCCTGTACAATTTGATGATTCGCAAAAAACAAAGCACGTTCGTAGTGCAGGGCCATACTTAACAATCCTGTACAATTTGATGATTCGCAAAAAACAAAGCACGCATGGCTATACTTAACAATCCTGTACAATTTGATGATTCGCAAAAAACAAAGCACGTTCTAAGTGCATGGCTATACTTAACAATCCTGTTCAATTTGATGATTCGCAAAAAAAATCAAAGCACGTTCGTAGTGCATGGCTATACTTAAAAATCCTGTACAATTTGATGATTCGCAAAAAACAAAGCACTTTCGTAGTGCATGACTATACTTAACAATCCTGTACAATTTGATGATTCGCAAAAAACAAAGCACTTTCGTAGTGCATGGCTATACTTAACAATCCTGTACAATTTGATGATTCGCAAAAAAACGCACGTTCGTAGTGCAGGGCCCTGTGATCTGGTACTTTTGCCCATTGATCCAAAATTCTATGGGGTCATGCCCAACCATCCAGCAAAGATTGAAGTATTATGGGGATCAGATGTACTACATTAATTAATTAGAACTGTTTTTGAAGCATTATTCTTACACTAACTGACTAACTGGGTGCAAAATTAGGAAAAACTAGAACTATCGCTGAATGCGATTCATACCACCACCAATGTCCTTGACAGAAGACGACATGGAAAGGTGGTTAAGGGAATAACTTTAGTGGCACAAATACATATACATAAAAAGAAATTATCTCTGGTGAAAAAAACAAACAAATTGTACAGGTAATAGTATAAATATATATTGTCAAATCATGTTCGAAACAGTTACAAATAACATTTCATTTTCCCAATGTACTAAAACAAACAAAAGCAGTGAAGTTAAGAAAATAGCATAATTATGTCAAAATGTAATTAAGAGTGGAAAAACTTTGCATACTGAGCTTACTTGTGACCCTTTATATATTATATAGTTTCAAGTAAATATTTGTTCTGGTTTCAGAAACATTTAAGTATTAATGGTTATATCAGAACATTTTCTAAGCCTAAAAGGGGCATAACTTGTGTCATAATTCAATGGAATTGTAGAATTTTCGTCATCTGAGCTTGCTTGTAACTATTCATATAAATTTTAAGTTTCATGTAAATATCTATTCTGGTTTAAGAAATATTATAGTGAATAAATTTAAAGACATAAAAATGGACTTAACTTTGTTAAAAAACAATACAAAGTTATCCCCCCCAACTTTGTTTAGTTATGAAACTTGACCTGCATATCTTACTTGCGACACTCCGTATATATTTGAAGTTTCAAATGATTATCTCTTCTAGTTTTAGAAATATTCAAGTACATGTTAAAATTTCAGAACATTTTCTAAGTCAATTTTTGACCTTCAAGTGTGACCTTGACCTTAAGCCGGCAAAAGGGTAACATGGGTTCTGCACATCCCCTTGTTGAGGGGAACACTTGAGCCAAGATTAAAGAAAATCTTTCAATTAGTGTATGACTTAAAGAGCGGACACGACATAATGTCTAATATTTGATTGTTTGATATTTGACCTTCAATTGTGACCTTGACCTAGAGCTGACACATGGGCAATATGGGTTCTGCACATCCCCTTGTTGAGGTGAACATTTCAGCCAAGTTTGAAGAAAATCCTTCAATTGGTATAGGATTTATAGAGCGGACACGATAATGGAGACAGACGGACGGACGGACAGACGGACCGACGGACGGACGCGACAAAGCGAATCCATTATAGACCCCCTCCCAAATTTTGTGGTGGGGGTATAAATATCTTATTATCATGCCTGGTCATCGTTTAAAGCGACTGACTCACAGACGATGATAAAAAGAAAATGTTTATACATCTTGAATATCTTGCTGTAATCGTGAAGAACATATTTAAACTAAGTTACTGACTCAGTTTTTGTGACAGAAAAACATCAAAATATAAAGTTTTACACACTTTTATCGGTAAAAAATTTACCCCGTTAGTCACGGGGTAGATACTTTAGTTATGATATTAATTTTGAGGCAATCTATTAACGTCCTGGCTGAGTGGACTAAGTCGTCACTCTATATTTTACTGACCGAAAGGTCGTGGGTTCGAATCCTGTTTAAGTCAAAACTTTTTTCTTCAGTTTTCATGGTGTATAGAAGCATTATATTATATTTTTTCCATAGTATATTAAATCCTCTTAAATTTGAAAGAATGAAAAATTTCAGCAAAATTTTGTGAGTCAGTCGCTTTAAAGTTTGAAGGTGCTGTCTTCAGTTGTTCTCGAGTAAATTTTCAGAAACCATTTTCAAAGTGGAGGTCGTCTTCTTGCATATCCCATCCTTCACACCTGGTATAAAGTTCCAAGGCGTTCACAAGTTATTGATCGGAAACAGCTTGGTCTATAGACCGACCGATCGACATGTGCAAAGCTATATATCCTTATTTTTTCGAAGAGACTTTTAATAAAGATATTGATAAGATTCTAAGTTAAAGCAGTTCATATTATCAATCTGCTGCAGGCTACTTATAAATCACGACTTCAATCCTTTATTCTTAAACGATTATCCTTAATTCACACACAGAGATTCGTGTCAAACAATTCCCATCACTACTAGGCCCATTGAGCCTCAGAAATGACTACATTTTTTCTATCAAGAGAAGGCAATATTTACATAATAGATTTAGTGCATGTTAGATGCTTCTCATTTGAAGACAGTTGGGCTGAACATGAAATTATTAAAAAGTAGTAAAATGTAAACAAACTGGAATTTTGACATCCATACAAAATACTAATTCACTATATCTTTACTAGTGTCCAAAAAGCAAAAGAAACAAAACATGGTTCAACTATATGGCTTATGAGTACCATTTGGAAATTGTAACAGTACACTAAAAATAAAAAGCTTTTCAGAACTGAAAAATAGTAGCATTTTTGGGGGGCTTAATGGGCCTTTAACATATTAAACTGTTTTACCAGTATATGCTTGTATCTTAAATATTTCTGCTTCTGCAGTATTGCGATTACACACATATCATCTATGATAATTATAATCCACAATGCCAAAAAAAAATTAAAAAAAAGAAAGGAAGAAAAAGAAATATTTTCACGGATAGACAATATTACACTGCACCTTTGATACGCGTTAAACAAAGTCTTGTTATTTCAATACGAAAATACTTGGCATAGATACAAATTGTAACTTAAACTGCTATCGGAGAGCTTCTTATGTGTTCATTATTACTTTGTAAAATATCCATCGCCATAACATATTCGTGTATTATACATTTATAAACGATGCTCCGAACAGTGTGTATATGACTTGACTATGCGGCTTCGTACCAAAACACATGAAGTTGGATGCGTAAATACACAGAACACGAAAAAAAGACTTTTAGCACGTTCTCAATTTTTTTTTATTTTTTTTCCCTTTTTTTTATAAAACCAGTGTCATTGAGCCCATTTAACGCATTGGTACCTTTGTGTAGTCGCTGTTTAAGTTTCATGTACACAATTCCTATAACCAATCTTTAAATTTTCTTATCGAAACATCTGGTTAGAAACTATGTCAGAAAAGAAAGTGAGAAGAAAATCATTTGTAATATATTCATTGACTTGTATGCAGAAAATTATTAGATTAGAAGATCTTGGTAATCACAAACAAACAAACTCTGAAACAAGCATGCTAACAAGCAATTGTACAACCACTTGAACCAAACAAGCAACAGCGTCAACAATTAAACAAAAACAAAAAAAGCAGGCAAACAGGCAGACGAACTGTCCTTGGCCTTATCACACTATCACTTCTTGTTTTTAGTGTCAGATTATTTCTGTTGCATGTTGAAACTTAAGATCACACAGTGCCATTATTTGCTTCGAGGCATGAAAATAACTGCAAAAAATGATGTAAAAAAAAGTTCAGCAAAAAGACATATGGAAGCTGTCGAGAATTTCGATAACAGAATTTATTTTTTTGTTTACGTGTAAAATATCATGAAACTGAGTCATTTCTTAGGAAATGGTGAATTCACAGTGGGCTACAGGAATGAGTAATGGCCTCCCTAATACCTCTTCTAATCAAAATGCATTCTAGAACATTTTTCAGGCAAACATTTTTCCAGGGCTGATATCCTGACACTGTCATTGTGATGATGATACTCTTGGGCCATATAGCAGTAATTAAGTAACAGCTTGAAGGAGACGTTGTTAAAAAAACGTGTAATAGTTCAACACGGTGTATGGAAAGGATGTGCAGTCTTATTTCTAGTTTCAGACATTAAACAAAATGTGGTTCTGTAGCTTTCAGCAATAATTTGGAACCCGATAAAAATCTTATTCACCCCATCCCTTCTACGCCCTCCCCCACCCCGGTTCTTCCGCAGAACGCAGTTATCTCCTACAACGTCAACAGGCAGAGATAGTCTCAGTAAACCACAGACGTGTTCTGACTATAACAGGCAATGATTACTCACTGTACTTATGTTATTAATACTACAGAAATTCTGGGGAGGGATTGGAGGGCATGGTAGTCAGAATAATTCAAGTGACGTCTTGAGCAAATTCTGAGATATTTTTGTTATGGGTCTGAATCTCCCTAGATATTGACCCATACAAAAAAATACACAATATCTCGACTTGCGTACAAGTAGTTGGACTAGAGGGCATGGGAGAGGTAGGGATAAGGGAAAGAACCACTAACAGTGATTGTGTGTTCATGTTTTTCAGTTCAGAATCATTTGTCAATGTTTGCCAAGTTGCAACTAATTCTTTATTTGGACGGCATGCTGTATTTGGCATGCTGTATTTGGACGGCATGCTGCGAAACATAGGAAATGCATAAGCTAAATTAGTGTCAATTTGTTAAACTGCTCGTAGAATCGTTTTAGACAGAAAATTAAAATATATGTATGTATGTATAATATAATGAATTGTATTAGGGTAAACTTATCCAAATATTTGCTTGTTTGTTTCCTGTCTCCTTTAGTGAGTTTGGTTTGCTGCTTTCATTCGGCAGAAAATTTACTGTGCTCTTAAACAACCAACTTTTTCAATGTATACTGTTTGGAGATAAACCAAAAGATGATAAACTTTAGACGCAATATTTCCAGTTTGTTATATCTTAGAAGTTTTGATAACTTGGTTATCAAATAATTATTTACAGAGCTTTAACATCGCTCGTGCAAAAAGAGATGTATAAAACGGTGATATTACAGTCAAATAAAAAATATACTTCATTTATAAAATAAGAATGTGGAAAATAGTGAATTTCTGCCATAATTTTCTCTAAACACATCTTTATAATTATCTGCAAGAACATAAATACATGAATTAATAGATTTATTCATGGGTTCAGAACATATATCCTGTGTCAATTTTGATCGCAGAAATACGGCTAAATTATCAGTTGAATAAACAGACCCGGATCTAAAGCAACAAGGCTGGATTTCACTTTTCCTTCAAAAACACTTATTGTGTTATTACAGTTGGCCAAAAGTACATTAGCAGACGAAACTGCGGAAGGAATCACACATGCTTGTCAAGATGAAATGATTATAAATGACTGAGTGTTTAGAGTTAAAACATTGACATGTTGTTCTGGTTAAAATTCTAAAACTACTTAATCTTCTTAAACTCTGAGTCACTGTCTGCAAAAAAAATCAAAACCATTTGTAATCTCATTCAAGGTTTAAGTGTGGATCCATTTTAAACCAAAATGCCCTTCTATTTTTTAACTATTGGATTATTTTGCTTTTGTTAAATATTTCTTCCCTTTATGATTTTAATAAAAAGACATTTTAACGGGCAACAGTCACAAGATTTCTTCTTAAGTGATTTGCACCTATTGGTAACACTGCTATATCGTAATCACTAATTACAACTCATGAATATTAATTAAAGCTACTTAAAGCAACATTGCAACTAATTACTATTCATGAACAGCAATTAAAGCAGTACACAATGTCAATTGTGTACACATGGTGTATTTTCATGTGGTAAATGGCATGCAACTCGGCAGCAATATTTTATAGATTTATGATATTTTAAGAACAGAATGACTCAACGTGCAAAATCTGCTATTGATTTGAAGTAACAGCCTTCGAGTGCTCACGAGACATTCCTGACGCGACATCGCGATTACGTATTATAAATGTGAAATCGTGCGAGCTCGGGTCGACCAAATCGATCGCGACGGCGATTGTAGCAAAACTCGTCCTACAGTCAATATCAATATTGAAGATATCAAAGACTTATTCTTGTACTTATATAGATATGAATGGATACCTCCTCACTAAAAGTATCAACAAAATGATTGACTGAAAAGATGCCTTTGAAGATAAAACGAAAATGTAAAAGTAATGGTCGATTATAGTTCAGTTTATAAAAACAGCTGAAACATGCACTCTTGGCGTCTTGCAACAGAAATTACTGTCTGTTTGCAAACGGAAAGATATAAAACACTTCGAAACAACATTAAACAGGTAAATTGCTTGAATAATAGAAGTGGCTGATTCAGAAGCTAGGATTGTAAAGCAAAGAATAGAGTAAGTAAATCGCATATAACAGATAAACCACAAGTTACGTAATAAAAACATACAATAACAAAAGCGATCATGTGATTGGACCGACACAATAATGTAATACAAACATGAAATGTTAGAACAAACGGACGAACATATCTAACACAAGATTACTGAAGTTACGTGGCATAATAACAGAGGATTTGGTACATTTGCAAAACAGAGAAAATGTATTCAGTATTTCAGCACAAGAAACGTAGATAAGAACCTTTTTCGAAAAAAATAAATATGCTATAGTCATGGAAACACGTGCAATACATGTAAGCGTGTAATAATTTTATGACTGTCAATCAATAGTGTTAACTATAGCTGTTCTAACCTTATTAAATCGACCAGAAATCTTCCATCAAAAATCGATTTTTTTACTATTACCTTTCAAAAAATATCCATCAATGTTCCAATAACGCTAAATGTTGCACAATCGACAACAACACTTTTTTCCCAAAAATTCAGTTTAGCTCAATTCTGAATGTTTTAGCATAAACTCTCTCGCCTACATGTTACAACGTTCAGATATCCGTAATATGAATCATAAATCGTCTGAGAGACCTGTAGCAGAGAGAGCCACAAATACTAAATGTTAGGATGTCAGAATCTGATGGCTGAGAGAGAGAGAGGGGGAGAAAAAACGCTTGGATATTGGCCTGAAAGCTTCTAGGTGATAGGTTTACTGTATTTGTTATAGTGTTTTGAAGATAACATCTAAGGACTTGTATGTTAATCTGATAAAGTAATTTACTAGCATGTAAATAAGCCCAGTTGCCTCAGAATGCTTTTGCCATTAAGCAATTCGGAGTGGATAAAAGTCTGATCGATGATGAATGGATCTGTTTTATCTATTTTCTGATTATCCATCTAGATAAGTCTTGGCGAATATTCTCCTGTGTAGTTCTGCAACATTTTGTCAGTAAACTTAACATAGTAGTTAATTTAAACGAAGACAAATAGTTTCTGAATCGGCTCTCTTTCTGAATTTAATTTTAAGCTGAAAATGTACTATAAACAAATCTGAAAAAAAATACAAGTAGAAAAAAAGAAGAAATGAAGACGTTTTTAACGTAGAAAATTAGTAAGCGTAGTATTAATCGATTATGTGGCAAATTCAGTGATGATAATTTTTTTCGGTCAAGTCGAAATGAATGTGTTATGTAATTTCCCGATACAAGTGCATGTAAATATATACTCATCAAAAAAAGAAACCTGACAGTGTATGTTTTATTCATTTTTTTCAGAAAATAGACAATACAGCATAACAACAACTTTTGGGCATGTTAAAATGATCCATTCTCAACCCAGATATGCATTTTGGTTTTAATGGTCATGATTTAAGTTGGTTAAATTACGTTAGGGGTAAAAGTTGAATTTATCAGTTTGGATGTAATGTCATTGACATTTTGTCTGGTGGATTTGAACCATTTAGATCACAATTTAATAATGTGCAAGTGTTCTGGTATTGAAATCAATATCGGACGCGAGCACCTCTAGCTCTAATGAGTGTATCCACGCGTCGTCGCATCGAATTGACGTAACGTTGTACAAGTCCGTTGGGAAGATTGTTCCATTCATGAATCAATGCATTTGTAAGCCCTTGGATATTAATTTTATTTAATGTACCTTTGGGCATTTAAGCTGCCTCGCATAACGATGAGTCGGGTTTTCTGACCCCCCCCCCCACACACACACACACCATTATCCCACCCCATACCATTACGCCACCACCCTCTAAACGATCATGTTCTCTAAAACAGACGGGCGCAAACCGTCCACCTTGCCGGTGATAGACTCGTGTGCGGCCGTCGGCATTACTCAGATTGAATCGCGATTCGTCCGAAAACAGGACAGTGTTCCAGTCACATCGACGCCAGTGACGATGGGCACGTGCCCATGCCATAGGGGCCTGACGATGGCGTTATGTCAGTATACCACTGGTATATGGGCGTCGGGCTCAAATTGGGCGTCATTGTGTGCGTAACCTATTGCGTATAGTTTTAGCACTTACGTTAAACAAAGGTGCCGCAACGTCGCGGGTCTGAAGCGGTTAAGTTAGTGCATTGAACACGATCATCCCTTCGGGTACTTGCCCTTGGTCTACCTGACCTGGGATGATCGGACACACCACCTGTTTGCATAAAACGTCTAACAAGCTCATGAATTGTGTTGCGACTGAAGTTAAAGGTTCTGCTAACGTTGACAACGGAAGCACCGCCCTGGAGCATTCCAACAGCCCCATTTCTCTCGGCTTCTGACAACCGTGGCATTGTAAAACTTGTCAACTTTAGATGTGAATTTCACTGTGTGATCACTGATGACATGTATAGAGCTTTGTAACACTGTCTACCGGTTACCGTTCCGCGTGCACGAGCTCCATGTGCAAAAAAGGAAATTTAACGCCTAGCTGCATTTGACTGATAACATGACGTCGAAACGATGCACGTGTAAAGTGTGTCGATAGTACATATCTGTGCAATATACACAATTTGGATAAATTCGCAGACGTGCAAAATATTTAAAAACTAAAAGTGTCAGGTTTCTGTTTTTTGTTGAGTGTATATTCAGATTATGAATAATGCTTACAAGAATCGCTCGCTCCCATTAAAAACCGCACGTGTGCCAATATGCGTAAATAAAAAGCTAATACCACTGCACGTGCCCAGGTACATATATCAAACCTATGCACGTGTGTGCTGGCTGACTACAGAGTCATGTAGATTTCATTCATACGCTCTGCTTCACTATGTACAGAATCATTAAAACACCTATATAATAATCTATACCTATGTACCACGTGCAACTCACATTTCAATATAAATCAACATTGCTGTAATACAAAATGTAAAACAACCAACACACTTGCTGTAAATCTCTGCATATCTTCACTAAAAAAAATATCGTTGCACAAACATTTTGTGAAATGATTTGCTTTTGCATTGCGCAAGTGACGTAGCCGATAAACGTAATGTAAATGTTTCTATTGAAAAACTAAACCAGGGTATGTTCTTGGTAACTGTGTCTTAACAAGATGAAAGGGAATATAGTCGGACTCCTTACCCAGAGGTCGCAAGTTCGGCTTTAAACAGACTAACATAGTCCCTCCATGAGAGGTCACCAACATTTATTTAAAACAGTGAATCACAGTAAATTATATAAAAGCAAATCGTTACTTAGATTATTGCTGTGGAGTGACATAATTTTAAAAAAAAAATGTCTAGCTTCCTTGAAAATAATATATGAATTCAGTTACAGAACGAATATGGTACTGCTTGATTTAAAAACATGAGTTACTTGTGCGCGATGGTGTACGAGACACAACTGCGTAAGACTGGCAGTATTTTTTTGTAGCGTTTACCTCCCTTACATAATTTCGTCGAGAATCTGAGGATATTTTCATAAATTTAAACGGTACTGACATTTGATCCTAAAACTATAAAACAACAAAAGGACAAGAGAAACTACCGTCTGTTGTCTAGGAAATTACGTTTGCTAATTCTCGACTGCCCCTGGGATAGGTTTGCTCGACTGGTTTTCCTGTTGTCCAAACTGCGTGTCAACAGAATTGAAGCGATCAGTAATGAAAATGCAAAATGAACCATACTTATAGGTCGAAATAGGGTTTACTGCTGGGACATTAAAATCGACACAAATGTTTGAAGATTTCTGTATACCTAATTTTAAGCCTTAAATTTCATTATGATTAATCTGCCCACCGAATTTCGTGATAAACAAAGAATGTTTGTGAGGATTTTAAACAGTCAAGCCAAGAAAGAACTTTGCATACAATGGCAAGATCATTGACAATCCCAGGGCCGGATCCAGAATTTTTTGACTGGGGGGGGCTTGGGGGGAAGGTACGGAAGGGAGTGACCCCCTTCTGTAAGGGGGGGGGTTGGGGGGCCTCCCCCAAGAAAATTTTCTAAAAAGGTGGACTAAATGGCTCATTTTGGTGCATTTTAGGCATAAAAATATAATGAAATTTGTGTGAGAATTTAAAAGAAATACACTGGTATTTTTTGTTCAACTAAAGCAAAAAACATATGACAAGTTTTAACTTTTTTTATTTTATATTTATAAAGTCCTCTGAAACAAATAATTTATAAATAAATTAATTTTCATAATAAATAACAACGTCATCACATTATCCAATCTCCTCGCAGTGATCTCCCCTTCATTTTTTGGAAAGATCTCTGCAGACACGGGTTAACCTTAGCTGGATTTCAGCTATATAAACATGTATGAACTTTTTTAAAGAATTTATTTTTTTCTCTGTTTAGTTTAGTTACAATTGGAACTGCATCGATTAAACATGCCTGTGTGTAATTAAATTTTAAAAAATGTAACTTGCAAAAAAGTTTAAAATTTTGTTTATTTACTTTCGACCATCATCACGTGACATGACTTTCGGCAGTGTTTACTGTACTGAAAGTATGGAAGAGAAGTAACCGCTGTGTGGAGTTTGCACCATTCGGAACACATCGGGCGACTTCAATATGTCTTTTTACGAAGTTGTCGGAAAAGGCCGAGTTGTTACGATTGGAGTTTGCACAATATCATCAGGCAACTGATCATGGCCAGCAGACGCACATTTAACAACTTTATCAAATACGTCAAGGTTACTAGACGCTTGAAAACTATACATCATGATCAGTCTGGAGAATTCTCTTATAATCCGTGCCGCCGAATATACGGTATATTGTGTAATTAATTTACACGGCTATAAAGTTGCGAACTCGTTATCAGTTGTTACGCAATATTGCATGACCATTGCAAATTGAAAGGTTGACTGTGTTTCTTTTACAAGGTGAAAAGAGCTGAAAAAATGTTTAAGAGTCTTTGAAAATGAGCCCTTTTATTTTTTTACAAACGGGCCAGCTGGGGGGGGGGGGCTTGGGCCCTTTAAGCCCCCCCCCCCCCCCCCGGTAAATCCGGGCCTGCAATCCTAATGTTGAAGAAACACATGATGGCGATGTCACATAAAAAGGGTATAAATTCAAGGGGAGTAACTACAACGGTCACCAATTATTTAAAATTTAGTTAGCTCCCTTACAAAGGATTTAAGCGTGATCTTTTTGGTATTTGTTTTGTTCTGTTTTTCGAACTTGTATCAATATTTAAATATCGTAGGCGGGTAGTTTCCTGGGATATGAAGTTACCAGTGAAAATTCGTTGTCAGAAACTGGTATAGATACCGTAGAATGCAATCTGACTATGACTGAACCCTGGCCCAAATATTCAGATGTAGTGGCGTTTACGTCTTTGAATGCGATGATAAGAATTGAAAGTATGCATTAACAGCGTCTTAATATGCAGGACTATAATTGAACCCATGCCCTTCTATCAGTATGTAGTTACAGTGGTTTACAAGTCACCCTAGCTACAAGACCCAGGAGACGAGTTGTGCTTTCCAGTCACGCACTCAACCCAGTCATTTATTGTATTTGGTCATTTTAGATCCAAATGGTTCATTTTGTCACTTCAATAATTTTGTTAAATCCCATAATGTAAACTTGCACATTTTAAAAGGAACTTTTAATGTTAAAGATAAACCGAATCTAGTCCAGCTAGTACTTATATTCAAAATTCTATTTCAGATTGTGTTATAAATTATTACCATATACCATATTCTTACGGGGGCAACAAATATTCAGACATTAACAAAGGACTGGATCCCCTGCCAGAATTCGAACTTGCCACATCCGGTTTAGAAGTCCAACACTTAACGTCACAGTTGGTTGTTACTCTGGTAATACTGGTGACATTTCAAATGCAATGCAAACTGCAAATCAACACACAAAGCCTGGGATATTTTTAGATTTTTTATTGAAGATACGAAGTGATTCCAGCACTTTATGTTGGAAGCATATGACAGAACAATTATTTCAGGTGAAATGTAACAAATTTTGTTGGCTAAATTATTTTCAAAATAGTCTTCATGTATAAAATACTCCAGTAAAACAAAAATAAAATAACTGATTTGTCTGATGTTCTGTTTTAACCTGGATTTATCAAATATTTCATAGAAGAGAACAGAAAAGAAAGAGTCTAGAAAAATAGTCTGGAGAAAAAAATACTAACAATTTTCAGATAAACATTTCTAATGATTGAAAAAATATAACAAGAATTGTGTGCTGTATTTTTTTTTAAAGCTTGTTTTTAATAATGTGTCCTAACTGATAAAATGAAATGATATGCACTTTACAAAAGAATGAAGACTTTAGTATGACATTTAATACTGATACGATGATAAATGGTTCAGACATTAATAGAGCTCGAAAAATTGTTTTACAATACAACATTTTTCTGATTCATTCCTATATAATATTAAATATTGTAAGCTTTCTTTATTCCAATGCAATATGTATTTTCCATTCATAGCCTGTTCTAAAAATAGTAACAACTTTTTCACTAACACTGACTCAAAAGAATAGGTCTTTAGAATGTGAATTGCCATACTTTCAATTAAAATGAAATCCGATTCTAAAAGGGGAAAAAAAAGAAAACGCTTTTCTCTGGTTAAGTTCCAAATATTGAAAAACCTGCGATTTAAATACTTTGATAGAAAATAGACCTTTCAATGAATTAAACATATCAAAAATAAATACAGCAAATTGTTGGGCTGAAGAGTGCTTTCTGACTGAAAATGACTTAAAAAATATGTTTCCAATTATTGGCTGAAAGAGCTAAATCTATTTTCAGCTAATAAAAAAACTTTGGCATTTAAGGGAAAAACATTATTGAATTCCAAATCTCTATATTCCATTAACAAAACAGTATAAAGTGTGCAAACAAGTAAAAAGAAATACTTCCACAAGAAAAGTGCTTGTACAAACTGAAACCATTTATAACATTTTTTTTTTCGTCACAGGTTCTTTAACCAAACTTGTTGATGTTGCATTTAACACCTGGCAATCACAACAAATGCCAGTCATTTATTCTCTGCATATTTTCTAATTACTGTTGCTTTTAGTTAAAACACTGTTCAAACATTTGTTGTTTTTTTTTCGTTATGAAATCCCATATATACTTATAGCAAGCTTTTTTTCATCAATCAAGTGAGAGATTAGACACATCCAAAATCATGACCAATGTTGCTTTTTTTTACAAACAAATCAAATGGAATTCTCTTGCTTGCTTTTATAAAAGAAAACCTACATGTATTATGGCTGAAACAGAACAAAGTCTGTATGTCCTAACACCATTAATCCAAAGGTATGAAAACACAGTTCTCAAATCAAGAGGAGAAAGTGAGAAAATGCTTTATGTTTATTTTATACCACTTACTACTTTTTAGCATCCTCCCCCCTCCCTCCCCCTCAAAATGAACAATGCATACAACAGAAAACAGTTGAATATATCAACACATTTAATTACAAAAGAACTTTTTTAAACTTTAGTCGACAAACCCACCTGTGATTTAATGCTCTGGAAGGTTTTTGTAACATTTATCAAATGCTCATCTATGTCACATCAAAGGACCAAACAGCATGTGTGAAACAAAGTCATTGACAAAAATCAGCACTTTCCTAGAAAACAAAGGTGTACAAGTATGATTGGAAAACTGGAAAACTGGGAAACAATAAGACAATTCAATGTAAGTTTAAGTTACAAGATACAATTACTCCACCAAACCACAGAGCTTCCTCTATGATCTGAAGATGAAAGAAAATGCCTCCAAACATGTAATTTATGATTCAATGCATTGTACTTGTCAATACATAGAAAGTAGAGAAATCTTTGATTATTTAAACAAAGGAGAACACATAGGGATTGGCATTATGGCTGTTTATGTACATGTACAAAAAATATATTTACCATTGTAACTGTTTAAAATAACAACATAATCTTCATCTTTCATAACTTCATTTCCAAAACAACTTGGAGTTTGTCTGCTTTCATCTAAATTGAGAATGTATTTTTTCAAAATGTATTTCTACACCAAACCACAAGTATGTCATGAAGGGTTTATTGTACTTTTAATTCTTATTTTACTGAAGTTTGTCTAGGAACATCGACCTGTAATTGCCAAATCCCCTAATGTCAGTTCTCCTTTTTTTAGTTTTTTTCGATCTTGGAAAACATTTCAAAGATCTGCGAAAAAAAAAGTACGAAAAATCTGTTGGGTTAGTTAAAAAGCACAGCAGACGACAATCAGGATATAAATAGATAATTCAGAAAGTCTTTAGTCCAAGACAAGACTGTGGTCATTTTTGTCTACAACACAAGAACTTTCAAAAAACCCGGTCATAATTACACATAAAAACTTGACCTTTCAACTTGAGAAGGTCAATATTGTCCTATATTATACATACATGTATATCTGACAAAAATTAGAACACTGTCAATACGTAACATAATGGAATCTAAAAGTATTGTCACTTCAGTTGACAGCATTTCTGATATATTCAAGTTTTTTTCTCCTGAATTTATTTTTCTTAAATGGTTCTTAAATGGGCTTTCAAGAAAAAGTAACTTATCACAGAATCTGCTCAAAATAATTTAAAGAAAAAGTTACTTTTTTATGAGGTCAAAATTTGTGCAAAGGAACCATTTTCCACTGAATGAAATATGTGACTGTCTCCTCTACTATGTCCAGTATTTACTTTCATCTACGTGCTCTGACTCCAGTCCAGAAAAATTTGCAATACTTCTCCCAAACATCGTAATGATATGAAACCAGCAAACTGTTAAAGTAACAACATTAACACACATTTAGCACAAAGACCTCTGCAGTGGTTTTCTGATAGTTCAGTGTGTAGACAAACTTTGTGATAGAAAAAGAAGACTGTTAGAAGAGTATTAGGGAAAACAAACATCAAAGAACAGCTCTTAAAGAAAGAACAGGGTCGTGTAAATATAAAACTTGTAACAAAAACACACCTGAACTTTTGACATGCAAAAGGTTCAAATGTCAGGGGAAAAAAAAACATTACGTTGATTTAAATAAGTTACAAAAAGCTTCAAACATATCTATGACTTATATATCCACTGTTATCATTCCTTTTCAGAGCTTCTGACATGTGTAAATTTCCGCAACTGTTTTTCATGAGCAAACTGGTATTCTACTTATTTATACAGTCAAAACATTTGATACTGAAATATCATAAAATCCAGATGCTATCCTATACAGAAAATGGAACTTTCTCAGAACTGATTTTAATATTAGTTGTATTTTTTTCCTTTTTCATCACTGGTTATCCTCACATGCATTACGAAATTAAATACTGTAAACCTCTGTCATAAATTAATGATAATTTAAAGAATGTTGAACATGGAATTAAATTCAAGAACATGTGACTACAGTTCTTCAATTTTCAGTATTATGGAATTAGTGAGCAAGGCACACAACTGGAATTTTTCAAAAAATATTACCATGGGAACCTGGTAAACAGTGCTTGGATAAATCATAGGCTTTACTTTAAACAAAAAAAGATATATATATTATTTACAATACATAAATGTACAAATTTACAACTATTTACAAAAAAAAGTTTCATAAATTATATTTATAGTCAATAAAAATCTCATACAAGTTCAGGGGTTTGTTAACATAAAACCATTCTGCATAAAAAAAAAAGAAAAAAACAAAACAAAAAACACGACCTTCATTTAAAACAAAGCACTTCGTCTTTAAAATTCCTAACAAATCTCTTTTAAATACTTTTGATTTTTTTTTAAAAATATAAATACATAACTTTTTAATATTTCCTTTTCATAATTATTTTTTTAGCGAGTATCTTGCCAGTTCGCATCTGCGGCAGAAATTTATCTCCCTTGTCAAACATCTATGACGATGTAAATACTTCATACGGTTACGTTACACATTAACTTTAATGTAGTCTAAAAATTACACCATACTGCAAATATAGATTGTACAACCTAAAAATTAATTTTACAAACTTACAGTTAAAGCAAAGTGAAGGTAATTAAAAATTTCTCTGCTTCAGAGTTTAGGGTATTCCATTTATATACTAAAGTAACACTATTTTACTTAAATTAACAAAATCTGGTGAAGATAATGCAAGTCATGGTCATTTTGATTGTAGAATCATTTCTCATACCTCTAACACATGGACAAGTCATTTGTACTCTTATTCCTTTTGACTTAGAAATTTCAGGGGGCGGAATGTGTATCTTTCTTAAGAATTTCTGATAAAAAAGGGCATGTTAGGGGTTTAAATACAGCTCATTCCAGAATTCTGACAGGTCCATATAACTGACCCGTTGTTAAGAGCTGCTTTTTTTTCAAATATTCTTCAAAAGGAGATTTATTTAGTCTTCCTAAGAATTACAAAAGAGTTGTTTGACAGTTTCTATATAATCCTGTACCAATTCACTTGCAGTGTTTTTTAATTTCTTTCAAGAAAAAGAGATTTGACAGTAACAACCATTTCCTCTAACTACTGAATGAAGCCGTAAACAATTCCTTAATAATAAAACCTGTCTATCAGATAGAAAGTCGAACAGATGAAAATATTTACAATGAAATTTGATGATCAATGCCTTTAACCGTTGTCTGAAATAAATTCACATCAGAAAAATTCTTTCAAAGACAGTGTTTCTATTAAGTCCCGAAATTCCTTCCTTCATTAAAATGTCATTTCCTTAACAATGTAATTGTCACACACACACACACATATCATGTTCAGAACTTGCATGACAAAGTAACTGTAGAACTATTTCAATTTTCTACAATTTAATTCACACTGATTGCAGGTTTAAAATCTAATAATTTTCACATCTGACTAGATTCCATTGTTAACCCCTACGTCCTAAGTTAACGATCAATTAATCCACAATTCAACGTCATTTTCTAATAATGTCCATGAAATCTTGTCTTTAGAAAAAGTCTTTGTAGAAAAAGTTGATGTTTTTCTCACTGAAACAATAAATACATTGTAAATCCACTTGGCAGTTTTGGAATTTTTATTACTGAAATCTGCTGTTTCAGTACATGTCTTGATGTTGTGTTAAAATCGTCAACACAGGTTGTTGGGGTTTCACATTCAGCTATGTCAGTCCCAACTACGCCTCATCTGGTAAAATTGTGATGCACAATCTTCTTTCAGGCCAGCGGTACGTTTTTGGTAAAAGAAGCTACAAGAGAAAAAGATAATTTAACAGTCAAACTGTTAAAATTTTAAAGCTGTCATTTCCATCTTCATTTTTTCCATGAATTAGAAAACTGTTTTTAGGGGCCATACTCTTACAAGCACTCACAAATAAAGTTTTGCTTTGCTGGAATTATTGGGATATGCAAAAATAAGTTGGTTAAAATAACTGGAAACAATTTTTAAGTGTGGAAGAAAAAATTAAGTCAGGAAGTATTGGTATAGCCTTAGACAACTCGACTCCATCAAATTAACGTTCAGCCTTTCTGCAAACACAGTGAATTCAGACAACTTTATTCATAAACAGAAAGATGAAACCAAAGTAAATATGGAATTTCAACTGTACAATCACGTGAACAGTCTTGAGATGTTGCATGGGAATAATTTCTACAAGTAACAGCAGTTCAATCACATTGATAAAAACAATATTTCCCTCCTTTTTATAAGGGATTAGAAATAGTAGGGACTGGAGAAAAGGAGTACAAAATTATACATTGCAATCTGACTGTAATAAAGTGTCCGAGTTTACTGAATCTGGTTTTGGTACATACCTCTTCAGGGTTAGATAACTCCTGTAGGTCTATACACATTTCTTCAATGAAATCGTCAGCAAGTAGAACCTGTAACCAAAGGCCATGGGCTGCAAATGGATGTTCTTCGTCTGCTATTGAGCCATTTACACTTGGCGAAACTAATGTGATTGCGGAATCGTTTGTGGCACTCATAAATGTAAAATGTCGTCCATGCCGTAACCTTCCCCTAAAATACAGATGAAACAAATATGTAAATCTCAGGACCTTTGTTACAGGAACATCATATTTGCTTTTGTGTGAGATGAAAATAAACTAAATAATAATCAGAATGACTTTATTTAATGTTTTAAAATTCTATCATCTGAAAAAACAGTGTTAACAAAGCTTCAGAGGCTGAAAGTGTGCCCAGAGATGTAAAATGAAACTCATCTAAATATCTGTCCGAAACTAATGCAGATGTTCAACAAAATAAGCAACATGTATACCTTAGTGCCAGGGGTAGCAATGAGGCGGCTTCTAAATTAAACTTCAAGTGAACATATTCCAATGTTCTTGTCCGTAACAGTTCTGTCGGTGCATCAGAACTCTCAGTACTGTCTATTGATCCTTTCCGGGAACGGGGTCTACAGAGACAAACATTGTAATGGTTAAAATACTGTAAATTAATGCTTAGAAAAAGATCATATACACTTGTTTTACAAGTCTGAACATAAAATAACCTCATACTTTTAACATTTATGTTGAAATACCAACTAAAACTATTACCTAAGTCTGCAAAACGGACTATTTTAAGTAAAATGTAATCAAATTATAAATATCACAAGTCAGTTTTATAAAAGAGCCATCTAGAACAACAAAAGAGACCTTTCTTAGTTCACAGATATTTTTTTCCGACTATAAAACTATAATCTACCTGAAGTCTCCAATGTTTGGTCTAAACTGTGGATGCAATCCTCTTGACAATGTTTCTTTAATCTGTTCAGATTCTACAAAGCAGAAAACACAATGGTGTAATTGCCAATCAAAATACATGCATTGTAAAAGTATTTCTTATACACATTAAATCTGTATCACAAGTCTGAGAATTTAATTATGTATTTTTGTCCTCAGGAATGTCATTTATTTGGACACAAACTAATGATTCCACAGGACTGTTTATGTCTTTATATTTCAAAGGTTATGTCTTTAGACTTTACAGATATTGAATGATTTCTCTATGCTCTGCCTGGGTATGAAATATGAAATGGTCTTTTTCTAAATAAAGTCAGATGTATCGAAAGTTCTCCTTAAAATACAAGCCAAGAGGCTACATGTTATAACACCAATAACATACAGCCCTAACACAAATTACAAAATGTGCTAATCGAGGAAGATACACACTTAGCTAACCTGCTAAAACATTCTGCCTACCCGCTAATAAAGAATTTTTTTAGGGACATCCCGAACAAATTAGCAGTGTGTAGTTTTCATTAGCAATTCTGATTGGCTAGAGGTAACTATCTAACCAGATTGTGTCACATGATGTATCAGAACAGTATCCATCATTTATGTGTACAGTATCATCGGCACATCAGAAAAAAATTTTATAACAATGAAATCCTATCAGATACACTAATTAAGGGACTAGAAACTAATAATTTTACATTTTTAGGAAACAAATGCTTAAAATGGTGACTATAGTTCAAATCAACAACAATGGATCACTGAGAAAGATAACAGAGCAACATGTCTGAAAAAACGGTATTTACAAAAAGTTTGCCAAAACTGACAAATTGAATCTGACAATCAACACGTTGAACTGAATCGTATCAACTAAATAATGTGTGTTTGCTGTAGGTAGTAATGTGCTAATACACTTCAGCACACCCCTGAAAGTTCTACAGCTCATTATACCAGACCAATTGTGACTTACGCTAACGTAACAGAAGGGGTCATTTACACTTACACACACAATGACATCTTTTGCCCCCCAACCTTAAAGGTGAACGTTGTGGTGGTAATATAACTAATAACATATCACAGCAGTTTACATGTACTTTATGAAATGTTTGCATATCTACTCTCTGAGAACAGAAAAATTAGAGTATACCAGTTTTTAGCAGGGGAAAAAAAACATTCCCATCCACAATGGTCGAACCAACATATGGATCGTAATATAATTTAAAGCCTTGTTGCCGTGACTTTATAATAAAATTCTTTAAAAGACCCTTGTATATGTAATAATCACATTTGAAAATTTTTACCAATTATAGAAAGGTGTCCCCTCTCTGCGTCGTCGTCGTCATCATCATCAAAACCGTCTTTATCATATAAACTATCCCTATCATTCTCTCCAGGCTCTTCCCATGAGCACTTGCTGTTGACCCCACTCAAGTTTGAACCTTCCGTTTCAATCCCAAGATCCACCTTTTCCTGAAGGCTTGGTCCTTGTTCAAACAGTGACTCACCCCTTCTCATGTCAGTTATTAACCAGGGACCTCCAGCTCTGTAACATACAAAACATTTAATTTATTCTGTATTATTTGACTGCTCTTATTTGACATAAATGGTCATAAATAGTATACAATATATTTCACTACACCAGTTCCCTATACATTCCTACATTTACTGTAAAAGTCAATTACTAACTATCATGAAAAATATGGTATCTGAACCTCATATTACTGGTTTGAATGATTCAAAGTGAAAAAGTGAACTTACGAACTCATGGACCTGAGGAGCTCAATAACACCAGGACCGTTCCAGTGCTGGGCGGCACGTAGTTCTTCTGTGCATACACCAACAATCTGTGAAGTATACAAGTCCTAACAGGTAAAGCACAAAAACAGTTACTTGTACAAAGATTACTGTATCTTTCATTAACAAAGCGAAAGAATACATGAAAATTTATCGAGACTTGAACCATTTTGTTACAAACTGCAAATTATTTTTTTGAAACATACTCTCTCCTTCCGACTCTACCATTCACAGGACTATTTCAACTAATGAAAGATGTAGAAGTAGCATCTGTCATAAACAGAATCAGAAATGTCCACAGGATAGATGCCACGGCTAGTCAAAATGAAGATTGAAGAGACAGATAACACACCAATTAACAAACTTTAAAACAAAGGTACTTTTTTACTGCACATAGGCCTAACATTTATTTCGGGACCAGATACTGAATGCAAATTTTAGAACATACCTGAACAAAGGATACGGGGCCAAATGGTGTGGTGATAGGATTCAACTGGGGATCTTCTGCCATCAGCATGTGTTGGATTCGGGACTCACTGCCGTCTAGTGGAATGTGCCATGGTACATGATCCCCTGCATACACTTTGTTTTCTGAAAACCAAACGACTGTTTCACATAAATAACTCTGCACAATTACACACGAGTGAAGGTTAAACACACAGAAAATGTTTACAAAAATCTTAAGGAATAAATTTCCACCGTTTCAGATCAATAAATTTCCTCCCATATGACAGATATGTAAAGCATTTGATAACCACAACTATGATTTTGTTTCAATGATTCAATTCAAGTACAGATATACCAGGATTCAGATATTAATAATGATTCACCAACCTGTTTGAAAGACATATCTCGCAAGAGCTTGCATCAGTGTGGCAGGCCAGGTAGGTGGATTAGTCTCTCCGGGCTCGCGCTTAAGTCTGAATGTCAGCTCAAATCCAAACCCACTTGGTCCCTCAGTACCCTGACATCTGTAAGTGTAAACAAGTCATTTTAAGAAATAAGAGAAATTGTTTGTTTTACTAACTGGAAAACAATATATCACAAAGTTGTATTGGATTTTTACATTTTTTTTGTGGTCATCTGAGATAATGATTTCTTTCCAGATTTTACCAAGACATGACAAAATGGCGTGATCAAACACACTGAGTAACTTTTATTGAAACTATTCATCTTGCACTAATTCAAAGCAAGGATAGAATAATTTAACACACCACAGCATGAAATGATCAAATCCCTCAGAATCAAACCCTGTATCACTAGGCTATTGAGCAATGGCAGTGACTACTGACTTACTTGAAGACGAATTCAGTTTGTCATATATAGACATTAGGGATGGGAATGAATATTTGATCATTGAATATTTGAAAATTGGCCAAATATTCGAACCTAAAGATCCAGTTTGAATATTTGTTAATTAGTCAGTGACATGAATGTAAGTGAATATATTCAAGTTGGACTTTTTTTCTCTATTATATTTTCATCTCTTTGCTTTGTGTTTAGAAGTTCATTTGATTTCTTATAAATTGAAGTTAATCAAGCAATCAAATTGCCAGATTCAAGTCTAAACATTTGAATTTTTCTTTAATTTTTAAAAAGATTAAACCTTCCTTATTTATAACAAACTGGAAACGCAATTGGTTTAGGAACTTAATATAATATTTAAATGCACATAACACTATATTTGACCTTTCATAAAGTCATTTTTGTTCATGTCAATATGCAGACAGGTTAGGGTCATTTTAGTTTTAAAACTGTATCAAATTATTGTAAACATTTTGCTACGTTAGATTAAAACAAACACACCTTTTGAAACTGTTCGCTATTTTCTCTTCGGTCACTGATTTTCATGACCTTGTTTTCATTTTCTTATTCTTGTTATTCAAATTTAAATGCCAGTATGTACTTCCACATTGAAATTAACCCTTTAAATGAAAATGATTTTTGGCAATCTACCTACATATCATATAACTATAACCTTTATTTAGTGGCAAAATGAATTAAATTGATCGCATGTTATATTACGCTACATTTCTACAGCCGTCATGAACAATGTTAAAGGGTGTAGGATTGCTATGACAACTTCTCATTATTTTAACGTCTTGCTATAGAATTCAGCTGAACCAGGGACAGTATCTTGTTTGCCTGCCAGATTTTGTTAAATCAGACAATACATTGAAGTTCAAATCAATAAATGATTGTTTTCATTTTCTAATCTTTCCATTGAGTAAATCTCTTTACACGTTAAGTTTCCGATTTCTTGAAGTAAGGATTTCTAACGTCTGTATGACACTATTTCACATTGTTGACAACAGTTTATTGTTCCGCAGCAAACCATTTGGAATGTCGCCATATAACCCACCTTTATCTATATCTTGTTTAACTTGAAATATTCCTTCTCTTAAAGTAGAATATATCCTAACTGTAATCAGACGATACTACTTTTTAAACAGACGTTTAATTGTTAATATTTGCTAGTGATGTCAAATATACAGTAAAGATATCAATGAGTCCTCTGAAATCTTAGTTACTCTATCTATATACCATTTTAAACTGATTATATATACTTCATATAAGAACCTTTTAATAAATGAAATAGATTTAGATTTATTTTTACATACCCCGATCAAGAAACAAGATTCTAATGAAGATATTTTTGACACCATTTAGTCAGGCAATTTCAAAATAAATGCTTTAAAACTTTATCAAATATATGATACTGATTTCTTTTATATGAAAAAAAAAATACCGAAATGAGACTGATATAAATGGACGTCACACACAGAGCTTCTATTTACAAACTGTATTCTTCAAAACTTTCACAGGAAAACAATGCAAAACATTTATTAACATTCTTACTACATTAAATCATGCTACAGATATTTAATGTAAGAGATACAATTTAATTGATAAACTGTAATAATTAATGTCTATGAAGATAATTCTGATGAACAAAAAAGTGGACCGTCTAATACAAAAGCCCCCCTTTGGACTGGACACAGGCCAATACTACAGCTAGATAGGTCTATCATAGGATTATTAAACGCATAAATTAATATCATACAATGATGAAGCAAATAGTTTAAAATTCAGATCATCATTACTGTTTTTATCAATTATTGTAATGAGCAAATTTAAGACTCCACAAGGGTCTATATGTTGTTTAGTAACCAAGTACCCGGCTTAGTGGGGTGGGTGGGGGTATGAAAATGATGACTGTTACTAGTATCATATTTTAATGGTTCAAAATTATCGGAGCAGTTCAACTTATTTTTAAAACTTCAAAATAAAAGAAATGAAACCCTAGGGGATTATAAAATTCAAGAAGTGTAAAAGTTGTTCTGAATAAATGATGAATAATAGTCTAAAACAGAAATGAAGGGCTTCTGGAAGGTTTAACATTCAGTACCAAACAAAAATAAAACTTTTTTCTCTTTGTAACACACTCAACCAGTCAACCATTACTATGCGTCATAAAATGTTTCATGCCGTAATTTAAAACAAATACAAATAACGCTTATGGTTATGTCGCAAGGTTTAACTTTTCTTACACTATAGTATTACCTTATACCGTCACCTTATAACGGAATATTTTTGTTTTGTTTTTCCTTAACTTTTTTTTTTATTTATAGCCAGTAAGGCAACACAAATTACTAAAATTATTTTAATCTTAAGAGAAAAAAATTCAATCAATACACAACATGTACATTTTTGTACATGTTACTTAATTTCAAAATTTGCTTTCAATGAAATAGGCCTCACTTTATCTATCAATTAAAGTAGACCCTTTTCATCTTAATGCATTTTCATCATAAATATCTACACAATTATTATCAAACCAGTTTGTAATCTTTCACAGACAACCCTTCCATACTTTAAAATTGTACATGGTTATAATTATCTGTCAATCAACTTCTTTATTAATTATTCAAAAAATGTCACAATGGACCTCAATTTCCAGCTACACTGACCGTCTGAAAAAAATAACCGTTAAAATTTGCTTCTTTATTTTAACTTCTGTCTCTCCTTAAACATAAAAATGTTCCATGTCTTGCTAAAACTATTATACGCTCATTATTGATAAAATGCTGCATATTATTAACTGTAGAAAAAAATCAAGCATAGCTTTGCAAGAAATCTCAAAATTGTCAAGTACAATAGCTTTTAACAGAAATGTCCTCAAATAAAACTATCATTGGAGAATTTGTAAAATTCAAACACAAGTACAATCACTTTTCACCCCCCACATGCTGGATTAACATACTGTGGCCTATTTAAGACCATTACAGCTTAATTCAGCAAAAAAAAAAGAGATTAGACTTATAGTTAATTGGTTCCCTTTTCTGCAGCTCATGCAACTTGCTAATTGTTGCACATGTGAGATCTTTCATTAAAGTTTTAGGTGTCTTACAGGAGACTTTTTTGCACTATGTGTATCATTTGACTTCTGAAATATTTTTAACTTCTTTAATATTCATGAATAACTTGTTTGTTAAACCACTGTTGCCAGACACATATACAAAACTTGTATGCCCTTTTTTTTTTTCGATGGCGTGTATGTAACAGGATTGTTAAAGTTGTTCTATATTTATAAAAATATAACCAAAAAATGAACATACTCGTGTACTCTTCCATCGCCATGGAGATCTGATAAGCCAAAGCTAATGTAGTGCCAATGTGGGGGGACGCCTTTTTCGGGATCTCCCGGGTTTGCATACATACTGATATAGTCCAAGGGATCTGGGCCTCCGAGCCTGAAAAAAGAAAAATATTAGTATATAATAAACATAATACATTCCTAAATAAAGCCTGTCTTTAATGAAGGCTGGAGGTGCGAACCCTACCAGGCACTGGTCTGATCTGGCAGGATGGCTCGCATCTATATTAGGTTCGTCGTTGTTTGTTGACAGCATGATTGTTTCATTAATAACTGTGGTCCAGGGTGAAAATCAGTGGAGAGTACAATACAAAACAGTTTAAGTACCAATTTATCAATGGCAACTAAAAACTTCCAAGTGAATGAAAGAGTTATACAGAAATTCTAAGCTCAATATATTTACTTCTCTGCATGAGACCAGAAAAGTATGTAGTAAAAATTGTATTCACTTAAGGTGAATGCACATTTATTGCCTTTGCATGTTTCATTATGAGAAAAAACATAATGAGAAAATATAACTTTAAAGAAATAACAAGGCCATTCCTATCATTTTCAATGATCTTGTGACATGTATTATAGATAATGGGTTGTCATTTACTTCCAAATAATGTTAAAATGATGTCGGCTACCTCCACCATCGGAGAGCTTTGTATAGAAAGCAATTAAAACGAGACCCCCTAGCTTGCCTGTATTATTGACCTTCCTTGATTACTCAATGGCTCAGAGTTTTGTTTCTGTGACGATCAATCTAGACACTTAAACAAACATTACTATTAAAGGTAGTGCGAACTTCGAAAAATATGCTTCAACCTGACTAAGTCAGACCATCTAACAAAAAAATCAGCAAATCTCAAATTAAACCTTTCAGAAGTACTTTTAAGACTTTCTAGTATTATACAATTCAAGTCTATCAAAAAGTTTCCGTAGATCAAAATCTCCCATCTATACTGAGTGGTATTTTATCTTTACAATCCTGAAGGGACCTAGACCAGGGGGGTTGACTTGGATAAACACTGACCATAATCCATTTTGTGTCATTCACACACTTACAAAAGATGGGAGTATTTTTACCTTTACTACGGTTCTGTTTACCAATTATTTCACACAGCAGTCTGCAGGGGGCGATCAGTGGATCACATTCAATAAACACCCAATAACTAAACTGGGATTATTTATTCAGTCTTTAGCTTTGCACAGTCCAGGAGGGGGGATATTTTCTCCATTAATTTTCGTCTTTTTTTCTTTCTGTGGGGAAGCCGATTATTGGTAATTTCAATTCAATCATCCTGCTGGACTACACATTTTAACACCTAGATAAAATCTCCCCTATTACTCTCATCATAAAAAAAATACTAGTTAAAGATCTACTGGAAGATTTTTATCATTCTTGTAAGATTACAATGTTTTTATCATGTGTAAATATTTAAAAATGACTGATTTAACCCTGAACCTGCTAAATTTTTATAATGGATTTGCCCAGGTTTGAATTTAGAACAGTCCATTCAAAGTTTAAGGGATTTCAATATCAAAATACAAAAAATGGAACTACCAACTGTATAGAGCCTGGTCAGACTGCATGGATGTGCAGGCTGGCCAGGCTCTATACTGGTGGCTAATCACTTTTGGTTCCAGCAGGTTAAGGGTTAAATATACCATAGCAAAAATTATATTTTTATCTTCTATACAGCATTTATAAGATGTCTTATTAAAATAAATACTTCAAACAAAGTATTTTTTCGACCAAACCCCTATGGCATGAACAGTAACTATTGACAAAATAGCTAAAATTCATTCGTTTTTTTTTTCTTCTTCATTAATTGTATGCATGAAAACACATGAGGATCACCTGCATGTTACATGTATTTAAAAGATAATTATTTGTTTTTATTATACATGTATATACTCCCTACAAAAGACTTTCTGTTTCTAATCACCTTTTGAGGAAAACAAATAAACCAGTCCAAAATTTTCAACTTTATTTGTTAAATCACACTTCTCAATAAATAGACTTAAAGCTTTCTTTAAAAAAATTCTAATATCAGAGGATTTATTTCTCTGAAGTTCAAACGAGAACTTTTATCACCCTCATTTGTACAAATCTCTAGGTACCCCCTAGAAAGTTCATAGAAATAAGTTAAGAACAAATACGTGAAATATTAAATACAAATTAATTAAATAGTGTTTATCAACAGTCAAAATCCAGTCTGTCTTAAACCATCTTGATAAACTGTACTTCTACAATACAGCATGGAATGAGCGAGACTTTGGCCTACTTACTCCTGCCTGGCATATCAGATCCCCCGCTATGTTATATGGTAGAAATCATCTTCATTAAGCAAACAAATTGCATAAATAATACTTGATCTTCACCTTTCACTGTGCCCTGTGATTGCATTTCAAATAGCATCTGGTCATTTATATTATTATTTGTATAATGACAATGCATTTCAATATCATATATGTTTGTGAAACTTTATAGATAAAAGTCAATCTCAACTTTTTATTGGTCTGAATTTTATTGCTAATTATATCTGTGCAAAAAAAAGGCTGTCATATGTCAGTTTTTCTCAAAAAGCGTATTTTTAAACTGCCAAGGTTCCTGTGTTGTGTTACTTCCAATACTTAAGCATCTTCTAGTGGGGGTCAAATTCTGGCCTACTTTCTTAATAATAACATAAGAACACCCCAGTGGGCTATCATCAACAACTGACTCCTTTTGTTCCGTTAAAAACCTATTTAAGAAGACTTACCACCAAAGCTCCCCCTTGGCTGGGAATTACATGATTAAAATTCCATGTTACCCAGTTCTGATCCCATATAGAGTTTCTTGTATTATTACCCACAATTCCCATCAAGATCGTCTGCAGATCTTTATTACCCCATGGATGAGATGTGTTAACATACAAACAATTCATCTTCCCATGTTTTATACTGTATGCGCAAACTTGAGCCTCGTTTTTCTCAATGACTATCCTACAGATAAACTGCCCTCCCACAATGTCAACCTTGATACTGTTTTACTGTGCCAGAAGTTATTGTACTATAATTCATAAAACATCCACATTGAGACAAAAAATACGATACAAACAAAATTAGAAAGGCTATAAATAGAGAAGTTGATTTCTTTTTTCAGAGAGAACTAGTTTATGCCATGCCTAATTTTATAATTTTTGTATATAAAAAAAACCTAAACAATAAAGACAGAATTAATTAATTCTGGTAATGTCCATGACATTAACACTGCAACATACTCCTATGCCAAATCTGACAAACCCATAACAGATTCAAAAATAACAGATGAAATTAAGGAATTTAAATGATTGCTGTATTTGAACAAAGCAGAGATGTAAGTGGGTCAGGACCAAAAACCCTGAAATTGGTCGGAAGTCATGGAAGCCACCTATGCACCCCGATCGACCAATGAAAACCTTCATAATGAAACAGACAGTATAAAATCCAGTAACCGTCCACCCTGTGTTACTTCCCTTGACATCGGCAGTTACTTGTTCTCGCAACACTTCAACCCAGAAGACTTACATCTCTGACAAAGTAATGGTTGTATATGAATTATCAATATTTTAATATAATCTTTCTATGCAGTCTTACACTGAAAGACTGAACAAAATAATGTACAGGTAATTTCTCTTCTTAATTTTGCAGGAAATCAAGTAGAAGTTACCAGCATAATCAAGTGTGTCTCTGACATTACATGTACTCGGTGGACAAAAAAAAGTTGCAGGTAAACTGATTAATACTACATGTACAGACACTTTGGTGTTAACCATCAAATTTCTCACTACTTAAACTATTAAAAAAGATATTAAAGTTTTTCAAAAACAAGCAAGTTTAACTTCTAATGCAAGTGCGACAGCAAAATACTGCACTAGCATTCATTCAAATCAAAGGTCTGTTTTCTATAGATCTAAACATAATTCTATGACTATTTTCTCATTCAATGGAAACATTTTGCTTACACTAGAACAAACAATTATGAAAAACAAAACTGCTGACTTCAATGTTTAAGTTCTAACACCATCTATTAATTTAGCTACCCAAAGCTGGATCACCCTAGTTTCTGAATTTTTTGTTCACTTATACTGTATCCATTAAATTAAAGATTTACCCTGCCACCCTCCCAACCCTAAAAAGTTCAAACGGTGTTCCTGCTGCACTTGTAGAATTTATTTTCACTCTCTTTGTTAAATATGATAAAAATCTTAAATCATATTAAAAAAATGTTTGACAAACAAATATGTTCAAAGAATAAGAATCTGTAAAGAAATAGTTGGAACTAGGTCACTGAAATCATAATTCATTTTTCTTAACAAAAGAAAAGTCAAAATTGTAACGAATATTTCAACAAAACTTGTATCGAATGACAATTTTTAGTAAAGATTTTTATATGATAAGGTCTCTGAAAAGGTGACCATTCTTTAAGACTGAAATCGCATGACTGCCCCATAATGACAAACTTGAAACAGGTGGAAACACAGATAATAGTTTCATAAACAGATCACTGAAAAACTCAATTAACCTTTTCTACTTTTCAACACTAACAAATTATATCAACTTTTTCATCTAAAAACAAAATCTTATATTTTCTCTTTTTCTTTGTACTTTTAAAATACTTTAACCACTCTTTCTCTATATAAGTCAAAATGGCATTAAATGAATTTTTAAGCTTGAAAAATGAAAATAAATGTCATTACACAAAAAATCATCTTTTACAAAATGTTCGTTCCTACTGTAAAATAAGAGTATACTAGATCAATTTATTTTTTCTGACTGAGCGCTTTACCTCGGGACAGTCTCGGGTATACATTTACTTTCAAATAAAAGCTGAATACTTTCACATGAAATGAAAAGGCAATCAATAGTAAACCATCCCCCACACGGAGCTGAAATCCCGTCCAGACTTCAGTAATCTTCGACCCCACCTAGCCAAACAGCCAATAAATAAACAACAGAATGCAAATAATTATATCAAACACTGTTATACTATAAATGTGCAGATACTCTCTATTCAAACCCTAATATAATTGCCGTCTTTTTGTGTGTGACTGGTTAGACTCACCACACAGCGAGAATTTTCAACCCGTCGGTGAAAAAAGAAATAAATAAAGTTTTACAAGAAGACTCTTAAAAAGCTACCAATTTTCGTTCAATTTATACCTCTTATCAATACATCCAATCTATTTTTATATCAATACAATTCAAGAAGGATATATTTATGGAACAAGTGATAAAAAAAAATGAACTTTTCAAATAAAGGTACTTTAAAAAATGCATTTACTGCATCTAGACCACAGTCCTTATATCTGCATTCAGCAGACAAAACATGTTAAAACATAGAATTTATCACGGCTAAAGTTTCCTTTCACATGAAAAGGGGAGGTTTTGACTTGAGGAGTTCTAATTTTAAGAATTTCTGAGTCCAATTCTAATAAAGTCAAAATAAATTTGCTGATAGAAATAACAAAAATGAATAAGATGTTATGGAGAAATGTAAAACGCTATTAGAACAAGAGGGCCAAGATGGCCCTATATCGCTCACCTGAATATGACTGCTTTTAACAAAGTTGCTATGGACCTGGTTAATTGACCCCAGATGACCCATATTCAAACTTGACCTAGAAATTATTGAAACAATCTTTCTGACAAACTTCAAGGTTGTTTGTACTGAAAATGTTACCTAAATGCATGTTAACAAGGTTTTTCCATATTTGGGGTCTGTGACCTAGTTTTTGACCCCAGATGACCTTTATTCGAATCTGAGCTAGAAATCACTAAAACATCCTTTCTGACAAATTTCCAGATTATTTGGATTGAAAAGTAGCTTCTAGAGTGTTAACAAGTTTTTTTCTATTTTTGGGCTCTGTGACCTAGTTTTTGATTTCAGATGACCCATTCAAATTTAACCTAGAAATCATTGAAACAACCTTTCTGACAGATTCCAGGTTATTTGAACTGAAAATGTTACCTCTAGAGTGTTAACAAGGTTTTTCCATATTTTGGCTCTGTGACCTAGTTTTTGACCCAAGATGACCCAATTTTGAACATGAGCTAAAAATCATCAAAACAACTTTTCTGTCAAATTTCTGGGATATTTTGACTGAAAATGTAACCTCTAGAGTGTTAACAAGGTTTTTCTATTTTTGGGCTCTGTGACCTAGTTTTTGAACCCAGATGACCCATATTCGAACTTGAGCTAGAAATCATAGAAACAACCTGTCTAACAAATTTCCAGATTATTTGGACTGAAAATGTTACTTCTCCTCCTACAAGAAGATTTTCAAAGATTTCACTATATAAGCCTATGTAAAACCAATGACCCCGGGGTGGGGCCAAATTTGACCCCAGGGGTATAATTTGAACAAACTTGGTAGACGTCCACTAGACAATGCTACATACCAAATCTTAAGGCTCAGGGCCTTGTGGTTTCTGACAAGATTTTCGAAGTTTTTCCTATATAAGCCTATGTAAAACCAATGACCCCAGGGTGGGGCCAAATTTGACCCCAGAGTTATAATTTCAACAAACTTGGTAGAGGTCCACTAGAAAATGCTACATACCAAATATCTTAGCTCTATGCCTTACGGTTTCTGACAAGAAGATTTTTAAAGTTTTTCCTATATAACTCTATGTAAAACAAGTTACCCCTGGGGCGGGGCCATTTTTGACCCAGAGGCCATGATTTGAACAAACTTGGTAGAGGTCCACTAGACAATGCTGCACACGAAATATCTTAGCTCTATGCCTTACGGTTTCTGACAAGAAGATTTTTAAAGTTTTTCCTATATAACTCTATGTAAAACAAGTTACCCCTGGGGCAGGGCCATTTTTGACCCAGAGGCCATGATTTGAACAAACTTGTTAGAAATCCACTAGACAATGCTACATACCAAATATCTAAGCTCTATGCCTTAGGGTTTCTGACAAGAAGATTTTTGAAGTTTTTCCTATATAACTCTATGTAAAACAAGTTACCCCTGGGGTGGGGCCATTTTTGACCCCATGATCATAATTTGAACAAACTTGGTAGAGGTCCACTAGACAATGCTGCAGACCAAATATCTTAGCTCTATGCCTTACGGTTTCTGACAAGAAGATTTTTAAAGTTTTTCCTATATAACTCTATGTAAAACAAGTTACCCCTGGGGCGGGGCCATTTTTGACCCCATGATCATAATTTGAACAAACTTGGTAGAGGTCCACTAGATGATGCTTTATACCAAATATCAAAGCTCCAGGCCTTGTGGTTTCTGACAAGAAGATTTTTAAAGATCCAACTTTTAAAATCTGTTTTTAGCTCCTGTGACCCAGAAATGCAATGAACCGGAACCATTTGAACAAACTTGGTAGAGCTTCATGCAAGGAACATTTTAGGCAAGTTTCATTAAATTTTGCCCAGTGGTTTCAGAGGAGATGTCATTTGAATGAATTGTGGACGACGGACGGACGGACGGACGGACGGACGCCGGACAATCAAGGATCCTAAAAGCTCACATGAGCATGCTCAGGTGAGCTAATAAAAAGGTGTCATATTGAGTGTGTTAGTGATTTTGTCTGGGAGGAATTCTTCTAAATGAGCAGAACACACTAATTAATAATAAACACTGAAATCTAATATCAGAAGTCTCTGAGGAAATACTTCAAGATTCAAGAACTTTGCCAAGATAGCTTAGAGACAGTGACCATGTGACTGATAAGATTTATTTTTAGCATCAGCAATCTGGCAGCTTGGCTGCACTAGAAACAAAAGCAGCGGGCAATAAAATTCTGTGAAAGTGACAACTGAATTTTTTAATTTAAAATTTTTTAAACCAAATGAAGAGTTGAAATATTTTATATTTTGGGTATAAAATGTAAATCTTTATCTCTGAAAATTTCATTAATTTTTCCAAACAAGACAACAGTAACAGTTTTGCCAGTCGTAAAAAATTAACAGGCAAAAATTAACTTGCAATTTTTCAGTTGATCCTACATGTATATTTAAATTACTTGAAATTTCATCTAGTCCTAATGCATGTTTGTTTTTAATAAAGATTGTTAAGTTGAGATCTATAAAGAAATTTCATCTCACTACCACAGAATTTTATGAAATTTTGCAATGCTATTTGCATGTTGTTATCACATTACTAATTTTAGTAAAACAAGTGGGTTTATACAAGCAAATTCATTAAAGCTGACAATAAAATAAGAAACAACCTTAGTGCCGATAATTTACTTAGATGGAAATACATAGGCAAGCCCATCAAATATTTGCAAGATAATTTTTCAAGCTGATATTTTTACAAATTATAGGTTTAACATTCTTGCAACAGTTATCAGATTTATTCTAAAGGTTGTACAAAATCATGAAAATATGTTTGAAACAGTGTGTGGCACCGTAAATCATACAAAGCAATAAATTAAGAAAGCTAAAAGCAAGTTGCATTCATAGTTTTTGAGTTACAACTTCTGTTCCACTGGGGAACATTAACCTTGATATAGCATAAAGTGAGTAAGTGTTATGCTGATTAATCAGTTTGTTGATTAAGTACTGATGCTGATGATTAATCCTGAATGAAGTGTTCCAATTACTGCAGATGATAAATAAGTTTCATAAAAATTAATAGTTACAGTTTTTAGTAAGGTATTAATATATAAACTTTTCCCTTATGATACATATCCAGAAAAAGTGAATCTTCATAAACTTACGAAATATTTTCAAAAAGTAAACAATTTGAAACCAATATCATGTTTTTGCATTTTTTTTTTGTTTTACAGAATAAATATAGCAGTCAATTATGCATTGTCTTAAAACCCTATGACCTAAAAAAGTACAATAATCATTTTTTATCAATTATTAAGGTTTCTTATTAATTAGTCAGTTATGTAGACAGATTAATCAACAACAAATATTTCTAGTCTGATTTTCACCACTCAGATTTTCAACACCAGACAGATACTGAATTTTTTTCAGAGTTTAAATAAGCTATTTCAACCAAAACTGTAATATTTCAGTAATTAAGGGGGTGATCAATTGACTAAAAATTCAACGGCGGCACGAAATACCCAAATACACCCAAATATACCCAAATACACTTCAAATATACTTCAACACTGATGAAAGACAGCTTTTAACAAGTACCTATTGTCAAGTTTGTTTCTACAAAAGCACAGATGAACTAGAAAATGAAAATCAGTGGCAAAATTTTAATATTCAGTCATACATATTAGTCACATTTCGGACACAAACGGCTTTCGTAAGATTTACACTCTGTGAAAAACATATATTTATGCAGGTTGTTTCCCTATGTGAATGCTAAAGAATCGTTTTATAGTTCGAACTTTATACTCTTTTAACTAATTTTTTATAAATTGCATATTTTTTACATTTGATGCATTATAATTATATTAATAATACCTTATTAGTAATTATCACAAGATTTTGTTTTCACAGTCCCGTACATGAAAAGAATCCTGATTACAAACAAATGAGCATTAACTTAAAAATAACCATTAAAACTTATATTTTCTCGGCAAATATTTGGAGTTAAGTGTTTAATTTTGCTTGATTTATAAAAATGTGTTGATAAAATGATACAATTTAAGTGTATTTGGGTGTATTTGGGTATATTTGGGTGTATTTGGGTTTTTCGTGCTGCCCAAAATTCAACTACAAACTCACAATATTTGCTTATACTTAAAACAGCTACTGAAACCATCAGAAGATTGGGTGCCGGACGTTTCGGTAAATGACCAGTTCGGTAAATTGGATTTATATAGTAAACCCTTTGGACGTTTCGGTAAAAAGGCAATTTTATATCAATTATATGGTAAATAATGGAGAAAGTTGTCACACATATGAAAAACACATAATAATTACCTAATTTGTTTTCTTTTTGACTCCTCATCCCGTTGGATAGTGTCTAAACTATTTACAGTTTGGACCCAGATTAATCAGTTATACTTTGGTTTCACGACATCATTACGATATGCAGGTAGAGATATGTACGTGCATTTTATTTATTCATTTATTTATTTAACACACTCTTATATTTTCGGGCACGCGTCTATTATTACTCAGTTAGCGGGTTTTAAAGATTGCTAAGGCCTAAAAAAAAAAATAGTGTTGTTAGGGTAACATGCTCTCTATGATTAGGTAGGGTAGGTAGGAATTTTTTTTTTTTTTTTTTACCATTATAGACATTTGGTCTTCATGGGTAGAATCAGTTCAAACCGTTCTGGCTCCTCAAACCTATGATCCCTCAATTGACTGACAAGTTACAAGGTAACAGTTGGAATGCAAAGTGGTGTAGGCCTAATGCAACCATATTTAACCATTAGCTAGTCAATGCAAGCTAAAGCTTTAATATTGCGACTACAGGTTCCTGCTAGTATAGAACATTAGGCACAAGAACATCATTTCCAACTCTTCAAATGACATCTTTGACGAAATAATTTTAAACCCCCGACGTTCTGCAGTGTGATAGCGATCACATGCAGTTTTATACACATTGACGACCTGAGCCGCCATTTTGTTACTGTGCAGCAATAAAATCCGTCCACACCGTACCGTACCGTACCTCTACAATACGAAGTGCGACAATTTTTTTTTTTTTTTTTTGACAGACCTAAAAAAAACAGTAGGGTCGGGCATATTTTTAGGTAGGGTCGGGTGACCCGAACAGAACAATTTTTTTTTTTAGGCCTAATGTGTTGAGTACAACTAAGAGATTATAGAAAACCGTTTAACCGTGAACCTGATAATAGCAGCAAAATGAGAGCAGTGATGAAATATGTGATATATCCCATTGTTACCATATAATTACTATATAATTGCCTTTTTACCGAAACGTCCAAAGGGTTTACTATAAAAATCCAATTTACCGAACTGGTCATTTACCGAAACGTCTGCAAATCAGAAGATTACTATCACAGATGGTCACATATACAGAAAGGAATGAAAATCATCATGAAATACTTTCAAACATACTTAAAATTGTTTGATTGCACACCTTTTACTGACAAGTCCAACTAAAGTACAAAAAAATGAATTAGTCAAACACAAATTATGATATTTTTTTCTTTGCTTTCTCATCAGTTTCTCCAATGACATTTGTTTCGCTGTGGCTTTCTACTTGAAATCCAATGACATAAGCCAATTTTCATGTTACAGTATTCCAATAAAGAGTTATGTATTTGCCTTAATAAAGTCTGATGGATTTCAAGTTTGAAGGGTGAAACCATTTTATCATTTAAAGGCAAAAAAACCACTTCATTTGAATATGAACACAGGAAACAATAAATAAGAAAACATCAAAATGACATTTTTAAAGAATGGTCTTCATGACAGTACAAATTTTTATCCGTCAGAAAGTCCCTACCTTCTTTGTTTATGTTGCCAAAAATGGCTACCAAAAAATTCAGTCATGAAGGGAAAAATATCTTACCAGTATTTCACGAGAGCTGTTACTTGTAGAGGATTTGGCTGATCCGGATATAATTTCCGACATGCTGAATAAATGGCTTCTAATCCTGGTGGAGTCACTGGCACCTGATAATTTTGATAATTCGGTGCAAAATAATTGTCTCTTTCATCCATGTTTGCTTGGTTGTAAGGCATTTTTGAAACTGATCTGTTTATCTCCCTCCGTACACCACCTGTCAATATTTCACAAGGATTTTCTGTATTTGTATGAATAAAGAAAAAAATTAAAGATATATGATTAATGCATTAGCTTTTAATATATTTAAACTATTTCAAAATCATAAGAAATTTGTATGGCATGCAAAATGAAAAGTTTGGAGCTTAATAAACTTGTATTTGTCGTCGAAATTTGTCTGATATTTAGAATAGCCGCATGTTGTGTATTGGCCACCCACTTTGATCGTGTATTTCCGTAAATCGTTACGGCAATTCGTGTTTATTTCTCGTCATGTCTTCTTTTCTGCGCCCCTTAAATCTTCGGTCCCGCCACAGTTACTTCCCTTAGCAACCAAATAAGCGAAACTAGCAAATAAATCAACAAGTGCAATATAACAGCTAGGAGAGTTTTTATATTATTTACTGGTCATAATACACGGAGAACTTCAAAAGGCTTCACTTTTAATTAAAAAAACAAAATGCAAACTATGTTTAGGAAGATTTTCTTTTTTTACATCAGATTCTTCTTCTTCTTCTTCTATTGTAATGGCTAACATTCATTTACTGATATATTATGGCCATGCGTAGGGGGGGGGGGGGGGGGGGGGGTGGGGGGGGTTAGTGAAAGAGATGGGTGTTAGGGCTCCAGAGCTACTCAGTCCACCCAGGAGTAACCTAACAACGTGCATAAAAAAGGTGCAAAACCTAACACCTTAAAAAAAAACATTAAAAGCCCCAGTAAACTACAATACGTACATGGTTTTGTGCAGAAGAGGAAGTTAGTAAGGTTAAAAATAAAAACCATAGCTTGCTATTTTTATAGAAGAGTAAAAGCCTGTTATTAGTACGCCTACTTTCTAGGGATGGCCAATTTAATGATGTTGGAATGTTTGTCATTGAGCCTGGTGCCTTAGAATAGTCATTAGCAACAAATCGAGCTGTTCGCCTCTGTATAGTTTCTATCTTATCGATATCTTTCTTTAGGTAAGGATCCCAGGCAGCAGAAGAATATTCTAATGTTGGGCGTACAATTGAGTTGCGTTTTAAAAAGCCCAATGTTTGGCTAGCTTTAGATGTGATTTTGTTAGTGTGAGCAGACCATGATAAATCAGATGTAATCTCAATCCCTAGATAAGTAGCTTGATTGACAGATTGGAGAGGTTGATTATGCAAGGTGTATTTTGTCTTAAGGGATTTCTTTGAGCGGCCATTGATATGCATGATATGACACTTGTCGATGTTGAAGGTCATCTCAGTCCATTTCTAATTCCATTCAGCTAGCCTGTTTAGATCCTGTTGGAGTTTAACAGTATCACCTACAGAGTTGTGTGAAGGCAAACCATGCAAACAATCTTGAAAACTTGAAACATTACTGCTTCTTGGCGCAGACGAGTATTCAAGTCGAACAAAGAATTTTAGAAGTCCAACTAAGTCGGGATACAACACTTCAATTTTGAAGACCCAAGCTCGAATATGGCTCCGAAATATGTTCACCCGACACTCCGTTCAAAATAGATCGAAATAGAAAGGGAACTGCCTGCAGAAAACCAGCTTACTGGATAAAGTCAGATTATGGTCATATATCAAGTGTTACAGACATGCCCCATTCTCAAAGATCCTAACTTCCGCCGACTAAATCTAAGGCATATAGACTGCTATTTATTAGCCATCTAATTACCCCAGCTTACGGACGCTAGATTATCCCTCTTCATAGACCTGTAGTTATTCTTGTAGACAACAACCTGACCCCTCTATCTAGAACACCACATCTAGACTATTCCCTCAGCTGTAGGTTATTCAAAGCCACCACAGACTATGGGAAGATCTCTTTCTTTACTAAGACTTATCATGGGACTGGAACTAACTAGTATCCATTAATGTCCATCGTTCATCCATAGAGCAGTTCAGGACGGCCATTTCTAGCATTGAGCAAGTTACGCTCTAATTCTGCTCCTCCCTGACGTAATTTATTTTATCAAAATTTATATTTATCTTTTTCGAATATGTCTCCCAACTCTTGTTTTTCCACTGACCTATCCAAGGCGGTAAGCCCTCGGGTTCTCATTTTCTTTTATTCTTTTATTGTTTGTGGTGTTCCTTTTCTTAATTGATTTATAAATGAATTTATGCTATCTTTTTCTCTACTTTTTGACTTTGTAGGGAGGCTATTTTTTTTAACTGTGATTTTTGTATTCTATGCTCCCAGAGCAGGGAATACAAGTTGACATTTCGAGAAATGCACAAAGGAAAGTGGCCGACATGACAATGTTTCCGGTAGGCGATATCGCTAAAAAGGTAATTCCAAAACTGCAAAAAATACAGCGAGCAGATGAAATTTGAATCAGGGAATACAATATTGGCATTTCGAGATAAACAGCAAACTTACTTTACCCCATTTAAATTGTAGAAGAAATAACAATCACACTGAAGTTCACAATCACCTTTCGCACGGTTAGATCTAAAGACGACACACTCATTTCTATTTTATTTTTTACCTGGAATTTTTACTATTGGTATTTATATCCCAGCCAATCACATTGCAGCTTATGATGCGTCTCGATATATAGGTTACCTGTACAAGCAGATCAGTGGTAGGCCCGCCCGCTTAGCTGAATAGGTAGAGCACTTGATTAGTAATCCATCGGTCGTAGGTTCGACCCCTGGGCAGGGCAAAATTTCTCTGTGACAATTGTTCTCAGACATTGTGTCTTATGTTCATTTGTCTCTCACTGCTGATTCACAGTAGATCATGTGGGAACAGTAGTCAGTCACTTGCGGAGAAATTGGCAATTACTGGTTAGTTATCCAGGAAAACCGGTTAGGTGGACTGACCGCCGAGATATAACATATGTTGAAATCGGCGTTAAACCCCAAAACAAAAAAAGATCAGTGGTAAAGGAGCGGATGTGGTCCAGTGGTAACGCGCTGGGCTGATAAACTAGGGGTCCCGAGTTCGATTCCCACTTACATTACTGATAGTCTTTCGGATGAAACGTTAAACCGAGGTCCCATGTATACGTGCAATACACTGTGCATGCAAAAGAACCAGGGGTGTACTACCCCCACAACATAAAATACCTTATCTCTTCAGGGGGCGTCGGTCATATGGGCGACGATAAGTAAGCTCAAATAGATAGGATCAGTGGTCCAGTGGTAATGCACTGGACTGGTAACTCAGCGGTCTCGAGATCGATCCCCCGCTCCTCCACTAACATTACTTATCATCTTTCGGATGAGACGTTAAACCGAGGTCCCGTATCACTGCTGTACACTGAGCACAAATAACTTACTTAGTGAAGAACAGCCAGACTTAAGAACAGATTGCAACATCATGTGGTCAAAAATTTCAATCACTGGTATCAAAGACATATATGTCTCTGCATACTACAAGTCCCATGAGAATGATGAACACTCACTTAATGAACTGTGGTCATCTCTAGTAAAATTCACCAAAACAACATCAACGTCCAAGACATGGACTGGTCAAATGAAACACCAACAGATACATGCAAATTCAAAGACATGTATGCAAATTTTGCAGAGAACACGATTAATCATAATCTTGAACAAATAGTAAAAGTTCCCACACGGGATAAAAATATCCTAGATCTCTTTCTTACGAACACTCCAGGTCACGTCCACGACATAAAAGTCTTAACAAGCTTAGGTACAGCAGACCATGATATAGTCTTCCACGAACTTAAGGTCAAAAGAGGGCGAATCAGACTGGTCAAACCATACAAGGAAGCAAGCTGGTACCGATACTGGATATGTGACATTGATACTTCATGATTACTACTACTTCTACTACTTCAAGGATAAATTATCAAAGACGTTAGGACTGAAACCAGTATGAAAGAAAAATAAGAAAGAAACAAATTGAACTTCAGATCGCGGCTTTCTGTCATTTACCTACTGGCCGCTTGAGAAATCTACACAAAGAATTTAAGTTGCAACCTAAAAAACATTGATGCACATCACCAAGTCGGCGCAGAAGATGTGAATGTGTTGGATCCATGTACTTTTACTCATACAGAATATTTTAAAAACTGTAGAACTGTAATCGCATTTAAATCATCTATGAGTGTAATTTGTACTCAAAGGTGCCTCGATCATAAGTACATGTAGTTTGCCTAACCAAAGCTGTTACCACTAATCCTTGTTGTGTTTGTCAGAGGTTGTATCTATAGATCATAAAGTCTGTTTCGTTACCCTTACATGTTTACACTAGTGGTTTTGCTATCCAGTAGTAAGTCGATTTTTTCGATACCCGATTTTTTTTTAAATTTTCTTTTTATTTTTTTTTATGAATGATACTTTGCAATATTGTAACTACATTTGATTTCACTTAAAACAAATTTATACCTTTTTTTAATATTTGCGAATTTACACTTTTTTTGTCAGTGCAAATAAGAGTTTTCTGTAAATTAATATTTTTAGAATAGAATAGTTTTAATTTGTCATATGCATATACAATTCTTAAAACAACTCTATGTGTTTTCTCGGAATAGGAGACACATTCTAGAGAATGATATTATAATAATTAATAATTGTATCACTATTGTTAATAAACAATTTAATCAAAATTCCAAAATACTTTAGGTAGTAGCTTTCAGTTATATTCATAACTTATTGTTTAATGACACCACCGCCACAATCGTACTAAAGTTTTATGTTTCTTGTTAAGTCCTAGAAGAGTGTTAGTCACAACTGATAATCTTATACCTGTAAATCGTGAAACATAAATTTAACAAGAACTGTCACTTTAAGATGACAATTCCCCCGAAGTGGTGCTATGACTTTGAGCTGAGGACCAGTCATTCAATGGTCAAGGTCAAATGAGTATAGGTCAATGGGAAGGTCTTGTTCAAAGGGGTTTTGTGTTCAAGTATGAAGTAAATTCACTCACTAATAAGGAAGTTATGGTCAATGTTAAAGATTTTGGACCTTCAAAGTGAGCCTACTTATTCAGTATTGCCAAAATTAATAATATAAATAAAGTATCTATCCCGTGACTAACGGGGTAACTTTTTTACTGATAAAAGTGTGTAAATCTTTATATTGTGATGTGTGATCTGTGACAAATTATGGGTCAGTAGCTTAGTTTGGATATGTTTTTCACTGCAAGAATTTCAAGATGTATAAACATTTTCTCTTTTTTTATTATTTTTTTTTTTTTTTTTCCATCGTCAGACTTCTGTGAGTAAGTCGCTTTAAATACATAACTTACCCGTTTATGTCGGGTTATAATTCATTTTGCGATAAACACTATAGCGAATCTACTAAGTAGCGAATAGACTAGGTGCAAAAGAAAATAGTTAGCGAATATGTACAGACAGGGAACTGACAGGTGACAAAACGTCCAGTATCCTATTTATTCAAATGTCCTTAATTGTATAACACTTGCTCTTCAGGTCATTATTTAATAAGTTACTTCAAAAGAAACCGGAAAAGGCAGACATAAATAGCCAGAATCATATTAGTTGATATTTGAGTTCTAATTTCGTCATATGTAGCACCACACCACACAGCAGTTACTTTCCTTAATGAAAGGGAGATTAATGCGCAGGGCAAAGTTGAACTAACTTTTAATATTTAGGGACCGAATATTAAGAAAATGTAAATAATCTTCAAACGGTATATTTTCAAGTTCTCAGGTTAATATCTTGGTTAAACTCAATATATTTTATTCAGTAAAATGATATAATAATAAAATGATTATTAATAAAATGAAAATAATCATCAATAACAACTAGTCCAAAACTTTTGTTATAACTTTAACAATAATTATGGTCGGCGCTCTCCTGGGATATATATTATACAATGTACATGTATTTGTCTCTTACTTGGTATTTGTCCAATCACTGTGCAGTAGACATTGTACGAACATGCTAGCAAAGTATTTTAATAGTTATCCTGCGATTGTTTCTATTGAAATGCTGGAATTGAAAAAAAATGAAAAAAAGTTTGTCGTAATCTTTTCTTCACTTCTAACTTTGTACAAGTATACATGCCTTCTGCTGATTTGCTGATACTGCACTTGCATATGAATTGCATGTTCAATTTAAAATTAACAATTAGTATATGAATTTATCAATGCTAAGACCTGACTAAAATTTAAAGTCACTGGTTGTTATCTGGTTCCGGCCAGCAAAAAATTTGTGACTACTTAATCATATTTGTTGGTTCGTAGTAGCATTACAAGGAGCAGAGAATACCCTAGTGCTTGCAGCGCTTTGATTCTTGATATGCTTTTTCCACTTTTTAAAATTAATTCTCTTCTTTCAATTATGCCAACGTCCCTGTGAAGAACTTGACACGAACGCAGACAGACAGATAGACACGGTTCAGACACTCTACTCCATAACTCCTATACTTCCAGATTTTACCACCACCATCACCTGCGATGGGAAATTACCTTTGCGTGCAATCTTCTTCACAGTGATCTCCCCTTCGTATTTCATTGTACTGTAAGGGAAGTAACTGCCTTGTGCAGTAGTCTGATTTACGAGTCGGCGTCACCACATAGGCTCAGTGAAAACTGTGGTTACGCCAAGATCATTATCAGACATTCTGCGATGTATTAATCATTTATTAATAATTAACATTTATGACATAGCCGATTGTATTCAGAATAGACCAGATTATGGTTAATGGCAGAGTTCAGCGACGGGATTATATTAACAGATAGATCGTGGTCTATGGGGTTTTACACTCCAGTGTTCTTACGTGTTTCCATGACACTGTAGAGGTGATCACTTATGGAGGACCCCTTGTTATCATTACGTATATAATGGTATGACAGTATTAAAAAGACATACCCTTTAATACATTTTTTGTTTTTGTTTTTTTCAAATTGTGTATATGTGAGTGATATTAATTGAACTGATTCCCAATGTCAAGGTGTCAGTGAAATATTCTAAGAACAGAAGGTAAACTTAATGCATTAGTCTTTATATACTGGGCTGTTGTTGTAGCATTTTTAGTGGATAGTCATTTAGTCCAAATGAACACTTTCTATGTGTCAAAATGCATAGAAAGAGTATTTGAACATATGTTCTTCTTTAAATTAACAATTATTTTTCATTTTACAGCGAAAGAGAAAACAAAATTGATATTCATTAATCATCGGTTGATTGTGACGTATGTCCCAAGTTCACACTGTTTTAATTTTATATGGAGTAAATGAATTATCTGTTTCCTCCTGTTAAATCGATTATTATTCCAGTAACAATTGCAACTTTAGTCATTATAAATATTGATAAGTTGTCATTACTGATGTGAATTAGATATTTTTGCTGTGTTACATGAACAAGTACAAATGAATGAACGCTTCATCTGAAAGCAATTAGCACGTGAATTACAAAATTTTGTCATTCAAAGTAGAAAAGCCAGAACGCACAAGGAACAAGTCAAACTGAGGGCTTCAAACCAGGTAAAATTTACAATTTGCATTTTTATTTTCAACGACGCATTTGCCTTTCAGGTGAATTAATATACATTGTATTTTACCATGCACAACATTCTATTTAAGTATTTAATATCTTTTATGTAATCTACATATCAAAAAAGTTATTAGGTATTTTTTAGTTCTGGACACTCAGTTAGCAGAACTGTTTTAAACAATTTTGATTTTAGGTGCAAATGCAAAACTAAAATAACCTGATACAATGCAGGAAAGAAATCCTCAACTTTTGACAGTTTTGTCACAACTGTATACAAGAATGTGGTCAACTTTACAGCTTAAAATAAAAAAATAAGAGTGTACATTTATTGTGCTGTTTTAGCTACTTGTTTATCATTTTTCATGTAGTCAATTTTTTTTGGCCCCACCAGTTAATCTTACAAATCTACTTTTAGTCTGTTTTTTTAAGGCGCCGATAATGGTCCTCAGAAAAAAATGCGTCAGCCGATAATTCATTTTCTTTTACAGTTAACACGAAAAAAATGAAACTTCCACGGCAGCGAAAAAAAATAACGGCTACAGTGGTAATGACGATGACAGTTGGACTCATCTTGCAGTGGCGAGTGTCTCAATTCATTGACATGAAAGAGAGAGGTAAAATCGAGAGTTCTGTACACATTTCAATTATAAAGACAAAAAGGTTGAATAAATTGGTCTGTTTGCTTCATGTGGCAGCTTCACACTAGAGTAAGCTCTGAGTACACAGCAAATTGTCTTAAATGATTAGGTCACGTTTATTTCCCTGCTTTCCTATGTCTGTACTTTGAAATAACCGATCTATCTGTACTTTGAAATAACCGATCTATCTGTACTTTGAAATAACCGATCTATCTGTACTTTGAAATAACCGATCTATCTGTGCTCCCAATGCTCATATTTACCTACCCTTATGACATCTCATCCCGTCAGGGCCTCATAAATAATTATCAATAATAACTGCATAAACACAGAAGTACAGGTATTCTTAAACAGGCCGTTTATCATCTTTGGGGCAAAGTCTAGTGGTAACGCACCTAACTTGTCACGAATATTGGTTCGATTCTCTGCGCCTCCACTTACACTTTGGTCGTTTCAGATTTTCAGATTGCGTCTTGCAAATGTTCTGTAAAACGTTAACCTTGTCCATGCTGTTGTTCATATGCTGATCAAACTTTAACATACTCAAAAAACCCTGTAACAAGCTTTAAGCTGTAGCTTAGATAGATGTTGTATTTGTGACCTGTTTTCTTTCCTAACGTAAAAGTTAGTTTGAAAAGACCATAGGACAACCTGCTTACAATAAATGAAATAGTAGAATTTTCTGTTTTTCAGTAAATTTCTGGAAACGTTTACCTCTTGTCAGACGTATTTTCAGTCTGACAGATGAGGCGCCCATGAAATTATTTGAACCGGAAGTTACTGAAGATATCCAGACCGTTGCAGCTGAACTGCCCCGAATTCCTCACATACTACATTTTATTTTTATCACTGATGTTGAAGGAAAATCTGGTATACCAGCAATTTATAAATACAATGTAGAATCTTTTGTTCATTTTAACCCAGAATGGGCGTACTATTTCTGGACGAAAGAAACGAGTCGAGAGCTAATTGCATCAAAACACCCCGAACTACTTTCGACATGGGACAGTTACAAGCTAGTAGTAAACAAAGCGGACGCATTACGTTATGTGTTACTTTACGAATTCGGAGGCGTCTATTCAGACCTTGATATCGGATGCAGACGATCTTTAGACCGAGCCACAATGAAATATGCCTGTATATTGACACCTGAACCCTTTGAACACAGCGCTCTTCTCTTTAGAACGCCATTTGTAATGAGTAACGCCTTTATGATGTGTCGACCTAAGCATCCTATTATGAAACAGGCTTTATTTTCACTGCCAAAATTTGCAAATCATCCAAGTATGTTAGGGGTTGCAGGCCCTATCTTCCTGACGGTCCAGTTTAAAAGATACAACAAATTTAAATATGGGGATGCATTCAGGACAAAGCTATACAACCAAAGCAATTCTCCTTATTTCTATCAGGGAACGTTACCAGAAGAACATGAAGATGCAGTCTACGTCGCAAATACTCATTACTTTATGAGTTCATTCGACATGTTCGCAAATTATTCAAAGGCATGTTTGGACACAGATAGCAACAAAACGCCTTTGGTAAAACGCGGGTGTTATTTACTGAAAAGTAGAAGGAAAAGCGACAGCCAATTTTCATTCATTGACCATCAATGGCGACATTTGTACGCAATTAAAAGATCAACACAAATGGTCCCAATAAATGATGTTATTCCTGTTGGAAAATTGAAAACATGACATTCTGATATTTTACCGGAAAATCAAGAAAATCAGCTGGAACTTAATTCAGGGTAAACTGAAAGGAGTTCAAATAATGCAACTTAATCAGCGAGGGACATAGTGCTATACCTCCGGTCTCGAGGTAGCTATTTCGAATGCCCTCAGGGGTGAGACAGAGTGCTCAGTGGCTTTCTGCATTACGCACTTCTGGTGCGGGGTGTAAGTTAAAATAGTTGTTTCCCAGTCAATGTTAATTAAATACGTTTAAACTAACATTTAATGGCAATCTGCAAGTTCATAATCTGCAAGACTTGATATCTGTCTAGTTGGATATACTTCAAGTTCAGATACAAACCATTAGATATATTTGTTGGAAAGGAAATGCGCCTTGTACTAAGCACCTACAAGTTAAAAAAAATACTAGTGAATGGACCCCTACTGCAATTTCACAGACAAGTCAGTCCTAAGAGTTATGAAGTTTGTTGACAATGGAATTAGTGCCATAGGATACCGCTATATTATTGACTGAGCGCACTGTTTGTCTTATTGTGGATAATTATTTTTAAGTGAACACATTTCGGAAGTCTCGTAAAGGACTTTTTCTTTACATATGATTTTTTTTTCAATTTCAGTTCATTTCATTTTATTGAAGATGATTCAGTCAGACACATATCACTGGTTATTTTTTGTTGTAATTGTTGTTGTTGTTTTTAATGTGTTGTAGTAGTCGTTGACTATTTTATGACTGTCCTACAATGTAGTTTGACTTTATCTAGCAATTAGTTTTGACTGATAGACATATTCTCCTATGACGGATTGATAATTTGTGATAAAACAGGTCATATAGTTTATATCTTTATTATAGCCTCATCTATACATATACATACATATAAAACATAGATACAAAGACCATATAAACGATGTATAGCCATTCTTAAAAGAATTATAAGAAACTGTCTTTATTCTTTGCTAATAAGAGGGATAACTCCAAGCACATAATACTGTGTATATGCACTACAGATTTACCTCCCTTATTTATACATGCTTACATGTAATTAATTTAATTTAATATATGAACTTTATGTTTTTGAAATATCAAGCGACGAAAGTAAAATGAAAGTATATTTCTTTGATTTGATATTGTACATAAACTAACTATCTTGATATAAATATAGCAAATTATCAACCATTCCCTTTGTACAACATTGTTCAGTATTCATTTATGTGTCCTTTACAGTCCCAGGATCAAAGTTACAGGTGGTTCTTTTTCTACCAGTAAATTAGAAAGGCTTTTTAATGAAGAAATGACTTGGATATGAAGGAAAAACACATTTCAACATTGTTTTAGAGTGAATATTTCATAGTTCGGTCATTAACCTGTTAATGCATTTATTTTTTCTATGTCAGTAAATTCAATGGGTTGCCAGGACTTGAAACTTATCAGGTGATCATCAAGCTCCTTCTTGGCATATGTTATCAAAAATATAGATGTGTAGAACTACAGTGAAAAGCTGACAACAATGTATACATTGTTCACAGGAAAATTTCGTTTGCACAATTATACAATTATGTAATTTCCAGATTTGTATAAACAAGAGGGCCATGATGACCCTTAATTGCACAACCGAGTCCCATTGCTCAAGTTTCATGATAATAGTTGTGTTAATTCTGAAATCAAGCCGGTGGTTTGTAAGATTATCAAAGCTGTGAAACGATTATCACAAATGTGCCTACATATCAAATATCTTAATTACCATTCAATAAATAAAGGTTCATCACAAAAATCAGAAAAGTCTATAATTTGCCTCAGTGACACTGACCTTGACCCTCGAACCTCAAACCCCACCCAATTTTTTATTTATTTATTTATTTAAGTCTCATCTATACATGATTTACATATATAAAAACAGACATAAAACAGATATAATACATACATTTCAAGTATAGCCATTCTTATTATAGAATTATAGCTTATAAGGGGGACAACTTCATACCTACACAGACATATACTGTCTATATACATTACGGAGTTGTCTCCCTTATTTACATAAACTTTAAAATTCTTGCTATCATACATTTACAAGTTAAAACACCGTAAAATAGTAATTAAGAAGGATAAAATATCACTTAAAATGGTCTAAAAATTCTGAGTTAAAACATACTAATCATCTGCTAAGATCTTATTTTTCTTGAGTTATTTGAATATAACATATTTTTTCTTTTAGTAAGAATGTTACAACAGGTTTTTGCAAGTAATCTTATCATATCTGGGTTTGTAAAAAGAAAAACCAGTTTATCTGTTTCATTCATGGTATTGTAATCTTCATTTAAACTATAAGCCTTATTTGTTAATGCAGCTCTATCTGATTCATACATAGGGCATTCCAAAAGAACATGTTTTTCATTTTCTATGCCGACTTTACAGAACAAACATAGTCTTTCCTCTTCTGGGATATTTTCATAACGACCTGTTTCAAGTCTTAGTGGCGCTACCCCACATCTGAACCTAGACAGTGCTGATCTATGAGGATACGACATATGCATTTTACAATAACTTTCAGGTTCATATACACTTTTAAACAGTTTATAGGTTCGGAGCTTATTTCTTCCTCTACCATTGACTCCATTTACTCGTAAAATGTCATTGTGCCACTGAATAATATGTTCGTTCATGATACAATTTGTAATATCTTCTAACAAGTTTCTATGTGAAAATGGAATATTGACATAACTATGTAGTCCACTGTTAACCAATTTTTCTTTAACAATAAATGTCCAGTTTTTACAGTTTCGACTTCCTTTACTTAAACACCAATTAAAATTTTTCTTATTAATCCTATAGTCATGATAGTTAAAACAACGGCTCCAGTGATTACAAACAGCCTTCCAAGTGTAGAGGTCCAAGCAATGGTGAATTGAAGAGATTTATGCAAGGTACCCATATACCAAATATCTAAGACATTGGTAAATAGATAAAGGCTTTCTGGCAAAAAGTTAATAAGTCTATTTTTAACCTTGGTGACTCATGCAGCGGGGCCATTAAACCCCTGGGGCAAATTTTGAATAATTTTTGTAGAGGACCTCTAAGTGAACATGTATGCCAAATATCAAACCCCAAGGCTTAGTAGTTTTATAGTTTTAGACAACAAGATTTTTGAAGTTTTCCCTTTATAAACCTTGGTAAAACCAAGTTGCAGATGGAACAGGGCCAACTTTGACCTTTTGGTCACACTTTGAACAAACTTGGTAGAGGTCCATTAGACGACGCTACATACCAAACATATTAGCTCTAGGCCTTGCAGTTCCGGAAAAGAAGATTTTAAAGTTTTCACGTTTAAATTCTATGTTTAGCTCCTGTGGTCTGGATCTGCAATTTACTGGAACCATTTGAACAACTTTGATAGAACATCATGCAAGAAAAATCTAGGCAAGTTTTATTAAATTTGGCTTCCTGGTTTCAGAAGAGATGTCCTTTTAAGTAATTGTCGACGCCAGACGCCGGGCAGCAATCGATCCTTAAAGCTCACATGAATGCTATGTGATGAGGTGATCTAACCAGTTTTGTGCGATAACACCTGTTGATAATAAAATTCATCCACCCCGAGTTTTAAATGGTCATCATGTATTATATTGGTTGTTTAATCTCTCTGAATATCCTTTGTAGATTGGTCGTTAGTTTGTGTTGTTCAGGTTTTGTATGATTGTTCTGATAAGTTTTAATCCGGAACGTGTTCTACATTTATACACAACATAATTTTCCAAACCTTGAGATTCATTTCCTTAAGCTTACTCTCACCAGGTGTAACCCTGCCCCGGCCCCCTCCCCCCTCCTTCTATATATTACTTTCCCTGCTTTAATACATTTGAGCTTCGTTCGCCAGCTACAAAACTGTCTGATACTATACTGTGCTATACAAAATAAAACATAAACAGCAAAGTCCTCATCCCGCAGTCAAAAACACAACATCACATAAACACATCACATAAACTCATTCTTTCCAAGGACTATACGACTCTATAAACGAATTACCGATCGAGATTAAGTCTACGCTAACTGTACCAGCTTTTTATAAATGGATTGAACATGTTTCATGGATTTTAAATGTTTACAAAAATGTTTAAGATCTTTAGTAAAAATCTTTGACAATTTTAATGTTCTTGACACGCGCCTGTCTAGTATAGTCAGTATTGACTTTTAACAGTAATAAGTCGAAGTTGAAGTTGATAACTTAATTAAGCAGATCGACAATATCTATCTGCCGATATTTATTCAGTGCTAATTTGGTCCTGTTGGCCATCGACACTCGTTAAAACCTCCTGGTCCGCGTCTGGTCGCCATTTTCTTAGATTAGTTGGTGGTATCACAAATTCAACCGGCAAAAAATCAGCGGGGTTATCATTCAAATACATATGTGTCCACATGTGATCGGTAAACGCAAACTCATTAAGGTCCTCCTGCATTTCTTTTTCTTTTAAGATTGTACAACCTCGTTTCACGAGGTCATTTGCTCTCAACGCTTCACAGTATTGATCAAAACGTGCGCTCCAGTCTATATTACCCATGAAGTACTGTGTGTTGGGCACATACACAGCGTTAAAATCGTCCTCTTTTAAAGCCCCTTTATAAAAATACGGGGAGTTACTGTCAATTTCGGTTTTATTTCTGTACAGATCACCGGGCTCCAACTTGTTGTACAAAATAAACTGTTCTGTTAAAAACATTGGGCCAGCGACTTTCAGCAAGTTGTCCTGTAAGGCGGATTCTGGAAGAGATGAGATTACCTGTTTCATAAACGGGTGATTTTTACGGCAAAGCATAATCCCATTGTTCAGTTGAAAAGGTTTTTGATATAAGATCGTACTATGTTCGAAAGGCTCTGGGGATATAATGCAAGCGTATTTCATTGTGGCACGGTCTATAGATCGAACGAATTTCGTGTCAAGATCAGAATAAACTCCTCCAAATTCGTATAACGCAAAGTAACGGAATGCATCTGCTTTTTTTATAACTTCAGTATAGTTGTCCCATGTAGACAGAAAAGATGGGTATCTGGCCGAAATCAGTTGACGAGCAGAGGTGTCCGACCAAAAATAAACTGTCCAATCTGAATGGATAAATAAAAATAGCTTCACGTTATGAAAAAACACTGCAGGTATGCCTTCTATTTCATCATGACCTGATATGAATATATAATGCATGATATGAGGTATTCTAGGAGTGTCGGAATCGACCGTTGGAAAATCCTCTCGAACTTCCGGTTCAAAAGGTATTGGGTAATATATGTTTTCTGAAATGAAAAAAACCCTCGTGAGGCAGGCAGGTCGATCAGAAAATGGAAAAATCGCTTTGTTTCGAATAATGAACAGTCAATGTAATGTCCGGAAGATATTTGTGAATTATCATAAATTGATACAATCTTGGAAAATGAATGTGCCATGTCCGTTTTGTACGAAAAAACACTTTTGAAAAAAAAAACGATGTTAATCGATAGTTTCTATCTGGTCTTAAAAAACATAATTTTGGAAGGGTTAGCTTTAAATTCAATACCAGACTAGTGTGCTGCCAGTACAGAAGTTTCATGTTCAAAATTACGCAAACAAACAAACCTGACTTCGACCTTAAGGACGTCATGATCAACAAATAAACCAGGACGATGAACAGAAGAACGATAACTCTGTCATTTCTTGGTAGAATGTGCATTTTCCAGCTTTCTCATTCTCAAACAATTTCACTGCAAAGGGACAAAGAGAAATAACTCAATATATTCGAATATAATATTTCATTGATAGGCACATTTTTCAAATCTTTTGCCAATCGAAGGCAGATAACCTGCGAAAAATGTCCAATATTCATCGTTACATTTCCTGACAGGCTTGCTGAGAACATGTTTCTCCCAGGCAGAAGAAAGAAAGAACACGGTTTATAAATAGTTATAAAGAAAAGGAAACAGATGTTCAATAACATTACAGGAAATTGCAATGTACAAATTTGATATCTGACCTATGATGAAGAGCCGTGTTCTTTTAATTCTTAATTATGTTAGGATACAGCCGTACGTAGCATCTCAATTAAACATCTATGGCCCGGTCATTTTAAACGACCAACACCCCTCTAAAAGGAAAGAAGAAAATATCATTTCTTTTTTTATTATTCCAAAAGTCGTAGATAATTACCCACAAAGACGTTAGTACCAAGACCCTAGTGTAACGTTAACGATCAAAGAACATTCCATTACTTTCAATGACCCAAATTAAATCTTTTTACTATAACAATGAGAAACAATTCTTACCTGAGTTACGTAAGTGTCGACAATCTTTAATAGGACGCGTTTGGTTAGTCAAATCTATGTTTAATACGTAAATTGTAACTTCCACGAAAAACAATTTTCACGAGCAGCCGTTTAAGCTTCGATAGAGAAATCAGCTTAGAGCAGTATGTATGCTTTCTGTCACTTTATGCATATTTTGCTGACACGAGTTTTAGATTTAAACACCACTACACAGCATTATAATCGTACTAAAACATAGCCAGCTTTAGATTACATTACAGTTACAAATGCAACATATGTTCAATGTGATTGCTTCACCTTCATGTATATTCTGTTTATAGATTTTCTTTACCGATGTATCAATGCACAAGACAAGGAGAGTTTTGTTTTCACAAACAATCTGTCGCCTTCCAAACAATCAGTGTACTTCAGACAGAAACGATCTTTATTTTGAGGTGATCCCCTCTTCTTCTATTAACACTACAAGTGTTCTTCCTTTAGAGGTCCAAATGCAAAATGGTGGGATGATTTCTTTTCTTGCACTCTCTCTTAAATTTATATAACTATGAACTCTGAAGGGATGTGGATATTATGGGCAACAGTAATGGGCTACCAAAACGAAAGACAGAAAGAATAATAAACAAGAAATGTGTCACAGACACCAATGCCCTCGAAACATGGCAATGGCCACAGTCATGATCGCTTACAAATTGATGTTACCTTTGTCATTTGTTACATTTGTTTTGCAGTCTTTAAACTGCACAAAGTGCTCATACATCCAGGGCTAAGACTAGTCCTTAACTTATATGCATTGCTGGTAAAATTATTAAATTTCCAAAACTGATATATTTGAAGAGGATTTGATCTAGTGTTTTGTACCCACAGGTCACCAAATGTCTTTTACAGAAAAAAAACAAATGTTCCAAACAGTTTCTAAACTTTTAACTTTTGGATTTTTATGCTGCTGTTGAACGCCATAGGCGATGTAGGAGTTGCGCCACAGAAGCAATATTTAGTAAAAAAAAGGGGCAGTAACTGCACCAAAAATGACCAAATTGCAAAAGCCAGAGTACAAGCGTTGCAGCACTTGATAATGGCCATTCTATGAAAGATTGGTGAAAATGTAGGAGGAGTTGTGCACAGAAGCGATATTAAGTAAAATTTAACAAAGAGCAAGAACTTTGCCCCCCAAAGCCTGGAAATTTACATCGAGGCACTTGATAATGATCACTCTATGAAAGTTTGGTGAACATCATATGAGAATTGTAGGAGTTGTGCATAGAAGCATAGAAGCAATTTTAAATAAAAATTGACAAAGGGCAATAGCTATGTCAAAAATAAATTGCAAAATCCGGAATATATGCTCTGTTACTTTTGATAGTGATCTTTCTGTGAAAGTTTGGTGAACATTGCACGGGAAAAGTAGGAGGTCTTGCGCGCACAAGAAATATTTTAAAAAAATAAACAAAGGACAATATCTCCGCCAAAAATACTCGAATCGCAAAAGCCGGAGTAATTGCACTGCGGCACTTAATAATCATCATTTCTTAGAGTTTGGTGAAAATCAAATGAGAATTGTGAGGACTTGTTTACATTAACAAAAGATGGGACGGACAGACTAACGGACAGACAGTGCGGCTATTATATGCCACACTTCAGGGGCATTTAAAGAAAAGGGATAGGAGAAGTTCTACAACAAATCTGCGAAATGCTCAAATTATCCAGCATCACCATTTACCAGATTACCTGACCACTAACAAACATATCCAGTACATTTTACAATCGACACTGTCTAGACCATTTGAAGTCGTCATCACGTGCATTTGCTATATGAAACACTTGTGTTAGGAACTTAGATTAGACTATGTATCCTGCACGTGAAATAAAAGTTTCAACTTGTAACAGTCGTTCTTCACGACAAGAACGTACACAGTTTTATGAAAGACTCGTTCTAAAAAGAAACGCAGGTTTTGATTTGAAAATGATGACGTCATAACTTAACATCATTTGTCGTTATTTTTGTGTTGCTATTATATTGTTTCACAGTTGTGCAAAGTTTTATTGAAATGAGACAAACTATGGTGGCTGATTTGTGTCATTCGTGTTTTCGCCCCGCGACCCCGCCAAGCGAAAAGTCGAGAATTAACAAGTTAAAATGACGGAGGCGCGGAGCGAAAACACGCAAATTATTCTTAAAAAGCTCGACTTTTCGTTCCGCGCCCCCCGCTAATCCAGATTTTGAATTATCTCCCTTTTATTATATATATTTTTTTATTGTTTATTTTTTTGACCAGGGCATAACTTTATATATGCGGAGTGTATTGATGCGAACCTGAATAATAGATAGCTGCGACAAGGAGAAGTGTGGTGGCAAAACATCATAACTCTTCCTTATCCATGTTTTGAGTAAGCTCCCCTTCTTTAATCTTTAATGATTTTTTTTTGTTTTGTCTGGAGCATAACTTGGACACTATAAAAGGGACTGCCCTTGAACTTCAATTTATTACTGCCAAACATCAATACTGACTATACTAGGCAGGCGCGTCTCGGGAACGTTAGAATTGTAAAAGATAAAAACAAAGTAAACAAGATTTTTACTAGAGGTCTTACTTAAAGATTTATTGTGAACATTTAAAACTTATAAAACTAGTTCAATCCACTGATGCTGGTACAGTTGGGGTAATCTTAATCTGGGTCGGTAATTCGTTCCAGATTCTTTCAGTATAAAGATAGATGGTAAGAAGTAGAATTGCAGCGCACAAGAACCATAACTCTTTCTGGTCCAATTTTTAATTACATGTATCTCCGTTCTTAATAACTTTTTTGTCCGGAACATTACATGTACTTTAAAACTTTGAAGTGAGTTGATGTGAAGCTTAAAATATAGATAGCTAGTGACAAGGAGAAGTGCATTGCCCAAGAAGAATAACTCTACTTTATCCAGTTTTAAGTTAACTTAGTTTCTTTGGTTTTATTATGTTTGTTTTGTTGTTGTTTTTTTTTGTCCAGAGCATAACTTGATCATCAGTTCACAGCCTAGGCTGATGGGTGTATATTTCGTCTGTTCTGAGATGCTCTTTCCTTGTTTCACCTAATATAGATTGTGACTGAGTATACCTGTTTTATACAAGAAATGATTTTTCAGATGCATGTTTTTATTTATTTATTTTTTTTATTTTGTTTTGTTTACTCGATGAAGGTATTCAGGCCTCCTCTGTGTATAAACATCGTTCAAATGTAAAAATGTCTTGTGATGTAATATGAAACGTCAACTTCATTGTGTCATTACCCACGTGCGACCAATTACGTTACTCTCACTGGTAACTGAATAAAGTGTCGTGGGTATTTCGATGATGTGTCACCTCGTGAAATGCGTTGTCTTAATTTCAACTTGACACGAACAGAGTTCGAGCACATATATCTTTTTTTTCAAATTCCTTGCAAAGATTCAACAAATTGGAAACACCGTTTACGTCACGTTACGCTACATTACAGATATCGTAGGGGAAGTAACTCTTTGTGGAGTTTGAAGATTCAAACTTCCGAAACTTTCGTGAAACAGTTCCTATGTACAAAAAACAATATTTTAACGACACGAACAAATAAAATATTTATTTTGAATGATATAAATTTTATACAAAAATAAAAAATGGTAAAAGTTTAATTAAAAGCTTTCCTGTTTTAAATATAAAATAATTCCAAATGGTAGCATCGCTAATTATTATTTTTAATTTTAAAAATCTATAAAACAATATATCAACAGACGTAAAAAGTTTTTTCTCTCGAAGGTCAAGCTGTGTATAGGTTTGACTGGTCAGTTTTCCCCCTCATTTTTCCACAGTTTCTGTGTCTGTGATAAGCTCTGTCAGGTCACTTCTTGTCTTCACCCCACTGACTCAAATCCATTTCAGTAATAGACGAACAGTCGGTCCTGTAATTTTAAATGTACTATGAGACAAATGGCTTACTTAAACCAACGTTTTACCAGTGTTGAAAAGAATTATTTCCCTAGACTCGAGAACTTTGTTTTGACTTAAAACGTTTAGGAAATGATTAAACCCTTACTGCGTTAGAATGTTTGAAGCTTTGCCCACAAGAATGGAAAAATAAACGTATAAGCTGAAGATTTAGTTCGCACATGCCTTTTATGATAATTTTTCTAAATTTATCTGGAAAAACGCCAATAAATAGAGATACAGTATTCTTACAGTAAAACTTTTAGCATGTGAAATAAATGCAACATTGTCAGTCCACTGTGTATTGTCTTTACCTGCTGAAGATGTGTCTGTATGATACAGTTTTTAACCATTCAAATTTTCTAAGAAATATAATAATTGTAAAAAAAATACAAACTGAGGAAAGATATCGCGGATTAAAGAACGGCCGTCCCGTCGTACTCACCAAGTTGATGTTGCCTTGAAGACCTCAGAGGGCAACTGAGAAACTTCCAGGTTGTCGCACAATATCCTTGCAAGGGTCACTTTCTTTATTTCGGACAGCTGATCTGCTTGGAAATGGTTAAAGTCAAACACACGTAATTAACTAAATACCAATGCATACCGCAACAGACATCTATATCGATGAAAAACATGGCTAAATAAAAATATTATCCCTATTTAAAAGTTTTATATGAAAGATTAAGTTTAAACAACAAATAAATTGTTCCTACATATGAACAAATATTAAACATTGGTACAATGACTCCATTGGTAAGTGGCGGGACATTCCTTGCCGGACCCGACTAGAATTATTATCAGTTACGGGCGGCAACTCTGAAAATATATACGTCTACGACCTTAAAATGTACCCCAAAAGGATTCCAACTCAGATTTAACTCCGGGAATCCAACCCTTGGAAAATCATTAACGCCCACCTGCAGAAAATCCTATAGAATCTGTTGTTTCATACCAGAACCTGTCGCCATATTTTATGTTTGCAAACTGCATAGCAACCAGACATGACTGGGTGGGGCCGGAAATAGAGGAGCCCACTGTAGTTTCTGTCACAACACCTGTCCATAGGTCAATGTCTCTTGGGTCACTGCAAGACAAAATAAGAATGAATATGTTGTATAGATAAAAGGAACTTCAATTCAAAATGTAGTCAGTCAGTCTTACCTACTTGAAAACAATATGGTGAAATAGTTTCACGTTCGTTTCGCAAATCATGAAATTTCTCTAGTAGATCTAAAATACATCTAATTTCTTCTCTTGTCGTTTATTACTGAACACTCGTGTTGTACTTCTCGTTTCTAATACCAGGAATCTATGTAATCTATGTAAAGTTGAGTTCTAATAAAGTAACGCTATCCATAATTTTTTTCCCTTTTTTTAGGGGGTGAGGGGGGTGCGGGAAAGATAGGGAGGTGGTTTATCAACTAAAGACATAGAGGATATTTGTTTGTTTTTGTGGAAGATGACAATTGATTTCATCGAGTGAACACCATATGTGATATTTTCACGAATGGCGCAGCCACGAGTGAAAATATAAACATATGGTGTTCACGAGATGAAATTAATTCCCATCTTCCACTAAAAAACAAACAAATTTTCTTTTTATTTTATGCCAACACGTCAAAAATGGGTATTTTATGACATTTTTAATCAAGGCCTTCAATTAATTCCCCATGGTGAGCCCCAAATCAGTTAATGCGTACTTTGGTTACTCCGCACTAAAAAAGTGCAGACAATCTCCAATACATATGATAACTTTACTTGTGCTGAAATAAACTGAATACACTTTCATCAGATAACATTTATTTTTCTCTACACAGCTTATCAATATTTATTGAATTTTAGCCATACATACTTTAATTATAAAAGCGGATTAATACCGAGTAATATTCAATCAATTGAATTGAAAGTCGGCCATATTGGATATTGTCCATGTGAGTTATGTAAACAAATCAGACATTTTAAATAATTTATGGCGAATTTCATCATTGTTCACAATTAGTTAGGCTCAGGAATTCAATATTATAACTGGATTTAAAAAGGTAAATAAATTTCGCTCGCTGTCACTGTCTGAAATACAGCGGATTATCTTGTATTTACGTGGTGGGGAAAGTAGTTTCGGCACAAACAGTGTATTATCAAAATGATAATTTCACTGATTCATAACAGTGGATTATCACTTTTATTTCACTGATATTTCCTTATATTTCATTGGTAGGCATAAAATAAAAACGTTTATTTAACTTTTAGTAAATTTATATAGAGGTAAGAGCTACTATCTCCACACGCTTGCGGCGGAAGGAAAGCCAAATCAAAAGATAATATTTGAACTTCCAAACTCCGGTTACTAGTATTTGCCTTTGCTATCTGAGTAATACCAATTAATCTTAACAAAAACAAGACGTACTCGTAAACAGTTTGCAGTTTTGTTATGACGTCATCAGTATGTGTGTTGCTGAGGTCCTCCCAGTCTGTGACGTCACCTACACCACAGAGAGACCGGTATTCGGTGTAAGCCGGCGTTCCCCACTCCCGACCTCTCTCAATGTTTAGGGTTGCGAGGTCGAAAGAGTCACCATTATCATCAATTAGTAACTTATTCCGTGCTGCGTCGTTCATCATTCTGCAATATTACTAAGTAAATCAGTTCAATCAGTTCAATAGTGCTTAACATAATTAAAAATATCTACCTATACAATTTCTATGAATTGTGTCTCAGAGAACCATGAGAACGCCAACTGACAAAACATTCACTAGTGGCAGTAAATAAAAACCAGAGACATGCCTTTTGGGAAATATTTAAAGAATCATTGATTGAAGATCCTGTAATATTAAATTAACTTATACCTTTCAAATGTACACACATTTCCGATGCCATTAAAAAGATCTATTTCATTTCTGTCTGGTGAATTTGAAACTTTAATGTAATTTAATTGCTAAATTACAAAGATTTTACACCAAGCTATGCTCGCTGTTTGAATTCTGTAGCCTTAAGCTGTTTCTGACTAACCCCTACCAACACTCATTTCAAATTACTGCACAAAATTTGAGATTAACCCACTAAATAAATGATTTATTCGCTTTTATTACAAAATACACAAAGATCATTGTGTTGACATAAATTGTTTTCAAAACCACCAAATTAATCGGTAGGTCTCGGTCCACTACTATAGGAGATATCCGAGTTAAAGAGGCCACATGTATAGGCCTAAATTGTTTCAATAATTAGACTTTGTTCTAAGAACTTCGTGTATTTCTCTTACTGAATAAGGGCAATAATTTTCTGTAACAGGTTATTTTCGACATTTCGTCAGGGGGTTATTTGTACCATCTCGGACATCTCCGCAAATGTCCTTGGGGTTTAAAGCCCAAGAAAATATAAAAAAAATCGATTTCCATCTTGTAAAGAGGACAGAATCTAAATAATACCTTACAAGAAAAAAATTATACAAGAATTTACCTGTCTACATAAGGGCACTTGTTAAAGGCGAGACCAAGAGATATCTTGTCAATTCCCTGGTAGTTGTTTTCAAACAGGTAAGAAGGTGATTGGTAAGCGTCCTCCTGGTCGTGTGAACCGGTGTTCAGATAAGAGTCGCCTTCCTGTGACGTCATGTGCAGAGTTGACGGCATCATATTATGATATCTGGTTTACATAAATTTTGAAAAAAAAAACAACAACAAAAACATAAGAATTTTTCTTTTTCTTAGCAGATAAGTTTATAACATTGTATGATCAGGTACACATTTAGGACCTGTGTTTACATGCTCAATCATGATTCAAGGGAGACAATTTTGTCACGAAAGCACAGTTGGTTAACTTAGAAGTGAGCTATGCTGCGAACCGGAAAGAAATTTCAAAAGAATCAAAATTAAACGAATAGAAAACGTTGATAACTTACTAAAATTTAGTCAGATTGAAACGGAAGCTTCACTTTAAAGCAACATGTCCTTAAAAACATCAAAGTTTACCAAGTTCTACCTTAACATGAAATCTTTCGGGGGTAGTTTACCCACAGTACCTTCATAGAAATAAAGCAATTCTGATTTTACATAAGAAATTGAAATGTAAAAATCGGACGGTGTAATTTTTAGTTATTATCAATTGGATTTGAAACCTTTTTTTTTCAAACAGTGAGTGCAAAGACCCAAAAAAGATATTTCCGGGCTTTGAGTGGGTGGGTGTATGGTTAAAAAAGGGATATTACTGTTTAAGAGACTGAAAGAGTACCTGTAAGCGATTGAGAAGGCCTGGATGATGGAAGCGTCCTGAGACGAGTTGTAAACGTAGTTGTCATAAAGACCATAACTTGCCACAGTGTCAGTGTCCAACATGGCCGGTAACATCTCACTGAAATAAACGAAAGGATTAGGCTACCCATCAGTAAAACCTGTATAAAGGTCTGACGGTTGTTAGTTATTACAGGAAGAAATGATCCATAGTACAAAATGACCTTTTTTCACAATCTTATTGGCTAGCTCTCTTTATTTCCTTTTTATTTATATGCAATAAGGAGACATGTTGTTCTTGCATGTTTACCTTATAAACAAAAACCTTACCACAAACAAACAGGCCTCAGTTGATAAATGTGGAACAAATATAGTACCTAATTAGATTCAAAAAGGGCTTATTATATTTTTCTTTTCTTTTCCATATTGAAAGAGACCACGTGTACGTACTTGAAGGTGATATGTTGAATTTCTGCAGCGACTATTTTTCTTGTCTCTTGGAAGATTTTGTCGTCTGACCAATCTTCGTTGACAGTCCCTAGGTACTTGGCAATCCTGTTATGTTCCCGAACAAATACAGTGTGGAAGGTAGTGAGGCCCGGATGAATGTTAGCACGTGTGTCGCCTTGAAAAATAAATTTTGACTTTCTTTAATTTGAAAGACAATACACTTCCTACAAGTTATGTGTCTTAATGATGACGTCTAGACATGATGTATGTGCACTGTTCTCTTTAAATTGCAGTACCTGTTATTAAGTTTGTCTACTATCTGCTGAATTCTTTTACATATTTTTAGTTCTGGTTTTGTAATCGGTGGACGTTGGTATTTACTATACAAAAGTTTACATATTCAAGCGTAATAGCCCCTAAATGATTGTCTTGGAGTTTATTATGACCTCAAGGCAAATTCTATAAGCAGATTACAGAACTCGAATAGTCCTAATTTCATTGAATAAGTTCCGTCCTCAGTGAAGCGAGTATCTTTGTTATACCAAATTCATTGAGAATTAACCAGAAAACCATCAACAATTTAAAATATAACATACCTGATTCAAAACAAAATGACGGATCATCAACGTCACAAGGGAGATCACTCGGGTCTTCCGCTTCTGGCATGAATTCAGCTGTTGACGTCACAAGGTAGCCTGAAACGTAAAAAGGACCGCTTGAGTAATTTTAATGCCAATAACATTTTTCAAAAGCGACTATGGGACGCCATGGCTGTATTATATTAACATATAATATTACTATTGACAGTGCCTGATCATAACTTTTAACCACTAAACATTTTATCGCCATTTTCTTACTGTTATACAAAAGGTCTATAAACTTATCAACTTATCTGCAAAAGTACCAAAACGTGCCTTTCATTACGAAATTAAAGTTTAAAATCAATGTCTTTGCTAGTTAGTGAGGTATTACCATATCGGTCTCTGGTGTGAAAAGGTTTAACAAAAAAGCCTAGCCGACAAAGAAAAAATGATACTAACAGATCCATTCTTATACAAACGTTTATCGTGGTACAAATAAAAGTAAGGTATACCGCCAACACCAGATCTGAGAGTGTCCGATTCTTCAGTGCTCGAACCATATACCATACTGGCGTCAATGTAGGCCGTTATATCATTTATCTGATTTTGGAAACCTGAATCTGTAAGAAAATATCATTAAGAAACCATAAAAAATACTGATAAATATCAAATCTACGAATTTACAGTGATAAATTTAAAATTCGCGATTCATTTTGCAGTGTAATGTTACATTCCAGCATTTTCTAAAGTATAAACACCGTACCGTCGTCGCACCGTAGTACGGTAAAGGAACGTCTCGCATCCATGCAATATCCAGTCTCAAAGTACTCATCGTTGTCCGATTCGGCAACAACAATTGGCAGGCAAAAGGCGCTAGAAAAAAATCCTTTCGATTTAAATAAGAATGGTTATTTAAAAGAGCTAGTCGTGTAAAGCTCTGAGCATAGTACATTTATATATTTCTTCAAGTCGAAACAATAGTTCTAGTGAGAAAAACGTTGCCCATTTCCTGTTCTGGTTTGAAAAAAAAATGTAACCGCGTTAATTATATTTAAATTTGAGGCTTTTCAATTTTCCCTATATTTTCGCAAAGAATAATACTGAATAAAAGTGACATTCTTTTTATCATTTTAACTAGATTATAATAATATTTTTGTTTTTTTAATAGAATATAAGTTGTATCATAATCTAAAACGCTTCGGGCACCCGTTTATGGTAAATAAACAGAGCAATTGATTATCTGTTCTAAATGGTTTTTTATTTAATTTGTCCATTAGGACACAATTGTTCATGCAACAATGATATTGAAAGCCATTAAAACAAAATATTTTCTCAGACAACGTATTCGTATTACGACGAATTTAGCAATCTTCAATCATGATTATGTACGATACAAGAGTAAACTAAATCCTGTTTAACTAGTATGTCAATATTATGGAATCCATTTTATCTTTGAAAAGTGGTTTTCACCAGTACTGAAAATGATTTATAATCCTGTAAACTGATTGTAAAACTGTCATAAAGGGTCATTTGTAGTCAACAAAAAGAAATGACGACGCTTATTGTTAGGATTAACCAGGGACTTTTGACAAACAAAACAGAAAAGATCCTGTCTGGTCTGTGCTTAGCTTAAAATTATAAGAATTTATAAGACGAAAATCGTGAAAGTTTCTTGTTAAAAAATTTTGAGTATCGCTCGTCCGGCAAGTATTGGTTACCACACTATTATCAGAACAGACACTTACCGTGTACTATTCCCGCAGCAATCTATACTACTACTGACAGTGCCTGAAAAAAAATACAGTTCTGGTAAGAAAAATATACAGTTCATGTCCGAACGTTGTCAGATCTTACACTATGAAAAGGTTTTAAAACGGCACATCGCTGAAATTTCATATTACACTATTATTTATCGAGGCTACATAGGCAATAGGTTAGGGTCTTGTAGATAAATGATTACCTTCAGGTGTCTTGATAATGTCGTGATCAATAAACTGCATAAAGTAAAACAGTGCGAGCGAAACTCCTACGTCGTTATCCCCCTTTGTTTCAGACGTGCTGTGGACGGCATTACTCACGCTTCGTGAAGACGGAAGAGAGACAGGATCCCGCCTCGTTCCGGTTACGCTGTCTTCTCGAGCGTTCCATTTCCCTGGAATATTTGTGTTTAAGCTATTTTCACTTTCACATTTGATTTCAAGAAATTTCACTTGTAATTGTAGTAAATCATTATCGAATTCTTATTTTTCTTTGTTAACATTGTTTTCTACTCAGTTAAAACAAATGTTGTTTAGCCTTGCTCACCAATCTTTAAATAGAAAATATAGTTAACACAGTTTATATTTTGCAGAACTTCAATGTTTCTTTTCCTTATTTTTTCATTCTTTTTGGATGAAGTGTAGACTCGGGCCTTCAGTGCTTCACGATGTTAACGTATAGCTATGGCGTATAGCATTACAGTATAATGTATATCATTTAAATATAACGTTTGCAATATAACGTATAGCATTACAATATAATGTCTAGCATTACAATATAACGTATGCATTACAATATAACGTATAGCATTACAACATAACGAATAGCATTACAATATAGCGTATAGCATTACAATATAACGTATAGCATTACAATATAGCGTATAGCATTACAATACAACGTATAGCATTACAATATAGCGTATAGCATTACAACATAACGTATAGCATTACAATATAGCGTATAGCATTACAATATAGCGTATAGCATTACAACATAACGAATAGCATTACAATATAGCGTATAGCATTACAATATAACATATAGCATTACAGTATAACGTATAACATTACAATATAACATATAGCATTACCATATAACATATAGCATTACAGTATAACTTATAGCATTACAACATAACGAATAGCATTACAATATAACTTATAGCATTACAATATAGCGTATAACATTACAGTATAACATATAGCATTACCATATAACGTATAGCATTACAATATAACTTATAGCATTACAACATAACGAATAGCATTTCAATATAGCGTATAGCATCACAAAATAACGAATAGCATTTCAATATAGCGTATAGCATTACAAAATAACGAATAGCATTACAATATAACGTATAGTATTACAATATAGCGTATAGCATTACAATATAGCGTATAGCATTACAATATAACGTATAGCATTACAATATAACGTATAGCATTACAATTTAGCATATAGCATTACAATATAACGTATAGCGTTACAATATAACGTATAGCATTACAATATAACGTATAGCATTACAATATAGCGTATAGCATTACAATATAGCGTATAGCATTACAATATAGCGTATAGCATTACAATATAGCGTATAGCATTACAATACAACGTATAGCATTACAATATAGCGTATAGCATTACAATATAGCGTATAGCATTACAACATAACGAACAGCATTACAACATAACGAATAGCATTACAATATAGCGTATAGCATTACAATATAGCGTATAACATTACAATATAGCGTATAGCATTACAATACAACGTATAGCATTACAATATAACGTATAGCATTACAATATAACGTATAGCATTACAATTTAGCATATAGCATTACAATATAACGTATAGCGTTACAATATAACGTATAGCATTACAATATAACGTCTAGCATTACAATATAACGTATAGCATTACAATATAACGTATAGCATTACAATTTAGCGTATAGCATTACAATATAACGTATAGCGTTACAATATAACGTATAACATTACAATATAACGTCTAGCATTACAATATAACGTATAGCATTACAATATAACGTATAGCATTACAATATAACGTATAGCATTAGAATATAGCGTATAGCATTACAATATAACGTATAGTATTACAATACAACGTTAAGCATTATAATATAGCGTATAGCATTACAATATAACGTATAGCATTACAATTTAGCGTATAGCATTACAATATAACGTATAGCGTTACAATATAACGTATAGCATTACAATATAACGTATAGCATTACAATATAGCGTATAGCATTACAATACAACGTATAGCATTACAACATAACGAATAGCATAACAATGTAACATATAGCATGACAATATAACAGTTAGCTTTAAAATTGCAACATATAGCATTACAATGCAAAATATAGCATTACAATACAATTTGTAGCAATAAAACATAACATAAAGCAAACCAAATAAATTGCAAAATTTACACAAATATTTCAACGTTTGCTAAAATCATGTATTAAATTCAATTCATTAGAATTCTTACCGTTGTCATATGCGTCATCTAACAGTCTCAGATGTTGTATGCTCGCCATGCCCCACGAAAAATTATCCACATTATTACACATCCCTGTCATGGTCCTATATTCCACACCATCCAAGAAGTTTCGGTTACTTTCGTCCGAACAGTCGATTGACATTGAACAAACCGGATCTTCACTAGCACGTGTAAATACATTCAGTCCTCTGAGCACGTGCAGCAAACTATCATCATCACCAGCGACGCTGAAACGAATAATATAATATACATCTTCTAGTAATCGTCTAGTGTTCTTCCCATACCTAAATTTCAGGCGACCGTTTGTTGCTTACTGTTCAGCTAGCAAATCTGTATGCTTTCTGTTCAGTGAGCAAATCTGTATGCTTTCTGTTTAGAGAACAAATCTGTATGCTTTCTGTTTAGAGAACAAATCTGTATGCTTTCTGTTCAGTGAGCAAATGTGTTTGCTTTCTGTTCACCGAACAAATCTGTAGGCTTTCTGTTCAGCTAGCAAATCTGTATGCTTTCTATTCAGCTAGCAAATCTGTATGATAACTGTTCAGAGAGAAAATCTGTAATCTGTATGCTTTCTATTCAGCTAGCAAATCTGTATGATAACTGTTCAGAGAGAAAATCTTTAATCTGTATGCTTACTGTTCAGCAAGCAAATCTGTATGCTTACTGTTCAGAGAGAAAATCTGTATGCTTTCTATTCAGCTAGCAAATCTGTATGATTACTGTTCAGAGAGAAAATCTTTATGCTTTCTGTTCAGCTAGCAAATATGTATGCTTACTGTTCAGAGAGCAAATCAGTATGCTTTGTGTTCAGCTAGCAAATCTAAACATTTACTGTTCAGCTAGCAAATCTCTACACTGACCGTTCAGCGAGCAAACCTGTTTGCTTACTGTTCATCGAGCAAGTCTGTACGCTTACTGTTCAGAGAAAAAATCTCTAAACTTACCGTTCGGCGAGCAAGTTTCTACAGTATCCGTTCAGTAAGCAAATATCTACACGTACTATTCAGTGAGCAAATCTCAACACGTACTTTTCAGTGAGCAAATCTCTACACGTAGTATTCAGTGAGCAAATCTCTACACTTACCGTTCAGTGAGCAAATCTCTACACACACTGTTCAGCAAGTAAATTTCTAAGTCTACCGTTCAGCGTGAAATTCTCTTTGCTTACCGTTCAGCAATTCGTTCAAGGTTGGTGTTATGTTCATCTATCTTCTTCAACAAGTTCTGAGTCCTCTTGCTGGGTGAGTTGAAAGCCCTCATGCCCTGGGCAGCAGTTCTCTTTTTAGCTTCATCTATGTTAAATTAACATTTTGTCTTACATACTCTCCAAAAGTTATAACTTGATATCTTATCTGTTTAATGAACAATTAATCTCATAATTCTTTACTGTGCGTAGTTCATCTGACAAGACGGACAAAAAATAGTAATGTGTTTTGATTGTTTGGCTAAAATATTCTACGAGGATAAATTAAAATTCAAAGGAACCAAGACTTTGAAAATCATGCGATAATTCCATTTATCTATAAGTTATTTCAGTAAATGATTTAAAATAATTACCTGAATCCCGTTTACTCCTTTCTGAATGTTCCAGCGTCGAGCCTTTAGAAAGTTTCGGAAGTACGGCTCCCACCACAGCAAACAATAGCAAACACACGACTAGTCCTTTCATAGTTAAACTGCTCTGTTGTCAAATCAATGTCTATATATATATAACTGTCTGGATACAATAAAATAGCAGCAAACTTCGCTGAAATTTCAAATTTCTTTTAATTCTTTTAGTTCGGATGTACGTACAAAAGAAATAAATAATATAAGCTAGATTTTATTTATATAGCAAGCAGGCAATATGGTTTAAGGCGATACGTGACCGCTGTTTATTGTTCAGATTTCTTCTACATAGATGGTTTTTGTTTTGATTACAAAGTGCCTCGTTTTACCCAATAATCTGGTTTGTAAAGACATTTTTGTAATATTATAGTAACTTCGGACCAAACATGTTTTCCACTTGGTTTACACGGGAACACACACTTGCATTTTAGAATGAAAGCTTGATGTCTCATTTACAAGAGGTACTAGGCATAAAAGCTAAATTTTTTCCTAATACAATACTTTTCATTCAAATGCAAAGCCTCATAAGAATTAGTTAGGCCCGAGCCCACTTTGGGGTGTTTAAACAAATTCTTGCGCTTCGTTTTACCTGAGTTATGGGCCTTTGAATTGTTCAATACATGGGGAATACGGTAAGCCTTGTGTGTCGAATTCCTTATTTATCTGTTTGAGGGCTTGCTTCAAATTTTCACAGATGAACAAGCTCAACGAGTAAATGGTCATTAAGGAAGCAATTTTTTTTTCACTTATTTTTTTTAGAATTATGGGCCTATGTATTTTTGCCTAAATCAGTATAGAGAAAATCGTGTTTGTTCTAGCCTTCGTGCATGTTCTGGAGAATATTCGCAGGCTTTCTGAGATGAACAACTTTCTTCGCATGTAGATGGTCATACAGGAACAAATTTTGCATGTAGATGGTTATACAGGAACAACTTTCGCATGTAGATGACATACAGGAACAAATTTCGCACGTAGATGGTCATACAGGAACAAATTTCGCATGTAGATGGTCATACATTTAGATGGTCATACAGGAACAAATTTCGCATGTAGATGGTCATGCATTTAGATGGTTATACAGGAACAAATTTCGCATGTAGATGGTCATACAGGAACAACTTTCGCATGTAAATGGTCATACAGGAATAACTTTTGCATGTAGATGGTCATACAGGAAAAATTTCGCATGTAGATTGTCATACAGGAACAAATTTAGCATGTAGATGGTCATGCATTTAGATGGTCATACAGGAACAAATTTCGCATGTAGATGGTCATGCATTTAGATGGTCATACAGGAACAAATTTCGCATGTAGATTGTCATACAGGAACAAATTTCGCATGTAGATGGTCATACAGGAACAAATTTTGCATGTAGATGGCCAAACAGGAACATATTTCCATCGAAATCATGTTAAGCAGCCTGTTTTTTTTCTTGTTTCTTCAACGCTTTGTCTTATAGAGGAAGTGTAATGTATACGACTTCTTATTCAACGGTTGGAGGATTTCCTATAAACTATGAGATATTAAATGCAGGGTGACGCAAAATCTTAAGCTTCAAATTTTGATTTCGATTAATCTATTGTTTTTCAACCAAATCTTACTTTTAGGAAATTCCCACTTTTTATCAAAGCAGACCTTATCAAAACTTTTTTTAAATTTCCTTTGCTGCGTTCCAACACAGATTTTGAGAAAGTACTCTGTTTAAAAAAAATATGAGTATTTACTTTTATATTCCTAATAAGCGGCATAACAATACATGCAGCAGACAATATATTCAGAAAAGACAGATATTCTTTCAATTCCAAAGACGTATGCGATACTCAGAAAGTCTTTTTTTCTACCATTTCTGGATTACGTGTAAAATCAAATTTGCATATTTGTGGAGCGTGATGACAAGAAAGAGTATGCATTAAATAACGTTAAAATAACGTCAAACTACTCGTATAATGCGACTAACGTTGGACGTCATTTAGGCCTAAATGACTTCGTCTCAAAATCCACATTGCAGGCAAACATGTTCACTTTTATGTCTGACATATATCGTCTTAATACCATATACAAAAATATATTTTCTGTAACAAAAAAGATTTGTCACATTCTGTTTAAAGCAAGATTTCGACGTAATCAGCCATCAGGTCCTTTTGTTTGTGACACGTCACTTTTATTTCTCTGAACTGCATATGCACATAGGTGATACATATAAATAATGCAGGAAACAAAACAAAAAGTACTAAAAACAATCTGCAATGTTATTCACGAGAACTTTACTGGACACTATAATGTTAATAGTACTATAACAGTATTGAATACACGATTCCATGTTTAATCAAAATACTTAAAACAAATCCTCGAAATACTTAAAGCAAATCCTCGAAATACTTAAAACAAATCCTCGAAATACTTAAAGCAAATCCTCAAAATACTTAAAACAAATCCTCGAAATACTTAAAGCAAATCCTCAAAATACTTAAAACAAATCCTCGAAATACTTAAAACAAATCCTCGAAATACTACAAATCCTCGAAATACTTAAAACAAATCCTCGAAATACTTAAAGCAAATCCTCAAAATACTTAAAACAAATTCTCGAAATACTTAAAACAAATTCTCGAAATACTTAAAACAAATCCTCGAAATACTTAAAGCAAATCCTCGAAATACTTAAAACAAATCATCAAAATACTTAAAACAAATCCTCAAAATACTTAAAGCAAATCCTCAAAATACTTAAAACAAATTCTCGAAATACTTAAAACAAATCCTCAAAATACTTAAAACAAATCCTCGAAATACTTAAAGCAAATGCTCGAAAGACTTAAAACAAATCCTCGAAATACTTAAAGAAAATCCTCGAAATACTTAAAACAATTCCTCGAAATACTTAAAACAAATCCTCGAATTACTTAAAACAAATCCTCGAAATACTTAAAACGAATCCTCGAAATAAACCTTTACATGTTCATACCTTTCCCTCAAATTAAGTCTGTCGTAGAATTAAATGCTCATACAGTTAACAAAACTACTCAGCACTTCGATTTCAAATTGTAAACACTTATGGACATTGTAGTTAGGAACTGACGGCGAGAAATTTTGTTACATTTGTTTTACGTGCTATTATACTTGGAAAGCACGAAATGGTAAAAAAGTAAAAAATGCCAAAAAAGTATTAATAGTTCAGTAATGACGCCTTTTCTGTCATCAGTCATCATTTTTAAACAAAAAGCTTACTGTTTTTTGCAGCCATAGGACTATCTAGCAACAGCTTAACAATTTCATTGTAAAATGTATCTAGTTTCTAGTTTTTTTTTGACAATGATTGCATGTATATTGTACATTCAGAAATGATATGTTTCATTTGTTTGTGCAAAAAATCAAATTTCTAAATTCTTTCCAAATCCACTTATATGCTATTTACTCCACCATCGTTTTAGAAACAAAACGTATGTAAATGACATCAGCAACAGTGAAACAGACCACTATGACAAAAAGAAACAAAGCTGAAGGGTAAAGAAAGAACACAAAAACACTCTGAAAATCAAACTACGAAATAATGCAACTATTATACTGGACTAGTACAATAGACATTGGGAAATTCCGGGAGAAAATTTTTTCAAAGCTTATATTATGTTAATGTATTATGTTATACAGAGGATTCCGAACAATATTCATGCCTGGATGGCTGGCATTCGTTTGAAGAACAGTATCACTATTTCTTCTTTAGACAATTTCATCTTATCTTAAAAAATTCTCAAAGCAAGAGATTGCATCTTTCTTCGACATTTCGACTTACTTGTAAATGTCACTTAAAGTTACCATAGAAGCATTCAAACTTACGACCGTTGGTTCAAGAAAGAAAAGTTCTCTTCTTGTTTATATGCTGTTCGTGTTGACTCAAAAATATATAGTCCCAAAATTTTCAATTACCAGACAACGGCCATATTTGAATCAAAATACGTGAACTAAAGTCTTCATAATAACAATTGTACAAGAGCTTAAATTCTAGAACTTTTGCACTTACAACACTTAATCGTTGTTTTCTGATATTTTCAAAACTTTTTTCCCCTAAAGAGGTGTATTGCATAGCGCTCTCCCGTCCCACATACTTGTTAATAATATCTTTAGCGTTTTTGTCTTTCAGTTGAATTGTACACAACTGATTTTGTTTTGTTAAACAATCCTTAGTCTGTCAACTTCTTACCTGACTTTGTGGTCAGGTGAGCTTTTGTTACCGTCTTATGTCTGTCGTCCTTGTGTGTGTGCGTGTGTCAACATTTTTGATCTGCACCGTAGAAGTTTCATTTTTGATTTTATTTGAACCAAACTTGCATAGAACTTGTATCACCAGGAGATCTCATTCCTTTCTTGCAGCGGCCTTATCCCATCATGTGTAACAGAGTAATGGTCCCTGAAATGGTCAAAACAGGGATATTTTTCTCGTCTGTATGATAGGTTTTTTGGCAACTTCCATGAACTTCTACCATTCACCGGGGTCAAGGTCGATGTCACCAAGGCTAAAAATAGATTGTTCTACTTTCTGGCATAAAGACATTATTCACTGACCAATATTTTTGATACCTGGTTTATATGCAGTTTCCATGAACCTCTACAATTCAATAAGGTCAAGATTAAGGCCACAAAGGCTTAAAATAGAATTTTTTTACTTTTCATTATGGAGTCTTCATTTATTGACCGATATCTTAGATATCTTGTATGGTTGTACGTTTTATAGACCTCAACCTCCGGGTAGTGTTTGAGGTCACTTGGGTCAAAGTAAAAGTCGATGAGATAAAAAATTGATTTTTCTACTTTATGCCATAGTGTTATACTTGCATTCGATTAAATTTCAACCAAACTTCAACAAAATATTTATAAACACTAGATCTCCTTTCTTTCCCTGAACCAACCTTATCATTGGTTGCAGACTTATGATACATGACCAACGAGACTCAGGTGAGTGATGTCGGACCAACATAACCCTCTAGTTATTTTTTAGTAAAAAACCGAAGCAGACAAGATCAGCTGGCTGTTTCCTACTTGTAAGCTGAGGAAATACTGGAACATATTATTGACATTGCTATATGTGGATAATCAGTCTCTAAAGTTGTGTGTAGTTAAATGTTAAGTTTTGGAATTAGTCTATTCCTGAAAGAATTTTGTCCATACCCAGTTGAATATTTAATCATAGACCTGTCATTTTGTAAACCATGGCAAATAACAGAAGTAAACCTTAATTAGTAATTCAACATAGATACAGATTGCTCCATAACTCTTTAACTGATAATTTGACCGCCGCCATTTTGAAGATCGCGTGAGCTTGCCTCCACCATCAGTAAAAAGTAAGTAAAATTTCGATTGATAGGGAAAATCCTCGTTCTTTGTTTTCATAGATTTCATTAGATTTTAGTAATAATGGTTTTTTGATACAGTGGCTGTTGAGATTTGCCTTTATGTATATAGATACGGTTAAAAAACCTCGTACATTCAACCTGTCAGTCACTTCATGCATATTTGTCCAGACAAGTCTTGATTAAGAGTTATATCTGTGATCCATAAGTATATTAAAAACCGTTGAACCGCATTATATATTGAATAACAAAATCATTGACAACCAGTGTTAATCTGACGACAATTTATTTAGATGAAATCAACGAATCACGATGTGTACACTTCCGCCATTCTCCAATGGACACAATTACGTCACAAATCTTAAGTCTCGCTTTCTCTCGCCATGTAGTTTTGCAACAATGGCGCCGTCTACAAACCGAGTGGCAACCTCAATTTTAGATTTTAAAAGTAAAATTTTATGTATTTGGAGATCGCAGCTTTTCGTTAAATCGTGGATTATGAAATAAAACGAGGAGTTATTTAAAGCATACATTCGAAATTTTTGACTTTCGGTACCCTTTAACAATTGCTTCTAATATAACGAATGGCAAACGGTTACAAACGAGAAGTGAGAGAAAACTTCTGAAAAAATTCGGAAATTGTTTAAAAAATACACACAGAAATCTATGACAAAATGTGTGTCAAATCAACCAAAAGGCGATGTAAATATGGTCTAGACCAAAAACAGGACAGATGTTCGGAGAAGATTAAATATGACGGATAAACTGACAAAAGGTCAATTTGAAATCAGTCATGAAATACCTTCAAGCTATCTCATACATTGACATGATCAGTTATCTAATCAACGGAAACACCGCTTACATTATGAAAGATCTTAAAGCGAACAGGTCACAGTTTGTGTGTGGTTTGGTACAATAGATTCGTTCATTCATTCATTCATTCATTCATTCATTCATTCATTCAGTTCCTTTTTTGTTTATTGTCGGTTAATTGCGGATAGTGTTAAAGTCGATTTTAAACCCATTTCATTACTTAAACTTATTATAAATTTGAAATGATTTTATTTAATCTTTGCATGGTAGTTTTCATAATCCTTTAAGGAAATGGCATCACAATACACTGTGGTGATGACAGTAGGTATTGTATTGGACATTTATTAAATTATGGCAGATCTATATAGATTTGGTGTTGAATGTGTGTTTTTGGCAACTGTTGTAAAGCGTAGAGAATCCCACAACGAATTGCGGACGATATAGATCTATATCGAACCATTTATTGTGACGATACGGACCATATTGAAAAAAAAAGTTTTAACACCACATTAATATTAATTTAGCCTTTATAATTATATAATTATGTATTGATACTAAATGAAACAAAATATATATGAAGTACGCAATTCTATTTATTTGTGAGAAGGTGTAACTGGCTATGCTTCCTTACAAATGTTCATTCAACTGAACAGATTTTAACTTTAAACTTAGACACAAATATAACATTAAAAGACAGTGTTAACATTATTACTACTTTAAATAATTAAATTTGTGCAAATGAGGAGAAGACGAAATTTTAGAACAATAACTGGAATATTAAAATTACTTTTACGTACGTCTGAGATTCTTAAAAAAATAAAGGTCATTAAGAAAAAATGACGTAAGGGGAAGTGCCCGGGGTAACACTAATCTGCAGAAATAAAGGATCGGAAAGGAGTCCAAAACTCTGTGTGCTAAATGAGTGACATGCTTAGAAATAATTAATAGTAAGATAAGAAGATATCTCAAAACACTTCAAATCAAATAAATTACGAATCAATAAGAAAACGGACAATTACCTCGCAGTAGAAACTTTGGTCTCTGCAATTTTCCAAACACATAACATTGATTCTTCGTCATTTTGCTATGGTTTTAGATAGGCTACTACATGTAATTGAAAATTACAGATTATGTGTCGATGGCATTTGTATTTCACTTTATGCACTTAAGTTGGAAATAAAATGAAATTTATTGTAATTAAATTCATAAAATATACAGTCGAATTTACATGTGTGAAAAAGCGGTCATAGCAATATTTCACTGGTTAGCACAAAAGCACGGTGTCATAAATTTTATTTAATAATTACTAGTAATGAAAATATCAACGTGTAGGCTTTGATTTCATTTGTAACCAATGCCTATAGCCATAATATAGCATAGTTAATTATTTCAAGGATAAAGTCATCTCTGGCATTTGTTTTGCAATGTAAGCGCTGATTGTCCCGTAGTACGGTCAGTTAATCAAATGAAGCTGTATGTTAATTACTTTTGATGTAGTAGCACTGCTCTTCAAAAACATGACAGTTGTATTGTCTATCATCCATCGTTTCCAACCATATCCTTGTTTCAAAATGTTTGGACGCAGATACTTTATGAAGTGATTTTGATGACTGTTCATTACAATTCTAAAGCAGTTTAAAGACAAAAAATTGTTTTGTGCTGTTTGCACGAGCGTTTTGTGCTGTTTGTACGGGCGTTTTGTGCTGTATGCACGAGCGTTTTGTGCTGTTTGCATGAGCGTTTTGTGCTGTTTGCACGGGCGTTTTGTGCTGTTTGCACGGGCGTTTTGTGCTGTATGCACGAGCGTTTTGTGCTGTTTGCACGGGCGTTTTGTGCAGTTTGCACGGGCGTTTTGTGCTGTATGCACGAGCGTTTTGTGCTGTATGCACGAGCGTTTTGTGCTGTTTGCACGGGCGTTTTGTGCTGTTTGCACGGGCGTTTTGTGCTGTATGCACGAGCGTTTTGTGCTGTTTGCACGGGCGTTTTGTGCTGTTTGCACGGGCGTTTTGTGCTGTATGCACGAGCGTTTTGTGCTGTTTGCACGGGCGTTTTGTGCTGTATGCACGAGCGTTTTGTGCTGTATGCACGAGCGTTTTGTGCTGTTTGCACGGGCGTTTTGTGCAGTTTGCACTGGCGTTTTGTGCTGTTTGTACGGGCGTTTTGTGCATTTTGCACGGGCGTTTTGTGCAGTTTGCACGGGCGTTTTGTGCAGTTTGCACTAGTGTTTTGTGCTGTTTGCAAGGGCGTTTTGTGCTGTTTGCACGGGCGTTTTGTGCTGTTTGCACGGGCGTTTAGTGCTGTTTGCACTGGTATTTTGTGCAGTTTGCACTGGTGTTTAGTGCTGTTTGCACTGGTGTTTTGTGCAGTTTGCACTGGTGTTTTGTGCAGTTTGCACGGGCGTTTAGTGCTGTTTGCACGGGCGTTTTGTGCTGTTTGCAAGGGCGTTTTGTGCTGTTTGCACGGGCGTTTTGTGCTGTTTGCACGGGTGTTAAGTGTTGTTTGCACGGGCGTTTAGTGCAGTTTGCACGGGCGTTTTGTGCAGTTTGCAAGGGCGTTTTGTGCTGTTTGCACGGGCGTTTTGTGCTGTTTGCACGGGCGTTTTGTGCAGTTTGCACGGGCGTTTTGTGGTGTTTGCACAGGCATTTTGTGGTGTTTACACGGGCGTTTTGTGCAGTTTGCACGGGCGTTTTGTGGTGTTTGCACGGGCGTTTAGTGCTGTTTGCACGGGCGTTTAGTGCAGTTTGCACGGCCGTTTTGTGCAGTTTGCACGGGCGTTTAGTGTTGTTTGCACGGGCGTTTGGTGCTGTTTGCACGGGCGTTTTGTGCAGTTTGCAAGGGCGTTTTGTGCTGTTTGCACGGGCGTTTTGTGCTGTTTGCACGGGCGTTTAGTGCTGTTTGCACGGGCGTTTTGTGCAGTTTGCACAGGCGTTTTGTGCAGTTTGCAAGGGCGTTTTGTGGTGTTTGCACGGGCGTTTAGTGCTGTTTGCACGGGCGTTTTGTGCTGTTTGCACGGGCGTTTTGTGCAGTTTGCAAGGGCGTTTTGTGGTGTTTGCACGGGCGTTTTGTGGTGTTTGCACGGGCGTTTTGTGCTGTTTGCACGGGCGTTTAGTGTTGTTTGCATGGGCGTTTAGTGCAGTTTGCACGGGCGTTTTGTGGTGTTTACACGGGCGTTTAGTGCTGTTTGCACGGGCGTTTTGTGCTGTTTGCACGGGCGTTTTGTGCAGTTTGCAAGGGCGTTTTGTGCTGTTTGACCGGGCGTTTTGTGGTGTTTGCGCGGGCGTTTAGTGCTGTTTGCACGGGCGTTTAGTGTTGTTTGCACGGGCGTTTAGTGCAGTTTGCACGGGCGTTTTGTGCAGTTTGCAAGGGCGTTTTGTGCTGTTTGCACGGGCGTTTTGTGCTGTTTGCACGGGCGTTTTGTGCAGTTTGCACGGGCGTTTTGTGGTGTTTGCACGGGCGTTTTGTGCTGTTTATACGGGCGAATTTTGCTGTAGCACGGACTCTTTGAGGTGACTCTCTTCCAAGATAAAATACCAAGAAGAATAATGCGTACTTTCCTCTTTATTTTTCAAGAAGTTGACACATGTAAAGTCAAATGTAGAGTGTCATAATAATAGATCTAAAAGATGTTTAAAATGAAATTTACATCAAATTACAAATGGTCTACAGTGTATACTGTTTCTAAAATTAATGATCAAATCCTGCAACTTTATTTTCTAAAATAATTGTTCATAAAATACATGTATATATGGATTTTCACATTAAATAATTCAGAAACTACATAAAGAATCTGTACACTTACAAATGAACTCCATGTCAAAAGTATATTGAATACAATTTGATAAAAACTTATAAAATTTCATTTTACATTTCCGCATTTGTAATTTCGAAAAGAGCTCAAAAAACAGTATATTTACAAAAGTTCCTAAATCAGCGGAATGCAGCAATGTTGCGGAACGCCATTGCTTTACTTACAGAATCAAACAAATAATAAAAATAAACCTCAATACCTAATGAATGTTTATGAAACATATTCTTTTTCAAATATACAATTACACATAATATACAAAAATTACCAAAACAGTCCAAAAGAGTAACTATGATTTTAGACTAGATACATTCAAATGTTTTATTTTATGCCTACCAATGAAATATAGGGAAATATCAGTGAGATAAAAGTGACAATACACTGTTTTGAATCAGTTAATTACCATTTTGATAATACACTGTTTGTGCCACAGGTGCTCGGCGCGTTGATTGGTCAGTAAACTGAAGTTTTTTCATCTAAAATAGGTTTAACTATTTAATATATGACTGTCATACAATTTTCTTCTCTTCCAAAAAAAAAAAAAAAATTAGATGGTACATATATAATAGAGTAAAGGTATACAACTCATTTCACCAAAAACTACAGTCAACATAGTTAACCGATCATTGTCACGTCAATTTTCCACCAATTTTACACTTTGATACACCAATCTGTACAGAATTGACCACTCTCTATGAAAATCGAACTGTCATCCCAAGTGTTTTTATTGTCTGATAAATATTAAACGGCAAACAGGCCGAAAACGTTACTCGTCAGAGATCTGACCGCTGACACTCTTTGAAAAAACACGATATTTTTGTAAGACGTTTTCTCATTGGTCGCGCTCTGGTTGAAAACCAATGAGAAAACGTCTTATAAAAATACCGGAGCATGCGCGGAGATTTTGCAAATGTCTTCCTGAATAAAACGAAAGTAAACATATCCGGAAATAAGGTTAGCTTCGCTTAGTTATGACTATTTCATTGTTCAGTATAGTGTAAAATTGAAGTGTTTTATCAGACAGATGGATATAATGCAGTAAATACTGCACGATTTACGTTTTTCTATGGTTTTACACTTGTGTTTTTCAAAGAGTGCCAGCGGTCAGATCTCTGACGAGTAACGCTTTCGGCTTGTTTGCCATTTAATATTTATCAGACAATAAAAACACTTGGGATGACAGTTCGATTTTCATAGAGAGTGGTCAATTCTGTACAGATTGGTGTATCAAAGTGTAAAATTGGTGGAAAATTGACGTGACAATGATCGGTTAACTATGTTGACTGTAGTTTTTGGTGAAATGAGTTGTATACCTTTACTCTATTATATATGTACCATATAAAAAATTTTTTTGGAAGAGAATAAAATTGTATGACAGTCATATAATGAATAGTTAAACCTATTTTTGATGAAAAATCTTCAGTTTACTGACCAATCAACGCGCCGTGCACCTGTGGTTTGTGCCGGAACTACTGCTTGATGAAACTTCAGGAATTTCCCCACCACAAGAGAATCCGCTGTATTTCAGACTGTGACAGCGAGTGAAATTTATTTACCTTGTTAAATCCAATTATAATATTGAATTCCTGAGCCTAACTAGTTGTGAACAATGATGAAATTCGCCATAAATTATTTAAAATGTCTGATTTGTTTACATAACTCACATAGACAATATCCAATATGGCCGACTTTCAATTCAATTGATTGAATATTACTCGGTATTAATCCGCTTTTATAATTAAAGTATGTATGGCAAAAATTCAATAAATATTGATAAACTGTGTAGACAAACATAAATGTTATTTGATGAAAGTGTATTCAGTTTATTTCAGCAGAAGTAAAGTTATCATATGTATTGGAGATTGTCTGCACTTTTTTTGTGCGGAGTAACCAAAGTACGCATTAACTGATTTGGGGCTAACCATGGGGAATTTATTGAAGGCCCTGATTAAAAATGACATAAAAAAACCCCATTTTTGACGTGTTGGCATAAAATAAAAAGAAAATTTGTTTGTTTTTTAGTGGAAGATGGGAATTTATTTCATCTCGTGAACACCATATGTTGATATTTTCACTCGTGGCTGCGCCACTCGTGAAAATATCACATATGGTGTTCACGAGATGAAATAAATTCTCATCTTCCACAAAAACAAACAAATATCCTCTATTTCTTACCTTCTACATCAAGGATAATCTCTCTTGTTTTTGGTGACAAACTGTCAAAGAACAAGGTCACAGTGGATCAACATAGTAAAACAGTTTCCAGATCATAACTTGCTTTTGCTACCGTCTATTTTCATGGGTACTTATTCCTGAACTTCCTCCACATCATGAATGATTCTTGTTGCTTTTTGAGTCAAAACGTCGAAGTTTAAGGCCAAAGTGCTATGAAGAAAAAGGTTTCCAGGCCATAACTTGTTTTTCTTATAGTCTAACTGCTTGTGGTCAAATGGTAAAAGGTCAAGGTCGCAGTTTAAAACAAAAAAGGATTTTAAACAATAATTTGCTTTATATTCCAGCAAAATTCTTAAAGAATGTATACTTTGACTCCTGCTCTATCAAGGATTACCCTTATTATTTTTTATGTCAGACCAAAGAGCAAGATCAGTGTGCTTCGAAATGAAGAAAAAGTTTCTGGGCCTTAGTTAGCCCTCTTTATCATCTTTTTACAAGGAAACTTACAGATGGACATCCACTCCTTAAAGACAATCCTGATTGCGTGGACTGTTATATATTGTGCACAGCAGTAAGAGACAATCCTGTTTGCGTGGACTGATACATGCAAATACGTGCACAGCTATAAAATAAAAATTGAAGAGTATTGTGGAAGCAACCGCTAAGCGACTTCTTAAAAAATGTCTGTATACCTCATTGTTGTAAATTTGCGGTTTAATTCTTCTTGCACACAAAAGGAAAAGGGTCAGTACAATAATAGTCATTCCAGTGATGCCCGATTAAGAAGGTTTCAGCTAAAGCACAGTTATGACGTCTGCTTTCTAGCGGACGTCCTGGTAACCAATTCCTGGAGAAGAACAGAACAAACATTTTTTGAAAAACAAAAACAAACAAACAAACAAAGAAAAACATTTTTTATATCTTCATTCAGGACTTTAAATAATATAATATATTAATACACGGTAAAGTGGCATGCAGTAAGATCTACTTACAAATTATTTTACCGTGTTTTAATACATGTGAGATTTCAATATATATTATCAATATTCAATAAATTAACAAAGGATTCATTTGACTTTTCTTGATTCGATTCAGATTCTTTCATGTTGTTGTTCTTTATAAGAAAAACACTGAAAAATGATGTAAATGTGTCAGATCAATGAACACATCAAAAACAATATAATTATAAGTGTAAATGTATTTACCCATTATTTTATAAACCTCTTTTCACCTCAGTTAGTTCTGTGATTTAGAGGGCACGAATATTCCGGACGTAAATTGTAGTATATATAGTATTGCTATAAATTTTCGTAATTCGAAGTCTTTTATGTTACGTTGAAAGATACATGGAACATTTGCAGTCTCTTCCCTCCTATCCGGTCATAAATAATAATAATAATAATAATAATATTTCAGAGTAATATTTCACTGAAGCCACTTTAAAGCACCTTTAAATTATAGAGAAAACTTCTGGAGCGGATGTGGTCCAGTGGTAACGTGCTGGACTGGTAAACCAGTGGTCCCGAGTTCAATCCTCCGCTCCATCACTAACATTACCTATAGTCTAACCGAGGTCCCATGTATCAGTACTATACACTGAGCATGCAAACAAACAAATGCAAACCTGTTAAATGATGGATCAGACGCAAATCTGTTTTCCAATTTAATATCTTAGAATGAATTAACACCGTTTGCTAGATTTCCTTTAACATTTTTTTAGCATCTGCCATTAGAAGTAAAGGGAGATGTATTTAAAGTTATATGGCATTATCTTTGATAGTTTTAAAATAAAATAATTTTAGCAAAGTTTTAAAATAAAATAATTTTAGCAACGAACTGTACAATATTTTGTATATGAATCTCTTCAGGGTTGTCGGTCATATTGGCAACCAATACCGACGATAAATAAGCTCAAATAAATAGATATCTTTCTTACTTTTACTAGTAAATTTAACCGTTACTGCTGTCTGCTTATCGTGCATATTCTTTATTTTAAATGATTTCCAGAAAATCAGTGATTTCCGGGGTTTCCGTAAAATCGGGTTAATTCTTTATCAAATTAAACTTACTTCACGTCATTTAAACAAGCTTAATTTTTCATAAATGTTTCATATTGAAACGTAATTTAAACATATATGGTATTTTCTTTAATCTATCTTTACTCCTTTTTTACCAAGAGCATCTTAAATGATTTCCGGAAATTCAATATTTCTTTCCGCGTTTTCCGTAACATCGGGCTTTTTCCTTTATCAATTTAAACTTACTGAGCGTCATTAAATCAGCCTTATTTTTTATATATATAAATGTTTGAAATTGAAAGGAAAATAAAACATATATAGTATTTCAGTCATTTATCTTTGTTTTTTTTTTAAGAACGTCAAGAATTAATTCCAGAAAATCGATGTTTTTTCGGGTTGTCCAGGTTTTACAACTGCCAACAGATCTGGACTTCGTCACTTGTATGTAATAAACAGAGGAACCGTGACCTAATTAAAATATATGCGCTTTTCTCAAGGTTTATAACTCCTTTGTAATAATCAGTCAATGCTTAATCTTTAATGCGCGTGTGGGTTCGAAACCTGACTACATTCTAAATGATAAAATAAATTTAGCTATAGACTCTGATGATTATATTCCAGATGAACCTATTCCGAGGCAGGTTAAGGATAAAACGTTAAATAATTTGTGGACATGAGTAAATGTTTTGATAGCGTAAACAGACATGCACTTTGGTATAAAATGTATAATTTAGGTATCTCTGGAAAACTATTACGTGTTAAAAGATCTATGTATGAACGTGTTAAAAGCCAGGTACGCCATTGTAATAATATGTCGGATTTTATAGAAGTTAGTGTTGGACTAAAGCAAGGAGAAGTATGTTCTCCTCTTCTCTGGTCAATATTTATTGAAGATTTAGAAAAGTATTTAGCCACAAGTTCTGACAATGTTTTTACTATTGACGAACTTACTCTGATCCTGCTGCTTTATGCAGACGATATGGTATTACTCACGGAAAAATCTGGTGATTTACAGTTACATTTGAACAATTTGAAATCGCACTGTGTCTTCAGACGTAAAGGTCGGAAACATAAGATGAAAAATTGTTTTATAATGGTAATGAGTTAGAAATTGTAGAAACATTTAATTATCTTGGTGCAAATTTCTCGGCAATTGGCTCTTTTGATCTTAACCAGCAAATGTTAATTGGCAAGGCACTTAAAGCTATGAATTTATTGAGTTACAATCTTAAGGATTTTGATTTTACTCCTAACCGTTTCGTTTAAGTGGTTAAATATTGGTTGAAAGTATTATTACTTAGTGAAAATTGTATTATTAAGGTTATACATAAATACAGTGTTGAAGATGTTAATCTAGGCAAAAAGAAGCGGGCCTTTAAAGTTAAGATGTTACTTTATAATTATGGATTTGGATATATGTGGGAAGCACAAGACAGTATAACAGATGGAAACTTATTTGTGCAATATTTCAAACAATGAGTGATAGATTGTTTTATGCAAGATTGGAGAAGTGTTATTGATAACACTAACGAATTGATTTTGTATAAACACTGTAAAGTTAGTTTTTGACTATGAACGGTATCTAAATGTGTTTCTTAACTCACAACGGTTTAATATAACAAAACTGAGAACGTCGTCACATTCACTGCGTATAGAGACAGGCAGATATGGAAACAATCGATTAGATAGGAATCAAAGACTGTGTCAGTTTTGTGGTTCTGGTGAAGTTGAAGATGAATTTCATTTCATATTAAGTTGTACAAGATATAGAACAATCAGAAAACGGTTCCTTCCAGCTCTACTCTTATTTACGTGTTTATAAAATTAGATCTAAAAGTTAACGTATATATATATCTAATTTTCATGTAAGTTAAGACCTACGAACGTATATAATTCTACGATATTGCAGTTTTATATTTAATATCTGTACTAGAGATTGTTTTGTGAAATTTTCAATTTCATTCTGGCGTATTACATTCTTATTATTTGTTATTATATATAATATTATTGTTGATGCATCTACTCTCCGTATGTTTGCAATATGTTCTCAGGCTATTTACATGCTTGTACTATTTTACTTAATACCGGTAATTGGTAGTATTTTATCTTCAGATATATTTCTTTTCTTTAATTCCTTTTCTTCACGTCTACATGTCTATACATATGTATAAAGATGTATGGATGATTACTATGTTTAAGTCCTAAATTAATAAATTATTTGTTCTGTTCTGTTCAGTCAACCTCTACATTTATCTATCGTTAAGAAAAGACCACATGGTAATGTACAAATAAAGTTACATGAAAAGATTCTACAAACTTTTCCTGAGCGTGGTAATAAATTTACTTTCGGCGAGGTTTGGTCACGTTACAAATTAAAGCGTAATTTCATGAAAACGAACGCCTTTTCATTCAAGAGTACGAAATCGACATGTAAATTATCAAAATTGTTTGAATATATTAACGATAATTTGTTGAAGTGTAAAGAATTACATAATATTAGGAATCTTTAATCTTTTAGTCACTATTGAATTTTGGCAGTAATAAGTTGAAGTTGAAATTGACCAGCCGGGAACTATTTGTCTGTTCTCTGAGAAGGGTGTAAATATTAATGCGCTAGTCATTTTATACAGACGGACTATTTGCGGATTTGATAATTAAGAGTGATGGAGGCTGAAATTAATAAGTGGGCTGAATACTAATGTTTACATTGATGCACGGCAGGTTTCAGAGAGAATATGGGTACTGTAGACAACTTTTTTGTGTCATATGGTGTCATAAACCATCTTTTAAACAATAATAGAAAATTATTTGCTGTATTTGTAGACTATACTAAAGTGTTTGATTTCATTTCTAGAGATAATTATCATTTGGTATAAACTTATAAAAGTAGGTGTACTTGATAAAATTCTAAATGTTGTTAAGTCTATTTATGAAAATTGAAAACAACATGTAAAGTTAAATATGATAACATGTTAAATGAAAGTTTTATGTATCTTAATGATATAGAGGAGCATTTTATAATAAACGGTTTCAAAGGTGTTAAAGACATTCGTACTTTTTTATAGTTACTCTTTCTGAAACTGAAAATGGATTACAACATGGTTTAAAATTTCTTGAAGACTATTGTGACCGTTGGAAATTACAGGTAAATGTAAATAAAAGAAAAGTAATGATATTTTGAAACGAGGGTGCAGTTAGAAAATAAATTTACTTACAAAAATGAGACATTTGAAATAGTGAATAACTTTAGATATTAGGAATTATTATCCCCAGTTTGTTTGTTTTTTTTTTTTTTTTTTGATAAATAAGTTATTTCATTAATGTGATACGGTTAAAGGGAAGTTACCCTATAATTTTTTGCAATGTATATTGAATGAATTGTTTCCCTTGTTATATATAACCTACTGCCGCACAGTTGACCTGTAACTTAATATTATTTTGTTGTTGTATACATGCAGAATGATAGGCATATTGCCTTATTTCTTGATTAAAATCTCTCTTTCTAAACTATCAAGGTAGAAATTTCCGAGTAAATCCTATGCAATTCCTTATTAAGTTACTGATGCAAAGGTTTACCTAATTAGCAAATAAATGCTTTTGGAAAACGTCGAAATTTGTCCATAGAGTAATTATTTTCAGAATAACGAGTTAAACCCAAGAATGTTTGTTTAAATAAGTAACCTTACTTGATAAAAGAGTCTTAATATGTTACTGGAGACTGTTTAGAAAGTTTCCATGCATGAAAGGGACTGACTCACAAATGGGCCAACGACGAAAAAACAAAACAAAAAAATGTTTATACATCTTGAAATTCTTACTGTAATTGTGAAGAACATATCTAAACTAAGTTACTGACTCATTTTTTGATACAGAAAAACATCAAAATATAAAGTTTTATACACTTTTGACGGCCAAAAATTTACCCCGTTAGTCACGGGGTATATACTTTAGATATAACATTAATTTTGCGGAAACATGGAAAGTATGTTTTGTGGCTCAGTGGTGTAGATCGTTGCTTTATATTTTACCAACCGAAAGGTCATGGGTTCGAATCCTGGTTAAGTAAAAACTTTGTTTTTCAGTTTTCATGCTGTATTGAAGCATAATATTATGTTTTTTCCATAGCTTATTAACTTCTCCAAAAAATTTAAAGAAAAAATGGCTAAACTCTGTGAGTCAGTGGCTTTAAAGCTGAAATTAAGAGTCAGTATAAGATTTTTATATAAAAAAATATTGAAGAAAATCGGTTTTTGTGTCATGACACTGATGCCATAGCGAATGTCAAACTCATAAAGAATACCAACGTGTAAATCACAGTTTTATTTGTTCTCTCTGATTTCCATATTCCCTCCTCTGCCTCATCAGTCACACCAATCCATGTCCATTCATTTCCTGTCACACTGTAGATAAACTCGCTCTCTCGACTGTATTCAATGTCAGCAATATAAGCATTCTTTTTTCTGCAATATTTTCTTGCATCATTGAATGAGAGTTCCGTTGATCCTGAATAGTAATAACACCGCCCTTCAAACAGTTTCCAGTTTGTCGGTCAGAAAAGTTTTTCAATTTCTTTTTGCATTCCTTCAATAAGATTTTTATTTTCCCGTTGTTTGGTTTCCAGTTTGTTTTGTTTCCTTTCAATATTCTTCACCTTGGCCGATAATATACTGATATTTTTTCTTTCTTCTTCTAATCTACGCCTGGTTGAGTTTGCAAATTCATGGAAAATGATTTTCTGGTCTTCAAATGCTCAACGAATCTCGTCAATACTGTTCAGCATTTTTCGTTCAAGTGTATCGAATAAAATTTCTGTGGTCTTCATTTTATCTTTAATCCATTTTTTCTCACTTACAAATCCTAAGACAAGCGCTTTCTCTCTTTCACACTGAGGTTCTAAAACCTTTGTACATTTTGAATCCTTGTCCACGGGTATCTGTCTATTTCCAGTGCTTTCATCTTCTACGTCATTCAATGCCGCCAAGGAAGAATTCAAACTTGCGACCGATTGTTCAAGAGAGGAAAGATCTGATCTTGTTTGTATGCTGTCCGTGTTTACTCGCACTTCAAGGTAATTAAGTCTTAACTCAACGGAATTTATTTTGCTTTTCAGTGAAGCATGTGCGTTTGAGATAATTTCTGCTATCAATACGACCCCAAAAAAAATTCGCCGTGCGATCGCCATAATTGGATCGCAGCAGCACAGATACTTTTTAAACCCCTTTGTACAAGAAGCTTCATTAATATAATGATAATAAATGAAAAATCTACTTTGTATTTCTTAAGACTCCGTCACGTCACGAAGGGGTGTTTCAAAAGTTGTATTAAAGCGGCCTTCTAGCATTTCTTCTGAGCGTTAAATCTAAATTTTCACTTCACGAAGACCATACTTTTAACCCATTTCCACAAAAAGAATCTTAAAAGTGAATCTTAATTTTATGTTTTCTGCTATTTTTTTCACAACGGGAAATCCTTAAACAAACGCTTGACTATTTTTTTCACACACATGTACTGCATTTTCTAAACATCATTTTGAATAAATGTCCTTGGTTATCTGTTTATTTCCACTCGTTCTGTGTGTTTCGTCATTCATGCCACCAGGGAAGAATTTGCGACCGCTTGATCAAGTATGTGTTTACCCGCACTTCATGGTATTCTTATCTTAACTCCAGGGCATTTTTTTTTTGCCTTTCAGTGAAACTCAAATAAGGTAAGTCTTTCAGTATACAGCTTCCTCATTAAGTGCATCATCATTTGAAAAAATTTAACACCTTTGAAAAAAATGAGAATTTCTGTCAAAAGTTCTTGGGGGCTTACTGTCAAGTGCGCGCAAACCTTTCACGTTGACCATTTCATCGTCGTCTTGAAAAAGAAAACTCAATGTTTAACTCAAAGAGAAGTAAAGCAAAAGTCTCTCCGCGCCGCCCTACTTGTTTTAATGGCATTTAGGCTTTTTGTCTAGAACTGATAGGTCTCGAGTTGAATCGAACACTGTTTTTGATTAGCCTTCCTTGGCTCAAACAAAGCAAAACACAAACAAAACATCTTTTTTTTTCATTCACTTTCCATTCGTTTTCAAATAAATCAACTGAATTTGGAATATCGCTTTGTCTGGAGACTTCGACTTTTCTCTTTTTCTAATGAAAAAGGAGGCATACACGATCATCATACACATTCTTTACTTGTTAGTTTATGCAAAACTAGAACGTTATATTGTATTGATACCTTTGCAAAATCCACCTCTGCAAATTCAACGTTAAATGGACCTTTATATTGAATTTTAGGCGCAGTCCACTCCTGAAAGAAAGAATTTTGCCGATACCTCGTTGAAATAGTTAATATTTGCGCTTTCTATTTGGATGAGAGAAAACTTGAAGAATTTAGCACGCAGTGTTTTACAACCATATTGTCCCGATTCTTTATTTTGTTAACTGTGTGAAATAACAGAAGAAAACTCGTTTCTCAATAAACAAAATTGCAAGAATAATACTTTCGGTAATAAGTGACGGCTTATTAGGACCCAGGTAATTATAACATTCGTCCCTCTTACACAAATCCGACAAGGTCACTTAAACGTTATCTTATCCCATCTGATTTTATCAGCATGGACTTTGTCTGCTGTTAGTTTTTATTATTTTGTAAACACAGTGGTTGTAGGAAATTGCTTATTACATATAAAGTATGACCAAAGCTCATATATCTAGTCAAAGTCAATCACTTAATGCAGAATCAGTCAGCATATTAAATTACGTCCTTGCCATCTCACCAGATTTTTTATTTTATTAAGTAAAATGTAAATGGCAGTTTTGTTCATAAGCCTAAAAGACCTTCTACAAATAAAGTGTTTTCTTCTTCTTGTTCTATTAAAACATTGTTAAACAGACCATGTTTTTTTATATTTGGTTGAAAAAACAACCATGGTTTTGAGTGTTTTGTTTTTACGGAAGTAAGTGCTTGATACATATAACTAATGAGAGGGAAAAGCCGTAATTACTGGGACTGGTGCAGTCTGATACTAGGGTCGATTCATTTTTAAAAAGTCGAGAGGTACAGGAAGTGGAACAGAAATAATTTGTTTCTGTCTAAATCTTCTACTTGAGGTATAACGTTAGAATAAGACCACACGAATATACATATAGTATTACACTATATATTTACGTGGGTTTAGATACTGTTTTACTTTAAATTAATGGAACTTCGTCTTATTTTTTTATGTTTTTTTTCTGTACTCCTCATTATATATAGATAGTGCTGCCTCATTATATATAGATAGTGCTGCCTTGAACGCATTAGAACAGTACAACTCCATACTATTTCATTCAGTTACCATATTTAATCAATTACGTATAAATAATTTGTGTTCAATACTATTTAATAATATTTCATTAATGTTTAAAAGTTTCACTGTTTTTTTTAGAATCTCTTAGGAGTGAAAACAACAACACAGAACGATTTAAAATATGTCGAGTTAGGCAGAATTTCATTTAAAACTATTCATTTTTATAATATTATAAAGTATTAGATAAAACTATTACACAGTCAGGGCAGGAAATATATACACATAATTTATCAACAACTGAAACATGATTTTGATGCAGCTCCACAAAAAGAAAACTGGTGTTCAAGAGTAAAGAAATAATTATGTACATTAGGATTTTATGAAGTATGGTTACAGCAAAATGTTGGAAATGTAGATCTTTTTCTTATCACAGTTAAACAGCGTTTAAAAGATAATTTTGTTCAAAATTGGCATAGCAGAATAGATGAATCGTCTAGAGCTATATTTTATAAAACATTTAGTAGTTTTTAATTTCAAGATTATTGAATGAAACATGTACAGTCAAATATATTAAAGCATTTACTAGGTTATGTGTCTCTTCCCATAGACTTAATATAGAATCAGGCCGATGGACAAAACCTTTAAGTACACCAATGAATGAAAGAAAATGTTCAATTTGTAAAGTTTTAGAAGATGAGTTTCATTTTTTTATTAGAATGTTCTCTATATAATAGCTTAAGATGTAAATTTATACCTATAAATATTGGAAACATCCCAGTATGTTCAAACTTGTACAATTATTATCAACTAACAACGAAATAGAAATAAAAAATATGAATAAAATATGAATAAATAACACATACATGTATACAATGCTATAAAGTGTGGTTAAAATATTTTATAAGTAAAATGTATTTAGGTTAATTGAATATTGGACAAACATTTTATAAGAATGATATTTAACAAAAGCATAAAATTTATGTCACTTGTATTTATCTTTCATTTATTTATTTTGTATACTTATACATGGTCTTGTATAGTTTGTCTTACCTTATTCACTTTCGTTCAATGTCGCTGTATGTATGTATTGTAAAATTGTATTTGTCTTTCATTTATTTTGTATACTTATTCATTGTCTTGTGTAGTTTGTCCTACCTTCTCCACTTTAGTTCACTGCTCGCTGTATGAATGTACTGTAAAATTGCCACCATGTGCTTACACCCCAGTGGAATATATATTAAATAAAACTTGAAACTTGAAACATATATAGATCGTGCTACCTCATTATATATAGATAGTGCTGCTTCATTATATATAGATAGTGCTGCCTCATTATATATAGATAGTGCTGCCTTGAACGCATTAGAACAGTACAACTTCATACTTTTTTACTCAGTAACCATATCTAATCAATAATGTATAAATAATTTGTTTTCAATACTATTTAATATTATTTCATTAATGTTTTGCAAATTTAACTTTTTTTAGAATCCCCCCCCCTCCCTGAAACCTTTGCTGAAGTCTTGCTTGGAAGTTCATACGTACTTAGGAAACTTCCATGCGGCAATTTATTTCGGTTTTGTTCTTTGAAGTGAGTTTCTAATACGAGGCAAATAATGAATTCTTTGGACACATTTCTTGAAATATGTACGTTTAAAAATATTGATTCAAACATGGCGATTATCTGGCGAAACAGCGGAATTATCTGAAGCACGTGCAATGCCACCTTGGAATACGTCAGGGTGAGAGTTTATCTCCCTTGTTATTTTCTTTATTTTTAAACGATATTGAAGATATGTTCATAGAATCAGGCTTAGACGGAATTGACGTAGACATGTTCAAGATATTCCTCATTCTGTATGCTGATGCCATTGTGATATTTGCTAGTGATAAAGAAGCATTGCAAAAGAATTAAGATCTGTTATGTGAATATTGTAATAGGTAGAAACTGTCTGTAAATACTCAGAAAACAAAAGTAATGATTTTTAGAAAAGGTGGCAGATTACCAGATAATATTTCTTTTCACTATGGCAATAATGATATAGAAATAGTTAGTAGATTTGTATACTTAGGTATTGTCTTCACTACATCTGGTACTACACAGAAGCTCAAACACAAATTAGCTGGTCAAACCTCAAAGGCCATTTTTAAAATGAATAAATATTTGTATAGATATACTAATATTTCTGTGAAACATAAATTCGATCTATTTGAAAAACTTGTATTGCCAATTTTAAATTATGGCAGTGAAGTATGGGGATTTCATTCTGGAAAATCATTAGAGAGAGTGCAGATTGAATTTTACAAACGTTTGCTAGGCGTTAAAGAGGGTACACAAAATGATTTTATTTATGGTGAATTGGGACTACTTTCTTAACAAAATTTACGATTTTTCAATGTTAACAAATATTGGACACAAATATTATACGCTTATGATAACAAGTACATTACAAAAAAATTCAATATGCTATACGAAGATCTTTTACAAAATCCGCACAGGGAAAACTGGTGCTTACTAGTTAGAGATACGCTTTGTGCACTAGGATTCAATGACGCTTAGATGTTTCAGACTGTTGGAGATATAATTGTTTTTATCTTTGGTAAAACAGAGAATAAAAGATCAATTTATTCAAGGTTGGCAGTCTAGATTAAATGAATCAAGTAGGGCATTATTTTTTCGAAATGTAGCCGTTTATAGATTTCAGCCATATCTAGGTATTCTTAACATACCTAAGTTTCGTATTAGTCTTTCATGCCTTCGCTTATCTTTCCACAGATTGTGTGTAGAAACTGGTAGATGGAATTAACCTGTTAGTATTCCTATTAATGAACGGGCTTGTTTAATATGTAACTTGTTAGAAGATGAATATCACTTGTAATGCAGTGTTCTATGTACAATGACTTACGTAAACAATATATAACTAAGAGATTCTGGAAAAGACCGAGCAGGTTTAAATTCGTTGAATTGATAAATACAGAAAATCATAAAATACTGAAAAACTTGGCTTGTTTTGTTTAAAATTTTTATCATTATGATTCAATATTGCCTTTTTGAAGTTGTATGTATATTATTTGTAATAAACCGTCAGTGGTTTCTTCCTGATTAAAAGTATGTGAGAATGCTTTGATACCTGTATTAAAAGCATAGTTGAATTGCGTATTACAAGTATTGGAATACGTTTGTTCAATATCAGTAGCTCATTGTATTCGATATAACTTGCTTTGTCTTATCTAACAAGAATGAATTTGATGATATAAGTATATGCAATTGTATTCATTATAATTATGCGTATATAGATAGTTAGATTAGATAGATTGATTTTATTCTAAAAATAAGACAAGGTGCCTATCATTCTACATGTATACAACAACAAAATGTCAATTAATTACAGGTCAAATTTGCGGTAGTAGATTAGATAAAACAAGGGAAACAATTCATTCAATGCACATTGCAAAAAATTAGTACAGATAAATGTAAAAGATATTATATATGTCAAGCGGTGTTCGTATAACAGAGTGTCAGTTTGTATACGTTATATTGTATGAACATATAACACTAATTAAGAGGTTTGTTTTATGTGTTTTATTTATGCTAGTATTGCCATATGGGTCGTAGACCTACTGGAAATAATGAAAAGAATGAAATGAACTGTTAAACTGTAACAACACTAGTTCGCACTTTGATTTCAAATTGCAAACACTTATGAACATTGTAGTTAGGAACTGATGACGAAATATTTTGTTACATTTGTTTTATGTGTTATTATACTTGGAATAAACGAAATGGTAAAAAGGTAAAACATGCCAGAAAAAATGTTAATAGTTCTGTAATGACGCCTTTTCTGCCATCAGCCATCATTTTTGTACAAAAAGCTTACTGTTTTTACAGCCATATGACTGTCTAGCAACAGCTGAACAATTTCATTGTAAAATGTATCTAGTTTTTCTGACAATGATTGCATGCATACAGTATAATCAGAAATGATATGTTTTCTTTCTTTGTGCAAAAATCAACTTTATAAATTCTTTCCAAATCCACGTGTATGCTGAAAATCAAACTACGACATAATGCAAATATTATACTGGACTAGTACGATAGAAATTGGAAAATTCCGGGAGAATTTTTTTAAAGCTTATATTATGTTAATGTTTCCTATACAAAGGATTCCAAACAATATTCATGCCTGAATGGCTGGCATTCGTTTGAAGAACAGTATCACTATTTTATCTTTTGACAAAATTTCATCTCATCTTAAAAAATTCTCAAAGCAAGAGGTGGCATCTTTCTTCGACATTTCGACTTACTTGTAATTGTCTCTCAAAGCTACCATAGAAGCATTCAAACTTACGACCGTTGGTTCAAGAAAGGAAAGTTCTCCTCTTGTTTATATGCTGTTCGTGTTGACTCAAAAATATATAGTCCCAAAATTTTCAGTCACAAGACAACGGCCATATTTGAATCAAAATACGTGAACAAAAAGTCTTCGTAATAACTATGGTACAAGATCTTAAATTCTAAAACTTTTGCACTTACAACACTTAATCGTTGTTTTCTGATATTTTCAAAATTTTTTCCCCTATAGAGGTGTATTGCATAGCGCCCTCCTGTCCCACCTACTAGTTAATAATATCATTTAGCGTTTTTGTCTAGAATTTCAATTGTTTTAGTTGAAATGTACACAACTAATTTTGTTTTGTTAAACAATCCTTAGTCTGTCGACTTCCTACCTGACTTTGTGGTCAGGTGAGCTTTTGTTACCGCCCAATGTCTGTCGTCCTTGCATGCGTGCGTGTAAGCGTGTGTGCGTCAACATTTTTTGTCTGCACCCAAGAAGTTTCATTTTTGATCTGCACCGTAGAAGTTTCGTCCCTGAAATGGCCATAATAGGGATATTTTCAGTGTCTGTATGATAGGTTTATAGGCACCCTCCATGAACTTCTACCATTCACCGGGGTCAAGGTCGATGTCACCAAGGCTAGAAATAGACTGTTCTACTTTCTGTCATAAAGACTTTATTTACTGACCAATATTTTTGATATCTGGTTTATATGCAACTTCCATGAACATCTACAATTCGCTAAGGTCAAGGTTAAGGCCGCCAAAGATGAAAATAGAATTTTTCTACTTTTCATTATGGAGCCTTCATTTATTGACCGATATCTTAGATATCTTGTATATTGGTACGTTGCATAAAAATCCACCTCCGGGTGGTGTTTGAGGTCACTTAGGTCAAGGTCAAAGTTGATGAGGTAAAAAATGGATTTTCTACCTTACGTCATAGTGTTATACTTGCATTCGATTTAATTTCAACCAAACTTTCACAAAACATTTATAAACAATAGATCTCCTTTCTTTTCCTGAACCAACCTGATTCCATCATGGGTTCCAGACTTATGGTCCCGGACCAACGAGACTCAGGTGAGTGATTTCGGACCAACACGACTCCCTTGTTATTTTTTAGGGGAAAATCGGAAGCAGACAAAATCAGCTGGCTGTTTCACACTTGTAAGCTGAGGACATACTAGAACATATTATTGACATTGCTATATGTGGAAAATCAGTCTTTGAAGTTGTGTGTAGTTAAATGTTAAGTTTTGGAATTAGTCTATTCCTGAAAGAATTTTGTCCATACCCAGTTGAATACTGAATCATAGACCTATATCATTTTGTAAACTATGGCAAATAACAGAAGTAAATCTTAATTAGTAATTCAACACAGATATAGATTGCTCCATAACTCTTTAACTGATAATTTGACCGCCGCCATTTTGAAGATCACGTGACCTGGCCTCCACCGTCAGTTAAAAGTAAGTAAAAATTACGATACTGAAAAAAAGATGTTTTGTGATTTATTTATTTCCAGACTTTTAGGTATAAGTCGCGTAATATATTGAATAACAAAATCATTGACAACCAGTGTTAATCTGACGACAATTTATTTAGATAAAATCAACGAATCACGGAATGTACACTTCCGCCATTCTCCAATGGACACAATTACGTGACAAATCTTAAGTCTCGCTTTCTCTCGCCATGTAGTTTTGCAACAATGGCGCCGTCTACAAACCGAGTGGCAACCTCAATTTTAGATTTTAAAAGTCAAAATTTATGTATTTGGAGATCGCAGCTTTTCGTTAAATCGTGGATTATGAAATAAAACGAGGAGTTATTTAAAGTATACATTCGAATTTTTTGACTTTCGGTACCCTTTAACAATTGCCTCTAATATAACGAATGGCAAACGGTTACAAACGAGAAGTGAGAGAAAACTACTGAAAGAATTCGGAAATAGATAAAAAAAAAATAATCCTTTAAGGAAATGGCATCACAATACACTGTGGTGATGACAGTAGGTATTGTATTGGACATTTATTAAATTATGGCAGATCTATATAGATTTGGTGTTGAATGTGTGTTTCTGGCAACTGTGGTAAAGCGTAGACTATCCCCCAACGAATTACGGACGATATAGACCTATATCGAACCATTTATTGGGACGATACGGACCATATTGAAAAAAAGTTTTAACACCACATTAATATTAATTTAGCCTTTATAATTATATAATTATGTATTGATACTAAATGAAACAAAATATATATGAAGTACGCAATTCTATTTATTTGTGAGAAGGTGTAACTGGCTATGCTTCCTTACAAATGTTCATTCCACTGAACAGATTTTAACTTTAAACTTAGACACAAATATAACATTAAAAGACAGTGTTAACATTATTACTACTTTAAATTATTAAATTTGTGCAAATGAGGAGAAGACGAAATTTTAGAACAATAACTGGAATATTAAAATTACTTTTGCGTAAGTCTGAGATTCTTAAAAATAACGGTCATTAAGAAAAAATGACGTAAAAGGAAGTGCCCGGGGTAACACTAATCTGCAGAAATAAAGGATCGGAAAGGTGTCCAAAACTCTGTGTGCTAAATGAGTGACATGCTTAGAAATAATTGATAGTAAGATAAGAAGATATCTCAAAACACTTCAAATCAAATAAATTACGAATCAATAAGAAAACGGACAATTACCTCGCAGTAGAAACTTTGGTCTCTGCAACTATCTAAACACATAACATTGATACTTCGTCATTTTGTTATGGTTTTAGATATGATATTACATGTAACTGAAAATTACAGAATAATTATGTGTTGATGGCTTCTGTATTTCACTTTATACACTTCCAGTTGAAATAAAATAGAATTTATTGTAATTAAATTTATAAAATATACAGTCGAATTTACATGTGTGAAAAAGCGGTCATAGCAATATTTCACTGGTTAGCACAAAAGCACGGTGACATAAATTTTATTTAATAATTACTAGTAATGAAAATATCAACGTGTAGGCTTTGATTTCATTGTAACCAATGCCTATAGCCATAATATAGCATAGTTAATTATTTCAAGGATAAAGTCATCTCTGGCATTTGTTTTGCAATATCGACAATTTAACCGCTTATTGTCCCGTAGTACTGTCAGTTAATCAAATGAAGCTGTATGTTAATTACTTTTGAGGTAGTAGCACTGCTATTCAAAAAGATGACAGTTGTATTGTCTATCATCCATCGTTTCCAACCATATCCTTGTTTCAAAATGTTTTGACACAGATACTTTATGAAGTGATTTTGATGACTGTTCATTACAATTCTAAAGCAGTTTAAAGACAAAAAATTGTTTTGTGCTGTTTGCACGGGCGTTTTGTGCTGTTTGCACGGGCGTTTGTGCTGTTTGTACGGGCGTTTTGTGCTGTTTGCACGGGCGTTTTGTGCAGTTTGCACGGCGTTTTGTGCTGTTTGCACGGGCGTTTTGTGCTGTTTGCACGGGCGTTTTGTGCTTTATGCACGAGCGTTTTGTGCAGTTTGCACGGGCGTTTTGTGCAGTTTGCACGGGCGTTTTGTGCTGTTTGTACGGGCGTTTTGTGCAGTTTGCACGGGCGTTTTGTGCAGTTTGCACGGGCGTTTTGTGCAGTTTACACTGGTGTTTTGTGCAGTTTGCACGGGCGTTTTGTGCAGTTTGCACGGGCGTTCTGTTCTGTTTGCACGGGCGTTTAGTGCTGTTTGCACGGGCGTTTTGTGCTGTTTGCACGGGCGTTTTGTGCTGTTTGCACGGGCGTTTTGTGCAGTTTGCAAGGGCGTTTTGTGCTGTTTGCACGGGCGTTTTGTGCTGTTTGCACGGGCGTTTTGTGCAGTTTGCACAGGCGTTTTGTGCAGTTTGCACGGGTGTATTGTGCTGTAGCACGGGCTCTTTAAGGTGACTCTCTTCCAAGATAAAATACCAAGAAGAATAATGTGTACTTTTCTTTTTCTTTATTTTTCAAGAAGTTGACACATGTAAAGTCAAATGTAGAGTGTCATAATAATAGGTCTAAAAGATATTTAAAAAGAAATTAACATCAAATTACAAATGGTCTTAAAGCTACAGCGTATACTGTTTATAAAGTTTATGATCAAGTAATGAAACTTTATTTTCAAAATAATTGTTCATAAAATACATGTACATATGCATTTCTACATTAAATCATTCAGAAACAACATAAAAAATCTGTACACTTACATATAAACTCCATGTCAAAAGTATATTGAATACAATTTGATAAAAACTTATAAAATTTCATTTTACATTTCCGCATTTGTAATTTCGAAAAGAGCTCAAAGAACAGTATATTTACAAAAGTTCCTAAATCAGCGGAATGCAGCAATGTTGCGGAACCCCATTGCTTTACTTACAGAATCAAACAAATAATAAAAATAAACCTCAATACCTAATGAATGTTTATGAAACATATTCTTTTTCAAATATACAATTACACATAATATACAAAAATTACCAAAACAGGCCAAAAGAGTAATTATGATTTTAGACTAGATACATTCAAATGTTTTCTTATCTTCTACATCAAGGATAATCTCTCTTGTTTTTGGTGACAAACTGTCAAAGATCAAGGTCACAGTGGATCAATATAGTAAAACAGTTTCCAGATCATAACTTGCTTTTGCTACCGTCTATTTTCATGGGTACTTATTCCTGAACTTCCTCCACATCATGAATGATTCTTGTTGCTTTTTGAGTCAAAACGTCGAAGTTTAAGGTCAAAGTGCTATGAAGAAAAAGGTTTCCAGTCCATAACTTGTTTTTCTTATCGTCTAACTGCTTGTGGTCAAATGGTTAAAGGTCAAGGTCGCAGTTTAAAACAAAAAAAAGGATTTTAAACAATAATTTGCTTTATATTCCAGCAAAATTCTTAAGGATTTATACTTTGACTCCTGCTCTATCAAGGATTACCCTTATTATTTTTTATGTCAGACCAAAGAGCAAGATCAATGTGCTTCGAAATGAAGAAAAAGTTTCTGGGCCTTAGTTAGCCCTCTTTATCATCTTTTTACAAGGAAACTTACACATGGACATCCACTCCTAAAAGACAATCCTGATTGCGTGGACCGTTATATATTGTGCACAGCAGTAAGAGACAATCCTGTTTGCGTGGACTGATACATGCAAAATACCGTGCACAGCTATAAAATGAAAATTGAAGAGTATTGTGGAAGCAACCGCTAAGCGACTTCTTAAAAAATGTCTGTATACCTCATTGTTGTAAATTTGCGGTTTAATTCTTCTTGCACACAAAAGGAAAAGGGTAAATACAATTATAGTCAGTCCAGTAATGCCCGATTAAGAAGGTATTAGCTAAAGCACAGTTATGATGTCTGCTTTCTAGCGGACGTCCTGGTAACCAACTCCTGGAGAAGAACAGAACAAACATTTTTTGAAAAACAAAAACAAACAAACAAACAAAGAAAAACATTTTTTATATCTTCATTGAGGACTTTAAATAATATAATATATTAATACACGGTAAAGTGGCATGCAGTAAGATCTACTTACAAATTATTTTACCGTGTTTTAATACATGTGAGATTTCAATATATATTATCAATATTCAACAAATTAACAAAGGATTCATTTGACTTTTCTTGATTAGATTCAGATTCTTTCATGTTGTTGTTCTTTATAAGAAAAACACTGAAAAATGATGTAAATGTGTCAGATCAATGAACACATCAAAAACAATATAATTATAAGTGTAAATGTATTTACCCATTATTTTATAAACCTCTTTTCACCTCAGTTAGTTCTGTGATTTAGAGGGCACGAATATTCCGGACGTAAATTGTAGTATATATAGTATTGCTATAAATTTTCGTAATTCGAAGTCTTTTATGTTACGTTGAAAGATACATGGAACATTTGCAGTCTCTTTCCTCCTATCCGGTCATAAATAATAATAATAATAATAATAATAATAATATTTCAGAGTAATATTTCACTGAAGCCACTTTAAAGCACCTTTAAATTATAGAGAAAACTTCTGGAGCGGATGTGGTCCAGTGGTAACCTGCTGGACTGGTAAACCAGTGGTCCCGAGTTCAATCCTCCGCTCCATCACTAACATTACCTATAGTCTAACCGAGGTCCCATGTACTATACACTAAGCATGCAAACAAACAAATGCAAACCTGTTAAATGATGGATCAGACGCGAATCTGTTTTCCAATTTAATATCTTAGAATGAATTAACACCGTTTGCTAGATTTCCTTTAACATTTTTTTAGCATCTGCCATTGGAAGTAAAGGGAGATGTATTTAAAGTTATATGGCATTATCTTTGATAGTTTTTAAATAAAATAATTTTAGCAAAGTTTTAAAATAAAATAATTTTAGCAACGAACAGTACAATATTTTGTATATGAATCTCTTCAGGGGGCGTCGGTCATATTGGCAACCAATAGCGACGATAAATAAGCTCAAATAAATAGATATCTTTCTTACTTTTACTAGTAAATTTAACCATTACTGCTGTCTGCTTATCGTGCATATTCTTTATCAATCTAAACTTATTTTAAATGATTTCCAGAAAATCAGTGATTTCCGGGGTTTCCGTAAAATCGGGTTAATTCTTTATCAAATTAAACTTACTTCACGTCATTTAAACAAGCTAAATTTTTCATAAATGTTTCATATTGAAACGTAATTTAAACATATATGGTATTTTGTTTAATCTATCTTTACTCCTTTTTTACCAAGAGCATCTTAAATGATTTCCGGAAATTCAATATTTCTTTCCGCGTTTTCTGTAACATCGGGCTTTTTCTTTATCAATTTAAACTTACTGAGCGTCATGAAAGCAACCTTATTTTTTAAATATATAAATGTTTGAAATTGAAAGGAAAATAAAACATATATAGTATTTTCAGTCATTTATCTTTGTTTTTTTAACAACGTCAAGAATTAATTCCGGAAAATCGATGTTTTTTCGGGTTGTCCAGGTTTTACAACTGCCCACAGATCTGGACTTGTCACTTGTATGTAATAAACAGAGGAACCGTGACCTAATTAAAATATATGCGCTTTTCTCAAGTTTTATAACTCCTTTGTCATAATCAGTCAATGCTTAATCTTTAATGCGCGTGTGGGTTCGAAACCTGACTACATTCTAAATGATAAAATAAATTTAGCTATAGACTCTGATGATTATATTCCAGATGAACCTATTCCGAGGCAGGTTAAGGATAAAACGTTAAATAAATTGTGGACATGAGTAAATGTTTTGATAGCGTAAACAGACATGCTTTTGGTATAAAATGTATAATTTAGGTATCTCTGGAAAACTATTACGTGTTATAAGATCTATGTATGAACGTGTTAAAAGCCAGGTACGCCATTGTAATAATATGTCGGATTTTATAGAAGTTAGTGTTGGACTAAAGCAAGGAGAAATATGTTCTCCTCTTCTCTGGTCAATATTTATTGAAGGTTTAGAAAAGTATTTAGCCACAAGTTCTGACAATGTTTTTACTATTGACGAACTTACTCTGATCCTGCTGTTTTATGCAGACGATATGGTATTACTCGAGGAAAAACCTGGTGATTTACAGTTACATTTGAACAATTTGAAATCGTACTGTGTCTTCAGACGTAAAGGTCGGATACATAAGATGAAAAATTGTTTTATAATGGTAATGAGTTAGAAATTGTAGAAACATTTAATTATCTTGGTGCACATTTCTCGGCAATTGGCTCTTTTGATCTTAACCAGCAAATGTTAATTGGCAAGGCACTTAAAGCTATGAATTTATTGAGTTACAATCTTAAGGATTTTGATTTTACTCGTAACCGTTTCGTTTAAGTGGTTAAATATTGGTTGAAAGTATTACTTAGTGAAAATTGTATTATTAAGGTTATATATAAATACAGTGTTGAAGATGTTAATCTAGGCAAAAAGAAGCGGGCCTTTAAAGTTAAGATGTTACTTTATAATTAAGGATTTGGATATATGTGGGAAGCACAAGACAGTATAACAGATGGAATCTTATTTGTGCAATATTTCAAACAATAAGTGATAGATTGTTTTATGCAAGATTGGAGAAGTGTTATTGATAACACTAACGAATTGATTTTGTATAAACACTGTAAAGTTAGTTTTTGACTATGAACGGTATCTAAATGTGTTACCTAACTCACAACGGTTTAATATAACAAAACTGAGAACGTCGTCACATTCACTGCGTATAGAGACAGGCAGATATGGAAACAATCGATTAGACAGGAATCAAAGACTGTGTCAGTTATGTGGTTCTGGTGAAGTTGAAGATGAATTTCATTTCATATTAAGTTGTACAAGATATAGAACAATCAGAAAACGGTTCCTTTCAAATTATTTTGTACAACGACCGAGTATGTTTAAACTAGTTCAGTTATTTCAGTGTAATGACTTGAATTTTACTGTCACAGTTAGTCTTGTATATACAGTGTGCCACAAAAATAAGAGACAACGTATTAAATGAATGAAATACATGTAGCTGGAAATCTGAAAATGTTTTAGTCAATTAGAACAGCTCTACTCTTATTTACGTGTTTATAAAATTAGATCTAAAAGTTAACGTATATATATCTAATTTTCATGTAAGTTAAGACCTACGAACGTATATAATACTACGATATTGCAGTTTATATTTAAAGGGGCTGTGCTCCAGATGACAAAAAAAGAAAGTTTTCTTGTATTATAAATTTCTTGTAATATTTCTGACTAATGCTTAAAAAATAACTTACTGACAAAAAATAAGTCAAATAATTACATTATTAATTGATTTTTTCCCTTTCAAAGTGCTATACCGTAACGCGACGGTATAATTATATCGTATAAGATTTAAAATAAATATCTGTAATTTCACATGCGGCGATGGTGGTGACAGTAAAAGCGTAAGAAATATTTTGTTAACATGAGGGTCCTGAGTTCAAATCAGGCTGTGGCGAAAATATGTTTTTTTATTCTATTTTGACTTTAATAGTCAGTTTTGAAGTAAAATATTATGTTGTTATAATCTCACGGCATCTAAATATATAATTTATGAAATTTTTTTTTATGTCAAATCTGGAGTACAGCCTCTTTAATATCTGTACTAGAGATTAACTGTTTTGTGAAATTTTCAATTTCATTCTGGCGTTATACATTCTTATTATTTGTTACAAATAAAAAGAGAATGTTAATGAGCCTGGAAATTATAAAGGCATAACACTGTTGTGTACATTTAGCAAATTATTTAAAAAAGATTTTGAATAATACAATTAATAAGTGGGCTGAATACTAATGTTTACATTGAGGCACGGCAGGTTTCAGAGAGAATATGGTTACTGTAGACAACGTTTTTGTGTCATATGGTGTCATAAACCATCTTTTAAACAGTAATAGAAAATTATTTGCTGTATTTGTAGACAATACTAAAGCGTTTAATTTCATTGCTAGAGATAATTATCATTTGGTATAAACTTATAAAAGTAGGTGTACGTGTTAAAATTCTAAATGTTGTTAAATCTATTTATGACAATTGAAAACGACATGTAAAGTTAAATATGATAACATGATTAATGAAAGTTTTATGTATCTTAGTGATATAGAGGAGCATTTTATAATAAATGGTTTCAAAGGAGTTGATATTGGGATGTTAAAGCTATTCGTACTTTTATATGCAGATGACATAGTTATTCTTTCTGAAACTGAAAATGGATTTCAACATGGTTTAAAATTTCTTGAAGACTATTGTGACCGTTGGAAATTACAGGTAAATGTAAATAAAAGAAAAGTAATGATATTTAGAAACAGAGGTGCAGTTAGAAAAAAATATATTTTTTACTTACCAAAATGAGGCATTGAAAATAGTGAACCAATTATTCATCACCATTTTTTTTTGATAAATAATTTAGTTAATGTATGATACAGTTAAAGGGAAGTTACCCTATAGATTTTTTGCAATGTATATTGAATGAATTTTTTCAGTTGTTAAATATAACCTACAAAATATCATTTTGTTGTTGTATACATGCAGAATGATAGGCATATTGCCTAATTTCTTGAGTAAAATCTATCTTTCTAAACTATCAATGTAGAAATTTCCGATACAATCCTATGCAATTCCTTATTAAGTTTCTGATGCAAAGGTTTACCTAATAAGGAAATAAATGCTATTGGAAAACGTCGAAATTTGTCCATAGAGTAATTATTTTTAGAATAACGAGTTAAACCCAAGAATGTTTGTTTAAATAAGTAACCTTATTTTATAAAAGAGTCTAAACATGTTACTGCAGACTGTTTAGAATTTTTCCGTGACTTAAAGAGACTGACTCACAGATGGGCAGACGATGAAAAAAAGAAAATGTTTATACATCTTGAAATTCTTAAATCAAAATATAAAGTTTTAAACACTTTTGTCGGTAAAAAATTTACCCCGTTAATCACGGGGTTGATATTTCAGTTATAACATTAATTTTGACAAAACTTAAGTAGATTCTGTGGCTTAGTGGTGTAGATCATGGGTTCGAATCCCGGTTTTTCAGTTTTCATGGTGTATTGAAGCATATTATTATGATTTTTCCATAGCATATTAACTTCTTTTAAATTCTAAAGAAAAAATGGCTAAACTCTGTGAGACAGTCGCTTTAAAGCTGAAATTAAGAGTCAGTATAAGAATTTTATATAAAAAAATATTGAAGAAAATCGGTTTTTTTTGTCATGTTTGTCATGACACTGATGTCAAACTAATAAAAAATACCAACGTGTAAGTCACAGGTTCATTTGTTCTCTCTGATTTCCATAATCCCTCCTCTGCCTCATCAGTCACACCAATCCATAACCATTTATTTTTTTCCATACTGAATATAAACTTGCTCTCTCGATAGTTTTCAATGTCAGCGATATAAGCATTCTTTGCTCTGCAATATTGTCTTGCATCATTGAAAGAGAGTGTCATTGAACCTGAATGGTAGTAACACCACCCTTCAAACAGTTTCCAGTTTGTCGGACAGAAAAGTAATTTTACATACTTTCTGTCTGCCGTAACTTTAAATGACTCTAACTTTTCAATAATTTCTTCTCGAAACTTTTCATTTTCTTTTTGCATTCCTTCAATAAGATTTTGATTTTCCCGTTGTTTAGTTTCCAGTTCGTTTTGTTTCCTTTCAATGTTCTTCACCTTGGCCGATAATATACTGACATTTTTTTTCTCTTCTTCTGCTCTATGCCTGGTTGAGTTTGCAAATTCATGGAAAATGATTTTCTGGTCTTCGAATGATTGACGAATCTCGTCAATACTGTTCAGCGTTTCCAGTTCAATTTTCTTCACCTTGGCCGATAATATGCTGATATTTTTTTCTTCACCTTCTGATCTATGGCTGGTTGAGTTTGCAAATTCATGGAAAATGATTTTCTGGTCTTCGAATGCTCGACGAATCTCGTCAATACTGTTCAGTGTTTCCCGTTCAAGTGTATCGAATAAAATTTCCGTGGTCTTCATTTTATCTTTAATCCATATTTTCTCACTTACAAATCCTAAGACAAGCGCTTTCTCTCTTTCACACTGAGGTTCTACAACCTTTGTACATTTTGAATCCTTGTCCACGAGTATCTGTCTTTTTCCAGTGCTTTCATCTTCTACGTCATTCAATGCCGCCAGGGAAGAATTCAAACTTGCGACCGATTGTTCAAGAGAGGAAAGATCTGATCTTGTTTGTATGCTGTCTGTGTTTACTCGCACTTCAAGGTAATTAAGTCTTAACTCAACGGAATTTATTTTGCTTTTGAGTGAAGCATGTGCGTTTGAGATAATTTCTGCTATCAATACGATCCCAAAAATAATTCGCCGTGCGATCGTCATAATTGGTTTGCAGTAGCACAGATACTTTATAAAACCCCTTTGTACAAGAAGCTTTATTAATATAATAATACTAAATGAAAAATCTACTTTGTATGTCTTAAGACTCTGTCACGTCACGAAGGGGTGTTTCAAAAGTTGTATTAAAGCGGCCTTCTAGCATTTCTTCTGAGCGTTAAATCTACATTTTCAGTTCACGAATACCATACTTTTAACCCATTTCCACAAAAAGAATCTTAATAGTGAATCTTAATTTTATGTTTTCTGCTATTTTTTCACAACGGGAAATCCTTAAACAAACGCTTGACTGTTTTTTTTTTCACACACAGGTACTGCATTTTCTAAACATCATTTTGAATAAATGTCCATGGTTATCTGTTTATTTCCACTCGTTCCATGTGTTTCGTCATTTCATGCCACCAGGGAAGAATTTGCGATCGCTTGATCAAGTATGTGTTTACCCGCACTTCATGGTATTCTTATCTTAACTCCAGGGCATTTTTTTGCCTTTCAGTGAAACTCAAATGAGGCAAGTCTTTTAGTATACATCTTCCTCGTTAAGTGCATCATCATTTGATAAAATGTAACACCTATAAAAAAACGAGAATTTCTGTCAAAAGTTCTTGGGGGCTTACTGTCAAATGCGCGCAAACCTTTCACGTTGACCATTTCATCGTCGTCTTGGAAAAAGAAAACTCAATGTTTAACTCAAAGAGAAGTAAAGCAAAAGTCTCTCCGCGCCGCCCTACTTGTTTTAATGGCATTTAGGGTTTTTTTTTGTCTAGAACTGATAGGCCTCGAGTTGAATCGAACACTGTTTTTGATAAGTCTTCCTTGGCTCAAACAAAGCAAAGCACAAACAAAACATCTTTTTTTCATTCACTTTCCATTCGTTTTCAAATAAATCAACTGAATTTGGATAATCGCTTTGTCTGGAGACTTCGACTTTTCTCTTTTTCTAATGAAAAAGGAGGCATACACGATCATCATACATATTGTTACAGGTAACAATATAGAAAGAGTTCATATGCAATTTTGCAAAAGCATTTTAGGTGTGAAAAAAAGCACTCAAAACGATTTTGTTTATGGAGAGCTTGGTAGAGTTTCCTTTCAAGCACTTCGACATTATAATATTTTGAAATATTGGATAAAAATTATGCATGCAAAAAGTAACAAATATGTATATAAAGTGTATAATCTATTGAAAATTGATTTAGAAAACCAACCTAATAAAACAAATTGGTGCTCCTTAGTTAAGTCTCTATTGTGTTCTTTAGGTTTTCATGACGCCTGGCTGATGCAAAGTGTTGGAAATATTGATATATTTTTATTTATGGCAAAACAAAGATTGAGAGATCATTTTGTTCAAAACTGGTCAAGTCGTTTAGAGGATTCTAGTAGAGCGTTTTTCTACAGACAAATATCGTGTTTTAAACTGCAACCATACCTCAGTTTTGTTAATGTTAAAAAATATTATTGCGAACTAGCACGTCTGAGAGTGTCCTCTCATAGATTACATATTGAAACTGGTAGATGGACGAAACCAAATAGTACACCTATAAACGAAAGAATTTGTTATGCATGTGGTATTTTAGAAGATGAATTTCATTTTATATTAGAATGTAATGTATATGCTGAATTGAGAAAACGTTTTATACCGTCCTATTATTGGAGACGCCCAAATATGCAAAAATTATTAGAACTGTTAAGTACAGATAAAGAAAAATTAACTCGTAACCTTGCAAATTTTGTATTTAGTGCTTTTAAGCTTAGGAGGGAAAGAATATATCGTTCATAAGTAGACTGTAATAGTTATGTAGCTTTATACTTATTGAAAGTTAGTATACGGGTATTGTGTATGTTTCTTGATATGTGTATGTTTGTTGATATGTAATTACAGGTATAATTGATCAAATATAAATGTTGAAAGATACATTTACAAGAATTAAAAGTGAAATATTATCCATTTTCTGAATTCTATTTCTTGACCCTGTGCTTTCGTACTGACAACGTCAATTTTATCATACATGTTAATGTACTGTATGTTACATCATGTTTTATAAAGCTTTTCAGAATTCAATGGTTGCTATATACACTATCATTCTTCCTGCTTTATACACTAATTGTATATACATTGTTACAAAGGTTAATGAACTCATTAATGTTTTGTGAGTCACCCAGTTTGTAGATTTACACACTTTATTGCACGTTGATGCCGAATAATGTAGTTAATTTCATTTATACTGCAATGCGTGCGTGGGTGTATAAGTAATATGTTGATCTTGTGTTTCGTTTCGACAAGATCAAGATATTTTTGTTGTTCAAGTAATCTCTTACTTACTTTTGATGACATAAAGTTGAAAATTAAGTAGATGGTGTATTTCATAGAGTAAAAGTGCAGTTGCTATTAATTATAGTAGATTAGTAATGGGTTGAGACTATGTGTTTGGATGATTTATTTGTATTGCATGCAATTATCGAATGTCTTTATAACTTAGAGCAAGTTTACTTTATAAAAAAGACATACGGATTTCATATTATATGATGTGAAATTGCACATGGGTATAGTGTTACATTTTATTCGGAATTTACAATATATGCCGTACTCAAAATTCAAAATATTTTACATAAGGATTAGAAAAATTGACAAATATGCTATTTTAAATGAAACTTGATACCGTCTTTGTATTTTAAGTTTAGTATCTTTAACACAATATAATTCAGTTTCAGATAAAAAGAACCTTAAATAACCACTGTAAATTTTTTTTTTCCTTGTAAAATTTTAAATTATATCCAAGTGGAATTCGGTAAAAATATTTGATGTTATATACTAATTAGGAAGACATAAATCTATTATAAATTACCTAAGCAAGTTTTGTTACATGGGGCTGTTTATTTACAGATGCATTGTTATTATCAGGATATTTTCAACATGTAATTATTTGTAAACCTTCTCCGCTGTTTTAATTGTTTTGTACATTTATGCTATATACTGTCTCGCCATATATAATGCATTGTATATCCTCATGGGCCATATGGCCTTATGGAATATTGAAAATAAACTTATCATATTCTTTACTTGTTAGTTTATGCAAAACTAGAACGTTATATTGTATTGATACCTTTGCAAAATCCACCTCTGCAAATTCAACGTTAAATGGACCTTTATATTGAATTTTAGGCGCAGTCCACTCCTGAAAGAAAGAATTTTGCCGATACCTCGTTGAAATAGTTAATATTTGCGTTTTCTATTTGGATGAGAGAAAACTTGAAGAATTTAGCACGCAATGTTTTACAACCATATTGTCCCGATTCTTTATTTTGTTAACTGTGTGAAATAACAGAAGAAAACTCGTTTCTCAATAAACAAAATTGCAAGAATAATACTTTCGGTAATAAGTGACGGCTTATTAGGACCCAGGTAATTATAACATTCGTCCCTCTTACACAAATCCGACAAGGTCACTTAAACGTTATCTTATCCCATCTGATTTTATCAGCATGGACTTTGTCTTTGCTGTTAGTTTTTATTATTTTGTAAACACAGTGGTTGTAGGAAATTGCTTATTACATATAAAGTATGACCAAAGCTCACATATCTAGTCAAAGTCAATCACTTAATGCAGAATCAGTCAGCATATTAAATTACGTCCTTGCCATCTCACCAGATTTTTTATTTTATTAAGTAAAATGTAAATGGCAGTTTTGTTCATAAGCCTAAAAGACCTTCTACAAATAAAGTGTTTTCTTCTTCTTGTTCTATTAAAACATTGTTAAACAGACCATGTTTTTTATATTTGGTTGAAAAAACAACCATGGTTTTGAGTGTTTTGTTTTTACGGAAGTAAGTGCTTGATACATATAACTAATGAGAGGGAAAAGCCGTAATTACTGGGACTGGTGCAGTCTGATACTAGGGTCGATTCATTTTTAAAAAGTCGAGAGGTACAGGAAGTGGAACAGAAATAATTTGTTTCTGTCTAAATCTTCTACTTGAGGTATAACGTTAGAATAAGACCACACGAATATACATATAGTATTACACTATATATTTACGTGGGTTTAGATACTGTTTTACTTTAAATTCATGGAACTTCGTCTTATGTTTTTATGTTTTTTTTCTGTACTCCTCATTATATATAGATAGTGCTGCCTCATTATATATAGATAGTGCTGCCTTGAACGTATTAGAACAGTACAACTCCATACTACTTCATTCAGTTACCATATTTAATCAATTACGTATAAATAATTTGTGTTCAATACTATTTAATAATATTTCATTAATGTTTAAAAGTTTCACTGTTTTTTTTTTAGAATCTCTTAGGAGTGAAAACAACAACACAAAACGATTTTAAATATGTCGAGTTAGGCAGAATTTAATTTAAGACTATTCATTTTTATAATATTATAAAGTATTGGATAAAACTATTACACAGTCAGGGCAGGAAATATATACACATAATTTATCAACAACTGAAACATGATTTTGATGCAGCTCCACAAAAAGAAAACTGGTGTTCAAGAGTAAAGAAATAATTATGTACATTAGGATTTTATGAAGTATGGTTACAGCAAAATGTTGGAAATGTAGATCTTTTTCTTATCACAGTTAAACAGCGTTTAAAAGATAATTTTGTTCAAAATTCACATAGCAGAATAGATGAATCGTCTAGAGCTATATTTTATAAAACATTTAGTAGTTTTTAATTTCAAGATTATTTGAATGAAACATGTACAGTCAAATATATTAAAGCATTTACTAGGTTATGTGTCTCTTCCCATAGACTTAATATAGAATCAGGCCGATGGACAAACCTTTAAGTACACCAATGAATGAAAGAAAATGTTCAATTTTTAATGTTTTAGAAGATGAGTTTCATTTTTTTATTAGAATGTTCTCTATATAATAGCTTAAGATGTAAATATATACCTATAAATATTGGAAACATCCCAGTATGTTCAAACTTGTACAATTATTATCAACTAACAACGAAATAGAAATAAAAACTATGAATAAAATATGAATAAATAACACATACATGTATACAATGCTATAAAGTGTGGTTAAAATATTTTATAAGTAAAATGTATTTAGGTTAATTGAATATTGGACAAACATTTTATAAGAATGATATTCAACAAAAGCATAAAATTTATGTCACTTGTATTTATCTTTCATTTATTTATTTTGTATACTTATACATGGTCTTGTATAGTTTGTCTTACCTTCTTCACTTTCGTTCAATGTCGCTGTATGTATGTATTGTAAAATTGTATTTGTCTTTCATTTATTTTGTATACTTATTCATTGTCTTGTGTAGTTTGTCCTACCTTCTCCACTTTAGTTCACTGTTCGCTGTATGAATGTACTGTAAAATTGCCACCATGTGCTTACACCCCAGTGGAATATATATTAAATAAAACTTGAAACTTGAAACATATATAGATCGTGCTACCTCATTATATATAGATAGTGCTGCTTCATTATATATAGATAGTGCTGCCTCATTATATATAGATAGTGCTGCCTTGAACGCATTAGAACAGTACAACTTCATACTTTTTTACTCAGTAACCATATCTAATCAGTAATGTATAAATAATTTGTTTTCAATACTATTTAATATTATTTCATTAATGTTTTGCAAATTTAACTTTTTTTTTAGAATCCCCCCCTCCCTGAAACCTTTTCTACTTGCCGAAGTCTTGCTTGGAAGTTCATACGTACTTAGGAAACTTCCATGCGGCAATTTATTTCGGTTTTGTTCTTTGAAGTGAGTTTCTAATACGAGGCAAATAATGAATTCTTTGGACACATTTCTTGAAATATGTACGTTTAAAAATATTGATTCAAACATGGCGATTATCTGGCGAAACAGCGGAATTATCTGAAGCACGTGCAATGCCACCTTGGAATACGTCAGGGTGAGAGTTTATCTCCCTTGTTATTTTCTTTATTTTTAAACGATATTGAAGATATGTTCATAGAATCGGGCTTAGACGGAATTGACGTAGACATGTTCAAGATATTCCTCATTCTTTATGCTGATGCCATTGTGATATTTGCTAGTGATAAAGAAGCATTGCAAAAGAATTAAGATCTGTTATGTGAATATTGTAATAGGTAGAAACTGTCTGTAAATACTCAGAAAACAAAAGTAATGATTTTTAGAAAAGGTGGCAGATTACCAGATAATATTTCTTTTCACTATGGCAATAATGATATAGAAATAGTTAGTAGATTTGTATACTTAGGTATTGTCTTCACTACATCTGGTACTACACAGAAGCTCAAACACAAATTAGCTGGTCAAACCTCAAAGGCCATTTTTAAAATGAATAAATATTTGTATAAATATACTAATATTTCTGTGAAACATAAATTCGATCTATTTGAAAAACTTGTATTGCCAATTTTAAATTATGGCAGTGAAGTATGGGGATTTCATTCTGGAAAATCATTAGAGAGAGTGCAGATTGAATTTTACAAACGTTTGCTAGGCGTTAAAGAGGGTACACAAAATGATTTTATTTATGGTGAATTGGGACTACTTTCTTAACAAAATTTACGATTTTTCAATGTTAACAAATATTGGACACAAATATTATGCGCTTATGATAACAAGTACATTACAAAAAAATTCAATATGCTATACGAAGATCTTTTACAAAATCCGCACAGGGAAAACTGGTGCTTACTAGTTAGAGATACGCTTTGTGCACTAGGATTCAATGACGCTTAGATGTTTCAGACTGTTGGAGATATAAAATTGTTTTTATCTTTGGTAAAACAGAGAATAAAAGATCAATTTATTCAAGGTTGGCAGTCTAGATTAAATGAATCAAGTAGGGCATTATTTTTTCGAAATGTAGCCGTTTATAGATTTCAGCCATATCTAGGTATTCTTAACATACCTAAGTTTCGTATTAGTCTTTCATGCCTTCGCTTATCTTTCCACAGATTGTGTGTAGAAACTGGTAGATGGAATTAACCTGTTAGTATTCCTATTAATGAACGGGCTTGTTTAATATGTAACTTGTTAGAAGATGAATATCACTTGTAATGCAGTGTTCTATGTACAATGACTTACGTAAACAATATATAACTAAGAGATTCTGGAAAAGACCGAGCAGGTTTAAATTCGTTGAATTGATAAATACAGAAAATCATAAAATACTGAAAAACTTGGCTTGTTTTGTTTAAAATGCTTTTAAACAAAACAAGCCAAGTTTTTCAGTATTTTATGATTTTCTGTATTTATCAATTCAACGAATTCTCTTTGTGGACAATGAATTCTTTTATCAGTATGATTCAATATTGCCTTTTTGAAGTTGTATGTATATTATTTGTAATAAACCGTCAGTGGTTTCTTCCTGTTTAAAAGTATGTGAGAATGCTTTGATACCTGTATTAAAAGCATAGTTGAATTGCGTATTACAAGTATTGGAATACGTTTGTTCAATATCAGTAGCTCATTGTATTCGATATAACTTGCTTTGTCTTATCTAACAAGAATGAATTTGATGATATAAGTATATGCAATTGTATTCATTATAATTATGCGTATATAGATAGTTAGATTAGATAGATTGATTTTATTCTAAAAATAAGACAAGGTGCCTATCATTCTACATGTATACAACAACAAAATGTCAATAAATTACAGATCAACTTTGCGGTAGTAGATTAGATAAAACAAGGGAAACAATTCATTCAATGCACATTGCAAAAATTCATGGGGTAACTTCCCTTTAACTGTATCATATTTATCAAAAGCATGTCAAAATAGGTATTTGCAGAGATCTAATGCTTCAAATTTAGTACAGACAAGTATTAGCATTTCAAAAAATGCTTGAATTCGCCGTTCAGCCATGTATGACGTTTTATCCATAGATGAATGTATTCATTGATTTGATAATTTTATAATGAACGTGAAGTTGGCACAAAGATCGAAGCTCTACATCCAGCTCTGCAATCTTATATCATTGCAGAGCTGGTTCGCAGCTCTACATCCAGCTCTGCGATCTTATATCATTGCAGAGCTGGGTCGCAGCTCTACATCTAGCTCTTCAATCTTATAATTGCAGAGCTGGGTCGCAGCTCTACATCCAGCTCTGCAATCTTATATCATTGCAGAGCTGGGTCGCAGCTCTACATCCAGCTCTGCAATCTTATATCATTGCATAGCTGGGTCGCAGCTCTACTTCCAGCTATGCAATCTTATATAATTACAGACCTACATCCAGCTCTGCAATCTTATATCATTGCAGAGCTGGGTCGCAGGTCTACACCCAGCTCTGCAATCTAATATCATTGCATAGCTCGGTCGTAGATCTACATCTAGCTCTGAAATCTTATATCATTGCAGAGCTGGGTCGCAGCTCTACATCCAGCTCTGCAATCTTATATCATTGCAGAGCTGGGTCGCAGCTCTACATCCAGCTCTTTAATCTTATATCATTGCAGAGCTGGGTCGCAGCTCTACATCCAGCTCTGCAATCTTATATCATTGCAGAGCTGGGTCGCAGACTTACATCCAGCTATGCAATCTTATATAATTACAGAACTACATCCAGCTCTGCAATCTTATATTATTGCAGAGCTGTGTTGCAGCTCTACATCCAGCTCTGCGATCTTATATCATTGCAGAGCTGAGTCGCAGCTCTACATCCAGCTCTGCAATCTTATAATTGCAGAGCTTGGTCGCAGCTCTACATCTAGCTCTGCAATCTTATATCATTGCAGAGATGGGTCGCAGCTCGACATCCAGCTCTGCAATCTTATATCATTGCATAGCTGGGTCACAGACTTACATCCAGCTATGCAATCTTTTTTTTTTTTTTTTTTTTGAGGCCCCATACGGGTAACCCCGTTTATTCCACAATACACATAATACATATAACATATGCTATTGTACATTATGCTATTTAGAGAAAAACAAACAACAAAAAAAACAAAAACATTATAATTTATCATATGTGTAAACTTGAATATTTTTTTATATTTTAAGTGTTTTTGTCTGTTTTTAAAATATTTATGTATATTAAGTGGATTTTATAATAAATTGAAAAGTAGGGGGAGTGATGTCAAATATTTAAATTTAAATGCTCGTTCGAGAAAAAAAAATAGAAAAGGGGGATAGTAATATCGCTTCCAAAAATAAGGAATACATTTTTTTTTCTGTACATTAGGTATCTTTATGCTCTAATGAATTTTTTGATCTTTTCAGGTTAGGTATGTTATGCTCTAATGAATTTTAACCATTTCAAATTATGTTTATCTAGCTTATTTTTAAATATTGCTATTTCTCTCTCTGTTGTAATCCTTTGATTTAAATAGTTTTTAAATTGTTCTATATGTGGAATGATACTTTTTTAGTTTCATCTTGAAAATAAAATATTTAGCTAGCATGATTATAAAATTAGTTGCTAGTGTATCATTTTGTAAAAAGTTATCCATTATTCCAAAAGATATATCCTTAAAATTAATTGTGTAATTTATATTTTTTAAATTTAGAAATTGATTAAATTCTGTCCAGAAATTCTGTATATACTGGCATTCCCAGAATAGGTGTTTTGTCGTTTCTATATTCATGTTGCAGAAATCACAAAGATTGGATGAAGATAATTTACACCTTAGGAGGTATTTGTTAGTAGGGATAAGACGCATCAAAAATTTATATTGAAAATTTCTAAGAGTGGTATCAATTGATGTAAGATATATCATTTGATAAATTTTTTTCCATTCTAACTGGTTGTCGTTAAACTGTTGATTCCATTTGTTTTCTGAAGGAGGTTGATCAGATTTCTTACTATTCATACTAATTTTGTAAAGGTATTGGTTTGTCTTGGTTATGTTTTTTATTTTGTCTAGTAATGTCTGTTTCCTCTGGCATTGGTGCTAGTAATAAAATTTTAATCTATATTTTTTTTATACTTTAGAGGTATCGAATTGATCAAAGAGTTATATTTCAAGAAATCTTTTTCATGTAGACCATATATATCTTTAAAAACATGAAATTTATAAAAGTTGCCAGTTCTAAAGTCAAATAAATGTTCAATATAATTTATACCTTTTTCATGCCATTCTTTCCAAAAAAATGTTTTACCTAATACCTTTATATCTGCATTATTCCATATTATATGAGAGATACCAATCTTTTTTTCTGTTATATAGCAATTATTTATTGAACACCAAGATTTTAAGACATCTTTAAGGAACACATTGTCTTTTATTATTTGATCAATAATTTTGCTGTTAAGATTACAGTTAAATATAATTTCCTTTCCTAAATTATTTAAAATCCTATCATAGAACAGTTTCCAATTACCTTTTTTTGAGTAGATGTTAATCTTTTAACCCAGCAAGATTTTATTGAGTAAAGAAAACTTTCTACATCTGTTAGTTTTAAACCTCCCATGTTATAGTCCTTTGTAATAATGTTCCGTTTTATTTTGTCTGGTTTGTTATCCCAGATAAAACTATAAATTGCTTTATTAATGTTATATCATTGCAGAGCTGGGTCGCAGCTCTACATCCAGCTATGCAATCTTATATAATTACAGAACTACATCCAGCTCTGCAATCTTATATCATTGCAGACCTGGGTCGCAGCTCTACATCCAGCTCTGCAATCTTATACCATTGCAGAGCTGGGTCGCAGCTCTACATCCAGCTCTGCGATCTTATATCATTGCAGAGCTGGGTCGCAGCTCTACATCCAGCTCTGCGATCTTATATCATTGCAGAGCTGGGTCGCAGCTCTACATCCAGCTCTGCAATCTTATATCATTGCAGAGCTGGGTCGTAGATCTACATCTAGCTCTGAAATTTTATATCATTGCAGAGCTGGGTCGCAGCTCTACATCCAACTCTGCAATCTTATATCATTGCAGAGCTGGGTCGCAGCTCTACATCCAGCTCTGCAATCTTATATCATTGCAGAGCTGGGTCGCAGCTCTACATCCAGCTCTGCGATCTTATATCTTTGCAGACCTGGGTCGCAGCTCTACATCTAGCTTTGAAATCTTATATCTTTGCATAGCTTGGTCGGAGATCTACATCTAACTCTGCAATCATATATCATTGCAGAGCTGGGTGTAGAGCTGCGACCCAGCTCTGCAATGATATAAGATTGCAGAGCTGGATGTAGAGCTGCGACCCAGCTCTGCAATGATATAAGATTGCAGAGCTGGATGTAGTTCTGTAATTATATAAGATTGCAGAGCTGGATGTTAGTCTGCGACCCAGCTCTGCAATGATATAAGATTTCAGAGCTAGATGTAGAGCTGCGACCCAGCTATGCAATGATATAAGATTGCAGAGCTGGATGTAGAGCTGCGACCCAGCTCTGCAATGATATAAGATTGCAGAGCTGGATGTAGTTCTGTAATTATATAAGATTGCAGAGCTGGATGTAAGTCTGCGACCCAGCTATGCAATGATATAAGATTGCAGAGCTGGATGTAGAGCTGCGACCCAGCTCTGCAATGATATAAGATTGCAGAGCTGGATGTAGTTCTGTAATTATATAAGATTGCAGAGCTGGATGTAAGTCTGCGACCCAGCTATGCAATGATATAAGATTGCAGAGCTAGATGTAGAGCTGCGACCCAGCTCTGCAATTATAAGATTGCAGAGCTAGGTGTAGGGCTGCGACCCAGCTCTGCAATGATATAAGATCGCAGAGCTGGATATAGAGCTGCGAACCAGCTCTGCAATGATATAAGATTGCAGAGCTGGATGTAGAGCTGCGACCCAGCTCTGCAATGATATAAGATTGCAGAGCTGGATGTAGTTCTGTAATTATATAAGATTGCATAGCTGGATGTAAGTCTGCGACCCAGCTCTGCAATGATATAAGATTGCAGAGCTGGATGTAGTTCTGTAATTATAAAAGATTGCATAGCTGGATGTAGAGCTGCGACCCAGCTCTGCAATGATATAAGATTGCAGAGCTAGATGTAGAGCTGCGACCCAGCTCTGCAATTATAAGATTGCAGAGCTAGATGTAGAGCTGCGACCCAGCTCTGCAATGATATAAGATCGCAGAGCTGGATGTAGAGCTGCGAACCAGCTCTGCAATGATATAAGATTGCAGAGCTGGATGTAGAGCTGCGACCCAGCTCTGCATTGATATAAGATTGCAGAGCTGGATGTAGAGCTGCGACCCAGCTCTGCATTGATATAAGATTGCAGAGCTGGATGTAGAGCTTCGATCTATGTGCCAACTTCACGTTCATAATTTTATAACATGCTTTGCAGTGAAAAGCGAAGTTATATCTGATAATTTTAACACAGAAATAATAAAGCAGATGAAGTATACATTGTAGTTTTTATTGTAGCTGGGCTATTTTTGAAAGCGGATGATTTGGCTTCTTTATGAAAAGCATGCCAATATCTTTATACATCATGTTAAAATTTGCAGCATTAAAAACCTTGTAAATATTGCTTTGTTGTAAACCAGTCAACGCATAATTAATCAACTATTTGCGTAGCTTTTTACTTTATTTATTACTAAAAAATGTTTACTTAACAAAAGCCAGATACTATTCTTCAATATCATAAGAATATTACATGTAAAATTTAAACAGAATAAATTTTAGGCAAAAAATTACGATATTGCCATGACCCTAAACAAGCATATATTAAACAAGGATATATCCTGATCAAACTCCTCGCACCGGGTACGTCACGCTTTGCTACTTTAACTGTACTGATCAGGGGAGTTTGTATCCTGATTAGAATCGCCCGGAAGCAAGCATTTAATTTTTTTCTTTAAGTGCAAGTTTTGGAAAAAACAAACAAAACATACTCTTATTTAGACTACATTCTCTAGTTAGAAATGACATGTAGCAAAAGATATTGCTATTATCTTGTGTTATCCCGCAAGAGCCTGAAAACTGGTACTGAGTTTGTACATTGATGATGGTATTTTTCAGTTGTAAGAATAAGTAACCCGACAAACATGGCGGTTGGGCGAGTCCATTTACACATCCCTTGCTGAAGATTTTTGACGTCCATTTTGTTATCATGTGATATGAAATTATTCGCTTTGATTGGCTAAAGGCAGGCGGTGTACAGGTAAAACTGGTCAAATCTTGTTAATTGTATATATCGCCGTCCAGGAACGGCGATAATAAATGTAAAAGATATATGTCAAGCGGTGTTCGTATAACAGAGTGTCAGTTTGTATACGTTATATTGTATGAACATATAACACTAATTAAGAGGTTTGTTTTATATGTTTTATTTATGCTTGTATTGCCACATGGGTCGTAGACCTACTGGAAATAATGAAAAGAATGAAATGAACTGTTAAACTGTAACAACACTAGTTAGCACTTCGATTTCAAATTGCAAACACTTATGAACATTGTAGTTAGGAACTGATGGCGAAATATTTTGTTACATTTGTTTTATGTGCTATTATACTTGGAATAAACGAAATGGTAAAAAGGTAAAACATGCCAGAAAAAATGTTAATAGTTCAGTAATGACGCCTTTTCTGTCATCAGCCATCATTTTTGTACAAAAAACTTACTGTTTTTACAGCCATATGACTGTCTAGCAACAGCTGAACAATTTCATTGTAAAATGTATCTAGTTTTTCTGACAATGATTGCATGCATACAGTATAATCAGAAATGATATGTTTTCTTTCTTTGTGCAAAAATCAACTTTATAAATTCTTTCCAAATCCTCGTGTATGCTATTTAATCTACCTACAACGTATTTTAGATGATATAAGCAACAGTGAAGCAGACCATTAAGACCAAAAAAAAAAATGACAAGCTTATTATCAACAAATTTAAAGGGTAAAGACAAAACACAAAATCAGTCTGAAAATCAAACTACGACATAATGCAAATATTATACTGGACTAGTACGATAGAAATTGGAAAATTTCGGGAGAACTTTTTTTTAAAGCTTTTATTATGTTAATGTTTCTTATACAAAGGATTCCAAACAATATTCATGCCTGAATGGCTGGCATTCGTTTGAAGAACAGTATCACTATTTTATCTTTTGACAAAATTTCATCTCATCTTAAAAAATTCTCAAAGCAAGAGGTGACATCTTTCTTCGACATTTCGACTTACTTGTAATTGTCACTCAAAGCTACCATAGAAGCATTCAAAGTTACGACCGTTGTTTCAAGAAAGGAAAGTTCTCATCTTGTTTATATGCTGTCTGTGTTGAATCAAAAATATATAGTCCAAAAATTTTTAATCACTAGACAACCGCCATATTTGAATCAAAATACGTGAACAAAAAGTCTTCATAATAACAATTGTACAAGAGCTTAAATTCTAAAAAAATTGCACTTACAACACTTAATCGTTGTTTTCTGATATTTTCAAAACTTTTCCCCCTAAAGACGTGTATTGCATAGCGCTCTCCCATCCCACCTACTAGTTAATAATATCATTTAGCGTTTTTGTCTAGAATTTCAACTGTTTTGGTTGAATTGTACACAACTGATTTTGTTTTGTTAAACAATCCTTAGTCTTTCGACTTCTTACCTGACTTTGTGGTCAGGTGAGCTTTTGTTACCGCCTTTTGTCTGTCGTCCTTGTGTGTGTGCTTGTAAGGGTGCGTGCGTCAACATTTTTGATCTGCACCGTAGAAGTTTCGTTTTTTATTTTATTTGACCTAAACTTGCATAAAACTTGTATCAACAATAGATCTAATTCCTTTCTTGAAGCGGTCTTATCCCATCATGTGTAACAGAGTAATTGTCCCTGAAATGGCCATAACAGGGATATTTTCCTTGTCTGTATGATAGGTTTATAGGCACCTTCCATGAACTTCTACCATTCACCGGGGTCAAGGTCGATGTCACCAAGGCTAGAAATAGACTGTTCTACTTTCTGTCATTAAGACTTTATTTACTGACCAATATTTTTGAAATCTGGTTTATATGCAACTTCCATGAACATCTACAATTCGCTAAGGTCAAGGTTAAGGCCGCCAAAGCTGAAAATAGAATTTTTCTACTTTTCATTATGGAGCCTTCATTTATTGACCGATATCTTAGATATCTTGTATGTTGGAACGTTGCATAGAAATCTACCTCCGGGTGGCTTTTGAGGTCAATTGGGTCAAGGTCAAAGTCGATGAGGTAAAAAATAGATTTTTCTACCTTACGTCAGAGTGTTATACTTGCATTCGATTTAATTTCAACCAAACTTTCACAAAACATTTATAAACAATAGATCTCCTTTCTTTTCCTGAACCAACCTGATACCATCATGGGTTCCAGACTTATGGTCCCTGATCAACGAGACTCAGGTGAGTAATTTCGGACCAACACGGCTCTCTTGTTATTTTTTTAGTGAAAAACCGAAGCAGACAAGATCAGCTGGCTGTTTCACACTCGTAAGCTGAGTACATACTAGAACATATTATTGACATTGCTACATGTGGAAAATCAGTCTTTGAAGTTGTGTGTAGTTAAATGTTAAGTTTTGGAATTTTGTCCATACAAAGCTGAGTACATACTAGAACATATTATTGACATTGCTACATGTGGAAAATCAGTCTTTGAAGTTGTGTGTAGTTAAATGTTAAGTTTTGGAATTTTGTCCATACCCAGTAGAATACTGAATCATTGACCTATCATTTTGTAAACTATGGCAAATAACAGAAGTAAACCTTAATTAGTAATTCAACATAGATATAGATTGCTCCATAACTCTTTAACTGATAATTTGACCGCCGCCATTTTGAAGATCACGTGACCTGGCCTCCACCGTCAGTAAAAAGTAAGTAAAATTTCGATTGATAGGGAAAATCCTCGTCCTTTGTTTTCATAGATTTCATCAGATTTTAGTAATAATGGTTTTTTGATACAGTGGCTGTTGAAATTTGCTTTTATGTATATAAATACGGTTAAAAAAAACCTCTTACATTCAACCTGTCAGTCACTTCATGCATATTTGTCCAGACAAGTCTTGATTAAGAGTTATATCTGTGATCCATAAGTATATTAAAAACCGTTGAACCGCATTATATATTGAATAACAAAATCATTGACAACCAGTGTTAATCTGACGACAATTTATTTAGATGAAATCAACGAGACACGATGTGTACACTTCCGCCTTTCTCCAATGGACAAATTACGTCACAAATCTTAAGTCTCGCTTTCTCTCGCCATGTATTTTTGCAACAATGGCGCCGTCCATAAACCGAGTGGCAAACTCAATTTTGGATTTTAAAAGTCAAAATTTATGTATTTGGAGATCGCAGCTTTTCGTTATATCTTAGATTATGAAATAAAACGAGGAGTTGATTTAAAATATACATTCGAAATTTTTGACTTTCGGAACCCTGTAACAATTGCTTCTAATATAACGAATGGCAAACGGTTACAAACGAGAAATGAGAGAAAACTACTGAAAGAATTCGGAAATAGATAAAAAATACACACAGAAATCTATGACAAAATGTGTGTCAAATCAACCAAAAGGCGATATAAATATGGTCTAGACCAAAAACAGGACAGAAGTACTGAGAAGATTAAATATGACGGATAAACTGACAAAAGGTAAATTTGAAATCAGTCGTGAAATGCCTTCCAGCTATCTCATACATTGACATGATCAGTTATCTAATCAACGGAAACACCGCTACCATTATGAAAGATCTTAAAGCGAACAGGTCACAGTTTGTGTGTGGATTGGAACGACGGATCCATCCATCCATTCATTCATTCATTCATTCATTCATTCAGTTCCTTTTTTGTTTATTGTCGGCTAATTGCGGATAGTGTTAGAATCGATTTTAAACCCATTTCATTACTTAAACTTATTATATATTTGAAATGATTTTATTGAATCTTTGCATGGTAGTTTTCATAATCCTTTAAGGAAATGGCATCACAATACACTGTTGTGATGACAGTAGGTATTTTATTGGACATTTATTAAATTATGGCAGATCTATATAGATTTGGTGTTGAATGTGTGTTTCTGGCAACTGTGGTAAAGCGTAGACTATCCCCCAACGAATTACGGACGATATAGACCTATATCGAACCATTTATTGGGACGATACGGACCATATTGAAAAAAGTTTTAACACCACATTAATATTAATTTAGCCTTTGCAATTATATAATTATGTATTGATACTAAATGAAACAAAATATGTATGAAGTACGTAATTCCATTTATTTGTGAGAAGGTATTACTGGCTATGCTTCCTTACAAATGCTCATTCAACTGAACAGATTTTAACTCTAAACTTAGACACAAATATAACATTAAAAGACAGTATTAACATTATAACTACTTTAAATTATTAAATTTGTGCAAATGAGGAGAAGACAAAATTTTAGAAGAATAATTGGAATATTGAAATTAGTATTGCGTAAGTCTGAGATTCTTGAAAAAAGTCATTAAGAAAAAATGACGTGAGGGGAAGTGCCCGGGATAACATTAATCTGTAGAAATAAAGGATCGGAAAGGTCCAAAACTCTGTGTGCTAAATGAGTGACATGCTTAGAAATAATTAACAGTAACATAAGAAGATATCTCAAAACATGATCAAATAAATTACGAATCAATAAGAAAACGGACAATTACCTCACAGTAGAAACTTTGGTCTCTGCAATTATCCAAACACATAACATTGATACTTCGTCATTTTGTTATGGTTTAAGATATGATATTACATGTAACTGAAAATTACAGAATAATTATGTGTTGATGGCTTCTGTATTTCACTTTATACACTTCAAGTTGAAATAAAATAGAATTTATTGTAATTAAATTTATAAAATATACAGTCGAATTTACATGTGTGAAAAAGTGGTCATAGCAATATTTCACTGGTTAGCACAAAAGCACGGTGTCATAAATTTTATTTAATAATTACTAGTAATTAAATATATCAACGTGTAGGCTTTGATTTTATTTGTCCTCTCGTATATCGCTTTCTCGTAATTACTGTTAATAGCCATACTATAGTATAGTTAATTATAAGTATGAAGTCATTTCTGGCCCTTTTTTGCAATGTCGACAATATAAGCGCTTATTGTCCCGTAGCACTGTCAGTTAATCAAATGAAGCTTTATGTTATTTACTTTTAAGGTAGTAGCACTGCTCTTCAAAAAGATGACAGTTGTATCGTCTATCATCCATCGTTTCCAACCATATCCTTGTTTCAAAATGTTTCGACGCAGATACTCATTGAAGTAATTTTGATGACTGTTCACTAGAATTCTAAAGCAGTTTAAAGACAAACAATTGCTTTTTGCAGTTTACACGGGCGTTTTGTGCTGTTTGCACAGGCGTTTTGTGCAGTTTGCACGGGCGTTTTGTGCTGTATGCACGGGCGTTTTGTGCAGTTTGCACGGGCGTATTGTGCTGTTTGCACGGGCGTTTTGTGCAGCTTGCACGGGCGTATTGTGCTGTTTGCACGGGCGTTTTGTGCAGCTTGCACGGGCGTTTTGTGCTGTTTGCACGGGCGTTTTGTGCTGTTTGAACAGGCGTTTTGTGCTGTTTGAACAGGCGTTTTGTGCTGTTTGCACAAGTGTTTTGTGCTGTTTGCACGGGCGTTTTGTGCAGTTTGCACGGGCGTTTTGTGCTGTTTGCACGGGCGTTTTTTGCTGTTTGCACGGCGTTTTGTGCTGTTTGCACAGGCGTTTTGTGCAGTTTGCACGGGCGTTTTGTGCTGTATGCACGGGCGTTTTGAGCTGTTTGCACGGGCATATTGTGCTGTTTGCACGGGCGTTTTGTGCAGCTTGCACGGGCGTTTTGTGCTGTTTGCACGGGCGTTTTGTGCTGTTTGAACAGGCGTTTTGTGCTGTTTGAACAGGCGTTTTGTGCTGTTTGCACAAGTGTTTTGTGCTGTTTGCACGGGCTTTTTGTGCAGTTTGCACGGGCGTTTTGTGCTGTTTGCACGGGCGTTTTTTGCTGTTTGCACGGCGTTTTGTGCTGTTTGCACGGGCGTTTTGTGCTGTTTGCACGGCGTTTTGTGCTGTTTGCACGGGCGTTTTGTGCTGTTTGCACGGCGTTTTGTGCTGTTTGCACGGGCGTTTTGTGCTGTTTGCACGGGCGTTTTGTGCTTTTTGCACCGGCGTTTTGTGCTGTTTGCACGGGCGTTTTATGCAGTTTGCACGGACGTTTTGTGCTGTTTGCACGGGCGTCTTGTGCTGTAGCACGGACTCTTTAAGGTGACTCTCTTCCAAGATAAAATACCAAGAAGAATAATGCGCACTTTTCTTTTTCTTTATTTTTCAAGAAGTCAAATGTAGAGTGTCATGATAATAGATCTAAAAGATGTTTAAAAAGAAATTAACATCAAATTACAAATGGTCTTAAAGCTACAGTGTATACTGTTTTTAAAGTTTATGATCAAATCAATGAACTTTATTTACAAAATAATTGTTCATAAAATGCATGTACATATGCATTTCTACATTAAATCATTCAGAAACAACATAAAAAATCTGTACACTTACATATGAACTCCATGTCAAAAGTATATTGAATACAATTTGATAAAAACTTATAAAATTTCATTTTACATTTCCGCATTTGTAATTTCGAAAAGAGCTCAAAGAACAGTATATTTACAAAAGTTCCTAAATCAGCAGAATGCAGCAATGTTGCGGAACGCCATTGCTTTACTTACAGAATCAAACAAATAATAAAAATAAACCTCAATACCTAATGATTGTTTATGAAACATATTCTATTTCAAATATACAATTACACATAATATACAAAAATTACCAAAACAGTCCAAAAGAGTAATTATGATTATAGACTAGATACATTCAGGGTCTTTCAAATGTTTTCTTATCTTCTACATCAAGGATAATCCCTTTTGTTTTTGGGGTCAAACTGTCAAAGATCAAGGTCACAGTGGATCAACATAGTAAAACAGTTTCCAGATCATAACTTGCTTTTGCTACCATCTATTTTCCTGGAAACTTATTCCTGAACTTCCTCCACATCATGAAGATTCCTGTTGCTTTTCTAGTCAAAACGTCAAAGTTTAAGGTCATATTGCTATGAAGAAAACGGTTTCCAGGCCAGAACTTGATTTTCTGATCGTCTAACTGCTTGTGGTCAAATGGTAAAAGGTCAAGGTCGCAGTGCAAAGACAAAAAAGGATTTCAGACAATAATATGCTTTATATTCCAGCAAAATTCCTAAAGAATGTATACTTTGACTCCTGCTCTATCAAGAAATACCCTTATTATTTTTTATGTCAGACCAAAGAGTAAGATCACTTTGCTTTAAAATGAAGAAAAAGTTTCTGGGCCTTAGTTAGCCCTATTTATCATCTTTTTACAAGGAAACTTATACATGGACATCCACTCCTAAAAGACAATCCTGATTGCGTGGACTGTTATATATTGTGCACAGCAGTAAGAGACAATCCTGTTTGCGTGGACTGATACATGCAAATACCGTGCACAGCTATAAAATGAAAATTGAAGAGTATTGTGGAAGCAACCGCTAAGCGACTTCTTAAAAAATGTCTGTATACCTCATTGTTGTAAATTTGCGGTTTAATTCTTCTTGCACACAAAAGGAAAAAAAGAAGTACAATAATAGTCAGTCCAGTAATGCCTTCTTACGAAGTTTTCAACAAAAGCACAGTTATAATGTCTGCTTTCTAACGGACGTCTTGGTATCCAATCCCTGGAGAAGAACAGAACAAACATTTTTTGAAAACAAAAACAAACAAACAAAGAAATTTTTTTTTATATATTTTCATTGAGGACTTTAAATAATATAATATATTAATACACGGTAAAGCGGCATGCAGTAAGATCTACTTACAAATTGTTTTACTGTGTTTTAATACATGTGAGATTTCAATATATATTATCAATATTCAACAAATTAACGAAGGATTCATTTGACTTTTCATGATTTGATTAAGATTCTTTCATGTTGTTGTTCTTTATAAGAAAAGCACCGAAAAATGATGTAAATGTGTCAGGTCAATGAGCACACCAAAAACAATATAATTATAAATGTAAATGTATTTACCCATTATTTTATAAACCTCTTTTCACCTATGTTAGTTCTGTGATTTAGAGGGCACGAATATTCCGGACGTAAATTGTAGTATATATAGTATTGCTATAAATTTTCCTAATTCGAAGTCTTTTATGTTAAGTTGAAAGATACATGGAACATTTGCAGTCTCTTCCCTCCTAATAATAATAATTCAGAGTAATATTTCACTGAAGCCACTTTAAAGCACCTTTAAATTATGGAGAAAACTTCTGGAGCGGATGTGGTCCAGTGGTAACGTGCTGGACTGGTAAACCAGTGGTCCCGAGTTCAATCCTCCGCTCCATCACTAACATTACTAATAGCCTAACCGAGGTCCCATGTATCAGTGCTATACACTAAGCATGCAAACAAACAAATGCAAACCTGTTAAATGATGGATCAGACGCGAATCTGTTGTCCAATTTAATATCGTAGAATGAATTAACACCGTTTGCTAGATTTCCTTTAACATTTTTTAGGATCTGCCATTGGAAGTAAAGGGAGATGTATTTAAAGTTATATGGCATTATCTTTGATAGTTTTAAAATAAAATAACTTTAGCAAAGTTTTAAAATTATATAACTTTAGCAACGAACTTTACAACACTGTGTATGAATCTCTTTCGGTGGCGTCGGTCATATTAGCAAACCGGTACCGACGAGAAATAAGCTCAAATAAATATATTCTTTCTTACTTTTACTATATAAGTTAACCATTACTGCTGTCTGCTTATCGTGCATATTCTTTATTAATCTAAACTTATTTTAAAGGATTTCCAAGAAATCAGTGTTTTCCAGGTTTTCCGTAGAATCGGGTTAATTCTTTATCAAATTAAACTTACTTCACGTCATTTAAACAAGCTAAATTTTTCATAAATGTTTCATATTGAAACGTAATTTAAACATATATGGTATTTTCTTATGTAAAGGAAGTGAGCAGTAGCAGTACGCAGCAGTAAAAAAACGTGAAGTTGGCAGTAGCAGTACGAGCAGTAGCAGTAAACAAAAACGTGAAGTTGGCAGTAGCAGTACGAGCAGTAGCAGTAAACTTAAACGTGAAGTTGGCAGTAGCAGTACGAGCAGTAGCAGTAAACAAAAACGTGAAGTTGGCAGTAGCAGTACGAGCAGTAGCAGTAAACTAAAACGTGAAGTTGGCAGTAGCAGTACGAGCAGTAGCAGTAAACTAAAACGTGAAGTTGGCAGTAGCAGTACGAGCAGTAGCAGTAAACAAAAACGTGAAGTTGGCAGTAGCAGTACGAGCAGTAACAGTAAACTAAAACGTGAAGTTGGCAGTAGCAGTACGAGCAGTAGCAGTAAACAAAAACGTGAAGTTGGCAGTAGCAGTACGAGGAGTAGCAGTAAACTAAAACGTGAAGTTGGCAGTAGCAGTACGAGCAGTAGCAGTAAACAAAAACGTGAAGTTGGCAGTAGCAGTACGAGCAGTAGCAGTAAACTAAAACGTGAAGTTGGCAGTAGCAGTACGAGTAGTAGCAGTAAACTTAAACGTGAAGTTGGCAGTAGAGTAACAGCAGTAGCAGTAGGAAACTCTGAAAGTCTGCAAGAGTGTTTGAAACAGTCTCAGACCGGTGCAATCGAACCGGGATTGTAGCTAGTTTTTCTAGATTGGCACCAAATTCCTGAAAGTTTGCATTAATGTCAGAAACAGTAGCAGATGGACACCGGAGGGTCCCTTAACATAAAAAATGACATTTTCTCAATTTTGGCACCAACATTCCTGAAAGTCTACGAGAGGGTTGTAAACAGTTGCAGACCGGTAAAATTGACCCGGGAGGATGGCTAGACCTTAAATATGACATTTTCCCTATTGGCACCAAAATTCCTGAAAGTCTGCGAGAGTGTCAGAAACAGTCGCAGACCGATAAAATCGACATGGGAGGGTCCCTAGACATTAAAAATGACATTTCCCCAAGTGGCACCAAAATTCCTGAAAGTCTGCGAGTGTGTCAGAAAGAGTCGCAGACCGGTAAAATCAACACGGGAGGGTCCCTAGACATTAAATATGACATTTTTCCGATTAGCACCAAAATTCCTGAAAGTCTGCGAGAGTGTCAGAAACAGTCGCAGACCGATAAAATTGACTTGGGAGGGTCCCTAGACATTAAAAATGACATTTTCCAAAGTGGCACCAAAATTCCTGAAAGTCTGCGAGAGTGTCAGAAACAGTCGCAGACCGGTAAAATCGACTTCGGAGGGTCTCTAGACATTAAAAATGACATTTCCCCAAGTGGCACTAAAATTCCTGAAAGTCTGCGAGAGTGTCAGAAACAGTCGCAGACCGATAAAATTGACTTGGGAGGGTCCCTAGACATTAATAATGACATTGTCCAAAGTGGCACCAAAATTCCTGAAAGTCTGCGAGAGTGTCAGAAACAGTCGCAGACCGGTAAAATCGACTTCGGAAGGTCCCTAGACATTAACAATGACATTTTCCCAAGTGGCACCAAAATTCCTGAAAGTCTGCGTGTGTTAGAAACAGTCGCAGACCGGAAAAATCGACTTAGGAGGGTCCCTAGACATTAAAAATGACATTTTTCGGATTGGCACTGAAATTCATGAAAATTTGCAAGAGTGTCAGAAACAGTCGCAGAACTACGCAAAACACTCGGGAGGGTCTGTTTATGTTTAAACATGTTTTATTTTCATTGAAACTTTCAAGACTTTTAAGACTTTCCTACTGCTACTGCTGTTACTGCTACTGCCAGCTTCACGTTTTATTTACTGCTACTGCTGTTACTGCTACTGCCAACTTCACGTTTTTGTTTACTGCTACTGCTCGTACTGCTACTGCCAACTTCACGTTTTAGTTTACTGCTACTGCTCGTACTGCTACTGCCAACTTCACGTTTTAGTTTACTGCTACTGCTCGTACTGCTACTGCCAACTTCACGTTTTAGTTTACTGCTACTGCTCGTACTGCTACTGCTAACTTCACGTTTGATTTAAATTCTACTGCCAACTGCTACTGCTTACTGCTACTGCCAACTTCCTATTAGTTATTTACTTTACTCTATCTTTACTCCTTTTGTACCAAGAGCATCTTTAATGATTTCCGGAAATTCAATATTTCTTTCCGCGTTTTCCGTAAAATCGGGCTTTTTCTTTATCAATTTAAACTTACTGAGCGTCATTAAATCAACCTTATCTTTTTTATAAATGTTTGATATTGAAGAAAAATAAAGCATATATAGTATTTTCAGTCATTTATCTTTGTTGTATTTTTAAAAGAACGTCAAGAATGAATTCCGGAAAATCGATGTTTTTTTCGGGTTGTCCAGGTTTTACACCTGCCCACAGCTGGACTTCGTCACTTGTAAGTAATAAACAAAGGAACCGTGACCTAATTAAAATATATGCGCTTTTCTCAAGGTTTATAACTCCGCGTGTGGGTTCGAAACCTGACTACATTCTAAATGATAAAATAAATTTAGCTATAGACTCTGATGATTATATTGCAGATGAACCAATTCAGAGGCAGGCTAAGGATAAAACGTAAAATAATTTTGGCACTCAGTTACTTGATATTTGTGAAGCAACGGATTTACTTATTTGCAATGGCCGTCTGGATGACGACGGTGCGTACACGTATTACGGACCAAACGGTTGTTCAACAATTGATTACTTATTGTGCAGACCTTGTGATTTTTGGCGACATATTTCATTCAACATAAAGGATTTTACAATGTTTTCAGATCATGCAATGCTAGAGTTTTCAATAACTTGTAATACAATGCTGCGCTTTGATTCAGAAACAGATGTAAATAAATACTCAATATTACAATGGGACCCCAAAAAAAGGGATTTATTCAGGAGCAATATTATTGTTTTACTACCACAATTTAATGATATTTTCAATGATCCAGTCGGAAAAGAAAAGCGAAGTGTAAATGAATGTGTTGATGAATTTACACGTCTTATTAACAGTGCGTCCGTACCTTTATTTGAGAAACACATCCGCATTAAAACTACAAGTAAAGCCAGATTTACTCAAAAGCAAGTGTTTCGTTCATCTGAGTGGTTTGATAACGACTGTGTTGTCAAACGGCAACGCTATCTAAACGCCCTAGACATTTTTAATGTGCATAAATCTGATGAACATAGGAATCAGTTATTGATTGTCAAAAGGGAATATAAAAAACTAATAAACCGCAAGAAAACAAAGTATATTTTTAACAGATCCAAATACATAGAACGTCTTCGAGGTATGAAACCAAAGGAGTTCTGGAATTTCTTCTCTAAGAAAAAGTGTGCGCATGAAAACTCGATATCTGCAAACGACTTTTTTTAATATTTTATAAAATTTAAGCGAAAATTTAAACGTAACCACTGAAGCTGAGAGTGAAGCATTTGCAGAGAAAAACCTGGATCCAGAGGATGCTGTTTTTCCTGAATTGGACATGCAAATATCTGCAGACGAAGTATCGTGCGCACTGAAATCTTTGAAAGGAGAAAAGGCTGGATCTTCCGATAACTTGATAAATGAATTGTTGATCGAGACAAGCGACATGCTTATTGGTCATATAACTGATCTCTTCAATTTGATTTTTGATGCTGGGTATTTTCCAAGCAAGTGGGCTGAAGGAATAATTGTCCTCGTTTTCAAAAAGTTAACTATATAGATGTTAACAATTATCGGGTTATTACATTGATAAGTGTTTTAGCTAAACTTTTTACCACTGTCTTAAACAAACGCATGACTGAATGGACTGTTAAAAATAGTACAATATCTGACGCACAGTTTGGCTTTAAGAAAGGAGTGTCAACTGTTGATGCAATTTTTTGTTTAAATGGTCTTGTTGAAAAAATGTTAAATAATGGCAAGCGCCTGTATGCATGCTTTGTGGACATGAGTAAATCTTTTGATAGCGTTAACAGATATGCACTATGGTATAAAATGTATAATTTAGGTATCTCTGGAAAACTATTACGTATTACAAGATTTATGTATGAACGTGTTAAAAGCCAGGTACGCCATTGTAATAATATGTCGGATTTTATAGAAGTTAGTGTTGGACTAAAGCAAGGAGAAGTATGTTCTCCTCTTCTCTGGTCAATATTTATTGAAGATTTAGAAAAGTATTTAGCCACAAGTTCTGACAATGTTTTTACTATTGACGAACTTACTTTGATCCTGCTGCTTTACGCAGACGATATGGTATTACTCGCGGAAAAACCTGGTGATTTACAGTTACATTTGAACAATTTGAAATCGTACTGTGATAGATGGGGTTTAAAGGTAAATGAACAGAAAACAAAGATTGTTGTTTTCAGACGTAAAGGTCGGATACATAACGATGAACAATTGTTTTATAATGGTAATGACTTTGACATTGTAGAAACATTTAATTATCTTGGTGCACAGACACAGGCAGATATGGAAACAATCGATTAGACAGGAATCAAAGACTGTGTCAGTTATGTGGTTCTGGTGAAGTTGAAGATGAATTTCATTTCATATTAAGTTGTACAAGATATAGAACAATCAGAAAACGGTTCCTTTCAAATTATTTTGTACAACGACCAAGTATGTTTAAACAAGTTCAGTTATTTTAGCGTAATGACTTGAATTTACCGTCACAGTTAGTCTTGTAAGTGTGCCACCAAAATAAGAGACAACGTATTAAGGCAAAATGAATGAAATACATGTAGCTGGAAATCTGAAAATGGTTTAGTCAATAAGAACACCTCTACTCTTATTTACGTGTTTATAAAATTAGATCTACAAGTTAACGTATATATATCTAATTTTCATGTAAGTTAAGACCTACGAACGTATATGGTTCTACGATATTGGAGTTTTATATTTAATATCTGTACTAGAAATTAACTGTTTTGTGAAATTTTCAATTTCCTTCTGGCGTAATACATTCTTATTATTTGTTATTATATATAATATTATTGTTGATGCATCTACTCTCCGTATGTTTGCAATATGTTTTCAGGCTATTTACATGCTTAATACCGGTAATTGGTAGTATTTTATCTTCAGATATATTTCTTTTCTTTAAATGCTTTTCTTCACGTCGACATGTCTATATATATGTATAAAGATGTATGGATGATAAACTGTTTAAGTCCTAAATTAATAAATTATTTGTTCTGTTCTGTTCTGTTCTGTTCTGTTCAGTCAACCTCTACATTTATCTATTGTTAAGAAAAGACCACATGGTAATGTACAAATACAGTTACATGAAAAGAATCTACAAACTTTTCATGAGCGTGTTAATCTCTTCTGTTTACTTTCAGCGAGGTTTGGTCACGTTACAAATTAAAGCGTAATTTCATGAAAACGAACGCCTTTTCATTCAAGAGTACGAAATCGACATGTTAATAACCAAAATTGTTTGAATATATTAACGATAATTTGTTGAAGTGTTAAGAATTACATAATATTAGGAATCTTTAATCTTTAAGTCAGTTTTGAATTTTGGCAGTAATAAGTTGAAGTTGAAATTGACCAGCCGGGAACTATTTTTCTGTTCTCTGAGAAGGGTGTAAATATTAATGCGCCAGTCATTTAATACAGACGGACTATTTGCAGATTTGGTAATTAAGAGTGATGGAGGCTGAAATTGTGCTAACATTATTTGTTTGGTCTGACGACCCAAACAAATAAAAAGAGGATGTTAATGAGCCTGGAAATTATAAAGGCATAACACTGTTGAGTACATTTAGTAAATTATTTAAAAGAGATTTTGAATAATACAATTAATAAGTGGGCTGAATACTAATGTTTACATTGTGGCACGGCAGGTTTCATGGAGAATATGGGTACTGTAGACAACGTTTTTGTGTCATATGGTGTCATAAACCATCTTTTAAACAGTAATAGAAATTTATTTGCTGTATTTGTAGACTATACTAAAGCGTTTGAATTCATTGCTAGAGATAATTATCATTTGGTATAAACTTATAAAAGTAGGTGTACGTGTTAAAATTCCAAATGTTGTTTAATCTATTCATGACAATTGAAAACGACATGTAAAGTTAAATATGATAACATGATTAGTGAAAGTTTAATGTATCTTAATGATATAGAGGAGCATTTTATAGTAAATGGTTTCAAAGGAGTTGATATTAGGATGTTAAAGCTATTCGTACTTTTATATGCAGATGACATAGTTATTCTTTCTGAAACTGAAAATGGGTTTCAACATGGTTTAAAATTACTTGAAGACTATTGTGACCGTTGGAAATTACAGGTAAATGTAAATAAAAGAAAAGTAATGATATTTAGAAACAGAGGTGAAGTTAGAAAAAAATATATTTTTTACTTACCAAAATGAGGCATTGAAAATAATGAACCAATTTGAATATTTAGGAATTGTTATCACCACTTTTTTTGGATAAATAATTTAGTTAATTAATGTATGATACAGTTAAAGGGAAGTTACTCTATAGATTTTTGCAATGTATATTGAATTAATTGTTTCACTTGTTAAATATAACCTACAAAATATCATTTTGTTGTTGTATACGTGCAGAATGATAGGCATATTGCCTTATTTCTTGAGTAAAATCTATCTTTCTAATCTATCTATGTAGAAATTTCCGATAAAATCCTATGCAATTTCTAACTGATGCAAAAGTTTACCTAATTAGGAAATAAAAAGCTTTTGGAAAACGTCGAATATGTCCCTAGAGTAATTATTTTTATAATAACGAGTTAAACCCAAGAATGTTTGTTTAAATAAGTATCCTTATTTTATAAAAGAGTCTAAATATGTTACTGAAGACTTTTTAGAAAGTTTCCATGCATGAAAGGGACTGACTCACAGATGGGCCGACAACGAAAAAAAAAAGAAATGTTTATACATCTTGAAATTCTTACTGTAATTGTGAAGAATATATCTAAACTAAGTTACTGACTCATTTTTTGATACAGAAAAACATCAAAATATAAAGTTTTACACACTTTTATCGGTAAAAAGAATTTACCCCGTTAGCCACGGGTTGGATACTTTAGTTATAACATTAATTTTGACAAAACTTTTTAAGTAGGTTCTGTAGCTTAGTGGTGTAGATCATGGGTTCGAATCCCGGTTTTTCAGTTTTCATGGTGTATTGAAGCATATTATTATGTTTTTTTCCATAGCATATTAACTTCTTTTAAATTCTAAAGAAAAAATAGCTAAACTCTGTGAGACAGTCGCTTTAAAGCTGAAATTAAGAGTCAGTATAAGATTTTTATATAAAAAAAATATTGAAGAAAATCGGTTTTTGTGTCATGACACTGATGTCAAACTAATAAAAAATACCAACGTGTAAGTCACAGGTTCATCTGTTCTCTCTGATTTCCATATTCCCTCCTCTGCCTCATCAGTCACACCAATCCATATCTTTAAATTTTCTCCCATACTGAATATAAACTTGCTCTCTCGACTGTTTTCAATGTCAGCGATATATGCACTCTTTGCTCTGCAAAATTGTCTTGCACCATTGAAAGAGGCATCCATAAATCCTGAATAGTAGTAACACCACCCTTCAAACAGTGTCCAGTTTGTCGGGCAGAAAGGTTTTATTACATACTTACTGTCTGCCGTAACTTTAAATAACCTTTCATTAATTTCTTCTCGAAATTTTTCATTTTCTTTTTGCATTCCTTCAATAAGATTTTTATTTTCCCGTTGTTTGGTTTCCAGTTCGTTTTGTTTCCTTTCAATGTTCTTCACCTTGGCCGATAATATACTGAGATTTTTTTTCTCTTCTTCTGCTCTATGCCTGGATGAGTTTGCAAATTCATGGAAAATGATTTTCTGGTCTTCGAATGATTGACGAATCTCATCAATACTGTTCAGCTTTTCCAGTTCAATTTTCTTCACCTTGGCCGATAATATGCTGATATTTTTTTCTTCACCTTCTGATCTATGCCTGGTTGAGTTTGCAAATTCATGGAAAATGATTTTCTGGTCTTCGAATGCTCGAAGAATCTCGTCAATACTGTTCAGTGTTTCCCGTTCAAGTGTATCGAATAAAATTTCCGTGGTCTTCATTTTATCTTTAATCCATATTTTCTCACTTACAAATCCTAAGACAAGCGCTTTCTCTCTTTCACACTGAGGTTCTACAACCTTTGTACATTTTGAATCCTTGTCCACGAGTATCTGTCTATTTCCAGTGCTTACATCTTCTACGTCATTCAATGCCGCCAGGGAAGAATTCAAACTTGCGACCGATTGTTCAAGAGAGGAAAGATCTGATCTTGTTTGTATGCTGTCTGTGTTTACTCGCACTTCAAGGTAATTAAGTCTTAACTCAACGGAATTTATTTTGCTTTTGAGTGAAGCATGTGCGTTTGAGATAATTTCTGCTATCAATACGATCCCAAAAATAATTCGCCGTGCGATCGTCATAATTGGTTTGCAGTAGCACAGATACTTTATAAAACCCCTTTGTACAAGAAGCTTTATTAATATAATAATACTAAATGAAATATCTACTTTGTATGTCTTAAGACTCTGTCACGTCACGAAGGGGTGTTTCAAAAGTTGTATTAAAGCGGCCTTCTAGCATTTCTTCTGAGCGTTAAATCTAAATTTTCAGTTCACGAAGACCATACTTTTAACCCATTTCCACAAAAAGAATCTTAATAGTGAATCTTAATTTTATGTTTTCTGCTAACTGGAAATCCTTAAACAAACTCTTGGCTGTTTTTTTTTCACACACAGGTACTGCATTTTCTAAACATCATTTTGAATAAATGTCCATGGTTATCTGTTTATTCCCACTCGTTCCGTGTGTTTCGCCATTTCATGCCACCAGGGAAGAATTTGCGATCGCTTGATCAAGTATGTGTTTACCCGCACTTCAAGGTATTCTTATCTTAACTCCAGGGCATTTTCTTTGCCTTTGAGTGAAACACCAATGAGGTAAGTCTTTCAGTATACAGCTTCCTCATTAAGTGCATCATCATTTGATAAAATGTAACACCTTTGAAAAAATCGAGAATTTCTGTCAAAAGTTCTTGGGTGCTTACTGTCAAGTGCGCGCAAACCTTTCACGTTGACCATTTCATCGTCGTCTTGGAACAGAAAACTCAATGTTTAACTCAAAGAGAAGTAAAGCAAAAGTCTCTCCGCGCCGCCCTACTTGTTTTAATGGCATTTAGGCTTTTTGTCTAGAACTGATAGGTCTCGAGTTGAATCGAACACTGTTTTTGATTAGCCTTCCTTGGCTCAAACAAAGCAAAACACAAACAAAACATCTTTTTTTTCATTCACTTAACATTCGTTTTCAAATAAATAAACTGAATTTGGATAATCGCTTTGTCTCGAGACTTTGACTTTTCTCTTTTTCTAATGAAAAAGGAGGCATACACGATCATCATACATATTCTTTACTTGTTAGTTTATGCAAAACTAGAACGTTATATTGTATTGATACCTTTGCAAAATCCACCTCTGCAAATTCAACGTTAAATGGACCTTTATATTGAATTTTAGGCGCAGTCCACTCCTGAAAGAAAGAATTTTGCCAATACCTCGTTGGAATAGTTAATATTATGCGCCGATTTCTCTTTGGATGAAAGAAATCTTGAAGAATTTAGCACGCAATTTCTACAACCATATTGTCCCGATTCTTTATTTTGTTAATTGTGTGAAATAACTGAAGAAAACACGTTTCTCAATAAACTAAATTGCAATACTTTCTGTAATTAGTGACTGCTAATTAGGACCCAGGTAATAATTACATTCGTCCTTTTCACGCAAATCCGACAAGGTTACTCAAACATATCTCGTATCTGATTTTACCTGTATGGATTTTGTCTGTTGTTAGTTTCTATGGTTTGTAGACAGCGTGGTTGTAGGGAATTGCTTATTACATATAATGCATGACCAAAGCTCATATATCTAGTTAAAGTCAATCACTTGATGAAGAATCAGTCAGCATATTAAATTACAACCTTGTTATCTCACCAGATTTTTTATTTTATTGAGTAAAATGTAAATGGCAGTTTTGTTCATAGGCCTGAATGGCCTTTTACAAACAACGTGTTTTCTACTTCTTCGGTTAAAACATTGTTAAACAGACCATGTTTTTTTTATATTTGGTTGAAAAAAAAATCTTGGTTTTGAGTGTTTTGTTTTTACGGAAGTAAGTGCTTGATGCATAAAACTAGTGAGAGGCAAAAGCCGTAATTACTGGGACTGGTGCAGCTGATACTAGGGTCGATTCATTTTAAAAAAATCAAGAGGTACAGGAAGTGGAACAGAAATAATTTGTTTCTGTCTAAATCTTCTACTTGAGGTATAACGTTAGAATAAGACCACAAGAATATGTATATACACTGTATATTAACGTGGGTTTAGATACTGTATTACTTTAAATTCATGGAACTTCGTCTTATGTTTTTATGGTTTTTTTCTATACTCCTCATTATATATAGATAGTGCTACCTCATTATATATAGATAGTGCTGCCTTGAACGCATTAGAACAGTACAACTCCATACTACTTCACTCAGTAACCATATTTAATCAATTACGTAGACAAAACCTTTAAGTACACCAATGAATGAAAGAAAATGTTCAATTTGTAATGTTTTAGAAGATGAGTTTCATTTTTTTATTAGAATGTTCTCTATATAATAGCTTAAGATGTAAATATATACCTATAAATATTGGAAAATCCCAGTATGTTCAAACTTGTACAATTATTATCAACTAACAACGAAATAGAAATAAAAAATATGAATAAAATATGAATAAATAACACATACATGTATACAATGCTATAAAGTGTGGTTAAAATATTTTCAAAGTAAAATGTATTTAGGTTAATTGAATATTGGACAAACATTTTATAAGAATGATATTCAACAAAAGCATAAAATTTATGTCACTTGTATTTATCTTTCATTTATTTATTTTGTATACTTATACATGGTCTTGTATAGTTTGTCTTACCTTCTTCACTTTCGTTCAATGTCGCTGTATGTATGTATTGTAAAATTGTATTTGTCTTTCATTTATTTTGTATACTTATTCATTGTCTTGTGTAGTTTGTCCTACCTTCTTCACTTTTGTTCACTGTTCGCTGTATGAATGTACTGTAAAATTGCCACCATGGGCTTACACCCCAGTGGAATATATATTAAATAAAACTTGAAACTTGAAACATATATAGATAGTGCTGCTTCATTATATATAGATAGTGCTGCCTCATTATATATAGATAGTGCTGCCTTGAACGCATTGGAACAGTACAACTTCATACTTTTTTATTCAGTAACCATATCTAATCAATAATGTATAAATAATTTGTTTTCAATACTATTTAATATTATTTCGTTAATGTTTTGCAAATTTAACTTTTTTTTAGAATCCCCCCCCCCCCCCCTCCCTGAAACCTTTTCTACTTGCTGAAGTCTTGCTTGGAAGTTCATACGTGCTAAGGAAACTTCCATGCGGCAATTTATTTCGGTTTTGTTCTTTGAAGTGAGTTTCTAATACTAGGCAAATAATGAATTCTTTGGACACATTTCTTGAAATATGTACGTTTAAAAATATTGATTCAAACATGGCGATTATCTGGCGAAACGGCGGAATTATCTGAAGCACGTGCAATGCCACCTTGGAATACGTCAGGGTGAGAGTTTATCTCCCTTGTTATTTTCTTTATTTTTAAACGATATTGAAGATATGTTCATAGAATCAGGCTTAGACGGAATTGACGTAGACATGTTCAAGATATTCCTCATTCTTTATGCTGATGCCATTGTGATATTTGCTAGTGATAAAGAAGCATTGCAAAAGAATTAAGATCTGTTATGTGAATATTGTAATAGGTAGAAACTGTCCGTAAATACTCAGAAAACAAAAGTAATGATTTTTAGAAAAGGTGGCAGATTACCAGATAATATTTCTTTTCACTATGGCAATAACGATATAGAAATAGTTAGTAGATTTGTATACTTAGGTATTGTCTTCACTACATCTGGTACTACACAGAAGCTCAAACACAAATTAGCTGGTCAAACCTCAAAGGCCATTTTTAAGATGAATAAATATTTGTATAAATATACCAATATTTCTGTGAAACATAAATTCGATCTATTTGAAAAACTTGTATTGCCAATTTTAAATTATGGCAGTGAAGTATGGGGATTTCATTCTGGAAAATCATTAGAGAGAGTGCAGATTGAATTTTACAAACGTTTGCTAGGTGTTAAAGAGGGTACACAAAATGATTTTATTTATGGTGAATTGGGACTACTTTCTTAACAAAATTTACGATTTTTCAATGTTAACAAATATTGGATACAAATATTATGCGCTTATGATAACAAGTACATTAGAAAAAAATTCAATATGCTATACGAAGATCTTTTACAAAATCCGCACAGAGAAAACTGGTGCTTACTAGTTAGAGATACGCTTTGTGCACTAGGATTCAATGACGCTTAGAGGTTTCAGACTGTTGGAGATATAAAATTGTTTTTATCTTTGGTAAAACAGAGAATAAAAGATCAATTTATTCAAGGTTGGCAGTCTAGATTAAATGAATCAAGTAGGGCATTATTTTTTCGAAATGTAGCCGTTTATAGATTTCAGCCATATCTAGGTATTCTTAACATACCTAAGTTTCGTATTAGTCTTTCATGCCTTCGCTTATCTTTCCACAGATTGTGTGTAGAAACTGGTAGATGGAATTAACCTGTTATTATTCCTATTAATGAACGGGCTTGTTTAATATATAACTTGTTAGAAGATGAATATTACTTGTAATGCAGTGTTCTATGTACAATGACTTACGTAAACAATATATAACTAAGAGATTCTGGAAAAGACCGAGCAGGTTTAAATTCGTTGAATTGATAAATACAGAAAATCATAAAATACTGAAAAACTTGGCTTGTTTTGTTTAAAATGCTTTTAAACAAAACAAGCCAAGTTTTTCAGTATTTTATGATTTTCTGTATTTATCAATTCAACGAATTCTCTTTGTGGACAATGAATTCTTTTATCAGTATGATTCAATATTGCCTTTTTGAAGTTGTATGTATATTATTTGTAATAAACCGTCAGTGGTTTCTTCCTGCTTAAAAGTATGTGAGAATGCTTTGATATCTGTATTAAAAGCATGGTTGAATTGCGTATTACAAGTATTGGAATACGTTTGTTCAATATCAGTAGCTCATTGTATTCAATATAACTTGCTTTGTCTTATCTAACAAGAATGAATTTGATGATATAAGTATATGCAATTGTATTCATTATAATTATGCGTATATAAATAGATTAGATAGATTGATTTTATTCAAAAAATAAGACAAGGTGCCTATCATAATACATGTATACAACAGCAAAATGTCAATTAATTACAGGTCAACTTTGCGGTAGTAGATTAGATAAAACAAGGGAAACAATTCATTCAATGCACATTGCAAAAATTCATAGGGTAACTTCCCTTTAACTTATCATATTTATCAAAAGCATGTCGAAATAGGTATTTGCAGAGATCTAATGCTTCAAATTTAGTACAGATAAATGTAAAAGATATAATATATGTCAAGCGGTGTTCGTATAACAGAGTGTCAGTTTGTATACGTTATATTTTATGAACATATTACACTAATTAAGAGGTTTGTTTTATGTGTTTTATTTATGCTTGTATTGCCACATGGGCCGTAGACCTACTGGAAATAATGAAAAGAATGAAATGAACTATTAAACTGTAACAAAACTAGTTAGCACTTCGATTTCAAATTGCAAACACTTATGAACATTGTAGTTAGGAACTGATGGCGAAATATTTTGTTACATTTGTTTTATGTGCTATTATACTTGGAATAAACGAAATGGTAAAAAGGTAAAACATGCCAGAAAAAATGTTAATAGTTCAGTAAAGACGCCTTTTCTGTCATCAGCCATCATTTTTGTACAAAAAGCTTACTGTTTTTACAGCCATATGACTGTCTAGCAACAGCTGAACAATTTCATTGTAAAATGTATCTAGTTTTTCTGACAATGATTGCATGCGTACAGTATAATCAGAAATGATATGTTTTCTTTCTTTGCGCAAAAATCAACTTTATAAATTCTTTCCAAATCCTCGTGTATGCTATTTACTCTACCTACAACGTATTTTATATGATATAAGCAACAGTGAAGCAGACCATTAAGACCAAAAAAATGACAAGCTTATTATCAACAAATTTGAAAGGTAAAGACAGAACACAAAATCAGTGTGAAAATCAAACTACGACATAATGCAAATATTATACTGGACTAGTACGATAGAAATTGGTAAAATTCCGGGAGAATTTTTTTTTAAAGTTTATATTATGTTAGTGTTTCCTATACAAAGGATTCCAAACAATATTCATGCCTGAATGGCTGGCATTCGTTTGAAGAACAGTATCACTATTTTATCTTTTGACAAAATTTCATCTCATCTTAAAAAATTCTCAAAGCAAGAGGTGGCATCTTTCTTCGACATTTCGACTTACTTGTAATTGTCTCTCAAAGCTACCATAGAAGCATTCAAACTTACGACCGTTGTTTCAAGAAAGGAAAGTTCTCATCTTGTTTATATGCTGTCCGTGTTGAATCAAAAATATATAGTCCAAAAATTTTCAATCACTAGACAACCGCCATATTTGAATCAAAATACGTGAACAAAAAGTCTTCATAATAACAATTGTACAAGAGCTTAAATTCTAAAAAATTTGCACTTACAGCACTTAATCGTTGTTTTCTGATATTTTCGAAGCTTTGTCCCCTAAAAAGGTGTATTGCATATTGCTCTCCTGTTCCACCTACTATTTATAATATCATTTAGCCTTTTTGTCTAGAATTTTAACTGTTTTAGTAGAATTCTATACAACTGATTTTGTTTTGTTAAATAATCCTTAGTCTGTTGACTTCTTACCTGACTTTGTGTTCAGGTGAGCTTTTGTTACCGCCTTATGTCTGTCGTCCGTGCGTGTGTGCGTGTAAGCGTGCGTGCGTCAACATTTTTTTTTGTCTGAAGTTTCTTTTTTGATCTGCACCGTAGAAGTTTCATTTTTTATTTTATTTGAACCAAACTTGCATAGAACTTGTATCACCAGTAGATCTCATTCCTTTCTTGCAGCGGCCTTATCCCATCATGTGTAACAGAGTAATGGTCCCTGAAATGGCCAAAATAGGGATATTTTTGTCGTCTGTATGATAGGTTTTAGGCACCTTTCATGAACTTCTACCATTCACCGAGGTCAAGGTCGATGTCACCAAGGCTAAAAATAGACTGTTCTACTTTCTGGCATAAAGACATTATTCACTGACCAATATTTTTGATACCTGGTTTATATGCAGTTTCCATGAACCTCTACAATTCAATAAGGTCAAGATTAAGGCCACCAAGGCTGAAAATAGAATTTGTCTTCTTTTCATTATGGAGTCTTCATTTATTGACCGATATCTTAGATATCTTGTATGGTTGTACGTTGCATAGACATCAACCTCCGGGTAGTGTTTGAGGTCACTTGGGTCAATATCAAAGTCGATGAGATAGAAAATTGATTTTTCTACTTTATGCCATAGTGTTATACTTGCATTCGATTTAATTTCAACCAAACTTTCACAAAACATTTATAAACACTAGATCTCCTTTCTTTCCCTGAACCAACCTTATTCCATCATGGGTTGCAGACTTATGATACCTGACCAACGAGACTCAGGTGAGTGATGTCGGACCAACATAGCCCTCTAGTTATTTTTAGTGAAAAACGGAAGCAGACAAGATCAGTTGGCTGTTTCCTACTTGTAAGCTGAGGAAATACTGGAACATATTATTGACATTGCTATATGTGGAAAATCAGTCTCTGAAGTTGTGTGTAGTTAAATGTTAAGTTTTGGAATTAGTCTATTCCTGAAAGAATTTTGTCAATACCCAGTTGAATACTTAATCATAGACCTGTCATTTTGTAAACCGTGGCAAATAACAGAAGTAAACCTTAATTAGTAATTCAACATAGATATAGATTGCTCCATAACTCATTAACTGATAATTTGACCGCCGCCATTTTGAAGATCACGTGACCTGGCCTCCACCGTCAGTTAAAAGTAAGTAAAAATTCGATTGTTAGTGAAAGTCTTCGTCCTTTGTATTCATAGATTTCATCAAATTCTACTTATAATATATTTTTTGATACAATGGCGTTTGCGATTTGCTTATATGTATATAAATACGGTTAAAACCTCTTATATTCAACCAGTCAGTCACTTCATGCGTATTTGTTCAGCCAAGTCTTGATAAAGATTTATATCTGTATCCATAACCATATTAAAAACCGTTGATCGACTATTACTTATAATATGTATTTTCTGATACAATGGCGTTTGCGATTTGCTTATATGTATATAAATACGGTTAAAACCTCTTATATTCAACCAGTCAATCACTTTATGCGTATTTGTTCAGCCAAGTCTTGATAAAGATTTATATCTGTATCCATAACCATATTAAAAACCGTTGATCGACTATGTTTCTTTTATGCTGAAAGTATTTTGAATACACGGAAAAGGTGCCTGTAATATAAAAGCCAGTCAAACGGAATCACCCTCTGTACTGGTGCAATTTAATACTAGAATTAGTTCATTTCAAGAATGTCAAGAGATAAAGAAATATTTTTTGTCTGAATCTACTAATTGAGATACTAGAGAATATACAACCTCAAGATCTAGCGTTAATCGTATACTTTATGAAAAGAGAAACGCGTTTTGAATATTTCATTAAATGTTGTTATCTAAAATATTACATATTATCATATTTTCTTTTCTGTCATAAAAGATACGGCTGGCTTGACACAAACTGACGCCGTTATCAACATTTGAAATATCAACACCACGAAGAAGTTCCTGATTCTGTTTTAAAATAGTAATTTGTGTTTCCTTTTTTTCCCGTTTAATTAGATTAATCAGTTTAATTGAGGTAGATTTGGGTTAGTCAGACAGAGTGTACTTTAGTTCTTTAGTAGACATACTAAATATCGCCAGACAATTTAATAACCTAAAAGAATTAATCAGACAAAAACGATACTGAAAAAAAGATGTTTTGTGATTTATTTATATCCAGACTTTTAGGTATAAGTCGCGTAATATATTGAATAACAAAATCATTGACAACCAGTGTTAATCTGACGACAATTTATTTAGATGAAATCAACAAATCACGATGTGTACACTTCCGCCATTCTCCAATGGACACAATTACGTCACAAATCTTAAGTCTCGCTTTCTCTCGCCATGTAGTTTTGCAACAATGGCGCCGTCTACAAACCGAGTGGCAAACTCAATTTTAGATTTTAAAAGTCAAAATTTATGTATTTGGAGATCGCAGCTTTTCGTTATATCTTAGATTATGAAATAAAACGAGGAGTTGATTTAAAATATACATTCGAAATTTTTGACTTTCAGTACCCTTTAACAATTGCCTCTAATATAACGAATGGGAAACGTTTACAAACGAGAAGTGAGAGGAAACTTCTGAAAGAATTCGGAAATAGATAAAAAATATACACAGAAATCTATGACAAAATGTGTGTCAAATCAACCAAAAGGCGATATAAATATGGTCTAGACCAAAATACACACAGAAATCTATAACAAAATGTGTGTCAAATCAACCAAAAGGCGATATAAATATGGTCTAGACCAAAAACAGGACAGATGTACTGAGAAGATTAAATATGACGTATAAACTCACAAAAGGTCAATTTGAAATCAGTCGTGAAATGCCTTCCAGCTATCTCATACATTGACATGATCAGTTATCTAATCAACGGAAACAGTGATTACATTATGAAAGATCTTAAAACGAACAGGTCACAGTTTGTGTGTGGATTGGAACGACGGATCCATCCATCCATCCATCTATCCATCCATTCATCCATCCATTCATTCATTCATTCATTCATTCATTCATTCATTCATTCATTCATTCATTCATTCAGTTCCTTTGTTGTTAAACCGAGGTTCCATGTAACAGTGCTGAGGATGTTTCTGGAATGGGATGCTTTCTGTATCTTGCACTCCCCCACAACATAAAATAACTGATATCTGCAAGGGGTTGTGTGTGGGGGGAATGGGGGGCGGGGGCGTCGGTCATATGTGCAACCGGTACCGACGATAAATAAACTCTAATAGACAGATAGATATGCAAGTACTTACCACAGCTTTTTCAGTTTCCTTTCAAATTTCAATATCGATCTAGGTACAAGTCACATTGTGGGGTCTTTTTGAAAAAAATGTTGATATAGATGATATCCCATTCAAACTATAACCCATGAATGCATTTGATGTATAGATTTCTTTTTATACCACCATTAAATAAACATTCTTTTCTGTTTACAAGTATTCGTCCTGCTCAGTAAATTAAAAAACCTATGTACCATTATATTTTTTTCCGTTTGATATTAAAAAAGACACCGCACCTATTTTTTTCTGAGCTTTTCTAAACTTTTTAAAGAGAAAGTCCTTTTTGAATGAGTTTTATTACTTATTTGATAAATCCTTTCAGATTTGTATAGGCATACAAAAATGCCAGCCTTCGTGGCTTCATATGACATATATTGTATTTTTATGTCGAAATGAATCTGTTCATTCCAAAACAAAATGAGCACAACGTATATTTTCTACGTTTCAGAATCTAATTAATGGTCTAAAAGTCTTAAAATGGCGCTAAGCTATGACGGGCCGACCAAATAAAGTCGTGTAAATAGAAAGGAGTTGAAAATAAGCTTGCAAAATCGACTCGAAAAACTAATTTTTCACCATACCGTCTTCGGTGATTCTGTGTTTTGATTTTCCTGTCGATAAAGCAAACTACATTTAAAGTGACTGACTCACAGAATTTAGCTGAAATTTCTTTTTCTTTAAAATTTAAGAGAAGTTGATATACTATGGAAAAAAACATAGTGTTATGCTTCTATACACCATGAAAACTGATTTTTTACTTATCCAGGATTCGAACCCATGACCTTTCGGTCAGTAAAATATAGAGCGACTATCTAGACCTCTGAGCCATAGAGCCTTTTTACATTATGTCAAGATTAATGTTATAATTAAAGTATCTACCCCGTGACTAACGGGGTAAAGTTTTTACCAATAAAAGTTTGTAAAACTTTATATTTTGACGTTTTTCTGTAACAAGAAATGAGTCAGTAACTTAGTTTAAATGTGTTCTTCACAATTCCAGCAAGAATTTCAAGAAGAATAAACATTTTCTTTTGTTCATCGTCTGTGAGTCAATCGCTTTAATATATTAGTAGGCTGCATCTCAAAAAAGTATCAACTTTCAGTAAAACAATGCCATCGCTAAACGGATATTGTATATAATCACAACATTTGTCTTTTTTGGTCAGCAATCATAATTATCCATATTCCATGCATTGTGACTGGCGAACACTTTGGTCTCTTTCAGTGCATTTTCCAGCGATGTTTGAACGAAAACTTTCTCTTTTATTTCCTGAAAAATATAGGAGGGCATTTCCAGCATGCATATATATACCTATTTTAATCGTATCAAAACATTTTCCAAAACAGTTTTGTTTCGTGACAGTACAGACCCTACAGAATTTGTTTTTCTCCGTTTTTACATATCCAGGGCCTACTTAATGGTCATTAATTACAACCAAGTCATACCACTTTTGTCATTTCATAAATAAAACAAGAAAAGCATTGATGCAAAGCATCAAAGGCGTCCAAAGGAATGTTTAAAAGCAAGAAATGCAGCAAGAGACAATGAACTAGTAGACATCTGATGATCAGATATATTCTTATAAACTTTTCAATGGTTAATTTGGATTCGCCAGGTTTGTAGGTAGATGAATGGGCAAACGAAATACATAATAACACACTAGTTGTTCATCCTGAACTTTGGTTGGTTTGCTAGAGATTAGAATATCAAATGTATTTTCTTTGGAAAACAGTAGTCAAAATGTACTAAGCTTGTTTAATGTCAAATTTAAAAAATAGTTTCTGTTAATACTGGAAGTAGAACACACACTGGGATGAAACATATAGGATGAATGTCAGTGATGAAATTCAGGACTTTTTTGTAATACACGCCAACAAAAATAATGGTACATTAAAATATCAAGAATAAATTTGCATGGCATGTTGATATGGTGAATCATTTTTTATCAATTCAAGGGAAGACTGACTTTTAGACAGGTATGAGGAAAATGTCAAGAACTATTATTTGGCACAGTTCAGAATAAAAATTACAATATCTCTCAATAATACAAGGTATTACTGGGACAGAAATTATGGAATATATTGCAAGACGAAAGTTTCTGTTGTTAAATGTCACAGTATTTGGCAAATCAACATGACTAACATACCTAATCATGCCCAGGTTTCCACTCAAATCACCATAAAATCGATAGCCTTGAAACGAAATGGAATCAACTTCTTGCGGCGAAAATTCGGGTCGATTTAGATATTCACGGTTAAAAAATGTCAGAAGTACAATCAGGGCCATAGCTGTGCATTGCATGCCGCTAAATGGACTAAAACATTGGCAACCTTGATGCATTTTTCCTAAAAAAAAACTCTTACTATCTCGACTCTAAGCTGCTGTAGCTCCAAAAAATGGCGGGATATTGAAATCACGAGACTGTCTCGACCAATCGTAAAATATATATAGACTGTTTCTAGTCTTTCATTGCAATGACCTCGGGAACCAAACACCAAGTGCAATTTATTGTTGAATATGTTTGCACTCATTTCATTTCCTGCAAAATTCTCCAGTTCGTTATTCATAACCATATAGCTCCAAAAAATCAAACTCCGCGCACCGGTTACGCTACGCCCATCTAATCCTGTAAGGGGAGATCACTGCGTAGGAGATTGCCAAAAAATGGCGGGATATTGAAATCACGTGACTGCCTCGACCAATCGTAAAATATATATAGACTGTCTCTAGTCTTTCATTGCGCTGACCTCGGGAACCAAACACCAAAAAACGAAGTGCGCGATTAATTAACCGGAAAGAACCTACGGAAACAAATATGATAATTATATCATTATAACAGTTCGTAATAAGAAATGGCTAATGTTTATTTATTATCTTAAATATTTTTTTATAAATAAATTTGTAAAAAGTGCAATTTATTGTTAAATATGTTTGCATTTCATTTCATTTCCTGCAAAATTCTCCAGTTCGTTATACATAACCATATCACGATATGAATGACAGTCAATAACAACAACAACTACCCTTTCACAAAATCTGAACTCATTTCATAAAGGGCGTCGCGCTTCGGCGCGGACGCCAATGACCTTATTTCGGTTTGATATATTGTTATGTGTACGTGTGATAATAGAATGTTTACAGTTCTATTTTTGGAACTGATCAGTAGTCTTATTTTTGGATACTTTTTCATTACCATAAATTTCTCATTGTGGCTATATTTAGAAGATTGGAGATTTGTTTGGGTTTTCCATGAACAGTCTAAATTATGTTGTTTCTAGTAGTTTCTTCGTTTATATAAAAGTCAGATCTAGAGAGTTTCTTTAAGCGGGGTCTTTAGGAAACTTTGGGCATAAAATATTGGATTAAATTTTGATCAGTGAAAGTTAAATTTGGAAATATTTTCAATCATACTGTGTGAGGAATTAATTCAACTTTTCAACAATTTATGGGATTACTTTATAGACTTTTGTGGGAAATACTTCAACAGTGATTAAGAGTTTAAGACAATTAACACTTACCAGGATCAGACAGGATTATTAATTTATTTTAGGACTACACTAAATCCATGTACTGTAAAACATTTTCTTTGTGACTTTCTTTGTGACTTTGTGTACTTTAGTAATTTGTTTTAGAATAAATCTTTGTTTAAAAGTTTGTTACTGGTTATTCTTTCTGTTACTCTTTTGATTTGGACCGTAACAATATTAGCAGCAGGATTAATTGTGTATGTTACTAGAAATTTGATAATGCCTAGCTACAACTAGAAACTTCCGCTAGATGGCGCTGAAATGTCCATCCTGTTAGCTTGGTGACTGATATTTATCGTGCACAGCTGTAAAATGAAAATCACAATTTTATGTTGAAGAGCATTCTGGAAGCAGCCGCGAAGCGACTTCTTTAAACTTCTTGTCATACTTCATTGTTGTTTGTTTTCGGTTGCATTCTTCTTGCACACAAAATGATAACTACCAGTACAACCCACGTCAATCCAATGGTGCCAGGGATTACCATTACCAAGTACAACACAGTTTTGTCCTGTGCCTCCATCCGGATCTTTGGGCCTCCAATACCTGGAAGAAGAGTATATCAAATATTTATTGAAAATACTATTATTTTTATATTTTCATTTTCATGTTTCTATATATCCACAAAAGGCTGAATTACAAAAATCAGGATTCATTTGACTTTTCTTGATTAGATTTAATTCCTCTTATGATACTGTTGTTTGTGAAGAAAAAGAATTGCAAAGCAATGTGTAAGGGTCACGTGAATAAATACATACAAAAAGACATAAAGATATAAGTATAAAATTATGTATTTGTTTTGTAAATTCTTGTTCACCTCTGTGATTTTCTGTGGTTTAGGAATACACTGTAGTTGTTGCATATATAATAAATTATTATATAACTAAGACAGCATCAATTATTATACTACATATTATTATTAATAATATGTAGTATAATAATTGATGCTGACTTATTTATTGTCATTCAAAATCTTATGCATCGCGTTGAAAAATGTATGTAACATTTGCAGTCCTTTCACTCCCATCTAGTAATATATGATTGTTTCACTGAAGTACATATTGGAAGTTTTGTGTATATTGAAAGATCATTTTATGTCTATTCACCAAAGGTTCGAAACTTCACTTTTACAAAATCTTAACTTCATAAATATTTACGATATGATTAAAATAAGAAACAGTTTACTAGTATGTGACTGTCTGTGAAGATGCGATGATTTTCTATGTTCATAATCAAGTGTAAAAGTTTCAATGGAATAACAAATAATAAGTTTTATGTCTTCACAATGTTTTATATTAGTTTTTGGAAGAAGTTAATAATAAAACGTCATTCAAATAGTTATTAAGATGTATATCATAATTATGTAGAAATAGTGTGCAAAGCAATGAGGCAATTCCCAATTCATATGTGTTTATTGTTACTCCTAAGCAAAGGTTTAAGCAAAGTGTTACAAAAAAGGGATATAAGATTTATTTCTAATTGATTGGAACGAATTTGGATATAAATGTAAAAAAACAACTGGAAATGTTGTCGAAATTTATCAGTAGAGTAATAAACAACATACAAATTGATTTCTAGAATGTCCAGTAAAATTAAAGAATATTTCTATTTTTTATACTACTGTAAAATCAGATATTTTCGCGAGGCCGAAATTTCGCGAATCTTTAAGTCAAAAGTGGTTCGCGAGGTTAAATATTCGCGAAAATCAAAATTTCAGATCTTCATTTTTCGTCCATACTGAGAAGCCCGATGTTGCCGGTGATAATGTAAAAATCACGCTGCGTGAAAAATGCGCATCATGTCCGGGAGTTGTTTAACGGTCATATATATACGTGATTGCCGATATTGACCTTCGATTGTTATTTTATCCGGTAATATGGTACTTAATTCTTGATTTTTAATCATGAAATTTGTACAATAAAATGAGTGAACTATATTTTAGTCTTGTTATTTGTTGCCAGATTTATACCATTTCGTTTTGACTGTTGTATATTTATTTGAACCGATTAACCCAAGCTGAATAAATATTTTTGACGATCAATTTTTATTACAATAAAAAGTGTTTGACATAATAGGACTTATTACCTATTGAATATCTTATTGAATAAGTTTTGAAAAGAAACTGTGAAATATCCTTTGAATGTGACAAACAAAAGCTGCCCAAAGCCGTTATAAGTCATGTTTGACTTTATCCTTAATTGACCGTATTTTACACCTTTTTTACAGGTCATTTTTGATGTTTTCAAGGCCCACAGGAGTGGAGTGTTACTCGAAACGTTGAAAAAAGAAAATATCAAGGTCGTCTATGTTCCCGCATCATGTACCGACGAACTACAACCAACGTTAATATTAATCCTATACATGTAGCGTAAGGGATAAATCAAAACTGTTCCGAATCACTCACGTAATGGTGGAACGCGATCCTTGAACTTCAGCATTTTTCAACTTCTATAACGGTAATATATACGCGAGGATCAATTTTCGCGAATTTATTGAATTCGCGAATAAAGCGAAAATTAAACCCTCGCGAAAATTTCTGATTTTACAGTAGCACTAATACACAAATGTAACTGAAAACTTTTTAGAATGTTTCAGTGCACTGAAGCTGAAGTTAAAAGTGAAAATAAAAGTTTGGAAAACAAAATATTGAAAAAAATCTGCTTTTTTGTTATGACACTGCTGTCATGATAAATGTCTAACTCGTACAAAAATACCAACGTGTAAATCACAGCTTTATTTGTTCTCTCTGATTTCCATATTCCCTCCTCTGCCTCATCAGTTACACCAATCCATGTCCATTCATTTCCTGTCACACTGAAGATAAACTCGCTCTCTCGACTGTTTTCAATGTCAGCAATATCAGCATTCTTTGCTCTGCAATATTTTCTTGCATCATAAAATGAGCGCTTCGTTGATCGTGTAGAGTAATAACACCGCCCTTCAAACAGTTTCCAGTTTGTCGGGCACAAAGGTTTTTTTACATACTTACTGTCTGCCGTAACTTTAAATGACTCTAACCTTTCATTAATTTCTTCTCGAAATTTTTCATTTTCTTTTTGCATTCCTTCAATAAGATTTTTATTTTCCCGTTGTTTGGTTTTCAGTTCGTTTTGTTTCCTTTCAATGTTCTTCACATTGGCCGATAATATACTGATATTTTTTTCTCTTCTTCTAATCTACGCCTGGTTGAGTTTGCAAATTCATGGAAAATGATTTTCTGGTCTTCGAATGCTCGACGAATCTCGTCAATACTGTTCAGCGTTTCCAGTTCAATGTTCTTCACCTTGGCCGATAATATACTGATATTTTTTTCTCTTCTTCTGCTCTATGCCTGGTTGAGTTTGCAAATTCATGGAAAATGATTGTCTGGTCTTCGAATGCTCAACGAATCTCGCCAATACTGTTCAGCGTTTCCCGTTCAAGTGTATCGAATAAAATTTCCGTGGTCTTCATTTTATCTTTAATCCATTTTTTCTCACTTACAAATCTTAAGACAAGCGCTTGTCTCTCTCTTTCACACTGAGGTTCTACAACCTTTGAACATTTTGAATCCTTGTCCACGAGTATCTGTCTATTTCCAGTGCCGTCATCTTCTACGTCATTCAATGCCGCCAGAGAAGAATTCAAACTTGCGACCGATTGTTCTAGAGAGGAAAGATCTGATCTTGTTTGTATGCTGTCTGTGTTTACTCGCACTTCAAGGTAATTAAGTCTTAACTCAACGGAATTTATTTTGCTTTTGAGTGAAGCATGTGCGTTTGAGATAATTTCTGCTATCAATACGATCCCAAAAATAATTCGCCGTGCGATCGCCATAATTGGTTTGCAGTAGCACAGATACTTTATAAAACCCCTTTGTACAAGAAGCTTTATTAATATAATAATACTAAATGAAAAATATACTTTGTATTTCTTAAGACTCCGTCACGTCACGAAGGGGTGTTTCAAAAGTTGTCTTAAAGCGGCCTTCTAGCATTTCTTTTGAGCGTTAAATCTAAATTTTCACTTCACGAAGACCATACTTTTAACCCATTTCCACAAAAAGAATCTTAATAGTGAATTTTAGTTTTATGTTTTCTGCTATTTTTTCACAACTGGAAATCCTTAAACAAACTCTTGACTGTTTTTTTTTCACACACAGGTTCTGCATTTTCTAAACATCATTTTGAATAAATGTCCATGGTTATCTGTTTATTTCCACTCGTTCCGTGTGTTTCGTCATTTCATGCCACCAGGAAAGAATTTGCGACCGCTTGATCAAGTATGTGTTTACCTGCACTTCATGGTATTCTTATAAGTTATCTTAACTCCAGGGCATTTTTTTGCCTTTCAGTGAAACTCAAATAAGGTAAGTCTTTCAGTATACAGCTTCCTCATTAAGTGCATCATCATTTGATAAAATATAACACCTTTGAAAAAATCGAGAATTTTTGTCAAAAGTTCTTGGGTGCTTACTGTCAAGTGCGCGCAAACCTTTCACGTTGACCATTTCATCGTCGTCTTGGAACAGAAAACTCAATGTTTAACTCAAAGAGAAGTAAAGCAAAAGTCTCTCCGCGCCGCCCTACTTGTTTTAATGGCATTTAGGCTTTTTGTCTAGAACTGATAGGTCTCGAGTTGAATCGAACACTGTTTTTGATTAGCCTTCCTTGGCTCAAACAAAGCAAAACACAAACAAAACATCTTTTTTTTCATTCACTTTCCATTCGTTTTCAAATAAATCAACTGAATTTGGATAATCGCTTTGTCTGGAGACTTCGACTTTTCTCTTTTTCTAATGAAAAAGGAGGCATACACGATCATCATACATATTCTTTACTTGTTAGTTTATGCAAAACTAGAACGTTATATTGTATTGATACCATTGGAAAATCCACCTCTGCAAATTCAACGTTAAATGGACCTTTATATTGAATTTTAGGCGCAGTCCACTCCTGAAAGAAAGAATTTTGTCGACACCTTGCTGAAATAGTTAATATATGCGCCGATTTCTCTTTGGATGAAAGAAATCTTGAAGAATTTAGCACGCAATTTCTACAACCATATTGTCCCGATTCTTTATTTTGTTAACTGTGTGAAATAACAGAAGAAAACACGTTTCTCAATAAACAAAATTGCAAGAATAATACTTTATGTAATTAGTGACTGCTAATTAGGACCCAGGTAATAATTACATTCGTCCTTTTCACGCAAAGCCGACAAGGTTACTCAAACGTTTCTCGTATCTGATTTTACCTGTATGGATTTTGTCTGTTGTTAGTTTCTATGGTTTGTAGACAGAGTGGTTGTAGGAAATTGCTTATTACATATAAAGTATGACCAAAGCTCATATATCTAGTCAAAGTCAATCACTTGATGCAGATTCAGTCAGCATATTAAATAACTACCTTGCCATCTCACCAGATTTTTTATTTTATTGAGTAAAATGTAAATAGAAGTTTTGCTCATAGGCCTGAATGGCCTTTTACAAACAGCGTGTTTTCTTCTTCTTCTGTTAAAACATTGTTAAACAGACCATGTTTTTTTATATTTGGTTGAAAAAACAACCTTGGTTTTGAGTGTTTTGTTTATACGGAAGTGATTGCTTGATACATAAAACTAATGGGAGGGAAAAGCCGTAATTACTGGGACTGGTGCAGTCTGATACTAGGGTCGATTCATTTTTAAAAGTCAAGAGGTAAAGGAAGTGGAACAGAAATAATTTGTTTCTGTCTAAATTTTCTACTTGAGGTATAACGTTAACGTAAGACCACAAGAATATGCATATACACTGTATATTAACGTGGGTTTAGATACTGTATTACTTGAAATACATGGAATTTTGTCTTTTTTGTCTTTTGTTTTAATGTTTCTTCTGCACTTCTCATTATCAGGGTCTTTCAAATAGCACCCTGTCATTATATATAGATAGTGCTGCATTGAACGCATAAGAACAGTACAACTCCATACTACTTCACTCAGTAACCATATTTAATCAATTATGTTTAAATAATTTGTGTTCAATACTATTTTATATTTGTTTGCACCCCCGGAAACCTTTTCTACTGGCAGAAGTCTAGCTTAGAAGATTATACGTGCTTAGAAAACTTCCATGCGGCAATTTATTTCTGTTTTGTTCTTTGAAGTGAGGTTCTAATACTAGGAAAATAATGAATTCTTTGGACACATCTCTTGAAATATGTACGTTTAAAAATATTGATTCAAACATGGCGATCATCTGGCAGTTTGGAGGAAATTATGTGAAGCGCGTTCATCTCTAAGAACTAATCAAATTCCGCGTAGTTAAGTGCGAGTGGACGAACGCTATATAAGAAAAGTCCGAACTTTTCTCACTTTAACAAGCTTGAGTTATTTTGTCAGTTGTTCTTTAACGCTAATCTTATGCGTTTAGTTCATTTAATTTAGTTTAATGATATTTTATTGTATATATACACGCACGCACAAGCATAAACTAAAATACTGAATGCATATCCCGGATACATACGTACGGGTTGGGGCAAAAGTTATTACAACGTTATCAACGGCCCTTATTTCCTTTCGAGTACTCCACATTCTTTTTTAAAGGTTAATGGTTAATATAAAGTCTCGCCTCAGTAGTTCTACATGTTTTATCCATTTCCAGATCATGAATGTATTCAACAGCAGCAAGAGCAATAACTACAGCTTGATCTTCAAGAAACCAAAATGCAGTAGTCTCCCTTAGACCATTAAACTACTGAATTGCTCTTCAATTGAAGATAGATTTCGTACGTTACTAATAAACAATATGGCGGCCTCCTCGGCTTGGGTTGAATTACTGAAAAATTCACAAAAAACCTGCATGATTCAAGACGGTAAAATTTTAAGATATTTTAGCCTGTCAATACGAAAATCAGGTGCTCACACGAAGTTAAAAGATATTAAAAGATTTAGCGTCAGTTCGGAAAACAGAATATCTGGCAGTCAGCACGAAAAAAGAAAATGAAATTGTTTCGTTCAAGTTTTATCCTGAGCAGACTTCATTTAAGTTACACCTGAGCTCTTCTTTATGTTGTACAGAAAATTTTCACTGACTGTTTGAAAGAAAAAATGTAAATATTTTAATAATGCTGATAAGGGTCGTAATAATTGTTATTTTCAAGTTTGTTTGATGCTAACTTGAGAAATAAATAAGTGATAGTTGAAATATTGAAAGGTGCTCAAAATACAATACTAAAATTTCATTTATAGTCAACTTCAACTTAATACTGCCAAAAGTCAATACTGACTATACTAGGAAGGCGGGTGTCAGAAACATTTAAAATTATAAAAGTTAAGAACAAAGAAAACAAGATTTAACTGAAGATCTTACTTAAACATTTATTTTAAGTACTTTAAAATCTATAAAACTTGTTTAGTCCACTGATAAAAGCTGGCACAGTTGGGGTAGCCTTAATCTCGGTCGGTAATTCGTTCCAGAGTCGTATAGTCCTTGGGAAGAATGAGTTCATGTGATGTTGTGTTTTTGATTGTGGGAATAGGAATTTGCTGTTTCTTGTGTTTGTAAGGTGATTGTGATCAACATTGACCTGATTGTTTTTTTATTTTGTGTAGCATGACCAGGCTGGCATGGTTTCGCCTTTGTTCTAAAGTTGACCATTTTAGTTCTTTGATCATGTTTGTTACACTGCTTGTATAGTGGCAATCATTATGAACGTACCTTGCAGCTGACCAGGGATGGGTACAATTACAATTATAATTTAATTAATTACAATTAAGTATGAAAAATCATATAATTAAAAATAATTGTAAATTGAGCCAAAACTCAATTACTTTAATTGTAATTAATTAATTACTTTGTGAAATTCTTCATTTAATTGTCAATTAAATTCAATTTAATTCAATTAATCTGAATTCTGTGCACATTAACCATTGATCTGATTTAGATAAAATGCATACTTTTTCACCTGTATTGTCTGATATAGATAATCTTCCAAGAAGTGATAATTGATAATCACCTGTCTATGATTTTAATACAGGTAGCTTTTCATGGGTATTGTTATGATTGATGTAGCCTAAGGTATATACAGTAAAACCTCAACAATGAGACCACCTCTGGGACCAGCAATAAGTGGTCTTAATATTGAGTTGGTCCTAAAATTGAGTTCAGATGATGACATGAAGGTGTATGGTAGATTTATCGACCCAGTGTGTGTTTTGCGTCAATTGTAGTGTCACTGAGCATAACTTACATTTGTATTTGTTTTATTTGTCCTTACTTTGATAACTAATGATTTGATCAGAATAATGGTCAATATATGGTTAAATCTATATAAATTGCAAAAAATATTGTTTGGGTATACTTTTCTTTCAGTCTGTTAAGTAACTTTTGCTCGGCTATCATATTTGTATTTCTCTAACTTTCTCTGACTCTGACCATTGCTTTCATTTATCAAATTTATTTTCTCTTTAAGAGAAAGCTCTGTCCGCTTTTTGCTCATTTTAGTCAAATTTCAGGAGGAATATTTTGTGTAATCAACTTGTACAATGTGTATCAATCAAAATAAAAATGTAAAGTGATACGTAAATCTCACAAAATTTTGGATTTTAGTGTTGCATTAATTCATTTGAGCATCAGTTAGTGAGTAAAACAATAGAAAATTTATCGTGCAGTAAGCCGCAGTCTACTCTAATAAGGGTGTCATAAACAATTGAAACCGATAACTACCAACCTTAAAGTAAATTATCCACACCTGGATCCTTTTGACCTGTCAAATTATTAATTAACACCGATTAACACGAGGTGCCCATTATGTACATGTTTGTGTAAACAAGTTTGCCGACCTCGACCTTTGAAGAATAGCTAAAGTCAACAGCTGCCCGTTTTGTTCCGTTCTGGTCGCGGTCGTAATTTCGAGTTCAAAAAAAGGTTTGTTTTTTTCATTCGGGACCGGAAATTTCGGTCGCAATACGCAATATTGAGTTGGTCTTATTACTGAGTTTAACTAACAATAGAATATATAGTTAAAAAATCGGGACCAGAAGAAAATGTTCGTAATATTGAGTTGGTCTGTATATTGAGTTGGTCGCATCGTGAGTTTTTACTGTACTGGCAAGTGTTTGTTGGTGACTATTGTTAAGATTAACTCTTTTGAACACTCTACCGATGATGTCTCTCCTCCACCTAAAAAGCCAAGAACAGAATCATCCATCTTCAGTTTCATTCCACAGACACCTAAGCACCAGAGACATGCCTCTGGAATAAACGCAGAGCTGGAAAAATATCTAGCAGAAGACTGTGAAAAATACGAGTCTGACCCTCTTACATATTGGTCATTAAATGAAGTTAGACTGCCAACAATGTCCAAGCTTGCAATTCAATATCTGGCTCTACCAGCCTCATCTGCAACCGTGGAGAGACTGTTCTCTATTGCAGGCAAAGTTTTTCGTCCTGATCGATGTAATATAAGTGACAAAAACTTTGAAGCTCTCATGTTTGTTAAATGTAACAAGGCATTGTGAACAGCTTGAACAATGTTTGGTGAGAGTAATGCTTTGTGTTATTCAGAAAACAGACTGATGAGTTTGATTTATGGTTTTCGAAGTGAAAATAAATTTTTCTGTATCTGGTGTGCTTTGTAACTATGTTATTTTCATATTAAAGCAGTTTAACTAGAAAATAATTAATTGTAATTAATTATTTTTTCAAATTTATTTGTAATTAATTAAAAATTCATTTAATTGTAATTGTAATGTAATTGGGAAGTTTCCATTTTAATTGTAATTAATTAATTACTTTTAAAAATAATGGTACCCATCCCTGCAGCTGACCTCTGGACCATTTCTATTCTGTGTGTGAGATATTTTTGCCATGGATGCCATATGGTTGAGCAGTATTCAACCGGCGGTCTTACATATGTTTTGTATGCTGCTTCTTTGAGTTGTTTGTTTTGTGTTTTGACGTTTCGTCTGATGAACCTTAAGCTGTTTTTTGCTTTGTTTGTGATATTGTTTATGTGAGATGACCAGTTTAGGTTGCTACTTATTGTAACTCCTAAGTATTTTGCATTTTCTGTGGTTTTCAGTTTAGTGTTATGTAGGGTGTAGGTAAAGATGACCAGTTTCTTTTTCCTGTGTATTCTGAGAACTTCACACTTGTCAGGGTTGAATTCCACTGACCATTCTTTTTTCTCATATTTCAAAGTTGTGCAAATCATTTTGTAAGGTTTGTGCAGATGCTTGTGATTTAATTGTTAAATAAACTATGGTGTCGTCTGCAAATAGACGCACCCAGCTCCTGAAACTTCCTGGTAGGTCATTGATGTATGCGAGAAAGAGACATGGACCTAAGACCGATCCCTGCTGGACACAAGAAAGCACTGGGAGCCTGTCAGAGACCTTGTTTTCCACTAATACTTGTTGTGATCTGTTTTTTAAAAAGTTTTGTATCCATGAACTGATGTGTGGATGACCTCCCATGTGTTTCAGCTTGTGTATGAGTTTGTGGTGGTCTACTTTGTAGTTTTGTAAAGTTTTAACTGTGTCAGTAACCACAGACAAAGATAACTTATCTATGTCTTTGCTGTAACAATGTCTTTTGAATGTTTGACATGAGAGGAGAGGAGAAAATTGTGAACAGATAGCTAGCTAAGTATTTTCTAATGCACCTATCAATCTTTTGTTACATGGGAGGGAGGAGGAGGGTGGGCATACACGGAACTTTTGACAGGAAGACCATTACCAACAGGTGAGAATTTGACAGACAATATGGTTCTGAGTAAGGGAAAATAGACATTTTAGGGATTAAGACTCTGAAAATATCAATTCCCCTTGGTCAGCCTGCCGCCCACTCCCTGAGGCAAAACATTGATACTTGCACTACATCATGTCAGATAAGTTTGCCTAGGGAAATACAGAGTCACAGGACCATTGCCTAGTCTCACCCACTAGGTCATATTGATGCTGTTTACCAATAAAACAGCACCATATCACAAAATTTGTTGTATATCTGGAGCAGTAATTCTGTCGTTTATCATTTTAAAAGTTTTCTGGTTTAGATAGAGAAAGACAGCAGACATGACACAATGTGAAAGTAAATATAACAGTGTAATGATTTTGAAATTTAATTCCTAAGATAGCACAGGTCAACTGTACCAACTTAATCTTGGAAAACAGTGAAATTGTCTATAGAGTTCTCTTTACTTTTTTCATTCTAGTGATTTCTAAGTAACAGGAGGCAGTTTGATGTCTGCTGTCTTTTTCTATCTAAAATAAAATTGTAATTTGAAATGTTTCAGGCAGAAGAAAGCTGCATTTCACATTGCAAGATGGACGGGAGTTGGCTGAAGAATATGATCTCAGAACAAATGATCTTGTTGGTAAGAAATACTTTGCTGACATGTGAAAATTATTATTTTCAAAGTACTTGTTGTAATTCTCCATACTTTTATTAGGGAATTGGAAATATTGGGAAGGAAGTAATAGAAAAAAAATTAAAACACTGTTGAGCTTGGGGTTCAGATCTGAGTGTGAGAGACAGAGCTTGGCTAGGAAGGAGCTCTGGTTGAGGGGTTGGAGCACCGGACTCCCTATCTGGAGGTTGCTGGTTCGAATCCCACCAGAGGTGAGAGTCTCCAGGGACATTCCACATTCCTCACTTTCAACGTGAGTACTGGTATGAACCCTGGAAGCAGTCATTATATAAGTTGCAAGAACATGCCTGCCTAGTTCAGTCAGTATTGACTGTTGGCAGTAATAAGTTGAACTTGAACTTGACAAAAATAGGTAGACACTGGCATTTAGAAATAGGGAGGTCTTTTAGTACCAGGAAAAGTCTGTATGTAATGTAAACAGATAGCAAATATCAACATATTATTTAAAATTTTGCAGTAATTATCTTAGTTTCTAAATAATTTTTAGTACGTAAATGGAAAAAGATGTCAACTTTAGGAGGCACCGGGAAATGGGAGTTTGAGGTTGGTGAGCAGTTTGCACCACGCATGCTTGAAGCTGAGGGTCTCATGGAGAGTAACACAAATGTAAGTGTTCTTTTTTTCTCAGGATTCTGTTGAGTCATCAGCTTGAAGTTTCTTGCCTTTCACTCTCTCTTGTAAATGATTGACCAGTTCGATTTTAAAGGTGTCTTAAAGCAGTGCACTGGAATAAGTTACATCCCACGCTACAGGAATTTAGTAAAAACTAATTCACAGGATGGTTTTTAGCTCACCTGAGCCGTAGGCTCATGCTGAGTTATTAAGATCAATCAATGTCCGTCGTCTGTCGTCCGTCAGACGTCCACACTTAGTTTATTAACACTGTAGTTGTCACATTTTCACCTCAGTTGTCATGAAACATGGTCATGATGTTTGTCCCAGTAATTACTCGGATGAGTTCGAATATGGGTCATCTGGGCTAAAAAAACTAGGTCACATGGCCCAAAAATAGAAAAATCTTGTTAACAATCTAGACACTACTTGTTTCAGTCCAATTATCCTGGAAATTTGTCAGAAAGATTGTTTTGATGATTTCTAGCTCAAGTTCGAATATAGGTCATCTAGGGTCAAAATCTAGGTCACAGAGCCCAAATATGGAAAAATCTTCATAACACTCTAGAGGTAACATTTTCAGCCCAGATATCCTGGAAATTTGTCAGAAAAGTTTTTTTTTATAATTTCTATGTCAATATTTGATTAAGGGTCATTTGGGGTCAATAAACTAGGTCACAGGGCCCTAGTATTGAAAAACCTTGTTTACAAGAAGGGAGATAGATGTTCTATTACAGGATTAATATACCTGTTGCTCTAGATAAAGAATTACTCATTTGGTAAATAAACACAACTGTCTTAACATCATATTGATACTTGCCTCTATGATAGCATAGGAAATTTAGCCAACTTAGTTGTTTTTTAGCCCACCTGAGCCTTTGGCTCATGGTGAGCTATTGTGATCACAATTTGTCCGGCGTCCATCGTTTCATTCAAACAACATCTCCTCTGAAACCTCTGGGCCAATTTTGATGAAACTTGCCTGGGATGTTCCTTGCATGAAGCTCTACCAAAGCTGTTCAAAGAATTCAATTTCATCAAGAACTCTGGTTGCTATGGCAACTTAAAGGAAAAACTTTGAAAATCTTCTTGTCTGAAACCACAAGGCCCTGAGCCTTAAGATTTGGTATGTAGCATTGTCTAGTGGCCTCTATCAAGTTTGTTCAAATTATGCCCCTGGGGTCAAATTTGGCCCCACCCCTGGCATCAATTGATTTTACATAGGCTTATATAGTAAAACTTTCAAAATCTTCTTGTCTGAAACCATAAGGCCCTGAGCCTTAAGATTTGGTATGGGACATTGTCTAGTGAACCTCTACCAAGTTTGTTCAAATTATGCCCCTGGGGTCAAATTTGGCCCCGCCATGGGGGTCAACTTATTTAAAATTGTGAAACCTTAAAAATCTTCTTGTCTGAAACCACAAGGCCCTGAGCCTTAAGATTTGGTATGTAGCAATGTCTAATGGACCTCTACCAAGTTTGTTCAAATTAAGCCCCTGGGGTCAAATTTGGCCCCTACCTGGGGGTCAATGGATTTTACATTGGCTTATATAGTAAAACTTTAAAAATCATCTTGTCTGAAACCACAAAGCCCCGAGATCTAATATTTGGTATGTAGCATTGTCTTGTGGACCTCTACCAGCTTTGTTCAAATTATGCCCCACGGGTCAAATTTGGCCCTGCCCCGGGGGTCAACTTATTTTACACAGGGAAAACTTTGAAAATCTTCTTGTTTGTATAAAATATGAGATCTTTGTATATCTTCAGTTAGAAAATGTAATGTTGCATCTGATGTTTGCTTAACGGTAGACCCTCAGGCAAAGTACTCAGGTGAGCGATCCAGGGCCATCATGGCCCTCTTGTTTCTTCATATTTGTAAGGTTAGTCAGGTGGCAGAAGAGTACTCAGGTGAGCAATACAGGGCCATCATGGCCCTCTTGTTTAGCTTACCTGAGCACGAAGTCCTCAAGGTTGAGCTTTTGGGATCATTGATTTTCCAACATGCGTCATGAGGTGTGCATAGTCAACTATTTGACTTACATGACTTCTCCTCCTATACCGCTAAGCAAGCTTTGAGGAAACATGCCTGGGGTATTCCTTGCATGAAGCTCTACCAACGTTGTTCAAAGAATTAAATTCCATCAAGAACTCTGGTAGCCATGGCAACAGAAAGGAAAACTTTGAAAATCTTCTTGTCTGAAACCACAAAATTTGGTATATAGCATTGTCTAGTGGACCTCTACAAAGTTTGTTCAAATTATACTCCTGGGGTCAACATTGGTCCTGCCCTCGGGGTCAGTTTATATTACATAGGCTTATGTAAGGAAAACCTTTTTGTCTGAAATCACAAAGCCTAGATCTTATATATTTTTAGCATCAGCTAAAGGTCCTCTATCAAGGTTGTTCAAATTATGCCCATTAATGGGTCATTAATGGCCCAGCCCCTGGGTCACTTGATTTTACTTAGGCTTATTAAGGGAAGACTTTAAAAGTCCATTTGCCTGAAACCACAAGACCTAGAACTTAGACAGTTTGCATAGAACATCAGCTAGAGTTCCTCTACCAAGTTTGTTCAAATTTTGTCCCTTGGGTCAAAATTGGCCCCACCCCAGGAGTCATATTTGTGCAAAATATTACCTTTTAAGGTCTTCTTTTGAGAAACCAGAAATTTTAGACCCTAAGATTTTTCTTGCATTGAGCATCATCTGGAGGTCCTCTACTAAGATTGTTCAAATAATGCCCCTTGGGTCATTAATAGCCTTGATTTAACATAGGCTTATATTGGGAAGTCTTAAAAAATCTTCTTGTCTGGAACCACATGACATAGATATTTTGCATAGAGCATCAGCTAGAGGTCCTTTCAAAGTTTGTTCGAATTATGCCACTGGAATTGGCCCCACCCAGGGGTCTTACTTATGCAAAATATTTAATATTTAAAAGTCTTCTTGTGAGATACTGTAAATTTTAGACCTAAGGTTTTTTGCATGGAGCATCATCTGGAAGTACTCTACTAAGGTTGTTCAAATTAAGCCCCTTGGGTCATGAATAGCTGCTGGACCCCAGGTGTCACTTGATTTTACATAGGCTTATATAGGGAAGACTTTAAAAAAAGTCTTTGTGTCTGAAACCACAAAGCTTTGAGCTGAAATATTTTGTGTTGGGCACAAATTAGAGGTCCTCTACCAGGTTTGTGCAAACTATGCCCCTGGGTTAAAATTGGCCTTACCCCTGGGGTCTGTTTATTTCACATGGGCTTATATAGGGAAGACCTTATAAAATCTTCTGGTCTAAAACCACAAGGCCTACAATTTGGATATTTTGCATGGAGCATCAGCTAGAGGTCTTCTATTAAGTTTGTTCAAGTTATGGCACTAGGGTCAAAATTAGCTGTACCCCAGGGGTCACTTGATTTTACAGACTTACATAGGGAAAATCTTAAAAAATTTCCCTTGAATGAAAATTGGCTATACTCTGGTGGTCACTTGAATTCATATAGATTTATATAGTGAGAACCTTAAAAAAACTTCTGATGTTTGCTCCACGACAGACCCAAAGGCAAAGTATTCAGTTGAACGATCCAGGGTCAACATGGCTTTCTTGTTTAAGGTATAGGGTGCCTTTTACAAATGAATACTGGTATAATTCAGGGCTTTTTTTTCCAGAAATTAGGAAGAGGCCTTAGCCATTCATTTTTGGAAATTCAAGTGCAATATTTTTTCAAGTTGGGGGGAAGTGGAATGATGTTTAAACAACAAACAAAAAGTACAAATTTAGAACTCATGTCATTCAGTACTACAGTGTCACATTTATTTCAAAGGCTGCTGCCTATCCTTTAAGACAGTGACTTAGGCCTAAAAGAGGACAACAATCTTTACATAAATTCATCCTGGAGTATGTAGACATTGACCTTTATTAGAACATCCAATTGTTGAGTAGTCAGTGAAATTCTCAATTATATACACAAGACATTACTTTTTGTAAGTTAGCTGATAAAACTGGGGAAAAAAGGAGGCTTTTTTTTTCAATTAGGAAGCCACCCGTTCTTGGCCTCAATTATATTAAGAAAAAAAGCCCTGTAATTTTTCCGGTGGAAACTCGTAATATGTTTAACTGGAGTTATTGGAAAGCTAATTAGATTGCGATACTGAAATTGTTTTACAAAATGTGATCAGATGTAAGCTGCATAAAATTTTAAAGGTGTTTTTCAGTGATTTTATCAATTTAAAACAGATCTTAATTTTCAAATTAAAAAAAAACAAACAACAAAAAACTTTTATCCAAAGCAGACATTAACAAGATTTTGATGTTTGATTTCATTTTTATTTTTCAGCCAATATTTGTAAGAAAAGATACTGCCTTATCATTTCAATGGCGGATACGGAATCTGCCTTACCCATTAGAAACATACAGTGTCACATGTGACCCAGATCAAAACATTATCATCAAAACATCAAATAAAAAGTAAGTCATTTCTTTATTTTATTTCATTTTTTTGGTGATTGTAGATTGATATAAAGACTAAAGTCAGTACTGTAGCTGGTATGTAGAAATAAATTCTTCTGAGAACATGAGTACAAAGACAAATTCATTTCCTGATAATTAGTATTTTTATTTTTTCAACACTAAGTATCATGATTGAAATGAAATTTAATTGCTCACATTATTTTAAGAAACATAACCCTGCAAACTGTGATCAAAGTAAAATAATCCCTTTCTTTCCCGACAGATCTTACAAATTTTCAGTATTTTTCCAGACCCTCCATATCATTTTCGGCTTTTATATTATTTTCTTTTGCGTCTGCCAATGGGTCATCTTTATCCTCAAATACCAGAAACAAAATGTTCTGTGCATTATTCATATATTACAGGTATTACAAGAAATTCAGAATACCAGACATGGAGAGGTGCAATATTCAACTTGACCAGTCCAATCTTACATTTGCTCATGCCAATAACACACTTATAGTATCAGTAAGTTTATTCACTGGCAGTTTACAAAACAATACTTTTATACATATAGTTTCTGCCGTATACTATGTTTGACAAATTCTAGCTTGTGTTGAAATAAAAATCTACCCAACTTTATTTAGATGCAATTGAAAGCAACATATAGTGAACAGACGTCATTATTTAGTAAGCCACTACCTATCATTTATTATTTATTATATGATTAATAAATTGATTGGCTATAACTGATCCAACGTTAGAGGATAGAAAGTGATATTTACCACAAAAAGTTATTTTGTTGTAAACGAACATTGCATCATCATACAGACAACATTATTCATATTATTAGCACTGTGTGACCCAAGGAATGTCATCCCTTCATATAATTTTGTGTACAGAAAAAAAATAAGAATACATACAAAAAAAGTGTATAGTTACTTATGCCAAATGTTTATCCTTCACTGAGTTAAATAAATCAAGTGTATGGTTACTTATGTCATATGTTAACCTTTCGCTGAGTTATATAAAACAAGCATATGGCTACTTATGCCATATGTTTACCTTTCACTGAGTTATATAAACCAAGTGTATGGCTACTTATGACATATGTTTACCTTTCACTGAGTTATATAAATCAAGTGTATGGCTACTTATGCCATATGTTTACCTTTCACTGAGTTATATAAATCAAGTGTATGGCTACTTATGCCATATGTTTACCTTTCACTGAGTTATATAAATCAAGCGTATGGCTACTTATGCCATATGTTTACCTTTCACTGAGTTATATAAATCAAGTGTATGTCTACTCATGACATATGTTTACCTTACACTGAGTTATATAAATCAAGTGTATGGCTACTTATGCCATATGTTTACCTTTCACTGAGTTATATAAATCAAGTGTATGTCTACTTATGACATATGTTTACCTTACACTGAGTTATATAAATCAAGTGTATGGCTACTTATGCCATATGTTTACCTTTCACTGAGTTATATAAATCAAGCGTATGTTTACTTATGCCATATGTTAACCTTTCACTGAGTTATATAAATCAAGTGTATGGCTACTTATGACATATGTTTACCTAACACTGAGTTATATAAAACAAGTGTATGGCTACTTATGCCATATGTTTACCTTTCACTGAGTTATATAAATCAAGCGTATGGCTACTTATGACATATGTTTACCTTACACTGAGTTATATAAATCAAGCGTATGGCTACTTATGACATATGTTTACCTAACACTGAGTTATATAAAACAAGTGTATGGCTACTTATGCCATATATTTACCTTACACTGAGTTATGTGTTTTATTTGTCAGGTCATATAATAATACAGTTACTGTCTGTCTGGCATTGACTGAAACCTTGGACTAACTTATTAAGGGGAGATAATTCTAGCCAGAATGAGATTCTTATCAGCTCTTGTTTATTGTAGCTACTGTCTAGCTGTGTAGTGTATACATTCTAATTAATATGGATATAAGCATTCTGTCACAATGTTTTTGTCTTTATTTGCCACGGAGCTATTTTATGTTGACTTTTGACTAGAGGGTCAAAAACACTGATACTTCTGTTAATTTAAATACAGTTTTAAAGGAAATTGATAAAACAGACTTCTTTTAATTATTTCAGACTCTGTCAAAAGTTATTTATTGATATATGTTGACATGTAAATTTTACAGTATAAAAAGCCAGCAGCTATACTGGAGATGGAGAAGACATTGCACACAGAGTTTAGCAAGTTAAAAGCAAGTAAAGATGGTGATGTGGATTGTACTCCCAGCTGATCATTTATCTGACTTTAGCCGTCGTCACATCATCTAATATAATTTTCACCTGAAATGAACAAATCAATCAGCAGAATGGTTAAGTGTTGTGCTGAAAATTTTCACATTTAATTGAAATGAATGTATCATTCCAAGAAATTTGTAATAATAATTTTTACAACTTTTTGACGTCTTTCAAATTTGATTTTCAAAATCAAAAAGAAATAAATGGAAAATTGTTAAAATTGTGACAGTACTGTACGTAGAATTCTGGCAATCATTTTTAGGGGCATTGTCACTTGTAGATTTTAACTCTTTGACTAAATATTTTTTCTTTCAAAAAAACTTGATACTTGTCTAGTTGAGTTGATTCAAGGGCTAAAGGATATTTTTATGAAAACAGTGGAGTGCTTGATTCAATTATCTGAATTTGATAAATGTCTTGTGCATTTTTCAAGGTACATTGTCTTTCAATTTATACAGTGAATAGAGACCATTTTTTTAACTCTAGAAGATTATGCAACATACTCTGAATAATCATTCATTTTTTTATCAAACTTTGTTTATTTTGATTATTAAGACATTATCAACCAAATGCTTTTTTTTGTTTCTGTTTTAGTTTTTCTTTTAACTTGACTTGTATGTTTGCAATCATAACAGTGATTTGGAGAGGAAATGCTTTACACAGTAATGACACCATGTACCTTAACATTTAACTTAAACACTTGAGAGCTGAGAAAATATATCATTTTGATCTATTTTGGTTTTAAAACTATAGAGATGCCTGAAACTGTATGCCGAGGTAAGCTGTAAAATGTGTTTGTTGATTACATCACTGGATATTGCTTTTTTTGGCATTAGCATATATATTATGTTTTCAGCATGGAGATTTTCATGGTGTCTGTATTTATTGATACAAAATGATATTTATATTTTCTGAATAAATGTTTCTTTGCAAGATTTTAGTTTCTTTTCTATGCTCAAGTTAAAGCAGCCTTAATTTATGGGTAGTTTATCTAAAAAAAAAAAAGGTCTGTATATCTCAAAACCCTTTTTCTCCCCTTTCAGTATTTATATTTTGGAAGAAGAGTTCTGTCAGTTTCCACCTTAAACTATCCTGGAATGCTTTGGTCCCCCATTTCATTAATCAGCTACAGCTTGCAATAATCTATGTTTCCTATGCAGTATTTGTTTTCTTTATAGCATGGTATTTGAGCACAAAATGGGATGGGGGTATTGCTTTCAGGGGATTGTAGATCCTTATGTGCAACTGCAGTTGCATTATGACAATTGGTCCCTTGTTTGAGTACCATACACCAAGCATTTAAAAGACCTATGTTTTTCTGGCACTGGAATAGTTTGTCTCCTACTGTCCCCAAAAGACTAAAATAACGAAACTCTTGTGATGGACACTAGGCATGGTGACAAACACTCCTATTAAGTTTCAATGAAATCCCTCAAGTGGTTTTGGAAATGAAGTGAGGACAAGATTTTACAGGACAGACGGACAGACAGTGCAATTACTATATGCCTCTCTTCGGAGGCATAAAAATCGCCACTAGTAGTGTGAAAGTCAACTATAACAAGAGCCAATGCTCTGCTGTCTCAGCTGTAGTAGATATTTTACCAACTGACCCCAAAAACAATTGAGGTATTTTACTCGGTAAGGGCAATCATCCCATGTTTGAAGGCTCTGGGTCAATGGTATTCCTGTAATCGAGAAGAAGAAGGTTCTCATATTCATGGTCAATTAGACCTTGACCTTTATCCTACAGACCCCATAAGAAACACAGCTTTTACTTGGTAAGGGCAATCATCCCATGATGTTTGAATGCTTTGGGTCAAACAGTACTTAAGTTATTAAATGGAAACGAAGTGTGACAGACAAAACATGACGGACAGAGCGTCCCCATCTAAGACATAAATACATTCAGTAATAACAAATTATAATAAATTTTAAAGAATTTTTAAGTTGCAAAGGGGGCATAATTCTGAAAATAAAGAAGATGGGGTTACAGTACTTGTGGTATTTATGTGATGTGCCATTATGAAGAGGTAGTGCATACATGTGAGTTAGAAAAGAATATGTAAATAATGTTTGAAAATGTCAAAGTTTTTGCATGCAGATGAGGGAGCTATGAAAATACCTTGATTTCTTTCTATGAAAACAGCAGAGCTAAAACTGAAAAAAGAAATGGCCACCAGTTGTGTGAAGGTCAACTATACAACTGGAAGAAATAAACAATGGAAATTTTACAGAAAATAATCAACAATTCCATTAAAAAGTCAGAATTTGTTTTATTCACTCAATACATATAACAAGAAACTTAGTTTGTATGTTCATACAAAAAATATTCATTAAAAAATCATTAAATCTTGCAAAAATATTCTTAATTAAAATATACCAGTAGCAATATTTACATAAAAAGATTAATAATATCAATTTGTATCATACTGACAACCCTTCCCCATCACACCAACATGTATCACAGTATTTTTTGTTATTTTGCAGACACAATAAAACTATTGCTTGTATGTTCACAGAAAATAAACAACTTTTTCATACACCATTTTTACAATAATTCTGTAAGAAATATATCAAATTCCTCAGATTAATAATCACATGAAGTCAATTGGAAGAAATTTCTTCTGTTTAGTCCCATGCACATTTACTCATATATCAAAACTCTTAAATGCCATTGACCAATACAATTACATGTATTTTCAATTCTCTCCCTTGTTAAACCTTCCCTTGGTAGGTGTTTTGGCATAAAGTTCAACTAGTTGTAGTGGGATTATTGTAGTATAGAAGTTCAATAGAAAGGTCAATGGATTTAACTTAGGGCTTAAACTTTATGTTTATTCTGCTGGACTGGATTGGCAATTTCATTTACAAATGTATTGCTAGACCAATAATAAATATAATCTTTTTGTAATAAATACAAATGCAAAAATTATACAAAGCAAAGCTTAAATGTTTACATACATTATTTTATGAGCAAGTAACACTACAGCAGTTTTGTTTGTTTACAATATTGTAACCTAATATCACAGTCTTTGTCATCATAATACATGGAACAGAAAGTAATACTGGCCTAAAAACTGGATACACAGTACATACTTAAGAGTGTTCTCCCTTGAAAATGTTTGCAAATGGAGCAAACTTTACAAAGGGAGGTAATGACAGCAAATCCTTTATATATATATATGAATGTTATTTCACAGTGATAATAAACAATAACAATCTCCATTAAACTACAGTGCTTACTCAGGAAAGACTGACTTATTTTTTGATTGTCATCTAAGTTGATCTCAACATTCATGGCAATAATTCTTTACACTTCTTTGTGCAGTGACTAGCATCTGACCAGGAGTTGCATCCCTTTTTAAAAACAGAAGCAAAATATACATGCAATTCTTCAACTTCTTAATCTTTGCAAATAGACTTCTTTTGGCTTGAATCTCTTTCATCATTTTTGGAGACATATGTGTTTTCCATATCTGTCTCTCTTTTGTTGGACTGTACAAATCCTTCACAAAGTCTGTGAGACTCTGGGTGTTTCAACATCATATTTTACTACTATATTCATTTAGCCTGAAACTTTCCTTTCATTTTGCGGAAAGCACCAGAGATTCCTGAAGCAGACGACATTTTCTGGTAGTTAATATCATGTTGGGCAGCAAGATCATGTATATCCTGGTCAGACATCTCATGTATTCGCTGACGTAATGTGTCCTGCAGACTATGATCAGCTTCAAACCCGTACATGTGTTCACGATATATCCGAATCTGATCAATTACTTGGCAAATAGATCTACAAGACAAGGAGTGAAGTTTAGCATTTAATATCGTATTTTGTACACAGTATTATCATTTTTTCAAACTAAAACTAGGAAAAGACTTATTCTATGCTTTCAGATTTGTAGAATCATTTTGTTTGAAATGTAGATAATCATACATGTGAACTTTTACCATCAGTAGATAAAATCTACCAGTACTCCAATGTACATGTTTCTATTGGCCCTTCCGATGCCAGTGTCATAGGACTAACATAGGTGATATGGTTACTTATGTACTATCACCAGCCCGGGTAGCTCAGTTGGTAGAGCACCTGACTTGCTAGTGGGGGGTCACAGGTTCGAGTCCCGCTCTTGGTAAATGATTATTCTGACCCTGCGACATTGGCACCCAACGTGGTCAACAGTTACACTGCTACGCATGTGCTCCCATTATAAGTCTCTATGTCTGTGAATTCGAGGACGAATTCTTATAGAGCAGGGGAGAATGTCACAGGACTAATATAGGTGATATGGTTACTTATGTACTATCACCAGCCCGGGTAGCTCGGTGGGTACAGCACCTGACTTGCTAGTGGGGGGTCACAGGTTCGAGTCCTGCCCTGGGTAAATGATTTTTCTGACCTCGCGACACCAGTGTGAACTGTCATTTTTTTATGTAATTCTTCTTGTATTTTCCCCATTTCAATGTGTAACTGAAAATGATAAACAAAATCATGCAACCTAATCTACATAGAACTATAAACTTTGAAAGAAGCATTAAAATATTACCTCATTTTCCCCCACTTAAACATCTGATTGGCCAATCGGAACCCTCCAATTTCTAACTGCTGTATGTGTAACAGGAAGATTACAGCAGACGGGATTGTGGGATATAAATGGCAGTCTTTGCCTTGCTGCATTAAGGAGAGTGGGTCGTTCTTTAAAAACATCTGAAAAGAAACAAATTAAAATAATCTGAATGGTGCAACAAAAAATGTAAGACACTGTTATTATAACAAGACAAACTGAATATTTCCAGTAAAACAGATCTAAAACAAAAGGAATAGATGCAAATGATATAGTTTAGAAATGGCTTCAATGACTACTGTAAAAAATCTGTATGTACAAAAGCACACTGTCCAAATTATCACTGTTATATATTTCCCAGTAATCTTAGGATCGGTAGGTCAGATGTCAAGGTCACAAAAAGGTTTAAAAGAAATGAGAATATGATGCTGTCTGGTAAACCAGGTCAGAGAAAAGTTCACTGCCTCATGGCCCTATCTGCATAACTGTTTTGTATTGAAATAGGATAACAGGTGTTACTTCTGTCATTATGTATAGCTAAATAAAGCTTTTATTATAACTATAATTTTTGACATGAACTTGAACATTGAGGGGGCAGTACCACAGTATGGTAACTATATATAAAATAAGTGGACACAACAGTACTAAACTGAACCTTCAGTACGGAAAAAGAAAATAAAATACTAGACACACCCTCGAGGCCACCAGTTCATCCATGATGGCTGTACATTTTTGTGGCAGACTTTTCCAGGCCGGAAGTTGCTTGACAATCAGATTTTCCAAGCCATCCAGTATAGCTATACTTGTAGCAAAGTTCCGTAACTCTACACATGCATGAGCAATAAACAGGAACTTGGATAACACAGCAATCTGAGTCTGTAACAGTGAGTAAACAATAAACAGCAAAGTCAAATACCTGTCATAACTGAGCAATGAAAAGACAAAAAGAAAATGCTTTTGAAAGAATTTCAACTATAACTTGGAAATATTGTTTCGAATTAGTTGTTGTTACTGCCAAGGAATTTTCTTCCAGATCACAATAATACAATCAAATATGAACAGTGGAGAAAAAAATGTTAAAAACTGTGGACAGTGGAGAAAAAAATGTTAAAAACTAACAATGACATTGTGAGTCCATATTCCCCTTCAACACTAACCTTTGGGTTACTACAGGCAACAATTTCTCCAGACACCCAGTGGGACACTTCCTGGGCATGGTCAATCATTTTCTGTATGGCTGAACTGTCCTGTAATGGCTCAATAAACAGACCAAGGCTTTCCTCAGTTGCACTCCTACAAATATAACATAATGTTTCATCATTTTGTAAGCTTTTGAGGTATTGTTAGTTAAGTGTTAAACAAAATTTTATGTGACTTTACAGATACACAAAAAATGTTGTTTTGCACTGAAATCTCTTGCATATCATAAATTATCAAAAATGGAAAAAATATAATTTTGATTTATTAAGAGAAGGGCTGAACCAGTGTGAGAAAAGTCTGTAGTTGAATTATCTCAAACAGTCCTGCTTGAACACATACCTCCTGGCCATGGCAGGGGTTTTCATGCCTTTCATTGTGAGGGCCACGCCCACTCCTTGTGACTTGGAGTCCAAGTAATGTACCGGATGGGTTAACTGGAATATACCCTAGAAAGAGAAACAATGTAATTCTTTATTCATAAGATTATTCCCAGACCATGTTCAACTTTTATATTTGAAATCTATATTTACAAGAAGTCTATACTGATAACAATCTATAAATAATTCTTCTTCTAATGCTGGTTAGAGATATTCAGAGAAGTCTGAGAGAGAAACTTTCTGAAAAATGTAAACAACTTTGATTCTTTAACCAGAAAAGAATCCAATCTATTGTTTTTCATGCTAACAATATTCAGCAAAAAATGATTTCAAGAATGGATATAAGTGTCCTTATGGGTCCAGAAATGATCAAACTGATGCTTGGTTTATTTTTGTTGATATTTAAAAGTGCCACATTTGCCAATCTACTGCTAAATTTTGGTAACTGCCTTGATACAAAGCAATGGAAACAAATTTCACCTGCTCTATCAAGCACAGTTGTTCTGCCAAACATTGTGGAGTGTAGTCAGCCAGTGTGAAAGTATCTGTCCGCCTTGCCCGCTGCATTATGGGTACCATATCTGGGTTTTCCGTGCTACGGCGACGTCGTTCCACACATACTGCTGATATTGTTACTTTACCAACTTTATCTTTTGAGTTTGACTTTCCTCTGACCAACGATTTAAATGATTCCCACTGTAAGAGAAAATTAACCTTAGAACTTCATACAGCCTACATAATAAAATTTAACACTAAAAGTTACTTAGAGGATGAACCTAACTGAGGAATGTCAGTTTGTGAATTCCACAATTTTCTTTGTAAGTGACAAAAATGAAAACAAACTTTACAAAATGTAGTAACAGACTATAAATATGTACAAATCATCAAGCAACAGATATAATAAAGTATTTAACCCCAGTATATGTTTACTCAAAGTAGAAATGGCTCAACATGAAGTCAGAAATAAAACCTTTGACATAACTCACTCCCCGCTCCCATACATGATTTCAATGTATCAGAAAAGTTACATAAAAATTTGATTTCTTGACTTTTTCATATTTCATTAACAAAATAATTCAGTGAAGTCATCAATGACAAATTAAAAGTTATTCCAACCACCATTTCTATAGATACCTATTAAGTATATATCTAGGGAGACAACTACTACACTACCCAGTACTAAAGGGAAGCAACTATGTTGTGACTACAGCAAGAGTTATGTACAAACATAGCATAGACTAAGTTACAGGAATAATATGCATATTAAGTGCTAAAAAAACTAAAATAATCATTTTTTTTCTGTAAAACCAGCAAATAATAATAATAATAATTATAATAATAAACATGCAAATTTATCCATTATTTTTCCCACTGTTATCAGCACAAAATGGTTCAAATTACTTCACTTTTAACAAGCTTCTTATATCTGGTAAATTGCAAGAAAATAACACCATTTTTAAAATCTGCATGAACAAGAAAAACAACCACATATAATTCCATATTTTTATCTAATAACCAAAGATATTAGTAACTGTTGTTTATGATTAGAGAAACATAATTTTACAGAGTAAGAATTTCAGAAACCCATTCTTAATGCATATTATGATGTATTAATACAAAATACACTTGGCATTACTACAAAGTCATGCAAGGGGAGATAATTAAGATACAACAGTTATATTACTTTGTTATACTATTTACCTCTTTGTTTTTCTCATTCTGGGCTGGCTATATGTAAGGCAGAAATGAAAAACATGTTCTTACATAAGTGAAAATGTACATATGTATACAATATACTGGGTAAATATTGTATATATTGTTGTTTTTTAAAAGCTCAAATCACACCAGCAGTTCTTGCTTGAAATATTATTTAAAGCAAAAAAAGCTGTGGTCAAAACAAGCATAAAAAACTATGCTTTCATTCTCAGTATATCTGTAAATCATTTATTATTAATTTGATAATACCTGTCATTTGTTTGTTATTTAACTACTAAATATGGAGTTATTCCACTAGATTTATCTTTTATAACAATTATAAACAATATATCATCAGTAAAATGCTTGGTTATTTTTATGGAGGTAAGTACAATAAACTAATTAATTTTCTATAATTTGCTTCTGAACTAACAAAAAGGTGTGTAATAGTTATCAACAGTATGTTGGTGACCTAGACTATTATATAATATAAAATACATACATATTTCTACAAGATGTTGGCATCTCTAAAACTGCTATTTATAAATCTATTTTCCTAACAAAAGCAACGCTGGGTGGAGCATTATATGCCCGAAGGGTGTTTTTTCTAAGTATGATGCATTTTTGATATAAGGGATGAAACCTTAGACTTTGGAATGAAATGATTGGCTTTAAATTTTGAATTTTTTTTGTGTTTATAATATTTTGATTTTTAACATTTTATTATTTTAATTTTAGAGTTTTATAGGTCTTTATTATATCTGAATTTTAGGTTTTATAATTTGTATAAATGTCAGTCTTTCTGAAGTTTTGGTGTTCATGCTGTGATGCATGGTTATCAAGTTACAGTGCAGAAATATTGATTGTTTAGTTGATTGTCACCTTGACCTTTTATGTACTCATCCCGAACAGTATAGGGGTCATGTAATCAATGATGGCAATCATCCTAAGAAGTTTGAGGTCTGTATGGGAAGTAGCTGCCAAGTTATACAGCAGAAGTGCTTTTCAGTGTTTAGGTCATTGTGACCTTGACATCTGACCTACTGATCCTGAGATGTACGGAGGTCATTTTCTCAATTGAATCTATCATCATATGAAGTTTGAAGTCTGTACAACAAATGGTTATAAAGTTTTACAGCGGAAATAGTTTTCAGTGCTTAGGTCACTGTGACCTTGACCTTTTACCTACTGACACCAAAATCAATAGGGGTCATTCACTCAATGTGTGCAACCATTACATGAATTTTGAAGTCTCTACGACAAATGGTTGTTGAGTTACAGAGTGTAAATGATTCTGAACATTTAGATCACTGTGACCTTGACCTTTGACAAACTGACCCCAAAATGTATACTAGTCATCCACTCAATGTGTGTAATCATGATATAAAGTTTGAAGTCTATATAACAAATGATTGTCAAGTTACATGGCCCAAATGGTTTTCAATGTTAAAGTCATTGTGACACTGGACTCCAAAATCAATAGGGGTCATCAACTCAATGTGGGCAATAATCAAATGAAGTTAAAAGACTATAGGCCAAAGAGTTACTCAAGTTATCCTCTGGAAACCAAATTGCTAATGGACAGACGCCCAGGATCATAACATAATATGCCCCTTCAGGCATATAAAAAGTGCTTAGTCTGCATTACAAAACTTGTAATTATTTTCAAAAAATTAAAATCTAATCTTCTTTAATATAAACAAAAATATATTGTTTCCTTTATGTAAGATAGCAATTCAACCGTATATATGTAAAGGCCAGAATATGGGGTGAACAAAACACACACTTCTGTGGAGGTAGTAACCAAAGAAACCCTGGCAGTTGCAACAATGTAAAAATTTTTACCCACCTTGACCTTGGGAACACTTGTCTGCCAGAAATGTATTTCCGCCTCATCAGGGTCAGCTGAGGAAAGTTCAAGGTTGTTGTCAGAGCAACAGTTACTTAGCAATGACAGTAAACTTTGACCTCCTTCTGAGTCCTCATTGATCTGAAATAACAAAATATAAAATACTCATCATTAATTTGCTAGTCATAGGCTAATTTAGACCAGATCTGAATATAAGTAATATTGTTACATTAAAGCATAACTCCAAAAAAGGAGTTGCCTTTACAACATGTGACAGCAACTATCTTCAACTATAGTCCTATATAAAACATAGATACTTAAACTTATAGGCATATTTGTAAGCTTATTTCAATCATAGCAACAGAAAAGTAACTGTGGTTACAAGTTTTGACAATAAACACTATGGTCGATGAAATGTTACTATGTTCAACCACTACTTACTCCTAACAAGGAAATTCAATTCAAATTTTAAAAAAGTTTCAAGAGGCATACCCTAAAATTCAGAGTTTTCCATTTCCATCAAAATCATACAAGGTGTCAGTAAAAAATTCACAACTTTCCATTTGCATCAAAATCATACAAGGTGTCAGTAAAAAATTCACAACTTTCCATTTGCATCAAAATCATACAAGGTGTCAGTAAAAAAATTCACAGCTGTCCATTTGCATCAAAATCATACAAGGTGTCAGTAGAAAATTCTTAGGACAACAGGTTAACTCAATATTAGTTGTTATACTGAGAATCATTGTTTCGGGAGGATAGTGATTTTTATTTTATGCCTACCAATGAAATATAGGGAAATATCAGTGAGATAAAAGTGATAATACACTGTTTTGAATCAGTTAATTACCATTTTGATAATACATGTTTGTGCCCGAACTATTGAATATTGAGTATTAATCCGCTTTTATAATTAAAGTATGTATGGCAAAATTCAATAAATATTGATAAACTGTGTAGACAAAAATAAATATTATTTGATGAAAGTGTATTCAGTTTATTTCAGCAGAAGTAAAGTTATCATATGTATTGGAGATTGTCTGCACTTTTTTTTGTGCGGAGTAACCAAAGTATGCATTAACTGATTTGGGGCTCACCATGGGGAATTTTTTGAAGGCCCTGATTAAAAATGTCATAAAAAAACCCATTTTTGACGTGTTGGCATCAAATAAAAAGAAAATTTGTTTGTTTTTAAGTGGAAGATGGGAATTTATTTCATCTCGTGAACACCATATGTTGATATTTTCACTCGTGGCTGCGCCACTCGTGAAAATATCACATATGGTGTTCACTCGATGAAATAAATTCTCATCTTCCACAAAAACAAACAAATATCCTCTATATTACAAATGAACACTTTCTTGTTGTTTTTTGACAATGAGTAAATAGGATACATATGCAGTAAAGTACTGGTCAGTTTTTTAATTTTAGGGTCTCTCCCTTTAAGTCATACAAATATCAAAACATTCAGCCTCCTAGTAAAAAGTCATTATCACTGACTAGATAAGAATATATACTTTTTAACTTACATGTTCTGTAATGAAAGACTTCAGTAAGTTGATCAGTGCTGGTTTGCCTTTGAAGTCAATGCTATAGTAACCCTCCAACCAATAATGTAAAAGATCAACTGTTCTCTGTTTTAGGCGGGAAATGTTGGTCTCTGTTGAACCAGACCTGAAATTTGAAGAAAAGGAAAATTTAGTAACCTAAAACCATTTAGTAAGTCTAAACCTAATTATTTCTCAAAACTACAGATGTTAATTAGTTTAATTGTATTAATTTTACACTAACTTGGAAACAAAATCCTATAACTTAAATTAATCTACAATGACTGCTCCCTTGGTTCAAACCAGTGATTGTCCTTGAAGTGTGGAATAAGGCCAGTCACTGGGTAATCTCATACCTGGTGGAATTTGAACCTGTGACCTCTGGATTAGCAGTCTGGCTGAAACCATTTAATGCAGAGGAAATTTCAGTTCTGTCAGGTACAAAGTCAGCCTTTACAGAAAAGATTCTTTGTAACTATATTTTCATGTGATGACTGTAATTTTTGAGAACAAAACACCCAAACTGTCACTTTTTTTAAGCTGCTGTTTCAAATATTTTGACACTAATGAAAATTTTTTATGTACTTCTATTATCCCAAATTTTCTAGTAACAACAAGTATTTTCTAAACTAACAGTTATAAAATAGAAGTTGTTAACTCATACGTATTTCATTTTGTGTGCATTTACAAAATATTTAATAGTTTAACAAGATCTGTGTTAGGTTGCATTATTACAGTATATTTGTATGTTAACTCCCATACATGTAATATCATTCTATGATCAAATTATTTTTCTGTATTGAATGGGTGATCCTCCAATTTTTACTCTTTAAGTCAAAGTGCCATACTACATTTCAGTATAATGATGAAACCCTCGCACCAGATTTAGCAAAATAATATATAGGTTTTTCTTTTTTATCTACAAGGAATAAGATTTAATAAATGCAAGAATACAACAGCATAAGCAAATTAAAAAGCAAGAAAAATAGCAACAACCTGTACCAAAGAAAAAAATAACAACAGCTTAGATTGTGTGGCCTGAGAGTTTTGTCTTTAATTGAAGATGTAAGAGATATTCATTGGCCTGGATCTAAAGGATAAAATATTGACACTACTATTGCTAAATGCTCCCAAAACCTTTGGTCTGGAGGGATAAAAAAGCCAAGAATGGATTACTTTGGATACCTATCAATGTACATGTTTATTTTATGCCTACCAATGAAATATAGGGAAATATCAGTGAGATAAAAGTGATAATACACTGTTTTGAATCAGTTAATTACCATTTTGATAATACATGTTTGTGCCCGAACTATTGAATATTGAGTATTAATCCGCTTTTATAATTAAAGTATGTATGGCAAAATTCAATAAATATTGATAAACTGTGTAGAGAAAAATAAATATTATTTGATGAAAGTGTATTTAGTTTATTTCAGCAGAAGTAAAGTTATCATATGTATTGGAGATTGTCTGCACTTTTTTTTTTGCGGAGTAACCAAAGTACGCATTAACTGATTTGGGGCTCACCATGGGGAATTTATTGAAGGCCCTGATTAAAAATGTCATAAAAAAACCCATTTTTGACGTGCTGGCATAAAATAAAAAGAAAATTTGTTTGTTTTTTAGTGGAAGATGGGAATTTATTTCATCTCGTGAACACCATATGTTGATATTTTCACTCGTGGCTGCGCCACTCGTGAAAATATCACATATGGTGTTCACTCGATGAAATAAATTCTCATCTTCCACAAAAACAAACAAATATCCTCTATATCATCAGAACATAAATCATATTTACTGGCAGTCTGTACCTATAGAACTTCATATAAATTAAAACCATGGCTTTGTATTTGTTTTATTTCCTTAATTTGATCTTACATTTAATGCATTACAATTTTTCAAAAAAATTTATTTCCCTTTACAAAACAGAAAATTTTCAATTTTTGATACCCCTATCAATAATATATGGTACAGTCTAAGTTCAAAGATGAACAAGTCCATTTAGAAAATTTGGCAAGGTCAGGTATGTAACACATATATTATTACAATATAAACATGAATAAATTGTACAACAGTGTCACAAGGTATGCTATGAAACTGTTACTAAAACAGAAGACAACTTTCAATCCAATTCTGCAAGTAGATGATGATTTTTGCATGGCATTTATGAGCTGTATAAAACAACCACAGACCAAACCACTGAAGTCACATTCTCAAACTCAAGCAGAACAAAAAACCATTATGCCAACAGCAAAATATGCCAGCTGATAATGATATCTTGTCCTAAATTCTTCCTGAAAGTTTTAAGATATGAGAATACCCTAGAATTCTATATTTGTTCTTCTGAACTTATGATAATTAAGAGTGTTTCCAATGGCAAAGTAATACTGTTCTTTAACTGTATATTAAAATCCTAAATTCTGGTTATAATCGATATAGTAAAATATGAAAATATTCCTTAAATTTGATTTGTCTTTCCTTTACATATGTGAAGAAGTGAAAGTGACTTTTCCTTCTTCAGACAGAAAGCATATTTCAGCTATACTTTGCAGTAACTGCAGGTTTTATAAAACTGAGTCATAGCTGTAGGTTTTGGCAGTTACAGCATCCTCCGTGTTTTCCCAACTGTTACACCTAATAAAACATTGCCTAATTAAAATCTAGGTATTAAATATCTATAAAATAAATTTAATTAAACCATTTGGTTATTATAACCATCAAGACCTTGGAAGGATTTTTTTTTTTTGAAAAAAAAAAACAAAAAGAAAATATGTCCAAGTGTTGAAACTAACTATACAGTATAATACACATGAATATAGATGTGTCAGCATCTACAGAGTAGAGGAAAAAAAAAGATAGAAATGAAAATAATGTTGCTATGGTAATGACAAAAGCTAAGCAAAGCATTGGAATGTTTATCTTACCTCTTTTTTAACTTAATCGTTAGCACTCTAAATGAATTAATGAATATATCTGTTTAAGAAAGTCATTATGTTTTCTATACAATGAGATCTAAGGCAATTAGGCTACAATGAGATAAACTTAAGATTTGAAATTTCATTTTGCATAATACAAACAGTAAGTTAGTTAAGAATAGAGAGTAATTCATTTGATTCAGCCTGTATCTGACCCCTTTTGTCTTACAGGAGAAATGCCAGGTAGGAACCAGGACTCAAACCTATGACCCACTCTGCAAGGTAACAGTGATTTCAAGCCATATAGGAAAACCATTATAAGACACTGTTCAAGTTATCAAACACAACTCCAAAACCATTTAAGACTTTTACATCACCGAAGGTACTCTGCTTTTGTAAGGGTAGTTAACTCAACCAATCAACACATTTTTGGTGATCCTAACATATATATTTTGTAGGGATAAATGCAAACAGACACAACAGATATGATCCTGATATATGGGTCCCAAAACTTACTCTTAATGGTAACAAAACACACATACTACTACAGTAGACTTCAGGCAAATTCAGTTCAGTACCACGACATAAGGCATTATAGATTGTTAAAAAAAGAACTTTAAGAAAATATGAAGTTAACACTTTGAAAAAATCTGGCTTCTAGCTTTTTCTGCCTAGCTATAGCCTAAAATCTGTGCAGCAATATCTCAGATTATAAATAAATTGATGAATTTAGATAAATTAAGTGGATAAAACATAGATTGATGCCTAAGTGCAGAAAGCTTGTAAGTACATGTACTGTCTGTAATACATATACAATCTTTTTGCACCAGGGTATCATTACATCTTTTTGAAATAACTGTTAAATATGTAAGAGTACTAAAACTCAATGCAGCATTTTTTTAAAACATAGTGGAAACAGGTTGAAGTAATAAAAAATTTTCATAAAATATATTAATATTTGCTTAGAAGCTCTTTTGTGAATAGGCAAAGCAAAGAAAACTCTTGTTGAATATTAAATATAGTTTATAGGCATTCTATGGGGAAAAAAAACACAGAGTGGCAGGTAATATATTCAGGAAACAGGCAGAAAACTTGTTACACATTTTCTAATGTTTCATTTAGAAGAAACGAATACAACTCTGAAATTTCTAGATGGGAACCAAACTCGTATACTTTTTTTCTATAGGACAAATTTTACACTTACTTTGTGGCAGACGCAAACTTGTTGATAAGAAAGGTCATGACCTCTGTTGCCGTGGTGAAGTAACGGTAACAAAACAGGAACTGGTGAATATAACCCTCACTCAATGCAGTTCTGTTAATGAAAAGAAATAAAACTTTTATGTATCAAAGAAATAAGACTGTGATAAACTACCAACAGTCACCTTATTCTAATGAAAACATACGACTGAATATATATACTATATATGTGATGCGATGTGACAAAACCAACAATCTGTTCAATTTGACGTCATCAAGAAATCGACGTCAAAGATGACGTCATAAACTAATTAACAATTAATGCAAACACACAATGTTTTCTGTCTTCTCAGAAATACCATAAAGTGTTGTTTTTGAAAAATTCGTGTCTTCTGAAGCTACTGAAACATGGGTGGGTCATAAAACATTCTAACAACTATATCTCATGTTCCATGTTACGTGGAATGATGTCCAAGGTGTCCATGATGTGACAATTATTAATGAAATTTATATATGCATTCTGATTTCCACTTTTAGCATACCTTCTGGCAGTCAGAGTATGTTTAAAAATATACCAAAGTCATTCTGAAACAGTCTGTTATGTGAAAGTGAAAAAAAAATCTGAAAGTGTAAAATGTCACCACATTGCTGATAATCTCATGACACGGCCCATATATATATATATCTAAACATGGCTGTAAACATTCTAGGTCTTTTCATGATGAAAAAGAAGTATTACTGTATAACTGTAAACAGTTACTAATCTCAGGGTCTAGAGTTCTAGACCATTCAACTGGTTGTATATTTACAGACAATTTGAGAGACAGAGTATTTAACTAATGAATAAAATCTGGATCCCAAGATCAATATACTTCACTTACTTACTGTATGGATCAATTCTTGTAAGAAATCCCCTTTCAAAGTACAACTGGTTCATATCATATTTCCATTTAATCTTACCTATTCTGGTTATGTGACCAACCAGAAGTTGTTGAAGTAGGTGTCAAGTGTTTGTAAGCTAGAACTTTTACAATCAATCGAAAGTCAACTGGTAAAAACTGTATTTTCTTCCAGTAGATAGGACCAAGTATGCTACTTACGATGCAAACAGGTATGCCATCAGCCCCTCTGGGGTTCCAGCATGTAGGGCCTGTATCTCACATCCTGTATGAGGCTCCCTAAGGGTCTGAAACTGCAGCAGAGGGTTGTCTGGACGTGGCTGGAGGTGAAGGGGCTCCCCTGGGGCACAAACTGCTATGGAATACAGGTAACTTACATCTATGCCTTGAAGTTCTGCCAATAACATCTGAAAAACAACACTGCCTTTATTCATACAATAGACATTTATAGTGACTCGAGTTTATTAAAATATTTGAAATTCTTTCATTTTGATAAAATTGGTATTTCTGTTAAATGTTTTGTTTTTTAATACTGTATACCGTTAAAAAGATTACAAAATACCAAGATATTTGTTGTCTGTTAATATAACTAACACAAGCCTAAAATACACATGCGCCATGGTGTGGATGGTATAAGTAATGATTTGTGTAATTAAGGCATTGCAGGTTCAATTCCCATCTAGTAAGATTTGACCATCTGATGTTTTTTCTTCAGTAAATGTACTGACTTCCTAAAGTATAGTACCAGAAATTAGTGACAACACTAAAAGACTACTACTTATATAAAATTGACAGTATTTACAGAATGACAGCTAATAGGAATCATTTACTCAAAAGCCTCAAAAGATGGTAGCCATGATTATACCTGTAAGTGTGTTTTACACAGATCAATGAAAACAATCCTTTGTGTCATCTCCGTAATATCCTTGGCTACTTGTAACAACTGATTTTTCTCCGCTGAAATGATATAAACTACAGGTCATACACCACAATACATATGTTGTGAAATATCATTCACTGTCTGAGATAAAGCTAGAAATTGCTATAACAATTTTTCATATTTTCATTCACCCCTTACCTACTGATTAAAATATGTTGTGAAAAATGGTTTAATTTCAGATGATTAATCTAGACTTTGTTTTTTACAATAGTAGTAACAACTGAATTTGCTTTCAAATTTCATGAAATTTGCCTTTCCCCCCACCCCACCAAGTGACTTGAATATTCTGTAAAATACAACTAAAGTTTCAGAGATCAATCTTTTTGTATAGACTGTTGTTTATAATTTAGTACCATCATGGACTTTCTTATTGTACCTTTCATACACATCCAAGGACTGTACTTTGTTGCATCTTATCAACATCTACATAAATCCATGAAAAAGCATAAAGAAATTAGGTGCATGTATCATTGAAACATCTTAAAGACATACCTTTTGCAGCTTTGTCATTCTTGGATATCTCGAAAACATTATTTTTGCTAGAGTCAACAAGACTTTTGTAGAATTTCTGTGTGCGCTTTCTTGACCTTTTCTCCATTTTGATTTCTTGACTAAGGGCAGATAACTTAGTAAGCAACATTTTACTGTTCTGCTCATCCTGTGAAAGAAATGTAATCCGTGGTTACAAATTTTAACTTTCAGCCCAAGAGTATGTCTTTCCTATCAAGGCAAAAACAAGTAAACAAACTGCAAATACTTTTAATTAGTGATTTTAAAGATTTCAAATGTTTTTGTAGTTTTGGATGACAGTTGAATAAGTTTGAAATAATTTGTCATATTCTAGAAAATATGCTGCGAGAAAAAAAAACAAAAAAAACACAATTCTGCTTTCTTACAAGTCAAAGAAATGTCCCCTTCCTTATTTAGAATGTCAACACTAATTTTGTAAGATGAAAATCAGTAAGGAGTATGATATTGTTATAATACATTTGAAATATTTAAAACATTTCAGGGTTACAAGATTTTGATAACATATGTGAAATAATGTTTGTAGAAAGTAAGTACTTGATTCTAAGATAAATAAGTACAGACAACCAGCCAACAGAGCATAGTTTTTTCACAAAGGTGAAGAAAATCATTACTTTATTCTGACATGAATTCTCACTTTAATCTAAGAATGTTAGAATAAAAACAAGGAACTTACAATATCTTGCATAAATCTCTCCATCTCTGGCGACATACACAACTGTATCATAGCCCAGTGATACACCACATGACCTCTCTTCTCCACGGCAACAGCCTCACCTTCCTTCACAAGGTCAGACTGACTGCTGCTGTGTGAAGACACACTTATCTCCCTTGACAATCCTGTACCCTTGACATTTGACCTTTGTGGACTGGATAATCCATTCACTGTCAAATTGTTCTGGTTTATGTCATTTGCACCTTGTGAAGTATGTCCTTGGCTTGAACTTTGTGTTAATGTTATTTTAGGAGAATCAAAAGAAGCACTTTGACTTGATGGTTTCTGCAAACTCTCTGAATTTTGTAGACTAGGTATAATTTTGTCTACTGAATGTTGCCTGTTTACTGTTGTTGATGGCAAGTTTACTTGACTGGAAGCTTGTACATTATCATGAGATACACTAACTGCATTGGATGGCATATTTATAACATTTCCTTGCGAAGGCTGAGAATTTTCCTGTAATAAATTACTATTAGATGAACTTTTCATTCTATCCAGTTCGTGTTTAGTTTTTATTCTTCTTCTTTTCCCATAATTCTCTGTGTCTGTGGAATCTGAAGTATCAATCTGCTGACTGTCCTTGTTGCCCTTTGACCTCTGGCGGCCTTGCTGACCTTGCAAGGGAGACAAGTGAGGTTGCAATCTGTCATCAACACTTCTTCTTGAGCTCTCATTGGTTTCTGACAAACCTGATGAGTCATCTTCCTGGTTCCCAGCTTGTCTCTGTTGTCTGTGACCTGCTGGTCCTCGGTTGTGACCAGAATTCCCCCTGCAAATATGAAAGTTAAACTGTCAATTACGAAACAAAAAAAAATATGAACCAGTCATCAGTAACCAATAAATACAATTTTGGGTAAAGTTTAACATGGTTGTACCCAGGGAAGAGTCAGAAATTGTATAAACAAGTTTCCTCATTGCTATTAAATATCAGGTTTTAATTTTAGATCAACAGTGTCTCACCTGTTACCAGATGGTGGGCGTCCACTATTCACAGCAGCATACAGGTTCTTCAGTAACTCATCATTCCAGTAGATATCACTGTATTTCTCACTGATGGCACTCTTGAAAGTTTCCCATTTCAAAACACCAAGTGATGATATGTATTCAGCTTTATAAAAAAAGGTCTTTATTACAATAAAATGAAAAATAAACTCATCTATGCAGATCTGAACTTCTTTAAAAGACAGAAGTATTTCCTAATTCATAAAGTGTTTCTTTAATACATGAAAAGAACAACAGCAACAACAACCTCTAAGCATCAAACACAAGCTAGTTTCTTAACATCAGTTATTACAGAGAAAATGCCTTGTAAATTGAACCAGTACCAGCATCAGTATATATTCAGCAAAAATCTGGAAATTGTTCTTTCAGCAATGGACATATGCTGGTTTTCAGTTAATTGGAGCATAACGAGTACCCAACTCAGTGGTGTTTAACTCCCTTGAATTAACTCAAACTACTACTATATATTGTACAAACTCTGTTATTTTCAAAAGTATGTTTTATGTCAAAACTTTCCAACACCATCACAATATTTATTCCACATGTTATGCCAATATATCCATAAAAAAAATCAGTAGAAACAATTTTCATTATCACTACAATTGAAGAAATACTGTCCCATTTAGGACATGAAACTGGAAAACCTTCAAATTACCCTTTAAGGTACTTGTATATGTCATTTTAAACGAAATAAAATGAACAAACAAACTCTTGCTTAACATTATATCAAACCTGTTAAATATTTTCCCAGAGCACTTACCAATAGCTAAATCTTCAACACCATTTTCCATGTAACCATCAAATGCAAACTCTTCTCTAAGGAGGTGAACAATTTTACCCAGAATTCTTTGCTGTTTTCCATTTCCATTACTGTTAAGTAACCTATCCATAAGAGTTGTGTCTGAGCCGGGCCCATTCCCTCGAAATATCCCATGGTTCATCCCTGCGATTCCACTATCATGTGGTGAAGGTGACGGAGATGAGGCAGTTGAGTTCACAGTCTGTCTATGCAAGTCGTCTGGAGATCGGTATTGGGGAGCTCCATCTGGGTGGGAATATCCAGTCATTTGAGGATTCCTGTATGATTTTGCATTTAACATTGAATCATCATAAACAAAACCTGTAGAAAGTGTTTTTGGAAATGAAAGACTAGAAAAAGAACCATGCTTGTGAAATCTCTCACTGTCAGAATGAAACTGAGGCTCTGAATAATCTAAAGCATGATCAGACTTCCATTTATGTAATCCATTTATTTCTCTAGGAAAATTTAATAAATTAGATGGCGAAGGACGGCCTAAGTTTTTGGCACGCAAGTTTGCGGTCTTTTGCACTAAGTCTTTTGCAGTTCTTCCATGAGGAACTTTGCCTCGCGACCCTGTGGGGTCAGATATTGCACTTTGATTACTCATATCACTTTGATTATGTAAAGCTTTGGGTGACATATCTGGACTATTAATATCTTTCAACACAGAACTAGATCCAGTTGGGGAGGTAAAGTCTCGTGCACTATGTACACTTCCACTGTTACTATGGACACTTTGGGGTCTCATGGGAAGAACAGGTACAAGTTGTAAATATCCAGTGACAGGATCCTGCTGAAACTGGAACTGAGGCAGCCCTGGGAAAACATTACCACCATACTGCATTCCTGGCAAAGTCATTGTCTGCCCTAACAACTGAGAATGGTATTGTGATGGAATATTTAAATTTTGCAATGTCTGACCTTGACCTAAACTTGCTTGAGCAGATGTCACTGTCATGTCAAGGTCACCAGTATTTTTAGGCTGGTTCTCAGTTTTTGTAGAAGTCTCTCCCTGGTGTAAATGATTTTGCAGGACCCCAGCTATAGCTGAGGCTAGGGAGTTAGTGTCAGGGATATTTCCCTGTTTTTGTATCTCTTTTAACAAAGCATCCAGGGCCCCACTTGAGCCCCTCCTTTTCCCTGATCTTTCCCCACTTCTTGAGCTGGACTTCTTTGGTGTAGGTGGCAAGGATTTCTTATTTGGTGTTGAGCTCTTACTGTCTTTAGATGAATCTGGCACTTTATCCTCATTTTCTATTTCTTTAGCCATGGAAGGCTGTTGTTTATGTTTCATTAGATTTTTCTTTAATTCCTTCAATTTTTTCACTACCTCTTTCTCCTTATCTGTATTTGGATCTGGACTCACTTTTTTCTGAGTGGTCTGTGGTGTGGATTTGGCTGCAGGTTTTTCTTTGGAACTATTAGCCTTCTCTTCCTGTATAGCAGCAGGCTTTTCACTGGCTGATGTCTGCTGCAATATGATTGGTTTAAAATGAGTTGCAGGTGAAGAGAAAGCACTAGGTATTCTGGGTTCTGGGATGACATTTTCCTTATTTGGACTTGGTTTCTTAGGTATTGGACAGAAAGCCCCTCCCAAAGCTCCACCCACAGGGGCTGGCTTTACTGGCTGGAAGGAGGAGCCACCTGCAGGTTTGAATGCAGAAGGTGGGCTTTGTTTTTGTGCTGTCTCTGATTTTGAAGCGCTTTCCAACTGCGGTCTTTGCTTGCTTTCTTCCTTTTCATTCTGAAAAAAAAGATTCAAGGAAATTATTCAGTATTATAATTTCATTCTGAAAGCAAAATGTAATTTGCATCAATTTTACCTTTAATGTATCTTACTTCTATTCATTAACACATACTTAGTAACTAATAAAAAAAGGCAAAATGATATCTAAGTACAAAATTGAAATTAAATATCTATACCATTTTGAAAAAACAAAACAGCATAGTGTTACATAAAAATGATTAAAAAGATAATAGTTCTGACTTCTTGAATAATTAAGAACCTCTAAATGTTCAAAATAAATATAGTTTCATCAAGTGTAGCCCTAAAACATATTGAAATTCCTTAGTTTTGTCAAGTGTTGCCCCTTAAGTATGTTCAAAGTCATTTTGTCAAGTGTTGCCCCTTAAACATGTTCAAAGTCCTTAGTTTTGAGTTACACAAGTGTTTAAACAGCAAAAGCTTCAGGAGATTTCATTACAGTTTCCAAACATTATACATTACCATGGCAACAGAAGCCTCCTGAAAAAGTTTTGCACAAACACTGTCTGAGCTTGCCCCATTACTATGCTCATTACATATCTGAAAGAAATAAACCTACAATGTACTTATGACTGGTGTCATTAAATATGAAATGACATTTACAATATATCTATGGGTGTTTATAAATTAGTTCTCAGTAATGATTTATATCCTAGAAAATGATTTAATCTTATTTTTAATTGTCCTGTCTTTCCAAATACGGTTTGATATTTTGTGGTGGCTATGCTGTGTGACTTTATATTAACTTGCTATTCCTTTAGTAAGCTAAGAAATATCCTCCACATTAGCTTGAATTTGAACCTCCTTGTTTTATATCAAACTGATATCAACCTCACTCAATCCCACTCATCCTGAGTTCAAACTCAGACTTAACTGTTAAATGCAAAAATTCAATTAGGATTCTAACCCCAAATTGGACTCAAACCAGAAACGTACTGATCAACTTCATTTAGACACTTAAAAAAGCTTAACATAGTTTCAACAGTAAAATGACAAAACGTTTCTCTATACTTACCTTTGCAATATCAACAAGTTCTGGACGTTTGATTGGGTTACTGTCAGCGAGATACTGTAAAAGGTCTTTAAGATCTGAACTGACACTCATAGACGATACTGATGCATATTTCTTTCCCGCAGCGCACCTCAATGTCACACTCAAACCAAACAGACATGTCTGTAACATATAAAACAAGAGGGCCATGATGGCCCTGGATCGCTCACCTGAGTACTTTGGCTGTAGGTTTGCTGTTAAGCAGTATTTCATTTTTTAATTGAAAATATATAAGTGCCTACAAACCAAATATGTAAAATATCAGTCAATAAATAAAGGCTATATGACAGAAAGTAGAAATATCTATTATAAGCTATGGTGACCTTGACCTTGACCCAGTGACCTCAAACCCTACCCATGGGTAGAGGTCCATGCAAGGAACCTATATACTGAATATCAAAGATATTGGTCTATAACCGAAGGCTTTATGAGGTACAGTAGATAAATCTATTTTCAACCTCCGTGACCTTTAACCTAATCCAATAATTTGAAAAAGCTTGATAAAGCTTGCTTCATGCCAAATTTTAAAATTCAAGGCCTTGTGGTTTCAGACAAGAAGATTTTTAAAGATTTCCTTTTTAACATATTAAGGGCCCCCGGGGCGGGGCAAATTTTGACCCAAGAGCCAACATTTAAACAATATTGGTAAAGGTTCTTTACACAATACTCCACACCAAATATCTAAGGTCTAGTCCTATTAGTTTTGGAGAAAAATGATTTTTCATGTTTTTCCTATATAACTATATGTAAAACAAGAGAACCCTGGGGCGTGGCCAATTTTGACCCAGGGGACATAATTTGAACAAACTTGGTAGACATCCACTAGACAATGCTACATACCAAATATCAAAGCTGTAGGCATTGTGGTTTCTGAGAAGAAGATTTTTCAAGATTTCCTTTTTTACATATTAAGGGCCCCCAGGGCAGGGCCAATTTTGACCCCAGGGCCAACATATAAACAATACTGGTAAAGGTTCTTTACACAATACTCCACACCAAATATCTAAGGTCTAGTCCTATTAGTTTTGGAGAAAAATGATTTTTCATGTTTTTCCTATATAACTATATGTAAACCAAGAGAACCCTGGGGCGTGGCCAATTTTGACCCAGGGGACATAATTTGAACAAACTTGGTAGACATCCACTACACAATGCTACATACCAAATATCAAAGCTGTAGGCACTGTGGTTTCTGAGAAGAAGATTTTTAAAGATTTCCTATATAAGTCTATGTAAAAGGAAGTGACCCCTGGGACGGGGCCAATTTTGACCCCAGGGAAATAATTTGAATAATTTTTGTAGAGTTCCATTAGAGGGTGCTAAATGCCAAATATGTAAGCTCTAGGCCTTGTGGTTTCAGACAAGAAGATTTTCAAAGTTTTTCCTTTAAGTTGCCATAGCAACCAGAGTTCTGCATGGAATCAAATTCTTTGAACAATTTTGGTAGAGCTTCATGCAAGGAACATTAATTTTCTGTGAAGTTTTGTTGAAATTGGCCCAGTGGTTTAGGAGGAGATGTTCTTTAAAACAAAAGTTTACGCACGGACGCACACACGCACGCACGCACCGACGACGGACGACGGACATTGACTGATCACAATACCTCACCTTGTGCACTACGTGCACAGGTGAGCTAAAAAATGATAATGTGAAAATAAAGAACAAAACAAACATTTCTTGTTACTTGTTACTTTTAAAACATTACTTTTGATAACTGGAAGCTTTGTGTAAATTGTAACTTTTTCTCAGGTCACATTACCTTGACTGATACAGTTACAGTATTTGTGTCTGCCCTTATAAAATGAGTGACTTACCAACAGAGAGATTCATTGGTATACCATGTAATCACACTGGTATGAACTGGTACCAATATTATAAACATCTTACTAAAATTTGCAATTATGTCATTTTAATGATTATAGGGCTTTGTTTTTCAACAAACCTTTTCTGACAGCTCCCCTTTCTTTTGTAGTTCAGGGGCCATGAAGATAACTTCAAGGGGTTTTTCCTCGGGAATGGCTTTGAAAGACACATTTCCAGATTCTCGTATAACCAGGGTGTCTGGGGACAGGTACGCAGCTGAAAGGGGAACCAGCAATATTTACCTAGTATAACACATATAACTTTGAATGTTCCAAGAACAGTAACTGTATATAATTAAAAAATGTTCAGTGACTACATTATAGCAAATTGGTAATCTTAATTAACTAAAAGGGTTATTAAAATTATGTTCATAACAAAAAACATTCCTATTCAATGAAAGTATATTTCAATGTTTATCTGAAATTTGATAAAAAAAAGATATTAGTATTGAAATATTTAGGTGGAACAAGATTTCCAAATGTGCCAAGTTTTCACACAGCACAGCTCAAATGTAAAGCTTACGTAGATGCTTCTTTTTCCTTTGTAGTGCAGCAGTCCCTTCTTTACAAAGGGCCCATAACTCTGACTCAGTGAGGTTCCTTTCTAAGGCATCCAAGATGTCAGACACTGTCAACCCCTACAAAGATCATAAGAAAATTATAGAAAACAGAAAGAGCAATTACATGTGTTGAACACTGTATTATAAACACTTTTTATAATTCAAATGTAAACCTTTTTTAAGGTTTAAGGTTTGTTAACTTATGGATACGTGACTGAACTATTTATTCATGAGTAATAAGCCTTTTCTTAGATCTCAAATGGAAAAAAATCATCAATAAACATGAGATTTATTCTCAACTTATATTTGATTGTATTGGAGAGTAACATAACTACAAGTGTTTTTTCCAGTAACAGTTCGCTATGGAATGTTATTTAGGTAAAAATCACACAATGCCTACATACTGTTACAGTTTATTCACTGACACTGCTGTAGTGCTTATGGGTACAGTCATTATGCGTGCTGGCACTTTCATCACGCTTGTTGACAATGATACCATGCTTGCTGGAAGTTACAACTTGTATGTTTTTTAGGTCATGATGCCTGTATCATATTTTCATTTGACTGAATGACAGGTCAATGTATTGTAATGGTATATTTTGTCATGCTGTGGCTATCTTGGTTCATTTGTAATGCATTCAAAAAGAAAATACAGGATGTGATCAACCAATACAGAATATGTCATCAGGCACCAGGCAAAACAAAAGTAAGCATAATGTCAGTTCAAAATTACAAGTCACATTTTGACAACAGGTGGTGCCATGTTCAAGTAGTCGTGATTTTCCGTAATTTGTATGAAATAATTTTATTGAGAATATCTGAACATGTATATAGATCTAACAATAGTTGTAGGCCAGTGATTTCTCTTATCTTTCGTGAAAACTACAAATGTGCGCCCCCTGGTATCAAAATGTGATGTGCAATTTTGCAACTGACATTATGCTAACTTTCAACTTGCTTAGTGGCTGATTACATATTTCATACTGTGTGGTCACAACGTATTTTTTGTTCTCGGAGTATTGTAACAGAGCAATGTTGAAATATCAGTGCTGATATACAATCCCGACATGTTGAAATATATCATTACGCTACACTGAACTGTCATTCAGCCAAATTAAATTATGATATAGACATCAGGGTCTAAACAGCATACAACTTCCAGCAATCGTAAGTATTATTGTCAACAAGCGTGGTGAAGGCATGCATAAGGACTATACCAGCACAAAAGCATTGTCAATGAGTAAATTGTAACAGTAAGCAAGCATTGTATAATTTTTACCTAAATAACATTCCATAGTTTGCCCATATGACCTACATCCCTTAAGGAGTTGATTTCCTCTAGTGAGATTGTGGGGGATAGGAAAGGAGATGTGGCCGAGGGGTTAGAGCATCAGACTCCTGATCTGGGGGTTGTAGGTTTGAATCTCATCAGGTCTGAGATTACCAAGGGCCTTTCCACATTCCATACTTTCAGTGCAAGTTGAATCAACAGGATTAATGTTAAAATTCTAAGAACTTTTTCCAAACTGATGTAAAATAAATCAATGTCTATACATCTGTGGGTTAGACATTAAAAGTATATATAAGAATAAGAAGTGCAAGATACAGCAGGCATCCCATTCCTGAGACACCTCTGGCTCTTTTATATGCTCAATACAAGTATCCTCAGTTTAAAGTCACAGCCGAAAGACAATCTAAGTGTAGAGGGGTATCTAACTCCTGACCCAAGCAATCATCATATCTTGAAAGATTAAGTGCTTAGTCCCTTAAACCCCTTTTTCTCATGTACATGGTACACATAAGCTTCAATCACAGCAGCCCTCTCTCCTTATAATTTTTTTTTTTTCAATAAGAACCTATCTCTTTAACAAGCCTTACATAATTTACCCTGCTTCTTTTAAAATTGTAAGATGAAAGGTTGTCAAAGACTTAATCTAAATGACAGCTATTATCACCAAATAAAATCTGCAAATAAACTCTCCCTATGTACAAATAAAGGATTTCTTACAGAACAAGGAAAGAAGTTGGTTTGTGATTTAAACCATTTTGAATACACTGAAATAATTTACTGCTTTATTATCCATTACTCTTTTACAAAACAAGACAATCAAGTTTTTCAGCGCATTGCGAAGATTTTGCTTTTGTTCATGAAATAATTGCACTCTGAAAATATAATTACCATTAACCTAAGACCTAAAATAGCACAGATTCAAAACTCCTTTATAAGCCAAAGGAATACACTGTTTAATAACGTGGTAAGTCAACATTTTGTCCAAAGACTATAAAATGACTTGTAAAAATCCTAACTTAAAAGCAAATTTACAGTAAGTCCTGCATCATAAAATTTGCACTCTGATGTCTTCAATCTATGAAATATATGACCATTGATTAGACCACTGTATTTTGCTAGAATCAATTCATTCCATACTGCAGGAAAAAAGATTTTTCCTTGCAAAAGTATGACATCTCTGAAATCAAAATATAAATTTCAGGAATGCAGAAAAACAACTTTTTTTTAAAAATATGAATAGTGACAGCATGTGGTAAAAGATCCCATTTTTGTTAACAAATCATATTTTAAACTTGAGGAAAAAGAAAAGAAAATGTATTAATGGAGCCTGTTAACTGATTTACACTTTCATATAATTTTTTTTTTCTAAAGGCCACAACATTTTGTTCAAAGATATTTGATCTAAATTACTGATTTAATTTACCTTTAAAGAACATTCAATTCTTGAAATAAAGATAAAACGTAATTCAAGTTCCCCCTCCCACCTCTCACACATATTTACCTGTTTTCTTTTATTCCTTCTACTTTTACTGCTACCATTCTCAGCCATAGTGTCCGTTTTGTCTTTACCAATGCCAGTTAATTCAACAGACTGTTTCTCAGCCATTTTGGAAGCACTTTTAACATCCTTAGTGGTTTTATCGTCATATTTCAAATACGTAATATTTTGATTATTATCCCTTGTAATTTCCTTCTTACTTGAACTAGACCCGCTAGTTTTTCCTTCATTTGATTTTAAATCTGTTCTTACCAAATGTTCACTTTCACCATTTGTCAAGTTTTTATTTTTGTCTTGCATATTTTTATCTGAATCTTTTCTGCTCTGGTCCGATTCACTTTCACTAAATAATTCTGACACCACTAATTCACTGTCTTGAGATTTCTTTGACGGATTTCCGTTAACCACATTAGTTGTCTTTCCTGTTATATTAAAGCTGATGTCTGGTTTCTTTGGCAATGCAGGTTTTTGTTTATTTCTCATATTTGACATATCAGAATTTTCAGTCTGTTTGGAAGATTCATTACTACCGAGGGCAGAACCAGATGACGATTGTTTTCTTTGTTTCCGATTCATGTCTGGTTCTTCGCTTACTGGCAAGGAGTCATCATGAGATTCTGTGGTTTCTGTAACAATTACAGTCCCTTGTTCTGAAAACAATGTATCTTGTTCTGACAGCACAGTTTCTTGTTCAGATAACACTGTCTCTTGTTCCGACAATGGTAGAGATTCGGCCTGAGATATGTCATCGGTTAAATCCGGAATGTCATCACAACATGTAGCATCAGCTTGCTCTGACTGCACAAAAGAATCGGCATGTGAAAAATCTTCCGGTGACACCCCACCATCTGTGGCGTAACTTGCAGTTGCTAGTGTATTGTCTTCAAAATTATCTATAAATTAAGAAAAATATTTATTTATTAACACCTTAAATATCTTTTCACTTCTATGAAACCCCTTATAATTTTATCATACCAAAACAGTTTTTTTTCATAAATTATTAAGTACAAGAAAAACTTTACAGCTTTGTTTCTTCCAGTCCAAACCAGAAATAAATGTGAGAACAAAAAAAAAAATCAATATAAATAATTTGCATAGTGTGAAATCTAACTATTTAACACATTCTGAAGGTATTCAAGACTTAAGATAATTGCAGCTGTAATTATGTAGTTAAACTGTGTCATTTTGATCTTTTTTTCCCTGCCTTTATTTCAATAATCCCCCATGGAATATAGCCAAAGGGACATAGTTTAAATTTGATTATCGGTTATAATATTTTGACTGGATATAATCCAAACAGCAAAGAAAATAGTTGGAACCAGGATATACAAAGTTAATGTTAGGTGTTCAAGTACAACATAACTCCAGATGGACAAACTGGAAGAATTTACTTTGGTTCAATATGTTTTTACAGATCTGTAAAAACACATTTTGACCTGAACATATGTCTATAATTGTACAATATTAAACATCAAACTCTTATAGCATTACCTGTTTAAACAAATTCAGAATTCGCATGCATTAAAATAAATCAAATTATATTTAACTGCAATAAATCTTTAGTTAAATAAATTGTAAACGCAATGTTCAGCAAAACCATTCCTCTGCCATTTGTTTATTAAGTGGTATTTTTTATATTAGTGTAACACAGTTTGTTCTTTGTCTGTCTATATTTCTGATATATCGTGCAGGTATACCCAATCATATTTTTTACACTCATGGTATGAATTATTTACAGCAATATTTTTCAACTATACTATTACACTGCACACTTGGACTAGGTGCCCTTGTACATGTATATACATTGCATACACTTGAAAAAATCATGCTGTAAATAAGTGTAAATTACTTCAAACATTCTTATTTCATGGTTTCATGTTAATTTATCTTCTTGAATACTAATTACTTGTGTATGTATATGAATGTTTTAGCATTTTTTCCCTGTTCTGTAAAGACCTTTTTTGTCTTTTATATTACACCACATGCTAATTTACATAAGTTTTATTACAACATTGTGTTATACTGATAAACAGTCTACACAAATATTTAGAACTAAGTCCTTTCTTTCCTACATTACTAAATAACACAACATAGTGTCCCTGCATGGACTCCATACACTGCTGTAGTTTCTGAATGGAAGAACCCACTATAAATTTAGGGAAATGTCTGAAAGACATAACATGCCCTCACGGGACTCCATACACTATTGTAGTTTCTTTAATGACTACCAATAACACTAGAACCTGTTCTATATCTAGGAAATTTCTAACAGAGTTTAAGGCCTCTGTTAGTGATATGTAAAGTCTGAAAACTGTATACAAACACTCCCTCCCCCTACAAAGGGTTATCCAGTTCTACCACTCCCTCCATTAACATGACAGCCATTTTTACAGGTCTGTCATCTAGCTTTAAAAATTAATAAAAAATAAATTTTTTCTCTTATTACAATTTGTGCAATTTTTTTTTATCAATCTATAATGGTGCAATGAAGCTTTTCATTCCTACAATTGTGCGTGGTTTTAAACCAGTACTTTTCCCTCTTAGTAAGATATATTGACAATAATTATCCCAGGAAACTGGCTTTATTTCTACTCACAGTAACATCTGCATAAATCAATTGCACAACAATTTACGAGACAGAAATAGAGCCAATTTCTCCTTAAAACAGAAACTATGAGGAAAGGGCATAACACATGCAATTAGTAAACTTGTGGATCTGAAAGCTTCCAGTTTTAACATTCAATAATATTGGCTACTTCTCTCTGCATTTCTGACCATTTGATCACTCTAGAAACAAGTCTGGTTAAATCTTTAAATGACACACTGAACCAAAATATGACTGTCTTATATGCAATTAAATGGACAAAGAATACCACAATCTGTATTCCAGTTCTTTAAAATAAAATTTGGCATTCAAATTACCGATGTCTTTAGTACATGTGTAGTGCTTTTTCTAAATGAAAACGAAGAATTAATTTGACCTCATAGTTTAACTAAATATGATTACAATGATGACATTATCCCAAATCCCAACATCTTGTTACAACATATATTATATATCTGTTAGTTAATACAAAAGTTTATCCACCGTGTATTAAGCACGGAACATGCATGCATACTTAAAACATGATCTGGGGTACTTGTATCCGAGGCAACATCGTAAAAATTACTCATGGTACCCCCTTTCCAGTAAAAGTTCTCTACCATGACTGTAAAAGTGTGAAATGAAAATATAACCTTGATATTACCAGGTTATGAACATATATCTGTCTGTGAAAAAAATTAGTCTAAAACTGCATTAAATATCAAACTAGTGTTCAAAACTTGGCAATAAATACAATCGAAAGGCGATCCAATAAAATGGGAAACGAAACTTTGATGTCCCTAAAAAATAGTACTGTTCCTGTCAGATGGAAAGTGGGACACAATTAAAAAGTGTGATTCTAATGAGTGAATTTTTACCAACTCAAAGAATCGTATTTCGACTGTATTTATAAACTAATCTATGACTTGCACATATTAAGCATTTGTGATATTAATATGACTGAATCATGACAATGGCATCAAATTACGTTTATTTCGTCACTACACAAACTTTCAATTTCTATTTAGGATCTTGCCTTTAATCCATACAAAGGGCAAAACCACCAAAGCTATCACCTCTTTTTAAAGGTCAAAATTTCTATTACTATACCGCAATAGATGATTTCACGGTGTGACTTCTTCATATCTAAATAACATTCTTATAAAGGAATCACTCTTTGACTTTAAATAAACATGGTTATACTGTGCAGATTTTGATGAAACATGGCTGTTAAAATTTGAGATTAAGTTCAATGGCCAACTTGTTAACAGACAATAGCTGTGATGACCTAAAATTTACAGGGTCATACAATTAGAAGGTTCACAGCAAACTCTTGGTATGGATAAATATCGCATATAATGTATGAGAAAATGTCCGATGTTCACAAGTGTCTACATATATAAGCTATCACCAATATTCAAAATCAAATTCAACCTTATGACCTAAAATAGTGTCAATATTTAAAACCTATCAATATTTGGCAACTACCTGGACTTGTAGCTATGCCAAATAAAATAATTACAGAGATATCATCTAGTCAGCAAAGTTTCAAAACATAACTGTCATCATTTATTGTTTCGGCCAATTGTTTTCAATTATCAATAATGATTAACATTCTAAAAACAGTCTCAAACATAATTAAGCTTATCTTTTAAAATTTGCCAAATGAAATGTTTCAATATATTGTATATTTCCTCTTTCTTCAATATGACAGAAAATTAATCTGGACACTCTTTTATTTTTGGAGGCATTTCTGAAGGCTCCACTTACATATTTGCATGAACTGAAGGAGATTAAACTAATGCTGCATTTAAATATTAATTTCCAAAAGCAATTTTACACAGATTTCAAAATACAGTCATTTCTTATTCAGTCCACTACATTTTAAATCAACATTATCTCATATATTCTCCTCCTATCTCATTTCAGTAGAAGATTATAAGCTCACACATTAGTCCCAACATTTAATTTTAATAATGTACCTTCTTGCGGCAGACCAAAACCAACAATGGCTGCAATGCCACAACACACTTCCTGTGAAGACTGTCCACACAACTGCTCCTCACAAAGTATTATTGTAGATTCTAGATCAGGTCGACTGGTTGTGTCATCTGCTGTCATGCGACCCAACAGTTCCCGTAACTCTGCCGAGACTGTTTCTGTGGTGTGTTCAACATTGTACTCAGCAGCATACAGAAGGGTCATACCCAGGGAGAACAGGTGGGCCTGAAAACAGATTTAAAATGTCGGTCATTTCATTGCTGAATAGCTCAATAGTGATAAAATGAACTTTTCTTAATCTTATGAACAAACTGGGGACAGAATGATGGACAAATATAATTATGAACTGTGAAATCATATATACAGAGCATAGATGATGGTTTTAATGCACATGCCCATTTCCCAAACTTTTATTTTTCATTTTTGCAGAAGTGTAACAGAATGTCATTACAGCTGAAAGCATTGCTGAAACACAAAAATTAAACCAGATTATCTTTCAGTGCATTTCATGTAATTCAAGCCAAGTAATCTACTAGAACCTAATTAACACTAGTTTTTTTGACACCTTAATTCATTTTTTATGTACCGTATCAAAAAGCACAATAGACATGGATCAAAAAGTTAGGTTATGATTCTTGAAAGTAACACTAGTTGTCATTGTTTTGTAGTAAGTTTAAGTTAACATGGGTGTAGGTACATTTTCCTTTTTAGTATTATTTTACATACTAAGTTTTATCTGTTATTTCTTATTGTTACTTTTCTTTCAGAACAGGCGATCCCTTTACCCTTTGCACATGTGTCTAGCTACTATCAACAAATCACAATAAAAACAGTCCTAATTTGAACTGCGTCTTATTTATGTATTGACAATTTTCGTTTTGAAATGTTTCTGTACAGAAAACCCTTGCAATGAACAGAATAACCTTGACAATGTTCAAAAGAACCTTGACAACAGAAACATCTATAGCCCAGTACTTTTTTTTCAGATTTCAGAGAAACTTGGGCAGTATAAGACGTATAGGGACAGTTAAACCACTAGATAAAACAGTGACAAGATACATGTACAAGCATGGTCTCCCAGCCTCAAAAAGACAGGATAACAGGCATTATAAAATAACAAGTTGTATAATTTAGGTTTCTAGATTATAAAAGTGTCCTTTTTTTGTTTTTAACTTTGTGCATTCATTTGTTCTGTTCATTATCCTTCAGTGTTTCCTAAGATGGTGAAGTTCTAGACCACTTTCCTCTCTGATAAACTTCCGACTTTCTTATACAAAGGGTCAGAGTAGGACTAAGGAATAGGGTCCTGAACCCATAAGACTTCTTACGGATCGAGCATGCAAGGCTTCTTTATTTCTAGCTACAGTTGTAAATACCTTCTAAATATTGTATTGTTTTCAGGCCCAGGGTAAGTTACATAAAACCTGTTTAAAAGTACAGGTAACATTTTCTGTTTGTTCATAGGGGGCCTAAGTCTGATTTATCCATCCCAACTTATTGTACATTACACCTTTAAAACAAATTTCAGTCACCCGCAAAGCACAATGTAATGCATTATACTATCTACAACTAAATTATCATTTAAATTTTACGCGTTAAGTAAGCTTCTTTCATTCAACTTGTTTGTTTATTACAACATTCTGTCATACAATTGCAAGCCAGTACCATTTTATTAATATGTAGCATTATTAAAATCAGAAATTTAATCTTTACTCAAGCAGAATTCATTTTATCATCAAATCTGAACCCCTTGTTAGCATAGAAAAGAGCCAATTAAACTGTATTATCAAAGTTTGCAATCACAAATTTTAAATATTTATTACCACTTTTGGTGTGAGAGTAAGCATTAACAATACTACAGATTTATAACTTTACCAGGGTTTATCAAATTCTGTAATAATTTAGCAGTTAAAACCTCCTATAAATTGGAACAGAATTAATACAAATGTTAATGCTTAAGTGAAGTATTTTATAAAGGTGTTTTATTATAAAATGTTAAACAAAGGTTTCTGATAATATGATTTCTTCTCTTACACTTGCCAAATTAAAATACACACCTTACAAAATTTAAGTTCAAACAGACCCTTCTGTGGCCATGACCTTAGTTTTATGGAAACTGATACGTATATGAGTAAATGGTTAGTTAGTGTTACTGCATGTGACAAGCCCTGTCCAAGGACAGATAGCTTTTATGCGATGCAAAAACTGTTGTGCACAAGACAAATGCTGTCATGATGAATACATATGGCAGTTCCACAGAAAATCCATGTCAAATTTTGTTTTCTGACGAATTCTGCCACACAAAATTTGACAGCATACCACCCAGGCAGCCAAAAAATCACACATCCATTCCTTGATACTGTCTTTACACTTGACTATGGTATAATAATGCCAGACATTCACATAATTCCACCTCACTGAATGACCACCAAGAAAAATTCCACACCAGACAAATATATCATTATCAAATTAACAAGTGGAGCCCAAGGGAGGCAAACTCACAACTTTATGATTATAAACAAAATTTCTTCTACTTATTCCTCTGTGGACTACAGACATTGGTCAAAGGAAAAACAACAGAGCAATAGAGATCTTGGAAGTATATGACAACATGTGACATATCTTACACTGGGGCATCCTCGGTAACCCATGCGTACTTGTTAGGTATACACTTCATTCGCACTGGGTGATGAGTGTAGTTCACCAAAATCAGTACCCGTGGGTTCCGACGAAGACACTGGGGTGGACAAAAATTAGCCTGATCCGATATGCAAGAAAATTCATTATACTTCAAAAATTAATACTGGTATCTTTTATACAAAATCAGTTAAACTGATTTCTCAGGTCATACTTCTCGGAAAGGCTGAAGCAGATAACCATCTATCAGTATCTCTTACCTTGTAACTGTTTCCATTCTGGCTGTATTCAGGGGGAAGATATATTGGTTCTGGGTCTGTAAAAATAGAATAACAGAAGACATGACCTACTTTCAGGATCTATAGACAGAAAATGAAGAAACGAGATCTGTAATAGATTAATTTTAATTTTTATTACATTACTAACTTTCATACAGTCAACTGTTTATTTTTTTCTAACAATTTACTAAGGGGAAATACTCTGTTCTATTTTGTATCAATCGAAACATTTAGTCTTTACCTCTTTATAATTTAACATTTTATATTTTCTAAGCATCAGATAATTATGATGTCAACCTGAAGTTTGTTGTTTAAAAATGTATACATTCGATAATTTTATTTGGAACTGTAAGTGGCCATTCTCTACATTTTTATCTCACTCCCCCACCCACCAGATTTCATGATTTTGAAACAATTACATGTGCAGATCCCATATGCTCTTCTATAATTTATATAAAGATAACAAGATGCTATTTAATGAATTTATAATTGCTTTTCTTTTCATCTATTTCTTTTAAATATTCTTTTCAGCATTTCCTTTCATTTAGTGTGCATTACTATAATAAATCATTCATTTTAAATTACCACCTCTATTGTATAAGCAATAAAATAATTTCCTTGCATGCTAAAAGCAAATTTCTGTAGTAAAAAGATCAAAGGAAAATTACAACTGCTACCATTTGCAATTTCTATACCCAGATAAAGGTAAATAACTTTCAAATTTGACCAAAATGTTTACATAAATGCTTCAGTTGTGATAAATCATTTTACAATAAAATTGTCTGCTTCTTTAAAGTAGCTTTGTACCAGTGAATTTGTAAAATAAATAACTGTCCCACTTTTACATGATCAATACACTGCTATGACCTTAACAGAAAAAAAAAATAAAATAAAAAATGCACTCTGAGAAATTTTGTGTGTATTATCTAATAAATATTCAACAGTTGGAATGTCTTTCTTTATATCAGTTTATTTGTAAAATTACATTTTTTTGTAAAAATAAATTTTGCACGTGTGTGTGTAGAATTACATTTTTTTGTGAAACTACATTTTTGTGTGTAAAACTACATTTTTGAATTAATTGTTTTTAAATAAAAAAATTACATTTAAAAATAAAATTGCATTCTTTTTCGTATAAAAAAATGCATTCTTTTTTTTATGAAAACATCTTTGTAAAATAACATTTTTTTCTGTTAAAGAGCATCTTTCATTCCTAGCAAAAAGTACAGAAGGGGCAAAAAAGTACTTTTGTAATACCATACATGGTAATTTTGTTCCATCACAACTCGTTTGATCATGTTTCAACTGTTTATATCTTATTTGAACTTCATAATAAGTCAGCCTAAAATCCCACTTAAACCAATCTTCTTAAAGAATTACTCTATCCTGACAATGCATGTAAAATTACACGCACAGTCATAAAACACCTATTTTTAATATGCCTCCATTAAACAATAACCTTCTCTATCATGCAGTCTTTTTACTTAATAAAAACTGTCAAATTCACACAAAAAATAGATCCATAAGCAGATTTTATAAAACACATAATCTATAAGATTGTTGTACATTCGACTATTGACATCTTTCAATTGTATTAATGATAATAATATTATGTATATTAACTCAAATTTTGTAAAAAGCTCAATTTGCAATCAATAGAAAGACTATTTTGTAAATTTAGGTAAAAGAATGGACCATTGTATATCTGAGTATGTATGGTATAAAACAGACCTGCTAATGTAGAAATATTTGATATTTATTATATATTGTAAACAGATACACACAATATTTGAGAAGTTTAGATGAACATGTAACCCAAGTATTAATAATAATGATACGTGCCTCAGCCTACGTATATAGCGTATATAGCGTAACAATATTTATCACCCATCTGAGCTCATGTTTCAGTAAGTTAATATGCTGTGTATTTTTTTGTCATTCACTGTGTTTGTAAATTATAGTAATGTCAACGTACTCTATAAAAAAAAAATCTGAACAAACTGACCAAGAAAGAATAACTTTAACTAATAAACTTTGGTTTATCGACATTTTAATACATTAATGGAAATATCTTTCACATTTCTTTTTCATGCAAATCTTCCATTTTTTAGAAGATTCAAAAGAAATATTCTGATGCAATATGTGCAATGTTGACATTTGTTTCCTAATACAAGAAGGCCTTTTTGGTATTTCTATGTAGTTATTGGTAATTCTACGTAGTTTTTGGTATTTTAATGTTGTTTTTGGTAGTTCTATTTAGTTTTTAGTAATCTTGGGTCAAAGTCCATTAAATATTTTCTAGTGTAAAACAGCCTGGAATGCACATTCAGTTTTTTGCCCATAAAACAAATATTTCCTTGTTTTGTTGAGGAATACATTTCATATAGACTTTCATTCCATTACTATAAATAGCTGTTTACTTTTCAAATGACAAAATATTTGGCAAATCCATTGACAAATTGCTGGAAAAATGTGGTGGGAAACTTCTTGTTGCAAAGTCACACATCTCTAAGTTTGTCATACATCATTTATTTTGCATATTTCAAGGTATTTAAAAGCCTGCCATCTGCTGTACACTTAAAATATTCTACCTGGATATTTTTCACTTTCAAGTTATGTAAAGCCTTATGTGTCCTACATGGCTTATACTTTCTTACACAGGTATTTTTCACTGACAAGAAATATCCTAACATAAGCGCATGACCATCATTCTAAAACATTTCTCACTTTCTTCTGTCTACTATGGCCTAGAAAGCTGTAAATGTTTACTATTGATAAGTTTGAAAAGCACTCAAAAACCTTTCAACCAGATGTTTTGTAAAATTGGGAAAAAAATCTAAACAAAGTTAATGGATTTTATCAAAAAGCATGATTAAATAGAATATGTTCTTTATTCAAATCTTTACTACTGAACTATAATTGAGTTTATTTGTCATTGGTACCTGTTTCCAATATGACATAAAGAGTTTTGTTTACTTCAGGTTGTGGGTGATAGAGCATCAAATTCTACAGACACCCCTGGTTCCTTAACACGAACAACTGTATACAGCACTGATACATGAGACCTTCGTTCACATTTCACTTAGTGGAAGAACAAGAGACTCAACTTGTGACCCCAAATATCAGGTTACCAGTCCAGTGCATTACCACCACACGACTGATCCGCAGAGTTGTTGGTTATTTTTAAATTTCAGTAGTGAGCTATTTAATTACGGCTTCTTGATATAAATAATATAAATAATATTTATGTATTATCAAATGCGATTCAAGATCTCTAAGCAAAAACCTGTAATCATTAGCTCTGTGCATGATAGCTGCATGGTACCATGCCCAAGTGACCATTCCTTCATGCCTTTGACAATGACACCTTAAATCTGGGGAACCAAATATTTCTAAAGAAATTGGTACCTGGCACAACAATATCATACATATCTTGGCTTCCAGTCTGGTCAGTAAAAATTGAAAATAAGATTTTGAATCACAAGAACTTGATACAGGTAAGTGGCCAATACACTCTTGGTTTGTTTTGTTTTTTTCAACTTTTCATGATATGGGTATATATACATACTGGTATCAATAAACTACTTGCTCTATCAAACTGCTTTATAATCAAGAAAAACAAGCCATAAAAGGACATAATTCCTTGTTTAGATATGGTCCATGGGCGTAATCCTCAGTAAATATTCACTGGCCCCACACTTTATATACAACAGCCTGATTTATTTCATTATCTAATCAATATGTTTGATTTGTATACCAATCTTCAATCTTTCAATGTTGCTACCTTTGAAATGAGCCATACTTTACAATATTGTAGGTTTAAATGTTCCTGTAGAATTTCAAGTTTGGGTTTTGGTTTATTGGGGTTTATCACCAGTTTTAACAGCTAAGGCCATATCCCGGTTGTCAATCCTCCTAACCAGTGTTCCAGGATATCCAACCAGTTTACTAACCAATTTCTTTGCAAGTGACTGACTACTTCCTCATTTGCTTCAGAGGTGAGGGACAAATGACCTACAGATGCATTGTCTGAGATCAATTATCATGGAGAAATTTTGCCGGCCCTGAAGAGGATTGAACCAGATCGTCAAGATTGACAATCCGATGCTCTAACGACTGTGCTAGCTGGGCTGAGAATTTAAAGTAACTGACTCCAATAAAACTTTTTTCAATAGACTGGAACTTTAAGCAAATCATTTCTATTTCATGGTATTGTTTCCATTTTATAATAGTAATCTGTAGCATATATTTTGTTCAGCATGCAAAACAGAGATATGACTTTATTTCAAGTGAAGAGTTAATACTTTCTGAATAATGATTAATACAGGTAAATTGAAAGCCATCTGTGGAAGTCTGGACTTGGTGATTAAACCTGTGATCTCTTCAGAGGACCACAGATCTGCTTATGACTTCAGTTTTATCCATTTCATTTAACATTGATTGTTACCAGGGTAACAAGCTGTAGCAACTTATATTTATCCCTCTTGAAGATAGCCTTTTCACATGCAAACAAGTCCTTGTGCCAGAAATGTAGAGTGCATGCAGACAGTACTGGGGACTCTCGCCCCTGGTGAGATTTGAACTTAAATTGTGACCTCTGAATCTGGAGTCAAGGCCTCAGATAGTTCCCTCAACTTCTACTTCTTATGACCTTCAGTGCATAATATCTCAGTTATATTAATTTTGTCATTTTTGTTATCTTAAAATATTAAAATTTGTTGTTCTAATTGTGTCAATCTTAGGCTTAATTAGACTAAGCAAGTTAGAATGCCTTAACTATTATAAGATCTTTATAATTAATGAGCAATGGATTTATCAATGTTTGAAGTCTCTCTGTCAACAAAAGTTTGAATAAATGAATGATTGGTAGATAACTTCATTGAACTACTGTAGTTTTCTATAGTCACAGAGGCCAGTAAGGCAGTAAAAGGTGTGGTTTTAAGTCACTGATCACTTGAAAATCAAAGTTCAAACATTCAACGAGTGCAATGTATTGACCATACTTGAATAAACATATTGGAAGATAACCTTGTCAATATACGGAAATTGTTCATTTGAATTACAATATATTTATCATATGTTCTACAGACCTTCATAAATACATAAACTTTTGTGCAAGTATTTCTTTTCTGAAAAAATATCAATTAATTCTTTATGGGAGTAGGGCCATAGGGGTTGGAGGGGTGTTGGAGTGGGGGTGGGGTATGTAACAGGCTGAAATTTGATGACCTTGATAAATAAAACAGAAAAAGTAGAAAAAATATTTTTCAGTAGGATTCAGCCAGGTGGCTTTGTAACATAGTGATCAATAATATGGCTAAATGACATGGTGGTCATGTGGCTTGCCTAAATTAGAACCAGGTGTAAGTCCCACTCAAGACACCTAGCATTTAAATGAGTCATTAATTTCCAATTTTACATTATTATTTTTGTTTTAAGAATCAACTCATATTTCCTTTCAGTCATATCTATATGGCTTATATTCCTGGGTTATTAAAGTAAGACTTACAATTAGCCGAGAATATATATTTGTCCATCTAGTTAATACAATATTGGATTAACCTATAAATGTGAAAGGACTGTGACAGTTATAGAACCTAACACTTGAATATTAGTAAACTGAAGCTAGAAAACTTTAATGGAAATCTTGTCAGGCTTTATTCAATAATTAAACAGGGCAAAAAGAGATCGAAACTTCTGCTGTCAATTCATTTCTGGTGAAAATACTGGTAGATTTTCAGTCTTACTGGTGTGATTAAGACTCAGATGAGAATGACGGGAGACAATATCAGCTGACCCTACCTCCTCACTTTTCACAGGAAATCATGTTTTTCAACTTTTTCTTTTCAATAAACTAACTGCAAAACATTCTGAAACAAAATTTTTTGAAAAAACAAAAAACAAAAACAGCTGATCTGCTGAAGATTCTCAACCCTGTTAAAAAAAAATTCAGAAAAAAAAATTCTGGAAAAAAAACAAAAAAAAAACAAAAACAACATAGGTGCAAACTATTTTTAAGTAATTGGCAATCCAATACAAAACTTCATAGAAGTTTAGATAAAATTGTGGAAAAAAAATATGTAACAACAACCAGATCTTTTTTCAACCTTAACTCGGAACCAGTCATAGTTTGATGAATTCATCTCACTTGAACAACAACAACAACAAGAACAGAAGTTTATGATTTCGAGGTGTAAGGTATTACCTGGCAAGGCCTTTGATTAGATGATAAACCATTCTCAGTTTGACAGCAACTTTTTTCATTTTTTTTACCTAAGAAAGAAACTGCTTGATGCAAAATAAATAAGTATTAACTAAACATAACTTTCGATAGACTATTACAGTCATTCTTGTACTTAATGAACTTTACCTTGTTAGCCTGGCCCTAAAAGTCTTATCAGTTACCTTTTATTACATCGACAAAATAAGGCAAATACTTCTTATGTTGCAAAAATGTTTTTGTTCCATATAAATACATAAAGGATAAGTAAGTGACAAATTTTCAACCTGCATGGATGACGTGCTTGTGAGAAACTGGTGTAAACATGTACTGAATAGTGAACAAGATACAACACTTTTGAACTAAAGCCCTTATATTACAAATTTGGTCAACACAATTATAAACCCAATCTGTTCATCAAATACCTTACAATTGTATTTTGACGATTTATCATTCTCTAATCCATATAAGCCTCTGAAATATTATGTACGGGGACAATAGCACACTGGGATTATGAGACGAGTGTTTGGCACACGTTTCAAATCTGTCCAGCTAAACAAAATTGCTTTGGTGTGGATGTTTTTGTCGACAAATTCAAATTAGTAGAAACTCTACCTTCACATGCTATATATATTTTGATATTTAATCCTGAAAAAGATGGTATTTAAACTTTTAAGTAATTTGGTTTTCCTTGAAAATAATATCTTAATTTTTTTTCTAAAGCCTTTTCTCTCCTTTTTTTAAAATACCCTTCTGAAATTTATTGTATCTGAGTCTTACCTAGTCAGTTAATTCTGAATGAGGTTACATTATTTTTCTAAGCTGAGATATTCATTTAGCTAGAAACTGATAGATCCATGACCCCTCAAATTTGCATGATTTACAAAGAAGTACAGTTATATTTTCACAACAAATAAGTTTATAACAAAAGTTTGTGGGCAAAACCTATTGTTATAAGATTTAAGAGTCAAGCTGTGGATCCATGAATTAATTGCTCTCTAAATATTATTTCATACCTGCATTTCTAACTACTTTTTTTAAATTATTTTTGAGTTTAAAGTATTATGACCAATTTGCCTTAAAATCAAGCTGAATGTTTATAATTTATAACAGTTTTCATGCCTGTGACAAATTTGCATCAAAGCACTGAAAGCACTGATGCTGGCCAACAAAAGATAAACATGAGGTAAAGACACTTTTACAGGCTTAAAAAAGAAGAAATGAAAGCAATTATCGAGTTAGATGACTTTTAAACTGTACTTTTTAAACGTAGCACGTGCCGTTTTTTGCATGTAATAAACTTACCAACATCAAGGTCCAAGAAGCACACATTTCCAACCTGGTCAAATGCCACAGTGTCCGGCGTGACACAAAGTGTCTGAAACATGTCCGGCGAGTTGTTTACTACTTCTAGAACCAGACAACATTCTCGACACAGAGCCCATAGTTCGTCCTCTGGTAGGCATGCATCACGAGCAACCAGCACGTCAGACAGACTCACTGTCTCATCCCCCTGTAGGTCTGAGGTGTCCATGGTAACTAATGCCTCAGTAACTGAAATAAAAAGTGTTGCTGGTTTTTTTGGGGTTGTTGTAAATTTCATGGTTACTGAAATTCTGTTAGTACAATTAAGACTGTCATATTGAAAATGTGCTGGAAATGACCTAACTGGAAGAATAATTAAAGAAGATATTAAACAAAAGTTTGGTACCTCAGTTCTACACACAGTGTAAGTTCCTGAAATCTTTATTTCAGTTCAGAATTATCATCCATCCTTATAATCATTTGGTACTAAGGTAATTGAAAGCACTGACTCACTGTAGAAGTACCCTATAATACAGTAACCAGGCAATTGAATGAATTACCAAAGTACCACAGTTTCAGAGTCACCTAAGTTTATCATATTATTTGAAACTTTCAGATCCAGTTTGCTGCCAGTTCAATACCTATAATAAATGTGATTTTATCATGAACAATTCATTTTTGAAATCCTCCCACAACAGTATTTATGCAAACACAATAGCTTTTGAAAGACACTCATGTATAATTCATACATTAATATTTCAACTGCCCAATATTCCTACATGAAGAATATCTCAAACAGATTATTTGCTTCAAGGCTTATTAATGTTGCAAGGTTGTGACAGTTTACTTTGAGAAATTATATACATAAACATCTATCTATCCAATATACACAATTTTCTTCAAGATTATAGCAAGTTTTCATTTACTGATAGTTTTATATTGTGAGACGGGTACTATAATTATATAGCCATAAAGATGAATCAAGTATTACACAAGTTTTCACAATGAGGCTTGAGTGATGAAATGTAACATTAAATTGAAGTGCTACGTTTCTGAATTTGATACATCAAAGTTATCGTTAACTGTAATTTATCTTCAAACTTAGCTGAAAAGTAGTCGTTCTTAAATATACATCAAAATAATTCCCCAATGTAATTTAATTCTGATGTCCAAAAATTACCATTCAGGGTGATTTACTGATGTTTTCAAAAATTACATCCAAATAAGAATACCGTATACCCCTGTTTAATACACTACACCAAAATGTTAACTATATGTGTATAAAATACTATTAAATAAATAGGAATACAACTAAAACTGAATTAGGGGGCAGATTAATAGAGAACCAGTGGTAACGTACAGAGCTCCTTCACTAACACTTAGTTAACTGCCCCTCTTTGAATGATACGTTAAACGGAGGTCCGAGTATCATTGCAACAGATCAACTGATCATGTAAACAGTATTATGTTTCTATATCTTACACTATCCCTTGCAACCTAAGATTACCAAGCTATTCAGGGGACACTGACATGTTGGAAACTAGTACCAACAATAAACAAACTTAGATATAGAAAAATTGATTTTATGCTGAAGTCGACAACTGAGTGAATATGACTATCATGTATTGGTCAGAGAGAAAAAGAAGTGTATCAATTTTTAGAGGAAGTAGGCATAGGACTCAACTAAATCTGGTACTTCTTTCAGTCTTGCCCCTTGGCTGCTTGAGATGTGATGCAATCAAATTCAGATATACTGCAGTGCTGTTACCTTCTATATTTACAAGATGTCTGAAGCTGAACAGGGAATGTGATCGAGGATACTATCATGGGATACTATCATGGGATACTATCACGGGATACTATCATGGGATACTATCATGGGATACTATCACAGGATACTATCACGATTATAACAGGTAAATAAGTTAACATGATGATGAAGCCCTTTGTGGCAGATCAGTATCAACAGGTAAAACAAGTTAACATGATGATGTAGCCCTTTGTGGCAGATCAGTATCAACAGGTAAAATAAGTTAACATGATGATGAAGCCCTTTGTGGCAGATCAGTATCAACAGGTAAAACAAGTTAACATGATGATGAAGCCCTTTGTGGCAGATCAGTATCAACAGGTAAATAAGTTAACATGATGATGAAGCCCTTTGTGGCAGATCAGTATCAACAGGTAAAACAAGTTAACATGATGATGTAGCCCTTTGTGGCAGGTCAGTATCACGTCTTACGTCGCATTATTCTGTTACAGTAACTTTTATTCATAGAAAACTCTTTGAAATATAAGATTTATTTGACAAAAGTAACTCTTTAAACACAAAAATATCTTACGGTTTTATGCATCACCCTATACTGAAGTAAGCCTGCTGAATTTAAATGAGTGGTGAATTTTGTATGTAACTTTTATGAAATTTTTATGATCACAGCTTCTTGCTTGTATGAATCTGAAGTTGTGGAACATTTTTTTTTATAATGACATTGCAAAAAATGTATGAATGACTTTTAAACTTTTCAAAGTGTTACAGTTTTATGCATAAAAAAATTATATTGTACACAATTTTATCACCCATCCATTTTTCCTATATAATACTAAAATTTCAAAATATACTTGAAAGCATGTTTACTCTACATTATGTAAGGACATATTCTGTGCAAAGAGTAAGTCTTTCTTGAAGGTTGTTCTTTACCTGTTTGTTATTACAAAATCAACTGTTTAAACTATTGTATCTTCTTATTTTATATATAGTTACAAAAGTTCTGCAGTGACCCTTTGAAAAAGTAAAGAATATTACATTTTGACCAGTATTTAAGTGTTTAAGACATAAAAGTTTACCCACCAGTATCCATTCCTCTTCAGGAGAAAATATTTAAGGTATAGTGGTCAGAAAAAGTCAACTTTCATCCACAGGAAGTGAAGCTCAAACCGAGTGACATTAAGTAAGAAAGACCTAACAGTGGTTTACCAGAAAGGAACACACTGGATATATGCATGCCTAGAGAACTAGAGGACATGGCCACCATTAAACATCATAGACAAAAAGGTGTGCTGTGGCACAATGTGAAGAAGAACTGACAAAAAAAGTATACAAAAAACAGAAAATATTATTTCAATTGATGAAGTGGAAAGAATTTGAACTCACATTGAATTCAGAAGCAAATAGAATCTTTTCACTTTCTTCTTCTTTTGTGACGCCTGACGGCAATAAGTAGTTCTAACAAGCCAGCTACCTCACTCTCAAGTAACTGTTATCTGTACGAACAACATATATGAGAAAACCAGACAGCAATGCTCAAGGTTGGTACCCACTTGCAGCTATGCCAACTGTGTCATGTGCAGCACTTTTGAGATTGCCTGACCAATGTCTGACTGGGATTTGAATCTAGGACCAATCAAAAGAACAATATCACAGTTACTGAAGAAATGATTCCTTAATGACATGCTAGAGAAACTTTTCATGCCTTTAAAGATTTATAGTTAATAGATTGTCCTTGAATCTACTTATTGTAATTATATGTAATAACGAAACTTTTCCCACTCAAAATGCAGAACAAAATGTTTTCTTTTCAGGTGTGGTTAATATTCAAACTATAAATAAATGTTTGCTTAAAACACATTTAAATTTAAATGTTAATTGATAAAATCTTTGTCATTTATGTTGAATCACTGAACATTATTTGAAATAGATTTCAATAAAATGTATCTTAACAGAAAGAAATTAGTAACTGTTAACGCTAAATAAGAAAGCCAAATGCAAGTATGGAACCTTTATAAGGACCTATATAAACCCCTTTTTTAAAATGATTATTAGTAATTTATAAGAACGAGAGTCAAAACGGTGAGGGGAAAAAGCTAAATACTTTTGTGCAGGTGGTCATGATAAAATGTCTCTAAACTTGGATATCAAAATATCACCAAATGATATTTCCAAACATCTATATGGCTACAAATCTAGTCTTGGCCAACACTGCTGACAAGCTGCCTGTGTAATCCGAGATAGTTTTAAAGAAACTGAAAACCAGCGATAAGAAATCAGCCATATTGAGAAATCAAAACAAGATGGACTATTTCATTCTCTAAGAAGTGATTCACAACACTGGTGATCCCTTAAAATCCCACCACAATTCCTAGAAAACCAGCCACTTGATGTACCAATTTAGAAAACCAGCCACTTGATGTATCAACAGCCTTTCCAATAAAGCAAGATAATTTAAGTGTTTACAGAAGTTTTTTAAGTTTGTGCACTTACTTACAAAAGAATACTTAAGTCTTACAAATAAGCCTTTTAGTTGAAAAGCTAGATGAACAATGGGACGTCCCCCTATTTCTGAAGTTGTTGACTCCTAATTTAGGTAACTATCATTAATACTTTTAAGAAGCCCAACAGAGCAACTGATCACAAATTATGATCTTCACAACCTGCAAAATATTAGGTAGACCAAATGTAGCGTATACCTTGTCCTAAACAGAAACTTTAATTGTATCTGATATCTTGATGTACTTTATAAATAAAAACGAGAATTCTTTTAAGGTGTTCGATTACATAAAAAATGATCAGGTCAATACACTACCTGTCTATCTAGATTCAATTCTGTGTGACCAAAGGCGGTGAGATACCTTCTTCATTTCCACATTTATATATAATCCACAACACTTTGAAAATCTGCAATTAAAGATCAAAGACATATGAGGTATGCCGCCTTTGTGCAATATTGTCATAACTGATAGAATGGTAGATTTATTTACAACATTATTGCATAAAGTTTCACAAAGCATAAATAAAGTATACATTTCAATATAACTATGATATATTATGTCAACAAGAGGGCCATGATGGCCCTGGATCGCTCACCTGAGTACTTAGGTTTGCTGTTAAGCAGTATTTCATTTTTTAATTGAAAATATGTAAGTGCCTACAAACCAAATATGTAAAATATCAGTCAATAAATAAAGGCTCTATGACAGAAAGTAGAAATATCTATTATAAGCTATGGTGACCTTGACCTTGACCCAGTGACCTCAAACCCTACCCATGGGTAAAGGTCCATGCAAGGAACCTCTATACTGAATATCAAAGATATTGGTCTATAAATGAAGGCTCTATGAGGTACAGTAGATAAATCTACTTTTAGCCTCCGTGACCTTTAACCTAATCCAATAATTTGAAAAAGCTTGATAAAGCTTGCTTCATGCCAAATTTTAAAATTCTAGGTCTTGTGGTTTCAGACAAGAAGATTTTTAAAGATTTTCTTCTATATTGTTATTTAAAACTTGTGACCCCTCGGGTGGGGCCAATAGTGACCCTAGGAACATTTTTCTAACAAACTTGGTAGAGGTCCACTAGACAATGCTACACACCAAATATCTAAGCTCTATAACTTACGGTTTCTGACAAGAAGATTTTTTTAGATTTTCTTATATAACTCTATGTAAAACTAGTGGCCCCTGGGGCGGGGCCATTTTTGACTCAGAGGCCAGGATTTGAACAAACTTGGTAGAGGTCCACTAGACAATGCTACACACCAAATATCTAAGCTCTATAACTTACGGTTTCTGATAAGAAGATTTTTTTAAGATTTTCCTATATAACTCTATGTAAAACAAGTGACCCCTGGGGGCGGGGCCATTTTTGACCCAGAGGCCAGGATTTGAACAAACTTGGTAGAGGTCCACTAGACAATGCTACATACCAAATATCTTAACCGAGGCCTTCTTGTTTCTGACAAGAAGATTTTTTAGTTTTTCCTATATAACTCTATGTAAAACCAATGACCCCCGGGGCGGGGCCATTTTTGACCCAGAGGCCAGGATTTGAACAAATTTGGTAGAGGTCCACTAGACAATGCTTCACACCAAATATCTAAGCTCTATAACTTATGGTTTCTGACAAGAAGATTTTTTAAGATTTTTCTATATAACTCTATGTAAAACTAGTGGCCCCTGGGGCGGGGCCATTTTTGACCCAGAGGACAGGATTTGAACAAACTTGGTAGAGGTTCACTAGACAATGCTACACACCAAATATCTAAGCTCTATAACTTATGGTTTCTGACAAGAAGATTTTTTAAGATTTTTCTATATAACTCTATGTAAAACTAGTGGCCCCTGGGGCGGGGCCATTTTTGACCCAGAGGACAGGATTTGAACAAACTTGGTAGAGGTTCACTAGACAATGCTACACACCAAATATCTAAGCTCTATAACTTACGGTTTCTGACAAGAAGATTTTTTAAGATTTTCCTATATAACTCTATGTAAAACTAGTGGCCCCTGGGGCGGGGTCATTTTTGACTCAGAGGCCAGGATTTGAATAAACTTGGTAGAGGTCCACTAGACAATGCTACACACCAAATATCTAAGCTCTATAACTTACGGTTTCTGACAAGAAGATTTTTTTTAGATTTTCTTATATAACTCTATGTAAAACTAGTGGCCCCTGGGGCGGGGCCATTTTTGACCCAGAGGAAAGGATTTGAACAAACTTGGTAGAGGTCCACTAGACAATGCTACACACCAAATATCTAAGCTCTATAACTTACGGTTTCTGACAAGAAGATTTTTTTAAGATTTTCCTATATAACTCTATGTTAAACAAGTGACCACCGGGGCGGGGCCATTTTTTGACCCAGAGGCCATGATTTGAACAAACTTGGTAGAGGTCCACTAGACAATGCTACATACCAAATATCTCAACTCTAGGCCTTGTGGTTTCTGACAAGAAGATTTTCAAGTTTTCCCTATATAACTCTATGTAAAATCAACTGACCCCTGGGGTGGGGTCAGTTTTGTACCCAGGGACATAATTTGAACAAACTTGGTAGGGGTCCACTAGATGATGCTTCATACCAAATATCAAAGCTCCAGGCCTTGTGGTTTCGGAGAAGAAGATTTTTAAAGATCCAACTTATAAAATCTATTTTTAGCTCCAGTGAACCAGAAATGCAATGGACCAGAACCATTTGAACAATCTTGGTAGAGCTTCATGCAAGGAACATCCCAGGCAAGTTTCATTAAATTTGCCCCATTGGTTTCAGCGGAGATGTCGTTTGAATGAAAAGTTGACGACGGACGGACTGACGACGGACGACGGACAAAGACCGATCAGAAAAGCTCACCCTGAGCACTTTGTGCTCAGGTGAGCTAAAAAGTGTAAAGAAAATAACCTGTGAAACATTTTATATTTCAATCATTAAGTTTCTATATCTGTGCAAATGAAGTGGTTAAATTGATTAAATGTTCTTTGAAGACATGTTTATTTATTAAACACTCAAGTCAAATGTTTTCATTTCATTTGTAATGAAAAGGTATTTATATAGGTAAACATTGTTGATATTGAAAACAACCCTTTGGCTATATACAGGGTGTCCATTTCAATGAAACACCTACCATCAGAAAGCATGAAAACATTTCTTTTTTATCTACAGGGCAAATGTTTTTGTCCCTCTTACACCATTTCAGCAATGCTATTAATTAAGTTTAAAGGCAATTTTAAAGAGAATATCCAGTGCAAGTTAAAAGGCATTTTAAGAGAACCATCTTTTGTGAATAAAAAAAAAATAAAGTGTTGAATGAAAATGTCATCGTAACTGAAAAAAGGCCAAGAAACACCTGTAATCATGTACACATTTACTCCCCTGATTCCTTGTCCTATATTGCAGACTCCCGGCAGATAAACAATCAGTACCATTCCTTTAGCTAGCTGGAAGGTTTGTAACCAACCGCCCTGATCAAAACAAACCTGTAATAGGACTCAAACCTCTAACCTCCTGCTCCTTAAGCAGACACCTTAATCACTAGACCACAGAAAGCACAACTAACACCAGATCCCTAACCTTAGGCTGCTCTCAGAAACATCAGGCATGAAACTCCTTTGTTCTTCAAATTGAAGAAAACAAAAGCAAATAACACATACAGATTCATCAAAAGGCTTCCACCAACCTTTTCTGAGTACCTGGATGAAATCAGGCAATGTAGCAGAGAAAATATCAAGTACATGGCCTTATAATAGTATGTCAAAGAAATCTCGGCCTGATAAGACCTACTGTAAGATAGCATTCAAAAAGGCTACAGTAGCAACCTTTCACAACCAAATCTGGTTTGAACAGATAGAAAATACATGTATTGACACTGAAAACAGTCATGACATGTTTTTTGTGTTACAATGCAAGTCTAGTAAAGATACATTTGAAACTTGGTTTGTTCTCCAAATAAGATCGAGCTTTTTTTTTATGACTGAAATATTTTATCTGTCTTGTAGGGCACAGTGGTAAGAATGGAAAATGAAGACTTTACACCTGAAATTGGTTTGAAACATGGCAAATACAGAAAAAAGAACTTCTCTAAATCCATTGGGTATTATATAAACACCATTTTATGTTTTATGAGATCTTGTTTCCACAATTTTTTGTAGTCCTTATTCAAACAATAAGTCCTAATAACAGTTTTTTGTCACTTCCTGTAATAGATTTCAAACAGCAGTTAAATTTTATATTCTGAAACTAATACATCTAAACTATTACAAAAACAAAATATAAAATTTATTTACCATTGCATAATAAATAATCCCAGTCTACTCCATGTGTATTAAAGTGAAAAAAATTTACAAGGTTAGCTGACATGTGTCTGTCTCATTAACTATTCCTATAATGTTCTTAATTCCCTTCAATTTAATCCGTAAAAACATTGAATATTTGTAGACAAAACTCTAAAGGGTTAATGTATTTGTAGCACCGTCTCACAATACTTATTCTAAATTCTGAGTGTAATTCTTAATTCAAGCATGAGTGGTATTTTGGCACCGATACAAAATTTCCACAAAAGGGTAATCCTAGTTTAAATATGTCAGGTGCCCTACAACAGTTTTATATATCGACAGAGACGATCATTTATATTTCGCTATCATTAAATTTGATGGTTCATTTCAAAAGAAGCTATAAGATATATGTGTGGAAACAGTGGGATACTTTTTAAGGTATGGGTTAACTAGCTCTTATGTTCACAAAAGAGTGGGCCACAAATTAGCACTATTGAAAAATAAAGATCCCCCTAGAAAAGCCATGCCTGAAGGGATCTCTCAACAATACTTCATAATAATAGTTCAAAGGAGACATGCTAGGGGCTAAGGTAACCATTATATAAATCAAATAGACAATAGCAAAACAGGTTTTACTTATTTACAACTGTTCTTATATACACATCTATAAGGCCATTAAATACATCATTTTAAATATTCAAAATATCCAAGGGCACACTTGACCTTTAGGTACTTAAAATATCGAGAGTTCAGCTACAATCTGACCAAATATTTTTCAAGACAATTAGCAACCATATGTATTCTTTAAAAAATAAACATGATTAAATTCTTGTAGTTTTTGATGTATATTACAGTTCTGCAGTAAACTCTGTAAATAAAAGAAAATATAACCTTGAGACTTGTATGTTGTTGCATACATTTTCATTTCTTAAACAATATAAAGTAGTTAAAATTACAAAAAACAAACCAAAAAAAAAAAAAAACAAACAAAAGAAAAACAAAAAAACAAACAAATTGAAATATTAAAGGGACATAATCCTAAAATTAATCAATTATCTATAACCTATCTATTTTACACTCATTCAATGTAAAATGTAAAATAATTGATAGGTAAAAGAAGAAAATTATGTAAAAAACATATATCTTAAACATTTAGGCACTAAGAACATGTTTGTTCGGAATAAAAAATGGTACGACAACAACACTCTATAACAAGCGCAACGTTCCAATGAACTCCAAGCCCTCCCCCCCATGAGGGGATCGTGGACCTTGGGGGTCAAGGTCATCTGAAGGTCAAGGTCACCTAAGAACAGTCATTAAATGTAATATTGACTGACCTGATAAAGCTTATATGGCCAAAGTAAATATTTGCCATTTGCGATCACTGTGAACTGTAAGCAGGTGGAGTGCATCAAGTTGCATATATTGTGAAGTCTGAAGGCTATGGATGGAAGGACTTCTGTTTATGGCCACAGTTAAAATTTGATATTTGAAGGTCATGGTGACCTTCACCTTTAATCCTGTGACCTGTAAGTGGGTCTGGTGAGCAGTCCTCATGAAGGTGCATACACATGTGAAGTTGGAAGCATGTTTATTTTATGACCAAGGTTAATATTGGGTTGAAGTTTGACCCTGTGACCTAGAAGGACTTCCATGTTATGGTCAAGGTTGAAATTTTGTTTCAAACAAACAAACAAACAGACAAACAAATAGACAGGCAGACAGACCAAAAACAATATGCTCCCTCTGGGGGCATAAAAAGACTAATATAATGCTATTGGTTTACCTACACAGTAGTTATAATTTTTAACTGAAGACTTGAGGGTAATATTTTCATTCAACATGATTCACATTTCATGTAATTTTAGAAAATGCAATACACACAGTTTTAGGGTATTCCTCTTTAATATGACCTCTTGTACCTACTTTGATTTTTAGCATTTATATAACTTGGTCATTTGTTTAAAGATACACACCCTATAACTAAACAATGATATATTGCATGATGTATTTGCTCATTCTCTGTAAGATCATAAAAAGTTTATAATATAAAGAAAAACATATAATGTTAAAAAAAATTTCATGAGACTGCAAACAGCTCATTTGTAATAAATCACTCATTTGTAATAAATAACTGATTTTGTAATAAATCACTCATTTGTAATAAATCACTCATTTTGTAATAAATCACTCATTTGCACTAAATCACTCATTAGTAATAAATCAATATTATCCCAAAAATTGCACAACAACTCTATATAAAACTTATATCAATGCCTTCTATTTACCTGCTGTGCTTAGAATGTTTGACTGACACCTTGACAATTGCTAACGACCTGTTCAGTATTCATTCACATTTATGATAATAAAGCAATGCTCAAAATTATATGGTATGCCTCTTTAAAAGGTAGTATGCTTTTCCCACTAGGAACATCTGAAACTGATATAGAATGAATGACATTTCAAGACTCAAACATAGCTAAAAGGCTGGTCAAGATACAGAACTTAACAAGGCAAAAAGAACCAGTGTAGACTATGCATGAGAGTACATTGATGCAATCTGACAGTGGTCTTCTTTACTGACCACTGTAGACCATGACACATTATCATGGTTTACTTATGACTTTTAAAGTTCTTTGCTCATGTCACTGCAACTTACTGTGTACCCTTAAAATACAAATGGACTAGTCTTGTCTACACTCACAGGTAGAAGAGTCCATTCTGAAAAGTAAGCAAGATCAGGTCTGAATTTCTTTAAAATACTTAAGTAGATAGTCAGTAATTTACTCAGTTGATTTTCTAAAATTATCTGGTATAAATACTTCTTTAAGTCTGTCCAAATCAAAACTACTAGAGTGATACCTTTTCTTACTTAAGCCATTACTCAAATAAATTTTATTTTCTTCTTTCTGCTTAAAACTGAAGCAATGTTATTATTACTGATAAGTTTAATACTGTAGTCCACGAGGGTACAATTTTATTATTGTATATGAGAGGAAAGAAGTCCTGTAACTCTTCTATGTGACTGTAGGGATTAATCTGCCTTACACAGCAACCTCTGTTGAATAAATACTTCAATATTTTTGTGAAACTGGGGCCAGGATTTTACGATCTACCTGAAACTTCCTGGTCTAATGTCTAATTATTTCTTACAAGACACATTTATATGCATAAACAAATCTGACAACTTCACTGTAACATGTCAGTTAACTGGTTTTAAGCTTGATTCACTACTGTCATACAGACAATAAATGGTTGTTTTCAACCACTTTCCAAGGTCTTTGCTAGAGCAAAAAACCTGTATGAAACTGTCATTTTTACATACAGCAAATCTGTCATTTCAAAGTACAAAAATGATACAATTTTGATTTCAAGCCAAACGGTTCAGCCTGCACCAACAGATTCAATCTTGTATTCTTGAAATTTAGCTGTACTTTTCATTCTATTTATAAAGATGACTGCAGATAGTTCACAAAGACTATGAACATTTCTGTAACACCTGCAGCATGTATTACCTATAACTATTTTGTCTCAAAATTCCTATTACATTTCACAACAACAATACTCATTTTCCCATTATATCAGATTATTGCTAGGATTTTAATCCATCAAGATGTAATTTACTAGCACATACATGCTAATTTTTTTTTTCATTTCTCATCTATACCAGTTTTCAATATGACCAATGCCCCAGAAGGGTTATGTTATCTTAGATTGTATCGGTTAGTGCAACATACAGATTCTTGTTGAAGAAAAAATCCTGGTTCTTTACAGACTCAATGTACAGCACCGATATAAGTGACTTTGGTTTAAAAGCCTAATCTGAAAGACAATTAACACTGTTTGTGGAGAAGTTGGGAATCGAACTTGCAACCCCTGGATTACAAGTCCAGTTTGATTATCACTTGACCACTAATCCTCAGCTCTTGCATGGTAAGAGAAAGTTCTTTCACCTAATAATAAACTACAGCTCGAAAGATTTGCTTCCCAGAGTTCTGATCAGTATATATACCAGACGGAAATTTTGGTCAAAATGCACAGACGGGATTTGAGCAAATGGCCTCCATGTTTTGAGAAACTTATACCCTACATCAAAGATCTTTGCCACCCTACACTTCTTTCCCTTGAAACTTAACTGTTTCTAACATAAGTGAAGAAAGATTTTCAATCAGTTTTCAAAAGACTCACTCTCTCTTTTATAGACTTGGATACTGTAACAGCCATCTGTAAAATTACAGACCAGGGACCGGTTGCTCAAAACATTAACGGTCTGTTAAACTGACAATCAGTTAATTTTGACCCAAAATAACACTATTTTTTTTCAAATATCTTATTCAAATTTCTTTTTTATTTTAAAAAATCTCTCAGTTATGTCTTTTTGCATGGAGATACTTTCTTGAAATAGTGAGTCAATTTCTTAGAAAACTGACTCAAAATTTAATTTGTGAGTTTAACAGATTGTTAAAGTTTTGAGCAACCGGCCACCGGATTACATCAATAGAGAAGTTATTACAGTAATAAGGAAATCTTCAAAATGTGAAACAAAACCAGTCATAGAAATGGATGAAGTTAATTAAGATTCTTATTAATGAACTGTAATTACTTTGACTCCTTGGAATACCATCGTACATACAGAAGTCAACAGGAACATGCTTATCACAGCCCAAATCTAAGAAATTATCTAAACTTGAATAGTTGGGTGTTAGATCAATATATACCTTGCAAGTCTTCAATCTAAACGTGACCAGGTACCACTGTATCACACAATAATGGTAGCCAAAATCAATTAAAGCCTGGCTATTGATAATTTATGTACTTCATTGAATTTTACAACAATTAAATGTCACACAAGCAGCTTTAGTGTCTCTGGGATAGATTCTATCTGTGACTGCTTGATTTTTGTACTATAATCAATTCAACAGTCGTAAAACAAGCAAACTTTGCAAAATTATAATCTGTGTTCTCATCTAAGCTCTGTCTAAGCCCAACTTTTGTTTTCGGGTCAATTTCCTTTTTACCCCACCCATTTCACCGCTACAATCTCACAAACAAAATACTTCAGTGCCCTGTTTAACTTCTTTGTAGTAATTTTCCTAATGGGCTTATCTAAAACAGTTAAATGCTGTAAATAACAATCCTCTTTATACAAAGACCACCTCAACTAAACAGCCAATCAGTTATTCACAGCTGAAGAAATTGAACATTCATGGAGAAATTTCTAATCTTACCACACATTTGAGAAAAACTGACTTATGAATTCCAAAATATTTGCCTTGTCTAGTACCCTACTTACACCCAACTTACAAATAAACTAAAATATTCTAACTATCATGTAACCTGGTGTTCTTTTCTGGTCCTTTCAGACAAACTTTAGGCTGGTTCTTAAGTTACATGCAAAATGTTCACTTTTGTAACAACTATCAATACAAAATCATGGTCTACAACATTGACCTTACTACATTGAAACCAAGTGAAAGAATGTGTATACAAAACACTTTATGACTATTAGGAATAAAAGATTAACAACTAAATTGTCTTGCAGCATGGACAGTTAACCAATTAATGTTTAAACTTAACTAAAATAAAATAAAAGTAATTACGTGCAAATATATTGCCTCAAGTAAAACGTAATACCACATGTATAATTATATTACTTGTCAACTACTATTTCTAACTATATGTAAATTTTTGACCTTGGAAAGAGATTTTTTTTTCAAGATAAAATAACCTGAAAACAGAATTGCTATATTTAATTTCTTTTTAACATGAATTGTACGAAAAATTACATTTCTGCTTTTTCCCTAAAGGGGAATTTGTTTTTAACCATAATTTTCTGTTAAAGAAAGTCACACTTTAAAAATTATTCCAAGCTGAGGGAACTTATTTTTTCCTTGTACATTTAGGGGACAATTAATTTAAGGGGACAATTTTTCTGTACAGTAAACTTGTATCGATAACACCTGATCAGAAACATTGTTTGCACTTTATACACCAAATATGCTAAACTTCATACTAAATTGCATTCCATGTGAAGCCCCTGTAAACACTAACTGCAATGTTTACATTGCTGTACATTGAGAATGTCATTCCTTATCAAAAATGTGATCAACCTAAAACTTAATGTGACGAAAATTCAAATTCTGAGCATCAGTTTATGATAATAATGAAATGAAAATGTTGTGAATATATACATAGTACGCACTTCACAAAATAAAACAATTTATATAAATTTTGTCAGGTCAAAGGAGGGGGAAACGACTGTGGGGGGTGGGAGTGGGGGGGGGGGGGGGGGGGGGGGGGGGGGGGCACTGGGGGTGGGAGGAGTAACTGAGTAACATGAGATATTAGGGTAACATTAAATGTGGACTACTGAAAATAAGTTGGGTACAGAAGACAGACTAAAGAAGGGTTTGGAGAAGGGGTCAAAAAGAGGAGAGGTGCTGGGAGAGTAAAAGAAAAGAAGTGGAAGACAGGGGTTAAATATAGGATAGATTATAATCATAGGTTGTTAAATATGACAAGGTATGGCAAGGAAACCATATCCAATAAGAATGAAAAACTAATCTTTGGAAGTACATTTAATAAATTTAATAAACTGTTAAAAGTCAGAATGGTATGGGATTGGGGAAATGGGGCAATGATATTTATTTCAGAAGTATGCAGAAGGGTGATTTGGAAGGCATGGGGTTGACTGTAAGAGATTTGGGGAAAAATAAAAAGAAAGAAAATGTGTGACATTATCTAATGTTTCTCATTAGCAGATTGTTGTATTTGATATTTCGACAACTTTTAAAATAAATATCAAAGATGAAACATTTTCATTGTGAGTTCCTTTAAATGCCATCTAATCTTTAATACAGTAAAGATTTCACCAAATTATTAGCATGGTAAGAAAACAAGAACATAAAAATTAATTAAACATTTCTATCACTACATACTGCAACAGGTAATAAACAAGAACCTATGTTAGAAAATATTTACCTTCAAGCCATATACAGTGAGCAATCCATTCAATATCAAAATCAATAAACTCTGTCCAACAGGTATTTCCAATATTAAATTTTATGAACTTTTAGATTTCACCTATCCCACTGTTTTTCCCCCAAATGTTTTACAACCAGATGTCTAAGTGAAGTGTAATTAATTTTCACAGGTTTTAGCAAAATATACTATGGCAGCTCATTAAAATGTGTAGAGAGCATTATTCCACTTAATGTGTGGTACACTACAAACAAACACAGAACAAATCTATCATAGCAAATTGTCCATGCATGTTTTTGCATGTTGTAAACTGTCAATGGGCTATAACCTTACCTGTATTGGAATTTATCAATAACCAATCATGCTCTATTGAACTACCCTTTACAATTGCTCGATTGATGACATGTGCCTATATTTTACATTTACAACAAAACTGTATTGAGGATTTTTGTTTAAAATTTCTTTGTTGTAAATAAAGAGTAGCCAAGCTATTATTTACTCAATTGATTGATTTTATGTCACTACATTTGTTCCAATAATTAATAACAAACAAAATACATCCTCACAATTTTCCATAGCTCACCTACTCTATTCATACAAAAGAAAAGAACTTTTTAAAAGAATTTTGAGATCAAGAAAAATATTACAAAAAGTTAAAAGGCCAGAAAAAACATATTACATATTAATGAATATTCACGATTTTAAGCATATCACGTATATTTTTTAAAAGTACATCTAGTAAATAATAAAATGAAATTACACAGGAAAGCTGCATATAAATTAACAATCTATCAAATAAAGGTAATGTAATTAAAGTCTCTGGTTTTAATTATATAGTACGCTTCAATTTCCTAAAATATAACAGAAATATACACTAAAAGTGCTATAATCCAAATTCTGTATATGAAAAAGAAAATAATCAACATTTACTGTAAAGTACATTGTCAAATTCTGGTCATTGAGAACAAGAGATACTCCAAGGGTTGAAGCTGGTTCAAAATACATCTAAACAAAAAAAGAAAGACTGAAAACTGAAAAAATTCTACTGATCATCAATATCTCTTGGTGAAAAACTTTTTGCACTTAGGTGATGTCTTTTGCTTTCCTTAAATACTAATGCTACTATCTGCTTAACTATTGTTTAAGTTTTCATTTCATCATCAGCAGCATCATCATCATCACCATCATCCTCACCTCATCATCATCATCATCACATCATCATCATCTTATCATCGTCATCACATTATCACCACCATCATCATCACCATCATCATCAATAAATATGTCACAGGATATAAAAAGTATGAAAGAAAAGTAAAAAAAAAAATGTTACAGCATTTAATTTTTTTTCCAGAGTAAACAGAAACAATTTTCATAAATTTTGAACTCTTTATGTGTCTTTATATTCTGAAGTAGTAAATATCTATCTCTGTAAAATAAAACTTTTAAACTTTCTTCAGCAGTTGTGCTTTCATATTATCTTTCTAATTTAGAAGTCAATTTAAAAATCCATTTCATGGTTCATATAAACTGATAGTGACTTGGTAATGTTGTTTTCACACCCTTAAACATGTAAGCTGCTGATAAAATCAATGCGTAAATGTTTTACCCAAGTTTTATCAGTACAAACCAATCACTATAAAACATCAATACATAATATTCATGACAAGACACAATAGTCAAAACTTCTTCTGTAGCTTTTAGTTTATACCAAATTTATTTTAGTTCGATTGTGTAAGAAGCTTTTAGCTTATAGACGCACTCTCGAATCCATCCTGGAACCAACGAGTGTAAAGTTTCTTGCTCAAGGAAACAATGGCATGCCTCTGACTGGGTTTGAACCCATGTGGCTAGCAATCCTTTGACTACTAGTCCGACGCATTAACCACTCGACTATGCCGCCACTGTGGAGGTTTGCGGGTATACTCTAACAGTGAAAAAGAATTCACGTCTGGTTCATACGATCTATTATTCAAAACTCATCAGTAATATACAAGCAAAACAGGAAGTGACGTATAGAACGTCAAGCAATAGCCCGCGTCAAAGAGCGTCAAACCTTACGTTTATATAATGCGCGCTATTTCCGACATTCTGGGGGCCGTGAAATGCTGAAATTACTGTTATAAGTATTTAATCACAAATCACGTTTATAGTCTATGTATGAGTTTTAAAAACTTTATCCCAGAATGCTATGAAACAAAGTCTGTTTATATGATTATCACTAATTCACAGTTTATGCTTAACAATTCACTCTGTCTTGCATAGATACTTAATTTCCATTGTAAGTCTCTGCAATGTCAATTTCTCACTTAAATTATTTGAATATTCATCACAGTCTACATGTATAAGTCATTTTTAGCACTGTCTCTGTTCGCGAATTTCTATGAAATCACATAATACAAGAAGTCTCTGGTTACTTTTAATATCATACTTTAAATCACATCTGTATAAAACTAATTAATGTCTTTCATTGTCATTCATCTCCAATGGGTAGAGTTTCACGATAGGTCGTGTCGTGTAGCCACTTCCGGTACGAATCTTTGCTGCTCTGGTTAATCCGTCTCGTCCTGGCATCAGCTCTTCAACCACTGCTAATTTCCACCGTAATCGCGGACCATCTTCATGCACCTGCACTACGTCACCAACCCTTATTGTCTGATCGTTATTACCACTTCTTGTATGACGTTCACGTAATGATGTTAAATAATCGGTCTTCCATCTCGCCCAAAATCGGTTGACAAGCTCTCTCTGGATACGAACTCTTTTGGTAAGGGTGTTGTGGTCGGTAATCACGTTATGAATATCTGAATAGTCCAATGGCATTGTAATCCTCCGTCCATGAAGTAAATGTGATGGGGTAAGCGGTTCTGGATCTAATGCATCTGACGTAACGTAAGTCTGAGGCCGGTCGTTAAGTATGGCTTCAACTTCTGTGAGTGTCGTCTGTAGACTTTCAAATGTAACATATGATCTGCCAAGTATTTTCTTCAGTGATGTTTTCACCAGTCCAATAATCCTTTCCCACCATCCACCAAACCACGGAGATCTATTCGGGATAAATCGCCACTCTGTTCCTGCACTGCTGAGCTGGTCTTTCAAAGATTGCGATTCGAACATAGTCTTCAGTGTATGGGATGCTGCATGATACGTTGCAGCATTGTCAGATATAATTAACTTGGGGAGTGATCGTCTGCTGATAAAACGTCGGAACGCTTGCATGAATGATTCTTCTGTTAGGTCACGCACGAGTTCCAGATGTACTGCTCTGGTAACTGCACAAGTAAACAAACACACGTATGCCTTAGACTCTCGGCCGGAAGTTGAACGGACATAAAGTGCTCCACTGAAATCAATTCCTGTAACTGCAAATGGCGGCGAATTTTCAACTCTGAAGGCTGGTAACGGCGGTGGGTCTGGGGCTGTGTAAGGCTTAGAGTTAACTTTACGGCACGTCGTACATTTTCTCAGTAGTGATTTCACACATTGACGTAGGGCTGGAATCCAATATTTCTGTCGTATGTGGCAGACAGTTGCACTTGTTCCGGAATGTAGTTGCTTCTCGTGTGCATCAAGTATGATAAGTCGGGTCAGGGGATGTTTTGCTGGTAACAGAATAGGGAATCATGTGTTCTCATCTAGTGGTGCGTTGTGTATTCGACCTCCACATCGGATATAATCATTTGTATCAAGGTAAAGTCGTAACTGTCGTACCAACGGTAGTCGTGATTTACCATACTTCAAGTTAAACACTTCTTCGCTGTAGGAAGTAAGCTGACACTGTTTAATCAAAGTCATTTCTGCATTTCTAAGTTCACGTACGGTGATTGGGCCGGTAACTCTTGATTGGCGTTGTGCCCTACAATTGTTGTAAAATCGTATGACGTAAGCTGTAACTCTCAGTAACTTGCTGAGTTTGCTAAATCTAGTTATGTCTATCACATCTTCAAACTCACACTCGTTCTGCCTGGAAATGCGGCTTGAAATGTCTTCCTCTGGTCGACTTCCGGATAAACTTTCGGTTGTTGTAGCTAACACCTTCGCGTCTCGTATATTCCACGTAGGCCATTGGTCCTTTTCAGTGATCCATGAAGGTCCTGTGAACCATAGTTTGCTTCCTTGGTACTGCGTCACTTGTATTCCACGGGTCTGTAGATCTGCCGGGTTATCTTGTGTCAGACAATATTTCCAACTCCCATTTCCAGTTAAATCTCGTATTTCTGCTACACGGGTTCTCGCAAATCTGTTGGTGTTTTCCAAGTGTTGTAGCCAATATAATACAATTTGGCTGTCGGACCAGTAGTATATCTCGTGTATTCCCAGTGCTGACTTCAGATGTTGTGATAATCTAGCACCTATGACGGCTGCCATAAGTTCAAGCTTTGGCAAGGTAAGTGATTTCACGGGCGCAACTCTGTTCTTCGCCATTACCAACGTTGAATAATTTCTGTGACAAATATAAGCTGTTGCACCATAAGATTGAATACTGGCATCGACGAATATGTGTAAACTAGAAGATACTTTGTCGTCTGCTATATACTTGTAGTCGTCTGCTTCTGTGAAGTAATATCTTGGAAGCTGCGTTTTCATCGCAATATTCAAATCTGTGGCTATGTCCATCCATCTCTGTTGAAATGATTTCGGCAACGGAGAATCCCAGTCAAACTTTCCCTTCCAAATATCTTGTAGTAGTATCTTGGCTCTGACAGTGATTGGACTAAGTAAGCCAAGTGGATCGTATATTCGGGAAGTGCTCTGTAAGATGAAGCGCTTGGTTGAAATCGGACTGATCTCTATCGGTTTTTCTGCGTATGTCATCACATCTGTTTCCGGCTGCCAGCGCATTCCTAAAACTTTGGTCACTTTGTCTTGGTCGAGTATATTGAGCTGCTTTGCCGTGTCTCTGAGTAGAACACTATTTGAGGTCCATGCTCGTAATGTAAATCCTGCGTCTGCCATTAGATCACGTGATTCCTGGAAGAATCTCATCACATCTGCTTCTCCGACAAAACTGGATAAGAAATTATCGACGTACAAGTCGTTTTGCAGGTTTTCGCTGACCCTTTTGTCGCGGTTTCTTTGTAGATGTTTTAATAGTGTGGCACTCAAAATAAATGGGGAACATACTGAACCGAAAAGAACGGATTTGAAACGGTATGTTTTCAAGGGGCTGTTGGGATCACTAGGGTCGGAAAGCCAGAAGAATCTCGTCACATCGCGGTCATCGTCGTGTAATCCCACGTGAAGAAACGCTTAACGCCGAATTTATGGAGTCCGAAACGGACTAAAATTGCTGTTAAATCGTTGATCTCTGGCGGTGTTGACTGTAGACAATCATTTAAACTGGGGTGGTTTCGCGACATGCGACAACTACAGTCGTAAACAATACGAATGGGTGTTGTAGAAGAATCTTTCTTCACAGCATGATGGGGAATGTAGTGTACTCTATTTCCAGGTTTGACTGTATCTGATACCTCTTTTATGAATCCTCTTTTCTCTTGATCTTGAATGATGTCTCCATAATGCTTCAGTGTAACTGGCTCTTGGCGTAACTTCTTGACTAAGTTTTCAGTTCTGCGTTTTACAATGTCATAATTTGTGGGTAGTGGCGGGTGATCTAGTTTCCATGGCAACAAAACTGTGTATTTGTCACCGGTGAACGTGATAGAATTTTGTTGATATTCCGCCATGTAACTGTCATTCACGTCTTCTTCATGTTGAATTCCCAAGCTTTCAAGCTTCCAGAATTTCTCCAGATCTACGTCTTGCAAAAAATATGATCTGGTGACAGAAAGACGTAATTAGGAAACTTTTATCAAATTTTAAACTATCTCTTTCATTTCATGTTGTATTAGGCATAAAATATCAACAAATGAAACAAATGTAACAAAATTATTACTTTTCTTTCATGTGTCACAAAACATTAAGGTTCATACATCTGCATGTCCCTGTTACAGCTTTAAAATCAGAGTACTTCGCAGTTTTGTTACGTGAAGTATACACATGAGTAATTTTATTAGTAAAACGGAGATGGTAAAAAAAGGGTCTAAGTACACAAGACATAAAGATGTAAGAGATTTGAGCCATTTATTAAAAACTGACTACCATGTGATATGTATGACAGTAACAGATGGTAGACGCTTCTGGTTTCAATTTGATACTTTAAATAAAAAAAGTGTTGTGTTCCAAATTTTAACATAGGCAAAAAACTTGACAGCTGCTAGATTTCTTTTCTCATGAGTAACAATAAGCCTCACTTATACATATAGATACTGAGTAAATTCTCTTTCTAATTAAACTGGCATAAATGATTGACAATATTTATTAATCATCTTGACAGATGTGCACAAGCTATCATCAGTAACAGCCCTAGATATATCTGAGCTACGGCGTAAAACAGTGGTCCAGTGGTAATGCATTGGGCTTATAATGTAAGTGTTGTAAGTTTGATACCCCATTCTTCTACTATGATTACAACTTTCTTTCGAATGAAATCTTAAACCAAGGTCTCATGTATCGGTGCTATACACTGAAAAGAACTGGAATAGGATGGTTTCTGTATACTGCACTATCCTAAGAAATCTGACATAAGTACATCAGTCATATGGGCAACCAATGATAAATAAGCTTTAACAGATAGACAAATATATAAAAACAAGTAAATACAAATTATATAACATCTTTTAACACATCTGAAAAGCGTGTGTTGAAATTTCAGTGATGTAAGACGTTTAAGGAAATCAATAGAAATACAAACAAGCATTTAAAATCAGAATGATATTTCAATCTTTAATAGTTACCCAAAAAAGAAATAATTTAGAAATACAAACTTACTAGAAATATTCAGAACAAAATAAATCAATTGAAATTCAATAAAACTGTCCACAAGATTTTTAAATTATTCAGTCATTCAAACAACCACCCAGTAACTATAAAACAGATTCTAAAATAATTTTTATCATAAATTACAGATGTTTGCAATATCATATGTTAGAGTCTAGATAAAGTGTTAAATGTTCACTCAACCATCCCACAATAAAGAATTATAATACACTTTCACTCTTCAGATTTATTTTCATAATTGTCTCATATATCAACTACCACAAAACTAATGGCTTCACAAAGCAAAACATTACATTGGTTCTATATACTTCTTTTCTGTGCAATGTCAAAGGTCAGAGGTCTTAACATAAGGCACTGAAAATATAAGATAACCACTTTAGAGTTGACAATTATGACTAAGATAATTAGCACTTGTTAGAGACAATAATTTATTACTAAAAAAAATAAATGGACATACCTCCAACAACAGACAGAATCTATTCCACATGCAGGTGCATGAAACAAACATCAGTTGCTGCTGAACGAGCATTCTTATTCTTTGAGCAGTCAATCTACAAAAGTTAAATGGTGGATACATGATTGTATCAGTCACAATGTATGCCAACACAGTGCATTTTCTATAGAGAATGATTAACCTGTGGTAGGAATACCAGCAAAATACAACTCGTGTCTGGCTGAGATACAGGCTTAAAGCAAATACAAGAACATTCACATAAGCAGACCTCTATAACTGTAGAATATCAAAGTGTGACCTTGACTCTGGAACCCTTGTTTCGGTCATGTCATTTCTGTCATGCTTCATCATTCTTTGCCAGTTAATAAAAAAATCTTGCTTATCAAATATAGTCAAGTTAGAGCACACACTAATGATACAAACATAGCCTTATACATGTATAAGAGTAAAAACAATTGTGTATGAACTCACAATCAAACTTTAAATTCAATGAACAATCCCGGTTCAATCCCCATCTGGGCCGGCAAAATTTCTCCATGATAATTGATCTAAAGATTATTTGTCCCTTACCTCTGAAGCTAGTAAGGAAGTAGTCAGTCACTTGAGGAGAAATTGGTTAGTACACTGGTTGGATACCCAGGAACACTGGTTAGGTGGACTGACCACCAGGATATGACCTTAGCTGTTAAACTGGCGTTAAACCCCAATAAAACAAACAAACAAATTAAATTCAATGAGGTGAAGGAAATGGACCTTCTTAAAATCCTCCGAGCAGTCAATCTACAAATGATAAATTGTAGAATACGTTATTGTATAATAATATTCTTTGTAAAAATAAATAGTCTGAGATTTATTAGATTCCTAGTACATACTGGATAAGTTTAATGAATCATCATCATCATTTCTTGTCATTTTTGTCGATCTGCTGGATATCCATTCCATGTTAGGTAGAAGTTGTGAATCAGCTCCACCAGACATGAATGGATGAGAACAAGACAACTACATAAGGCATGCATAAGTTCAGAACAAAATGCATGCCAATGCATTGCTATCATATATCAAACAAGTGCTTTTGTCTGGTAGTGTACATTCCAAGTTTTGAACAAGCTGAAAATTTCTACCAGATAGAATAGACCTCTTCGTACCTCACCTGACAAGGAGAGCAAGCGCAAGATGAAAATTTCAGAAAGGGACAAGAAATGCATGCCGACTGACAATGTTGTGGTGGAGGAACAGTGGTTGAGAGGTGGGGAGCAAGACAGTTAGACCCCTTGACAATTAGACCCCTTTCAGTTTTAGATAACACTTAGACCCCTAAGACACCTAGACCCCTGATTTGATTTTTTTTAAAAGACACTTAGACCCCTTATTTAAGGAATGTTCAATTATATTGAGATTGATTTTATTACTACTATTTTTTTATATTATTTTTTGATATTATATCAATAAAGTAATGATTTTTGGTAAAATTTGATTGAAAAGGATCAAGAAAAAGGAAGAAACATAATTTCATGGGGAAAAACCTATCAGGAGAGGTGTTAAATATCAGAAGAGGTGTTAAAGATTATAAACATAAAGGGCAAATTGAGAAATAATTAGTTATTATAACACTTTTCCGACATGTTTTTACTAATTTAATTACTCATATGTTAAATTGTATTTCATTAGTGAAAGATAGCAACTCATGTTTATTATAAAAATACATGCATTATTTCTTTCATCCATTCCTTGTCTCTATGCTAAAAATATTTGGTACTGTGAAATTGAATTTTTGGATTACTTTAATTAATATTTTGGATTACTTTATTAAATTCTATAAGTAAACATTGTATTTTTTTATTGCTTCAGTCATCAAACTGATAAAAATATACATTCCCTAACAAAAAATTTATTTCAAACAAATACGAGAAAAAAATCATCAAACATACTTCATATTGTCAAAATCCAAAATAAGGGGTCTAAGTGTCTCAACAAAATAGGGGTCTAAGTGTCTTCAAGGGGTCTAAGTGTCACCTTCAATTCAAAATTTAAAGGGGTCTAGGTGAAAAGGGGTCTAAAGGTCTGACACTCGAGAGGTGGAGTGCCAGACTCCCAAGCTAGTGGTCACTGATTCCAATCCCATCATGAACAGACTGAAAATGTTTGTTATCCATCAGTTATCTGTAAAAGCAATAAAGCAATGTTTGACTGAAGCATTAACGATAATACTGTGGTGGAGGGGCAGTGGTTGAGAGGTAGAGTTCCAGACTCCCAATACATGGGTCACTTGTTCCAATCCCACCAAGAATGAAAACCTCAAGAGGCATTTTACATTCCAAACATTGAGTACAAGAACAATCTGAACCCAGGCAGTAATCATGCCTGTTTAATATAATTTGAAAGAATGTTTTTTTTTTTCAAAATGAATCTAAAAGAAAAGATAAGATTAAATTAAGCTATACAGAGGGTAATAAGGTATCGTAAAGCCTCAGTACTGACTGTAGTTCATTTATATATAATATCTCAGAAAAAGATCACATGTACAATGGATACTGCCCTTTAAAAGTATTTAACAATTACAAAGCATGATGCTGTAACAAAAATAGAAGTCTATGCGTACGAACTCTCGAAGTTACTATTTTAAGTTTAAAAACCCTGTAAAATTTCTGTCTTCATTGGTTTACAGCGGTAAAACTGCTGTGTAGGTTTCTTATGAAAAAATGCCCGGCTCTTTTCTGCTAAGAAATTTGAAAATGAGGGGTAAATTCGCTATACGATAGAGCAAGTACAAATGGCAAAAAAATAACAGGGGGAACAACTTAACTTAGCTCTGTAGTACAGAAGTCAAGTGAGAGTTTTAAGTACACAGCGGTTACTTCCCTTACATATAAGTAGCGGATTTGACAATTTATTTTTGAAGGAATGACATGTGGGTATATATTTACCTGTTTAGTCTGTAACGGGACTTAATCTTTTTACTGTCAAATTATCGGAAAAATCCATAAAACCTTTTTAGCATGTCATTATTGCACTGGGACGAAGTTCTAAACACTACACTAGGTATAGTAATATCGTATAAGTAACCACTGTGAAGTTTATTTGGGCTGAAAATCAGGCGAAGTACATCGTAGCATGTATAAACTATTTTTAGGAATGTCATGCTTTTATCAAGCTTTACTGATTTAAGATTTTTTTCTTTAATTTATAAAACGAATGACAACAACAACAACAAAGATTGTCTTGAAAAAAGTTAGCGTTTTGTTTATTTAGAATCTAGTTGAGTCATCACCTGACCTGCATGGTGGCAGTAGACTTTACTTGAAATGAAATAACTACAATGTTTAGTTTTGGCTGAGCTGTAGAAATTGGAAGGGAGATAACTGCAAGTCAAGGTGACCAGTAAGCCTCACTTCTGTAACCTCCAAGATCTTAGAACATATTATATGTAGTCATCTTTTGAAACACTTTGAAAAGTGCCAAATATTAAGTTCATTAAACCACGGTTTTCGTTCTGGATATTCCACAGAAACTCAACTCATCGTCACAATGCATGACCTTCTATCTACATTTGACAAGAAACAACAAGTTGATGTAGCCATTCTAGATTTTTCGAAAGCATTCGATACGGTTCCTCATGATCTTCTTCTATTGAAAATGTCAAATTATGGTGTAAACGGATCACTGCTCCAATGGCTGTCTTCATTCCTGAAACATCGATCCATGAACGTTGTGGTAGATGGTGAACATTCTAGAAGTGTCCATGTTGAATCTGGAGTCCCCCAGAGAACCGAACTAGGCCCGCTGATGTTCTTGTGTCACATAAATGACTTGCCTCTCAGCGTAAAATCCCATGTTAGACTTTTTGCAGATGACTGTTTACTGTGACTTACATCAACTTGAAACTTGGGCGGAAACATGGGGCATGAAATTTAAATTGCTAAAAATGTTATATACTAAGTGTTAAAAGCAAAACTACATACTTATATGAACTTAATAAAACTATATTAAAGCATGTTGACTCAAATCCATAGTCCTAATATCAAAAGATCTTACGTGGTCCAACCACATAGCAAACATTTGCAAAGGAGCTAGCTCAACACTCGGGTTCCTGAGAAGAAATTTGAAACACTCTCCACTTGAATGCCGTAAAACTGCATACATTGTACTGGTTCGTTCTAAGTTGGAATACGCATCCATTATTTGGGATCCTTATCTAAACAAGGACATCGACAAAATTGAAAAAATACAAAGGCAAGGCGCCAGATTTATCCTAAATGATTACAAAAGCAAAGAAGGCGGCTGTGTAACAAACATGCTCAAGTTGTTAAAATTAACAACTCTTCAAGAACGTCACAAATACAACCGGCTGGTGATGCTCTACAAGATCGCAGGGGGACTGGTGCTGGCAGTGGACCCAAACATATATCTGGCAAAGAAACCTGAAGGAAGACTTGTTAAACCTAAAAATACACTGATAATATAGTGTCAAACATTGTGGACAATAGAACTTTTAATAACTCTAGACCATTTGTTCACACAGAACAATTCAAAAGCTCATTCTTTGTCAAAACACTAATCGATTGGAACCATTTGGGAGATAGGATTGTGCATGCGCAGACAGTAGAGGGCTTTAAGACAGCCCTTCAACGGGACTAACCCCATCCTCCACCTCCCGCAGAACATATGCCAACAGTGGCCCTTCTACGTATATATACAGATACAGATACAGAATTTTCTTAATCAGTGCATTTCTTTCATTTGTTTCAGTTTCACCTTTATCATTCTCTTCAATGTAATACTTACACATAGCCCATACTTTGCACTTTGCATATCCGTTTCTCAATAAAGAAATCTTTACTACCATAGAATTTTGACATGCGATCATATTAACAACCGTTGGGGGAATCTAGCATTAATTGCAGATGCATATAGCTAGAATCAGGGAATCAGTCATATGAAGTTTTAGCTAATGTATTTCTTGTTTCAAACTGTTTCTTACTAGGCTGAGGTACAAGCAGGCTATCAGATAGCTGCAAAATTATTGTGTGAAGATAGTTTCCTGATAGACCCTGTAAAGTTTTTCTTTAAGTTTGTGTCTTTTTTTTCTGTTTGCTTTCTTTTTCAAAGAGAGATGGATACATATTTTTTTGTTAAATTTGCACAACAATTTATCAGTACAACAGACTATGAATTCAAGCAAAGAAAATCTATATTTGCTTTTGGATGAAAAGGGATCTGATTGGTACCAGAGTGGTAAAAAATAATGTCATCTAACGGTACTTGAGAAACTGATAGGCAGAATGTCGGGTCCATCTATATCCAAGTGACCAGTAACTGAAATTTGTAACTTTATTTTGTTTGCGAGGTGTGATGTTATCAGGTCGTGAAAAAGAACGTATTTGGCTCATAGCTTTTTTTTCATTTTATACTTTCAAAGTATATGCCTTTATTAATAATGCAAAACTTCAATCATAAATCCAATTCTTAAATGCATTTTCATAATCACATTAAGGTATACACAGCCAACACTGGTACAGGCAAATTCTTATGCCTTTCATGACCTAAAGGTATACCCAACACACAACAGAACACGAAAATCCTTATGCCTTTCATGACCCAAAGGTTTACCCAACACAGAACGGTGCACGCAAATACTTACCCCTACCATGACCCAAAGCGTCTACTAGGTAAACGTCTGGGAAAGAGGAAAAAATCACATGGCACTACATCTGGTGAATTGTAGTGCATGTTTTATAATATGAACATTTTCCTTCTTAAAATAATCTGAACAACTGCAGACTTCTGGGAAAATGTGTTTTTATGCTGTTAATATTGAACAGTATTTTTGCAATATTAGGGTGGTGATACCTTTTAGTTGCACGTATTTTGTTGTTGACTTTCGCGTGGGCGCAGAAAGTGGACCAACGTTCATCCCTAGTAACCAGATTATAAATCTAATTCCTGTCAAATTTTGTGTGAAGTTATAATAATTTCTTAGCAATACTAGTATCCATCCTAGGGCATTTTGTTGGTCTGTCAGAAAAGTTGTCTTGCTGTTTTGCATTGTATTTTAATTTTACTCTTTGAAATATAAAATGTACTTCCAGTTAAAATACCAGCCTTCCCAGCTATTGTACAAGGGGTTAAAGATGCATGTGTTTTTACAATATGACAATATTTAACCAGGTCAAGCCCACATTTAAATTTCACTATCATTTATGACATTTCAAATCATACACAATTTCTGGTATTGTCTTTTGTACAGACACCGAGAGGATAATGGGTATTCATTCAATGGACATGTGCCCTCTAATTTCATGTGCCCTCAAATTTAAATTACCCTCTAATTTCAACAGCATTTGTGTAGTGCTCTAGGTGTTGCATTTAATCCATGCAAAGATCTTTCCTGCACAGACCGGCCGATGTACCAGGTTGATATCAACTTACAAACCGATGAGCAACCATGCTGTTTACATCCTGTCTACGATTCCACTGACATTAAAAAGCACAGACTAACAATTTGGTTCCAGAACAGAATTCATGCAGGTAAAATTATAGTTTGTTGTTCAATTATGATGTTAAAAATTTAAATAGAAATGTGTTTTTTGACTTTCAGTTCAGTGGATGTATTGATATTACATAATGGTGCTTTAATTGAAATTAGACCATTCTGATGTTATGTTTTCCCTTTAATTTCTTATGCATTGTTACCAAAGTTAAAGTACGATTTTATTGATTATTTTTTTAACAAGTTGTGTTCCAAGACCATCTGATCTTTTTTTATTTGGAATTTCTAGGCAGATATAATATCTGTTTCTCTGAAACATGAAAACTGCAAGGGTAATTTATAAATCATACTGTCTTATTTTAGTGCAATGTACCGGTATTGCAAAAATTGGTATCAATTCAATTTTCTCTTTAGAGGTCTGTTCTGGTGTTCAGCTAATCTAGGGGAATCAAGTTCAAGGTTTGAAAGAACAGTGCTCACAATAGATGTTATCCGGAACTCGGCAAATGTGGGTTTTTCCCAGCTAATCCGGGGGTACAAACAAACTTTTACAGTTACAACAAGGCAACACGTTGATCAACCTTTTGTGAAGGGTTGTGCACCGTGAAGCCATAACGGTAAAAGTTTGTTTGTACCCCCGGATTAGCTGGGAAAAACCCACATTTGCCGAGTTCCGGAGTAAGTCTATTAGATTTCATGCTTTGATTTGCATGTGGAATTTAATATATGCTATCAGTAAATAGATGTGGGTACAGGCAGATTAGAGATAATCTTCTTAAAACACACAGTCAAGTGTCTAAATATATTTTCTTTTTGTATCAGTTTGTTGCTTATGCATTCAGGTCCGATTAGTGTAACATTTCCATGCTTTGTGTGCTACATAAAGGCAAAGCAAGGATTATAACAGGACATTTCTGCCGGTGTATGTGTCTTTTAAAACTAAGGTTCCTTTCAATATTGGGCATGTCACCTCAGAATTTATCAGAAATATGACTTTTTTTGTTTTCATCATTTTTTTGTTTATAGCCTGCACTGTTATGGAAATAGGACACTTGTTCAGTATTAATTCTGTCAATGTCTGAAAACTATACACTAATGGGGCATTAATTTTGTACTGTTTCATAAGGTAGATCTTTTTTTAAAGATATTTCTTGTTGTACAAATGTTTATTAAAAAAAGTACATGAAAGAATGTGATTTCTCAGATGACTTATTTTATAGACTGTGGTTTATAGATGATTTGTTTTACTGAGTTTGTTATACTGTGTGTTCTTGGTGTATCATTTACTTGTTTTCATTACTGATATTCTGATGAAGGCCTTTGTCGGCCGAAACTTGTTGATAAAATAACAAGAGCACCGCTGGGTGGAGCATTATATGCCCGAAGGGTATTTTTTCTAAGTATGATGCATTTGTGATATAAGGAAGGAAACCTTAAGCTTTAAAATTAAATGATTTGCTTTAAATTTCGAAATTTTTGACCTTTTACCTACTGACCCCAAAATCAATAGGGGTCATTCACTCAATGTGTGCAACCATTATATGAATTTTGAATTCTCTATGAAAAATGGTTGTGGAGTTAAAGAATGTAAATGATTCTAAAAATTTAGGTCACTGTGACCCTGACTCTTGACATACTGATCCCAAAATGTATAGAGGTCATCCACTCAATGTGTGCAATCATCATATAAAGTTTGAAGTCTGTATAACAAATGATTGTCAAGTTGCATGGCAGAAAAGGTTTCAATTTTAAGGTCACTTTGACCTTAACCTTTGACCTACTAAAGCCAAAATTAACAGGGATCATTCACTCAATGTGTGTAACCATGACATGAATTTTGGAGTCTCTAAGACAAATGGTTGTCAAGAATCAGAGTGTAAATGATTCTAGACATTTATGTCACTATGATCTTGACCTTTGACACATTGACCCAAAATGTATAGGGGTCATCCACTCAGTGTGTGCGATCATGATGTAAAGTTTGAAGGCTCTATAACAAATGAATGTCAAGTTACGTGTGTAATACTGGTGAGTTTCCTGGGTCTTCATTAACAGAAAACAAACAGTGGGGGTGGTTCAATCACTTTACTGTTACCGCAAGTCTGTAATACAGAGTATATATGGAACTCGTCTACACAGTGGTCCCGTTCTATGTAAAGGTTAATAAAACCCTGAAACATCAAATATAAATGTCTTAGAAATATAACAATTATAAGATACAACATATATTAATCAATATTTCCTCATATTTCTGTGAACAACTGGTTATAAATTATCCTTTTAAAGACAACTGTAATAACGCAAATATAGTCATTACATCATAGCCCAGTGGTTTTACAATAACACATTAAAAGAATACAACTATATTTAGCTGAAGATAAAAACACAGAAACCTTTATAAAAACACATACATTTCATACAAATTACACATTACACAGGTCTATGCTTACCTAATCTATGGGAATAAGGTTTCACTCTTTTCTCCTGTCTCACCCATACTCTCAGTGCTGCGTGACTGTAAACTGTTGAGAATTAAAGCAAGGATTAGATACATGCGTGTTACACGTAGACAAATGACAGAAAATACAGATTTCAAGGAAGACCGCCATCTTGCATAATATTCCGCGAAATCTTTCAACTTTACGGAAAAGAGACTGTAATAAAATGAATACGAAATAGCACTCTAGCAAGCCAATATTTTACCTTCAAAACATCACCACCTCAAACAAACTGACATTTCTTCAGAAAGAAGAAACAACAAAGAAGAAACTAAAAGCACATCCTTCTCCAAGGAAAACTGGAAGCCAACAAAGTTCCCGCGAGACCTTGAGAGATTCACTCAAGCATAACCACGTGCAAATCTGAGTAGATTCAAATGGGGTACACAAAGGGAATATAACTGAGGTGACATATGGGAGAAAATAATACATTTAAGGAATAGCTGAAAACATCGAAAATCAACCCTACTACACGTGGAGGAAATGGTTTTCAATGTTAAGGTCACTGTGACCTTGACCTTTTAACTACTGACCCCAAAATCAATAAGGGTCATTCACTTAATGTGTGCAACCATTATATGAATTTTAAATTCTCTATGAAAATGTTTGTCGAGTTACAGAATGTAAATGATTCTAAACATTTAGGTTACTGTGACCCTGACCTTTGATATACTGATCCCAAAATGTAAGGGGGCCATCCATTCAATGTGTGCAATCATGATATAAAGTTTAGGGTCTCTACTACAAATAATTGTCAAGTTACATGGCAGAAAAGGTTTTTATTTTTTAAGGTCATTTTTATCTTGACATTTGAGCTCCTGATGCCAAAATTAACAGGGGTCATTCACTCAATGTGTGTAACCATTACATGAATTTTTAGGTCTCTAAGACAAATGGTTATGAAGTAACAGAGTGTAAATGATTCTAGACATTTATGTCACTATGAACTAACCTTTGACACATTGACCCAAAATGTATAGGGGTCATCTACTCAATGTGTGCAATCATGATATAAAGTTTAGGGTCTCTACTACAAATAATTGTCAAGTTACATGGCAGAAAAGGTTTTTATTTTTTAAGGTCATTTTGATCTTGACATTTGAGCTCCTGATGCCAAAATTAACAGGGGTTATTCACCTATGTGTGTAACCATTATTTGAATTTTTAAGTCTCTAAGACAAATGGTTGTGAAGTAACATAGTGTAAATGATTCTAGACATTTATGTCACTATGAACTAACCTTTGACACATTGACCCAAAATGTATAGGGGTCATCTACTCAATGTGTGCGATCATGATGTAAAGTTTTAAGTCTCTATAACAAATGAATGTCAAGTTACATGGCGGAGATAGTTTTCGATGTTAAGGTCACTATGAACTTGACCTTTTACCTACTGAGCCCAAAATCAATAGGGGTCATTCACTCAATGTGTGCAACCATTATATGAATTTTGAATTCTCTATGAAAAATGTTTTTCGAGTTACAGAATGTAAATGATTCTAATTATTTAGGTCACTGTGACCCTGACCTTTGATATACTGATCCCAAAATGTATAGGGGTCATCCACCCAATGTGTGCAATCATAATATTTACATCTCTACTACAAATGATTGTCAAGTTACATGGCAGAAAAGGTTTTCAATTTTAAGGTCATTTTGATCTTGACATTTGCACTCATTGAATGGATGACCCCTATATATTTTTGGGTCAGTATGTCAAAGGTCAAGGTCACAGTGACCTAAATGTTTGACCTACTGATGTCAAAATTAACAGGGGTTATTCACCCAATGTGTGTAACCATTACATGAATTTTGAAGTCTCTAAGACAAATGGTTGTGAAGTAACAGAGTGTAAATGATTCTAGACATTTATGTCACTATGACATTGACCTTTGACACATTGACCCAAAATATATAGGGGCCATCCACTCAATGTGTGCGATCATGATGTAAAGTTTGAAGTCTCTATAACAAATGAATGTCAAGTTACATGGCGGAAATGGTTTTCAATGTTAAGGTCACTGTGACCTTGACCTTTTACCTACTGAGCCCAAAATCAGTAGGGGTCATTCACTCAATGTGTCAAACCATTACATGAATTTTTAAGTTTCTAAGACAAATGGTTTTCAACTAACAGAGTCCAAATGATTCCAAACATTTAGGTCACTGTGACCTTCACCTTTGACACACTGACCCCAAAATGTAAGGGGGCCATCCATTCAATTGAGTGCAATAATGATAAAAAGGTTTGAAGTATCTTCAACAAATGATTGTCAAGTTACATGGCAGAAATGGTTTTCAATTTCAAGGTCTATGTGACCTTGACCTTTTACCTACTGACCCCAAAATCAATAGGGGTCATTCACTCAATGTGTGCAGCCATTATATGAATTTTGAATTCTCTATGAAAAATGGTTGTGGAGTTACAGAGTGTAAATGATTCTAAACATTTAGGTCACTTTGACCTTGACCTTTGACATACTGACCCAAAAATATATAGGGGTCATCCATTCAATGTGTGCAATCATGATATAAAGTTTGAAGTTTCTGCTTCAAATGATTGTCAAGTTACATGGAGGAAATGGTTTTCTATGTTAAGGTCTATGTGATCTTGACCTTTGAGCTGCTGACTCCAGTGGTCATTCACTTAATGTGGGCAATAATCACATGAAGGTTAAAGACTGTAGGCCAAAGAGTATTCAAGTTATCGTCCAGAAACCAAATTGCTAATGGACGGACGGACAGACGGACGGATGGACGCCCTGGATCATAACATAATATGCCCCCTTCGGGCTTATAAAAATCATAAACCCATCCTGGTGTTTGACGTGTTGTACTTCTAATACTTCAGTACTGGTGTAGTTGATTTTATTATGAAAACTCAAATTTTTCTACATGTCCCAAATTATAAAAATGATGTATAAAAACATACATTATGGATAATGTTTCAAATATGTCTTAGAAACATCAGATATGATGTGTTTTAACAGTGTCAACAATGTAGATAATGAACATTTTTAACTTTTTCCCATAAAAATGACAGAATAAAAAGTAACAACTATGTACACAAATATAGAAAAAAACAATAGTTTATTGAGTAAAACTTAGGATCTATGATAGCTCGAGCAATTGGACTACAGGAATAATTTTCTCATCCCCTTCCGACTTCGAGTTATCAAACTTTTACTGTATAAGAAGTGATTCATTTAATTGCACTTAGAGGCAGATCAGTGTTTCAGAGGTGAACTGGTAATTGGGAGGGAAGTAGTAGGGGGAGTCGCTATTGTGTGATTATTCTCTGCACCCGCTCCTCCACTGACGCTAGTTACTGCATACAACTTACGTCCCATGTATCAGCACTAGACACTGAGCAGAATGGGATGCTTTCTGTATCTCATGCTATCCCGACAATCTATAACTAAACTCTTCAGGGGGTGTCATCATTATGGTAAACCGGCACTGACAATAAGTAAACTCAAATAGATAGATAACCACACTTCCCCTTGATTGTTTCTGTAAACCATGATTTGATGATGAAAATACAAATTGTAAAATTTATATGCACACTAACACTGGAAAATATCATATTGCCAAATCCTTTTAGGAAATGATAAATAACAAAAGAATTTTATTAATTTATTTAAAGCAAGCTTAACAGAGGATATTAAAAAGACATTAATAAAGAAAAATAGAATCTTTATAAAGCAAAATAAATACTGACAAGCATTTTGGACTGCTTGAAATTGCATCATTAAAATATATATTGATCATACATCTATTTCACTTGGCATACATACAAGAGCTAGACTGACAGATCATACATAAACCATTTCTTTTTTGTTCTTCATAAACAAATATAAACAATCAACTGTACGCTTAAACAACCATTCTGCACACTACAATGAAAGCACGTCTGAAATACACTCTACAATCTTTTTTATAATTTAGTATTCTAACAAAGTTAAACTGGGACCTTTGCAAAGCAAGAATGATTTTCCAACATATCAGAACATAAGGATAACCTGTGTTTATTTCCAGGAAGCAGATATACTAGTGTGAAATATCAGGCTATACTGTGGACCAACTGGGAACAATAAGCTATGCTGGAGACAGCGGGAAACACAAAGATATGTTGTGTGCCAAATGGAAACACCAAGCTATGCTAGTAAGATAAGGCTAAAACTTTGGTTTGAACACAGTTAACATGCTTCTTAACCCTAAGCCTGCTAAATATCTGAAAAAGACTTGTCCATCTTTCAATTTGGACAGAGCTAATAATTGCCTATGAGGGTGATCACTGAAATTTACTGACTAAATAACGAATAGCGCAGACCATGACCAGACTGCATGGAAGTGCAGGCTGATCTTGGTCTGCACTGGTCGCGAAGGAAAACGAAATTGCCGCTAGCAGGATTAAGGTTAAATGAGTTTTTAACAATATCCCTTTATATTTATGAACCACATGATACCAAGAATGAAATGAGGAAGTTCTGTTTATTATAACTGTAAGATCAAAGCAAATTGCCATCAGTTTTTTGACATTTTAGCTATGTTTCTTGGCTTCAAACACTAGTATCGATGATTGTATCTTCTGAGTCATTTTTTGTTTCCTGATCTGGTGACTCAGAGAGTGGCTCATCTGGTAAACTGGTATGATCTGGCCTTTTATGAGAATCCGACATCATTTATGCAATAGACATGTCATGCAGAGAGCTCTTTTCTGGAACTGTTCCTGCATCAGAAGCTGGTCCTTTTTGAGTTACGGCATGATCAGACATAAGTCCCATCACTGCGGCTTCATTTAGTGATGTCTCAGCTTCAGTACTGACATAAGAATCGAAGCGTTTGTAAGAAATCTGTGTTATTGGTGAGACAACAGGTGCATTGGAAGCAGCTTGCCTGAAATCTAAAGATGTACCTGTAACACTTGATGAAGGCATTCCGTCGTTCATTTCATATGAGTTGTGTCTTTTAAACCATTGAAGTTTGATCCTGCAATAAATGGAACATGAATTGAAATTTGTTAGGTAAAACACTAAACCTTATATTTACCTTCAGTTTCTTGTAAGGAAAATGCACAAATTTACAAATAAATTGTTAGACAGCATCAAAAACTAGTCCTTAAAGTAAAAGTAACTCTTTACATGTTTTTAAACATTATATAGTGTTTTTACAGAAAAAAACTTAGCAATTAATACTTAGTAGTAGTAGGGACATTCTTTTAAATATGAATGCAGTGACAGTCTGTGCTTCGTTTTATCTGATTTCATTTTTATAAAGGTAAGAATGGAAAAAAACCAAAGAACTTAGCTGTAAACACCTGGTAGTAGCGGCATTCTCAATAAACTGTATAGATAATGAGTATTTTTTTGCCTGACATCACACTGATCCTAGTCAGATCTACTTTGTTTGTGATGGTAAGCAAAAACAGATGCCAGTGCGGTACGTTGGATGTATTTGTATATTACTATGCGATTATTCATTGGTATTTATATTCTTTGTAAGAAGCACCACTTGTGTCATGTTAAGTGAATATACTTTTTACCTTCTTTGACCAGATGTGCTCAATGAGTATACATCCATTCGCTTCAACCGATACCACACACCAAATAATGCTCCAGCACTAAGTATTGTGCATATCAGTGTTGCCATAAGTTTAGGAATGTTGATATTGCATTGGTAGTCGTTTATCAAATCTTCACAGTCAAACATTGCTGTGCAAGGTTCATCCTTGCATTCATTGGTCTCCGTCTGACACCATTCACCTTCATATCCAGGGTAACAAATACATACAAACCCAGCAAATGACGTTGCACGTTCAATGCTGTCACATCCCACCAGTCCTAATGAGCTGCAGCTTCCAAAAACGCAAGGATTTTCAAGAATATACAATTCAAATGTCACAGACGGTGTATACTGTCCATTAGCGGTCTGTGCAATGACCTTCAGCGTCATATTACCGCTTACTTCTGGAGAGTAAGTAAACTCAACATAGTAGACTTCCAGACTTCTGTACATTTTTGATGTTATATTTTCGAGTTGTTCAGTAGAATTGTCCATGATTAAAAACTTGGGCGTAGAGTTCCCAAGTGGAACAAAATCTGTTAATACAGTAAATGTTTCATTTCCATCGACATCAGCCAATAGAATTTTCCCAACACTGTAAACAGAAGACCTATTTGCCTCTGCAGTGAAAACCTGTATCATAGCTGGTCGTTTGTCAGAATACAGTGTTCCATTTGAATCTATAAAATACCTGTCGGTTTGGTCTTCAGTTCCGGTCACGTTAATAGTAACTGTCTTCTCTTGATAGAAAGCCTCTTCAGATTTTGGTAATCTGTTCTCTCTTATTTTGATTCTAATGTAATCTAGGCCAGAAAAATCTTCCTCGGGTTTACATTGTATTTTCCTGCTGGAGTTTCTAAACTCACAGTCAACATGCAGTGGATATGTTGTGATTTGATACACAAGCATATCATTTTCTAAATCAGTAGTTTCGAGAAGGAAATCTGCACAGTTGTCCTCTGTTAACTGCAATACTTCTGTTACTATGTTTGGAGGGGTGTTTTGGAAGGCACTATTAATATAACTTAACATCATCGCCCTTGGTGATGTCAGGAAAGAATGCCAACCTTTGCTCGTACACACCTGAAATAAGATAAAGAGTAAGATTGACCTTTATTTTCTAACACGAAAGAGTTACTATTAGAAGTTGAGATAATTGTTCAGTACAGTGTGGTATAAATTGTTCAGTCTAAAGTTTGTCCTAAAAATTCGGAAATCTAAATGGTAACCAGTCAAAAAGCCTAGTTATATGCATATCACACATGGGTTTACACCAGCTCTGTCATATATTGAGTTTCTTACACCTGATGTCAACTTCTAATAAATATTTGCACAATAGATATATTTTAAAAATACCTCTGATGTATAAACATTAGCATCAACCTCTGCCGTAAGATACTCTCTGCAACTTTCATCAACATGTACCCACTCTTCATTTTCTGAAACAAACACAATATATCATGGATCTGAAATACAGGTCACCATTCACAAGTATTACTGGAGTTAAGAAAATCTACAAAAACACTTTAAAAACTGTTTCAAAAAAATAAATTTGGGCTTTTTAAAATCTTAATTGATACAAGAAACCAGTAAATTACAATGTTAATTTTCTTTCTAAGAGTATATATAATTTTTAGAGACTATGAAAAATGTCTGAAAAAATGGCGGATTCACATAAAAATCTATGACAGAGTTGTAACCTGGAAATATCTAGTTGCCTTTGGCTGGATTTAAACTCAATAACCTTTAATCAAAGAGCTAACACTCTAACACGTCGCCATACGAGATAGCTGATCGACAAGGCAGAAGAAGTGCAATTTTATACTTCCACCACAGAAAGGAAGGTATATTTGTGTGAACCTCACCATTATCCCAGAAAACCAGTGCAGGCTGGTAATTATGGTCTTTTTGACAACCATTAGGTAAGCTGATATTGATCTCAATCTTCTCATATTCTGCAGTTGGCGATGGTGACAGATAAAATGTCAAGTTACAATGTTTCTGGACCCTGCAGACAGATATGATATCAAGTAAAAGCATTTTTAAATCCACTCGTGTAGAAGAGTTTCACCTGTTCTGAACTGACACCGGATGATAATTCATTCACATTTACATGGTTGTAAAGGAAATGTACACTCTAGAAATAAGGGTAATTAACTAATAGAAATATTAAAAGACTAAGTGCTTACGAGTAATCAAAATAATTATTATGTCCTACTTGATAAAACAAACAAGTAATTTGAAGCATATGGTCGTGTATAATAATAGCACTATGCAACTTTGTTTTTAATTAAAATTTCAAGTAAAATATCTAAACCTATAATTCAAGATCGTTTCCAGATTTGCAGCTGTCATTTACTAAAATTAGACTGGGAATCGCTGTACCTCTCACTGTTTGATGGTCATAGGTTCGAGTGCCTTCACTGGTTATGTTACAAAGTTGATAGTTTATCACACAGAATGGAGATCTAGTACGTGTCCTTCCCTGGAAAAAGGGTTAGGTAAACTGCCTGCCTGATACGATGCTGACTGTTAATGGATTTAATCCTCAGCTAAATAGAATAGGAATGTCATGGTTACCTGTTTCTAAGCAGTCTAGATGTTTTGTGCAGCGTTGTATCTGGATCTGATATAAATTGCTTATACTTTGCGGTGGCTGCACTGCCGTAGTCACTGGTAAGATCCATTTTCGTAAGGGTTCCCAAGCTAAGACCTCCTGATAACACTATGCAAAAGATAAGTCCGAAGTCAATATTGTGTTTACATTTCAATACAAGCATATTAAGCAAAGTCTGTTTTCTAAGGTAAAGATAAAGAAACTAAGATGCAACATTTCATCAAAGAAGATTTAGTTTAACTTATAAAAAGGTAATAGCAGCGAAAAACGGACATGACGAACCAGCTTTTAAGAGCAAATCCTTATGAACTTAATATATTGTTAATACTCTGCACCATCTTGAGAAGATTTCGTTGACAAAAATAACAATTCATACACACTTAAAATTAGTTTTATCAATTCAAAATTTATGCATTTTAAAATGCAAGGATATGTAATTGATGCACAAGTACTTACCACGGGCAGCAACGACAACTTGAGAATCTTCAAATGAATTAAGTCTCCATTCATCCGATTTTGTTTTTGAAGCAATCATAATTATTTCAGATTTATTGAGAAAGACATCGGTCTCACCTGCAATATTAGATCTCAATATATAATGTACTTTGTGAGAATTAACTTATTAGATAAATCTTTAAGTTAGAATTAGTTTGATAATTTGTCTGTATTATATTACTAGTTATCGAACACAATGTTTTTGTTCATAAATATTTTACTCAAATTAATAATTCAAGAGTAGACTTAGTAAGTTTTCTAACCCATATTAGTAAAACTATCTATGACTTACAATTTCCAGACATTTCATTCCCAAGATCTTTTCTCACCAAGACATTTCACCCCAAGACTTTTCCTCCCAAGACTTCCCTCACAGTTTTTTTTTATTATACAGGACATTTCACCCCAGAAATATATTATGTACACAGATGATGATTTGCCATTATATTTTCCGGGTTTTATTTATGTTAATAATGCTATATTTATACTGATAATCTTTCAAAATGTTTTGATGATTATTTTCATAATGTTTAAGAAATTATGGGTTTGATTAAGTGGATTAACCACATTATCAGCATTTTTTTTATAGTTACATTTTCAAGAAGCGCGTGCTGTTAAAAGATTGCAAATCAGCTCCCAATGATTTGCAATATAGATATACTTCACGCATCCAAGGACGAGGTGCTGATTAAACATTGACATAATTAAAACTCTCTCTTATTCACCCATTTAAGGCAAACAAAGGTGAATTAATGGCAGTACAAATTTTCATTTTTTCTCAAGTAGATAATTGATTGAACAATAAATATATAATTAGTTTATTACTTGATATATATGATATTAATATATCAAAGATAAATAGCTGAGCATGACAAATCTGATTAAGAACTATATTTTATCGGACTCGGAGCCGAAGGTTTACAGCTGCACACACACACACACACGCACACACACAGAGAGAGAGAGAGAGATAAGATGATTAAGTTGGTGTATTATTGTATTATTTATCTTTAATATATCACAGAACTATAACTTATATCAGTCCTGATAAAACTGACCAAACAATAATGCTATGATTGTTTCATTTGTCAGTCCATTCTATTAGCACGTGTCCTTCTTTTATTACTTTCTACAATCTCTTCTTCATCATGTGAATCTTTACCCTACAGGCTGTAGACATAAGCATATTGTTTTAAGAGTTTACTAGTACTCAAATCATTTTGATGATATGTGTTCCACAGGCCCTTAGTCTTTCCATCTATCAACCTATAATCAGAACTGTCTCATCTGATTACCGCGCCTTCTGGCTCTTCTCAATCCATATGCAACAAGCTAAGCTTTTTTATATATATTAAATAATTCAATAATTTTAGAGACTTTACAAATGAAATTTTCAAATAATCTATTGAATATCATTTTCTTGATTTTTATTATATATATATATTTCAAGTTGAATCATGTATATATTATTTTGAAACATTTTAATAAAAATATTATGTATTGAGGTTGACAAGTCTCGAGTGTAGACTTCACCCACCCATTTTCGGTTCATGGGAGGAAGAGTTTTAGGGATGAAATATCTGCCAACTATTAAACACAAAGATACATTGCATACATACATATCACTCAATTTATAACACAATCATACTTCCAGAGTAAATTCAGAAGTAGTAAATCACACTTACGTTTGATACAAACAGTTTTCCCCTGAATTTTACTTTTCAGATGAGAATATCCTATTGCATTCAAAGATTGATATACACATCGCCCAGGCTCCATGTTGAAAAACGATTTCTCTTTCTCGTCTTTCGCTGTCAGACTTTCCCCTGGTGTCATGCCGGATAATTGTCGAAACTCGGCAACAGATTTATTTATAGCCTTTTTGTCGAATTCTAGTTTGCCATGTACTATTGCAGATGACCCTTTTTCCTTTTTGCCGACAATAGAGGGTGGAAATATATCTCCTTCATCTTTTGAAGTTCCAATTTGCCACTCTGTATGGAAAAAAACTAAGTTTAGGAACAAACTTAATAATCTTAATCTAAACAGAACGTGTCCTAGCTTTTAATCAGTCTTGCTTAAAACTATGACACATCAAACACACTTTAGAAATGAAATTGCTCTTTATCAAAATTTTAATGTAAAGGTAATTACCATAATATTCTATCTCTGAGTTGCCACCTTGCCATTCAATACCCATTTGGGTTTGAGAGGATGTCCAACAGGGGGTGTCCTCGTAAGCACAAATATCGGAGGCCTCCGTGTACAAAGGTTGAGTTGAAGCTCCAGATGTATCAGGGGGATATAGACTGAATTGCACATTACAAGTATGTTTTACTGACAAGCCAGCGGTATTAACAGCAGTTACTTCTACCGTGTAATTTCTGCCATCTTGAAATGATCCATTCGAAAGTTTAAAGTCAGTTTTTGTCTTCAAACCGACATTCGTTGTGTTCATTATCAGTTCATTACTGGAGGAATCAAAGACACGAACTAAATAATATTCAATTTGACTGATATCTTCAGAACAATTCCAGTAGGCACCTATGCGGGAACTTGAACCTAAATGTTCCGTCGGTTTATCCTCACTGTAATCAGGATCCAAACACTTCACATAGTCACACACCGGTGGTGATATATCAATCTGTATACCATTCGAAAAGGAAGAAGTTTCAAGTCCAGCAAAATTTACAATTTTAACATTAATGTAGTAAGCTGTCTTATTACACTTTGTATCATTTGAAATATTGTAACATTCTTTGTCTACTGTTGTAGCTTCCATTTTAAGACCGTCTACTTCTAGTGGAATAAGATTAAATCCAGCTGACAGACGTTCACCGGAGCAAGATTTGTTGCACAGACTTGCACAAGGTTCTTTGCATGGATAGCAAAATGATTTATAATGAAACAAGGAGACAATGTTTCCAATTTCAAACTTGCTATTAGATACACCTAACCAAATATCCTTTATGCCACTCTCCTCATCATAATATCCACTCCCATGACGACAAGGTTTGTCTGGTGCATCTGGAATATTTATTTGACTTATGATTGCATCACTATAGAATGGATTGTAGATGTTTTCTAAAGGGGGTGTGTAGTCATTTTCATTCCACGTCATAGCTGCGATTTTCATTTCACCATAGAATTTGAAACCTACGATGTTTACTTTCTCTTCATTATCTACAATAAGTGTTAGATCTAGTGTCGTCTCAAGATACTCAGTTTTCTTGTCCACAAATATTGTAAATTTATGATCTCCTTGTGTTGGATCAAATGATAAGCTGAACCAAGTTTGAATACTGGTAAATTTATTTCGAGCCCAAAAAAGATGGTACCAGTTCTTATTTGCAGAGAATCGGTATCCTAAGAGGTGAATACCAAATCCGTATTCGTTAACATCAAAGTTTGTTTGGTTGTTTGTGTCAGTATCATTGGGTGCCATTAGTTTTCCTTTTTTTATCGAATTTTTATTTGGTGCACTTGCGGAAACATCACTTCGTTCTGTTGAATTGTTCTCCTGAATTGTCAATCCTGTGATATTTTTAAAAAGACTCTCATCAAACTCTGTCTCTACCGGTTTATTATCTATGCTAAATGGAACAGCCACATTGTCTGTAAGAAGAGCGACAGTTGTAACAATACTGTCACCTTTGGCAACTCTGATTATAAAAGAATAGTTACCCTGTTGAAGGTCATGGAATCTGGAAACAATACTTGACTTTGTCATTGCTGTAAGATCTGCATTATAACCTATACCAAGGAAAGCTCCAGACCGATTTACAACCAGGAAGTCAGTACTGAAATTATTGGAGAATGTGTCAAACTGAGGAGTAGCTGATGAAGGAAAGTAGTTCTTCTGTGTTGGGCATATGTAATCATGATAGGTAGTCGCTATAGCAAGGAATCCTTTTAGAGAGGATGTTGAATGTTGAAAAGTTTGAATAGAATACCAGTTTTTGGTAATTTTTACCTTTCCGTTTAATGGACCACTTTCGTCTATTAAGATTGGCTCTGTTTGTTCAAGTGTTTGTAATTCAGCCCCATTTGTAAAATTTAGAACAAAATAATATACATTTTCAGAGGTCATTTCCAGTTCATAAAAGGAAGCCTTGTCCTCATTCTCAACCACATTTTCTGAAATAAGGAAGCAGTTTGAACTAGTAACATTAGTAACACTACAATCGTTGCATTCAAATAATGCAACTTTTATTCTTTTCACACCCGATTCAAAATCTGTAAAGTTAGACCATCCTATATGCATTTCAGAGCTTGAGTCTGCATACAAGACAGTGTGGCTTTGGATACCATTTACAAATACACTGCCTCTGAGAGGGGGTGTGGTGTCTACAACAATCTGTTCGCTAGTGACACCGATACACATACCTGCTTCGTCTTTAGCAATTACTGTTACAAAATAATTATTTCCATGTCTTAAACTTACACCATCAATTTTTACATATTCATTCAGTCCTACACTTTGTAACCGATATATATCATATTCAGTGACACTCCTGTAAAACGTAGAGCATTTGAGCGTGTCGTTTGTTATAATACCATCGTGGGTACTCACTCCTATAATATAGTCGATGATGTCAAAGTCGGACATAAAGCCAGACCAAGACACCTCTAACGAAGTAGTTGACGACTGATATTTTTTAACAGACAATGTACCTGCATCTATTTCATCACTAAAACCAACTTTAATGCCATTTGAATATCCTTCAGTATATCCACCCGCCATGCTGTAGGATCGTACTGTTATGAAGTACTTGACAATCTTGGACATTAAGTTTAGATTTCTAAACGTGTGAGAAGTGTTGAGACCAACATTGACAAAGAAATGAATGTTAGATCTTGTTTTAGCATAGCGTCTGTCATTTCCAATGGCTACCTCATAATGGTCAATTGATTGGGTTGGGTCATTCGACCCATCACCAAATTTATCCCAGTTGGCAGATAAGTCTGTTTCACTATACTGGTAATTTAAATCTTCTTGTAGACCATCTCTTACGAGTCCAGGCACTGGTGATTGTATACGAATTGTGACACCATCTGAATGTGCAGTCTTGTTTCTGCCAAGGAAATCTACAGTTTTTACGGTAACAATATATTTCATTCCATTTTCAAGTCTTACTTCATCATTGTAAAATAATGTTGATTCCAAAGGTAATGGTTGGAAGTCAAAAAGTACTTCTCCGGTCAGATCACTTACAGACCAGGATACTTCTTTTATTGAGCAGTGATCTGAGTACTTCCAGTGGCCTTGTATTAGATTAGGAACTGACTGGTAATCAATATCTTCTCTCTGGTCACCATCATGCACTGTGAGTCTTGGAGACTGACTGACTACGACACTGTTTGATGTTATTTCTGATTTTAATCCAGCATGATTGTAAACACGAAGTGTTGCATGAAATACAGCCCCGTCATGAAGCCTAAAACCATTAACATGGAACAAGCCATCAGCTGCCTTTTTGACAGGCATGTAATCAAGGACATCAGTCCCATATGGATTATAACCAATAGAAACTTCATATCTGTAAAACAAACAGAAATTGATACTAATTAGTCATTACCCTGTGTGTTTAAGAATGAAGAATCTTTTTATGAAGCTCGCTTGTTAAGTATATATAGATAACAAAATAATTCGAAAAAGATATTCGATTAGTTAATTGTTCATATCTTTACTCACAAAAACTTGTATCACCTCTCGTTATCAATGCCAGATTCCTTATCAGCAACACCATGTGACTGGAGTTCTGCTGAGGCTTTCGATAGCTGACACTTCTGATGTTCAGTGACATTGTCTGTACCAGTTTTCGTGACAACACTAAGTTTTTTCACATCTGGAGGTGTTCTGTCAACAACAATTTCCCTTCCGTAAGTTTTTAAATGACCAACAACATTTTCGATTGAAATACTTACAAATACTTTTGTCATGTTTGTCATAATTTCTATATGATGTTTAATGTCTTTAATGAATGACCTTTGACCAACTGTAATGAAATCTTTATATAAGATATCAAATTTGGAGCTTGATGAACCAATGGAGATTTCAGTCCTTTTCACCAAGCTTTCATACTCTACAATTTTCTCCCATGTACAGGTCACTATGCTTTTGCGATAGGAAAGGTACTTTGTGCAGTCAAAGTTCCGTATCAGTGGAGCGGTTGTGTCTGCAATATTAGGCATTGATGACTTGATATTGATATTACCTCCTTTATCTGAAGTGTTTGTTGTGAGAAAAGTCACCCTCCCTGGGATTAGAGTGATGAAGCTGGTTAGATCAGAAAAATCTTCTATATACTGATGACGATCTTCTAATAGAGGAAGTGATCCTAACGCCCACTTAACAGAAGCTACAGAATTCTTATCTGTAACGTTAGATTTAAGTGTAAATGTGTCAGTAGATCCTTGATATATTACACCATCAATACTTGCAGTAGTTGTATCGTTTGTCTCATCTGTGTCATAAATCACCTCTGGAGGAACACGATCAAGTGTTATGCCATCGGATGAGGATAGTATGTACTCATCGTGACATCCTGTGATGGCTTTAACAGTGATATAATAAGTAGTATCCTCAGAAAGCTCTATATGTATCTGGCACTGACCATGTGTTTCGTTAAGCATAACAAGACCATAACTCGTGTAAGTTTGTATATCAGCGCCATATTCTTCTGTACCAATGGCCCACTCATAGCCAATGATATTGCAATTTTCACTCTCAAACCCACAGAAGGAAGCTGCTATTGATGTGTAATCAGTGGTGTATATTTCATCAAAAAACAGAGTCCGACCATCAAAAACAATACCGGGGATATTTGCCTTCTGTACATAGATTGGTTTGGACTCACCTACAGCTGACTGTAGGCCTGCCTTGTTCACTGCAATCACAGACACCTTATACTTAACACCTGATATGGCTGTTCTTCTTAGATGAATATTTTGAATGTAGGCAGTAATGTCATCTCTATAGTTAGTGAAGGTAGTAATGTTTTCTCTGTCATCCTCTGTACCTATGGCAACTAAGTAACTCTGAATACCACTTTCCGAATCGCGTCCGAACCAACTTACACGAATTCCACTTTGGTCACTGTGTAAAACATTTCCATTTTCATCAAGTTGTTCCTCGTCGTTAAAGAGTCCAATGTGAACCTGTCATCATAAGAAATTTATTAGTAAAATGGAATATCGTTTCTCTGGTACTTCCATTATTAGTTTTGCAAAAATGTTTTAAGATAATAAGAATTTTGAGAAGTAAGTTAGAATCAATTTAGGCTTGTTCTCTGCAAAGCCAATGATCGTTTGGTGTTCAGTCCCTACACTGTTGCCAAGAAGTCATCTTTTTGCATTTTCATTCCAATTCTATCTACACTCGCCCCAGCCCGAGCTCCAAAGGAGAATCCAGAGAAGTTAAAAGTTGGTTGTCAAAGTTAAGTGACCGCACAGTTACATGCAGCAATACAAAAAAAAATCATACGTGTGAATTATACTCCTATGAGAATAAATCTACTGGAATTTCAATGTATTAACTGGTCCTATTGATATATTGATGCTTGTGTCAAATCTACCATTTTCTTGAGGAAAATATAGAAGTCATAAACTTTCAGGAAAACACATCATTTTATTTGTTATCTTTGCCTGCAGATTACTTACGGCGGTATTCTTGGCTGGCGGAAATTTTCATTGTGCGAAGTTAGCATTATTAGCCAAATATAGCAGTGGTTACTGTAGTACAAAGCCTTTTAGTGTTTACTTAATTTAATGCTGGACATTTGAATGATCACATTTGACGATTTTCAGTGAGATAAAGGTAATTGACTTCTAGCACAACACTTTTCTGTGATATGTTTGCAAGTTCTGTAGTGGTGGGGGCATAAAAAGTGCTAAGCTTGGTTTAAGTGACTCATATTTAAGGATTCTTTACAAATAAAATAAAATTTACTGACCAGAAGTTAATCTACATATATTGTTTACAAATCTACTTGTGAAGACTAAAAACGTTCACTTGTATGGAAAAATTAACAAATGTTAAAACTTTAGATTCCAGATATTGTGAAGCCATTGCTTGCAATAGGACTGGCTGACTTATCTACTGACAAACAGACTGGCAATACTTTTCCTGAATAATTACTGACATAGCAGCTGCACAAGGGACTCACCTTTGGTGCCTTAGGAGGACTAGTGTCAATTGTGATCCCGTTAGTTTCGTGGGATGCTGACAGAAGAGCTCTGTTAAATGCAGTCACATGTAGTGTATAAAGAGCACCATCTTTCATCGACAAGTCGTTGAGAACTGTGATTACTTTTGTGTGATATAGCGAAGATGGTTGAGAAATATTGAAGACATCTTTTTTTGGCCAGAATTTTTGCTTCACACCATGTATTGTTTCATAAATCACAGTTCTGTATTCCTTGATACCGGATTCAGGGTCTTCAAATTCATACATCAGATCCATCTTTGTATTGTCACTCTGATATGGTTTGTTTTTCATATTGTCAGCCATTCCTGAAATATGAAAGAATTGAAATTAACACAGAAATGCACTTAAATGATATTTCACACATTGCTCAGCTATTTCTGAAGAAATATGAATTTACCTCTTACTAAAGGACTTGTTTGATCAACCATGAAGCCATCGCTTTTAGACGCATTATCCAAATCCGCACCATTTATGCCATGAACGGTAAACGTAACTTTGTCCTTATGTTCCATTGAAACAGTATGGTCTTCAAAGACAGTTTTTCTTCCAGCATTAAATGTGCCTTCATGTACATTGTTTATGAGTACAGCTACAGTGTAATGATCAATTCCACTTTCGGGATCGAAATATCCATCCCAGTTTGCAAATTTTGATACAGTCTCTGAACTATATCTGAGTTCTTCTTCGTTTTTGATGCCATCGTTTACGTATCCAGCGATTGGTGGGGTAACATCTACCAGGACTGTAAGGTGAAATAAGTCATAGTGTACGGATGTTAACATGATATAAATTATACAAGAGAAATGGATTATATATTAATTATAAAACTCTGGGAATATGTTTTTCATACAAGGAATACATTTTATTTTCAAATCTCTTCAACATGGTTATATGTTAGTGATTGGTCTGAATTGAAAAAGTGTATTTTTCCGTTCTATAACCGTGGTACAAGTAATAGAAATTCATGTTCTATAATAAAGGTCTCTCTTTAAAATCAGTTAATGACATTTGAAGTTCAATAATTAATGTGTACTAGTCATATTGTCAAAACAAATTTATTTGGAATTTCTTATTATTCGTAAGTTTGCAGAGAACTTGAGTTTATCAAAATAAATGTTTTAATTACCACCATCTGAAGAGCTGTTTGTGGACTTAGAATTAAGTGCATCATTAAACGCAAAAACTGTAGAATAATACGTCTTGTTATGCTGAAGAGATGCTGGGACACAGGCTGATTTTTCATATCTTGTAAGGTTGAAGAACTCTATTATGTCTTCCTGACCAGGGGAAGTGCCTACTCCCCACATGAATCTATAAATATAAGAAAAATGAAAATGGTTTGAAAAGTTCATTTTCGTGTTAAGTTGAACAGCTGTTCAAATGTTCTTCAGAGAAGTCAAAATTCAGTAAAAAGACATTGACAAACTATTTTGTAAACTTTACAGAAATAAAGAAAACAAATATATTGGTCCGCGCATTCGGAATACAAGTTTACATAGAAACATACAAAAACTAATTCATTTTTAACATGGAACCAAAATGCTGCGAGTTTTAACATTTTGCGTAAAGGTAATAAAATAAAGCTGGATGAAATATGCCTCCTTGCTCAGTTTACTGGCTTCCCTGTTAGGACTTTTAATTGCCATTTAATGTTGCAATAACTTATACTATAAGTGGGATGCATTCAGATGTTTCATTTTTGGCTTCAGATGTCATGATCTTTACCTACTTACTTGCTTATTAGGATACAATGACTCAATACAAGTGCATAGCTTTTGGCAAGTTTACTCAGTTTGGCAGATCAAGACAGTCAGAACACTTGACACTGTTATAAATGCATTTTTCTCTTAATCAGTCAACTAAGAACAGACTTACAATAAAACGGAATCATTGCTGTTGTTGATTTTTAGCAAGCTAATTGCAAAATGACTGAAGTTGCAATGGAATCAGACACTTAAATGTTTATTCGATTGGTTAAATTCCAGTGTGTTGTACCGGTTAAGTCCGGACTGTGGGTCATAGAAATCAACCCATTGTGCACAAATTTTGTTATCTTCTGCCTGATAAGCTCGGTCTTTTCGTAGTCGATCACCGTCCAAAACCTGCCCTGGTATAGGTGGAGACTTGTCTATCAGTATAGGCTCGTCTCCATGTCCAGCAGTGAAAAGATCAACTGAAATACACAATATTTGTTATAAGATATATGAAAACTCAATAGGCAGGAGCACTGCAGATCAGTTAATTCTAGGGATGGGAACGAATACTTATATCAATATTCGAATATTCGCTTTGCCATATTCGAATATATTAGAATATTCGTTTTTTTCTGTTTAGTCAGTTACCCGAATTTTGGTATCCGAACATTGGTACTGTTTTATTACCTGTACGTTGTCGGGGGAAACAGCTATGTATTGTCTAGAAATGGAATAGAAATGGCTTGTTTTATGAAAGTTTTAGATACTTATTGAGTGAATGGCAATACATAATATATTCCGTTCATTAAAACCGCGTGAAATAAGTCCAAACTCGAGAGAGGTGCATGTTTTTTTTTTTCCCATACAGCTTATTTCAATATTGTTAAGTGATAATTAAAACGTAAAGCGAGGATGATTTTCTTTGCAAATATACTTATAAGAGGAAAATATTTTAGCTATTCTACCGATTGGGCAACTAAAAATAATATCAATAGAGTTATAAGCGTGACTGGTTGTTCGTTTTCGTAAAACATGACGTTAATCCTTGAATATTATGAGACAAACAACTTCTAAAATTTGCAAAATAAACGGGCGCCAATTAAAATGAACAAAAGATTAAAAGGTATCACAATAACGCCTTTGGCAAACTGTTAATCTGTTACGACTGCCCCTGCCGATTATACATTGCAATTTTATTGTTAATTGAATCATTTTTTACTTGAGATAAAGAAACACAATACCAAACAGACTGGGGTTTTTGCATAATCAGAATGCTTACATTTATAAAAATCAACGATGCTTTATTTTGGGATAAAAATCATTTTAGAATATTCGAATTTGATTTTCAGATTCGAACATTCGGTGGATTTCGAATATTCGAACATTCGTTCCCATCCCTAGTTAATTCAATTGGCTGAAAATAAAATGAAATTTAAAATTAATTCTAAAACGTTGTTGTTTTTTTCTGGTCATATTTCTTTAACAACTCTTTTATTTTAGTTTCAGAAATTGCTTATGAAGTTTTCTTAATGCAGTATGGATTATTCTATGCCTTTACTTATTACATCAGACTATCAATTCAAATCTTTTTTCAAACAAAATTACCATTATTTGTTACTCTTATACGAATCCAAGCTGGTAGTCCTTCCTGCAAACCAAGCTCTTTTATAGCCACAAATGGGTCTTCTCTGTCCATCCATTCATGAAGACTGTATCGTTTTAACTGTACATCATACTTTGTTATTCCAAGACCAAACTCAGTATTAGAAATGTTCGAAAGTTCGTCAGTAGCATTGACATAAATTGCAATGAGATCAAAATCTTCATCATATATTATGTCTGTCACGCCATTGAAAACAGGTGGAGTTGTGTCTACGACAAATGGAGTTGAATGACAAACAGTAGTGACTAAAGATCCACCTAGTTCAGCTCCATTTAATGCTTGTACAGTAACGTAATATGGCCCATCCTCCAAATGCACACCTTTGTGAAGTGCAGAATCTGACCAAAATTTCTTATCTGTCAAATGTGTGTACGGATCTTGATATGGGGTGACATCTGTACTGCAAATTTCTCTACCCACAGCCCATGTATAGCCCCATATTCCACTTTCATCGTCATGGAAACCTTTCCAGTTAGCTATGTAAACAGAAAAAAAAATACGGCTAACTGAAAGAAGTAAAGTCTGTTTTTCCTTGAATGAAAAATGTTTGACCTAGGATTAATAGTAAAGAATATAGTGAATGTAATAACAGTCACAATGATTTTCATTCGCCGGAACCCTAGGTAAGTTCATCACGACTTTGATTTTAAAACGTTTGTACATAAACTTTAAACCTTATTAAAAAGAATTAATCAGATAAATAAAGAATACTGAAAAAAATTTTTATGATTTGATAAGGCCACTACCTTTTTATTTTTTGGTTTACGAGAAATTTTTGGAAAAGTGTCCACTGGGTGGTCGAAAAAAACGTGGGGGGGGGGGGGCGAATATTGGTGTACATAATTATATTTATCAAAATTGTTCATTGTGTGAAACTTTTAACATACTAAACAAATGCATTTAATATCATGCACTGAAACAACACATATTTTAGTTTTATCAAATACACAGCATGAGGTTCACAAATGGGGATAATTTGATTTCTAACACCAAAAGCTTTATGTACATACATAGCTAGGTTTTTGTTCATACCAACATTAATTCCATAAATTTTACCACGTTTGGTCTTGACCAGTAATATTTCTAATATAAAGAATTTCTTTATATACAGTTTTCTTAAATCCTTCTACAGAGGACATGAAATTCTTCTTCTAGTACACTACAATAATGACATAATGATTTCCTTTCGTAATATGTTGTCGGGTCAGGTTAATGCAACCTGCCTGTTTCAATTTCTAATCTCTGAGAAGAGACTCTCAATGATTTAGATTCCTGATACCCTGCCTCCACAATGAAAAGCATTGAACTGCATTAATTTGTGTAAGATTGAGACATTTTCACTGAAAGGCATGGGTTCAACCCCACCCAAGCCATTATTTTTGTCTAGTTTTTTGCAGTTTATAATTGTTTTGTTTTGACAACAGTAACCTTTATAGAATTTAAATTCTTCTTAGTTTTACTTTAATTTTGTTTCAGTTGTAACAAAGATTTTCAACATAGTAAATCGATGACAGTTGTGTACCTGTAATTTCAGTTATCAATTTCTCCAAAACTAAAAGGTAAAAAAAATTGACGTTTTGCCAATATGTTAAAAATAGTACCTGAATAAAAAAAATTCTAGATAACTTGAAGCCTCGAAGATTTATGTTGAAGTTAACGTTGATAATGAAGTGGGTGGGGTAAATTAATGCCATGTTTATAATCATATTTCGTTTCTTTTCACGTTTGGCTTTTCATTTTGTTAGCTTTTAGTGAGCAGTGAGTAGGTCTTCATAATGTGAATGATTACATAACAAGTTACATTTGTTTTTATGTCCAGTCTTAGAAAAAAAGTGTTTCTCTATACCTTATAACGCATTAAGTCGTGTGGGTTCTGATGTGAATATTTAATTTAGTCATTTCCTGAAACTTTCACAGTAAAATGTCTTATACGGTCAATATCTTGTCATAAGAGAGTATATTTCATAGAAAAGCTCAGTCCAATGAGGGCTGAAAAAATGTTTATTAGTATTCCAATACCTTAACAAAGTAGTTCTAAACTTATATGATAAGATATGCTCTGGAAAAATCTGGACATTTCGTCGTCTCTAATGATCTTGACCTTGCATATGTGGAACTGAATTATGCGTGTAATGCTCAGTCTCATGATGGTGAACATATGTAATAGAATCACTCAGATCATGATTACACACATTTTCATATTTTTATCTGACTTTTGACCTCTATTTTTGGCCTTGATCTTAGCCACAAGGACCTGAGTTATACAATGTTCAACATTTGTGCAAAGTTCTATTAAAAATTCCCAAGTGCATGAAGAAGTTTTGCTCCGGACAAGCGTTTTCATCTGACCCCTAAGTGTCACCTTGGCCTTAAACCTAACGACCTGTTTTATATGCAAAACACTTCGTCTCATAATGGTGAATATTTGTATCAAGTAATGCTAAAATTCCACCATGCATGTTGAAGATATGCTCCGCCCACCCACCGTACGACTCGTCTTTTCAAACAGGCGTATTAAAATTGGTAAGAGTATCAAATAGGTCATGCTGTTTTTAACAGATATACCTGGGAATTTTACAAGAGTTGATTTCAGTTCATAAATTGCCTTTTTAGCTAATCCTACTAAAGTTTCAAATGAACAATTCCTAAGTATGTATAGGTGTTAACAATTTCCAAATTCTAAATTTTATACAAAACTGCAAATTAGTTTTTACTTGGCTCAATGAATTTGAAATGGCATATTGAGACATTATCTTACCAGAAACGTAGTGATTTGATAATGTGTAAAGCATGTCAAACGATGGTTCAAGTCCATTAAAGACAGTGCCAGATCCTTTTCCATCAATGATAATTCTGTAAAACAATATGCAATAGAAATTACGGAATTTTATATGGGTTTTAAGTATATGTGATTAATGCGTGTAGACAACGATTGTCTCCAATATTGTTCTTTACATGAACTGAATGATTTTACATGTGATGACTAAACAGCTACCGAAGAAATGGAAATAACCCTTTGCACAACCTCTTTTGGGGTTGTTTCGATGCACAGTGGTCTAAGACATTCTTACCTTGTATTGCAAGGCGGTTGGTGCCGAACAGTGCAGGTTCAAATCCCAATGGGAGATTATATATTTATAATTCATAACAGCGCTATTTGTGCAATGTGGCAGTCGTAACAGGTCTCCCCGTACATATAGTCAATGCTGTTATACACCTCACACTATGTCCTGGTTATTTGCACAATCTTTTTGTGATTGTTGCGATGGCCAAGTTGTCTAAGCCATTCTTACTCTGCATTGTTAGGCGTTCGGTGCTGATCGGTGCTGGTTCGAATCCCACTGGGAGCTTGATTATTTGTAAAGTCACTGTGTTAAAAACATCTCATATTATACCTTTTCAACAGATTAAAGAATCATACTTGCAGATTTCTTAGCTGGTGTACATGTACATTCTTTTTGTTCCCAAAATTGTTATCAGTTTAACTAATATAAAACTGTCCTTATTTTGTACGCATCAATAGCACTTTTGAATATGTAGATATATCAGTTTATTTTATTGTGCACATATTTTGTTCTTACTCCATGAAGTCCTTTTTTAGATTAATAAAAATGAAAAAAAAATATTATGATAAATTGTTTACCTATGATTTTCTTTCTGAGTGACGTCGATGCACTGTTGAGTGATGGCAGCTTTGCAACCATCTGCTCGTAAGATATCCTGAAATGAATTCTCTATATATCCAGGTTCAGGAGGTGTGAAATCAATCATTGTGCCTTCTCCAACAAGGTATGCACCATATCCCAAAATATTTCTGACCTTTGCATTGACATAGTAAGTTGAACCATGTGTTAGTGGCAAACCTGAGTATTCTATTGGAGTATGATAACCTGTCCCAAGCCTTTCATAATTGCTGTAAGAACCACTGACACGAAGGTAAGCATTTGCTCCTTGAACTATGTCATGAAAATCGCATGTTTCCGAAATATGATCAAAATCAAATGATATACAATTAGACCCGTAGTTTATACATTTTTGGGCACATGACTCCACATTTGATGTTTTCTGTGATTTCAGTATCCCGGCAACCAGTTTTCCTTTTCTTGGAATAGTGAATTGTTTAAGGGCACCATAAGCAAATTTTCTCGTCTCAGAGTTGTCAAGTCTAAGGATTTGCCAGTCAATGAACTGAGATCCAAATTGCCCAGGATTAAATCCTACAGCTTTGTAATGTGTTTCAACCAGAGGACTGTCTTCGAAAGCTATAACAGAAGCAATGAGTTTGTCTGGATGACTAGAAAATTTATAGGCATGCTCCACTCTTCCATCCGGAACAGTGTTATCAAATGTGTTTAGCCAGCACTGGGTAATTAATTCAAGCCCTTGACTGTTTTTTGCCTTAACTGACCAGTAAAGTGGTATACCACCTGGTAGTTTTGCAGGTACAAATAGCATATTACCCCCCATGTCCGTCCATTCAACAATGTTAGTACCACCATGATGTGTGCCGATTGCATAAAACAAATTCACTTCACTGACATCATCCTGTGCATGCATCTCTAAACTGAAGGCTGGGTCATAATAAGGTCTTCCATGTATTTGATTCACTATGCATCCTCTAGTTCCGGACCTTTTCCTGCGCTTGTTTATGGTGGCTGGTAAAAGTTCTGGTGGTGATTGATCATTGTCTTTTGTCAGCTTGTTGAAAATATTTTTATTAATCGAGGGTGTTTTTACCTCAAAGAGAACTTTTTCATAGGTCCAACTTATAAAGAAAATGTCTATTTCTACAAAGATTAAAACCTGAAGACGCAGTGGAGTTAGTTCCAGATCCATTTTAGCTCTGCAAAAAGAAAAGTTTCTGTTAATTACATAAAGAATGTATTAAAGGGGTTTTGAATTAACATTCTTAGCTTTGGGTTGTGTTGTGAATGTAACGTTATTTGCCGCGCCGCGCTTTTCTATGTAACGTCTTTGACGTCACGTCGTATAATTATATTGTTTTGTTGTCGTTGCTATTATATGAAAACAGTTGGTAATTTGAACCGAGAGTAAAAGGAAGAACCTAGAACACAACGCATTTGTTTATTATTCAACCCACGCTATACGATATTGGTGCCGTGACCAGCAGAAAGGATATGAATTTACAGAAGTTACAAATACAGAGAGAGGGTCACCGACGTTTCATTGAGAAATATTTGGAGAAAATCGAACAATCTAAAGAAAATGATTCACTGACAGATTTCGATTCAATCCTCAGCGCTATTGAAGCCAAAGTCGGAATTTTAGAGACATTGAATGAGAAAATATTGTCGCAAACGGAAATAGACGGATTGGAAGAGGAGATATTTCAAACTGACGAGTATACAGTGGAGTTAGATATCAAGCTGTGTCGCTTACGAGCTTTCCGAGGTCAACATGAGAAGAGAACCGAGTCTAATATTTCACAAGATGACCAACGAAATTCAAGGGACCAGCAGTACAACAACAATGGTTTGAATCCCGACGCTCCAACTTTCCTTCCCGACAGAACCGTAAGTTATCCTTCTAATACCTCAGTAAATTCGGCACAATTTTACAGACTACCTAAGATATCATTACCAAGTTTTAGCGGAGATATGTTAAGATGGCAATCTTTTTGGGATTCCTATGAGTCAACCATTCACATGAACGCTAATCTCACGGATGTACAGAAGTTCACGTACCTCAAATCTCAACTTGAAGGAAACGCTGCACGAGTAATTGAAGGTTTTGCTATGACGAACGCAAATTATACCCGAGCCATAGATCTACTGAAAGAAAGATATGGCCAGCAACATAAAATTATTCACGCATCAATGCAAGCGCTATTACAATTACCTGCCCCGTCCAACAAAGTATCCAGTTTAAGACATTTTCATGATAAGATGGAGACGTACATTCGAAGTTTAGAAGCTATGGGACAGTGCCAAGACACTTACGGAAATCTATTAGTGCCAATAATTTTAGATAAGATACCAAGTGAAATTAGAAGGCAGTTAGCACGTGAAAATGGAGATAACAATTGGTCGCTAGAAAATTTGCGTCGTGCAATCAACAGAGAGATTGGTATTCTTGAGGCCGGAAGTGTTCGTAGCGAACCGGAAGTGGACGATTTCAATGCAACAGCATCATTTCTGACAAGTGCAAAATACAGGAAAACCGTGCCAAAACATCCAAAATCCGGAACCGGAAGTGCATCACAAAAACCGGAAATCAAATGCGCATTTTGTGACAATCAACATAAATCAATTGACTGTGAAAAATACGCAGACATTGAATCAAGACTGAAAATAGTGAGAGAAAAACGCTTGTGTTTTAACTGTCTAGGCAATCATCCTGTAGTGAAGTGTAATTCTAGTAAGAGATGCCAAAAATGCAAGAGAAAACATCATACAGCGATTTGCAAATCGCGAGAAAATAACCAGACGATGTTGACAACCGTTGATTCCGCGTCACCGGAAGCAGCCGTCTTACATTCAAACACGATCCTACCAAATAAGAATGTTCTGTTAAAAACCGCCATAGCAACCGTATCGTCACGTGATGTTCAGACTGAAACAAATATTCTTTTCGACGAGGGAGCCCAGAAATCTTTCATTACAGAACAATTAGCCCAAGAACTTGAACTTACCCGAGACAGTACAGAGACAATTTACTTATCGTCGTTTGGAAGTACCAATAACAAAGTCCAACACACAGACGTAGCTACAGTAAATGTTGTTACAGACAGAGGCCAGAAGATCCCGATTAGAGTTTTAATAGTGCCTACATTTTCAACGCCGCTTAACCAGAAATTTCAAACCACAGTGTCAAACTTACCGTACTTACGTGGACTTAAACTCGCTCATCCGGTTACAGGAGATTCTGTATTTAACATTTCTATGCTGATTGGTGCTGACTATTACTGGGATATTGTAGAAGACCATATAGTACGAGGAAATGGACCTACTGCTGTAAAGTCAAAAATCGGTTATCTGTTATCCGGACCTTGCCAAGCACAGAGTTCTCGAGTATCAGATCACGTGTTCAACGTTATGGCGTCGCCTATGGCAACGGATGTTTTAGAACGGTTTTGGAGCCTTGAAAGTATTGGAGTTACACAGACCGCCGATGATATAGACAAGATACGTTATTTCAAGGACTATCAAGATTCGTCCATAGAATACGATAATGGACGCTACACCGCCAAATTACCTTGGAAATTAGACCATTCACCCCTACCCAGCAATTATGAGATAGTGAAGGCAAGAACCGAAAGTACAATTAGAAGATTGAGAAAAGAGCCCCATTTACTGAGAAAATATGATGACATTATCGCTGAACAAGAACGCCGTGGTTTTATTGAGAGAATAGATAACGATACCCCACCCACAGGACAAGTCCATTATATTCCACACCACCCAGTAAAAAAAGATTCAGCGACCACACCCATCCGGATAGTTTATGACTGCAGTTGCCGCACATCTCCCCACCTCCCAAGCTTGAATGACTGTTTAGAATCAACCCCACCCATACTGAATGATCTTACCGCCATATTAGTGAGATTCCGTCTCCATGGTTACGCCATCACTACAGACATTGAAAAAGCCTTTCTACATGTCGGTTTATATGAAGGAGACAGAGATGCTACCAGATTCTTGTGGACAATTGACATTGAAAACAAAGACAGTCCATTACGCACTTACCGCTTTAAATCCGTATTGTTTGGAGCTACCTGTTCGCCGTTCATGCTTAGCGCCACCATCCTGAAACACCTAGAACTTAACAAGCACGTACACGCAGCCGAGATCATTGAAAGAGATATATACGTTGACAATGTACTTTCAAGCTTCGAAAAAGTATCAGATCTACTTACCTACTTTACAGAGTCGCGAGAGTTGATGTCCAGCGCAGGTATGAATCTACGTTCATGGACCTCTAACAGTAAAGCCCTTAGAGACCTTGCAAAAACAGAGAATGTACGAGATAGTGATGAAGTTGTCAAGATACTTGGAATGAGATGGGATCCCCTCAGTGACGAAATGACATTTACACGAAGAAATATTCCAATACAAGACGTAGTTACGAAGAGAACCATTCTAAAGTACTCATCACAAATCTATGATCCCCTTGGTCTACTTAGTCCCGTTACCGTCAGTGCAAAAATCTTACTACAAGAACTATGGAAGTCCAACTACGACTGGGATACACCTTTACCAGATGATATATGCGAAACTTGGAACCAGTTAGCAGAATCCCTCAACAAAGCTACTGACGTGAAATTTTCCAGACAATTCCTACCCGCAGCAAGCATAAACAGTGAAACAAGACTTCACGTGTTTGTAGATGCAAGCGTCAAATCGTACGGAGCAGCAGCTTACATTTGCGATCTTTCACACGCTAGACTGGTTATGGCGAAGAACAGAGTGGCACCGGTAAAGACATTAACCCTACCTCGGCTTGAACTAATGGCAGCATTAATTGGCGCAAGACTTGCATCCCATCTTCAAGAGAGCTTGCCCATACAGAACGTAACATTTTGGTCAGATAGCCAAATCGTACTCCACTGGCTGACTACATCAAAATCCTTAAAACGCTTTGTCCGAAATCGAGTAGACGAAATACATCAGCTGACAGATCAATCACCATGGAGATATTGCCCCACAAATGACAATCCAGCAGACTTACTGACACGTGGTATATCAGCCGATACTTACCTTGACAACGAACTATGGAACGCCGGTCCAACATGGTTATCTAACAAAGAAATATGGCCTACCTGGAAATACGACCAGTCAGTCTTGCAGACGCCCGCTGATGAAGATACGAGTTTGAAGCACCAGAGACAATAATTCGGAAATTATGAGATTCAATATTCATTTTATTGAAACGATAAATTACATTTAACATGTGTTAATTTAAGTATTTGCAAATTTACGTTTCTCATAATTAGATTGCTTATTCTTAAAGTAAGAATTTCATGATTAAGTATTTCATTCACTTTTAAAAGTACACGCTTTCAATTTTCAATTATGAGTCACTTTTCGCGGCCCCCAGAATGTTGTGAATGTAACGTTATTTGCCGCGCCGCGCTTTTCTATGTAACGTCTTTGACGTCACGTCGTATAATTATATTGTTTTGTTGTCGTTGCTATTATATGAAAACAGTTGGTAATTTGAACCGAGAGTAAAAGGAAGAACCTAGAACACAACGCATTTGTTTATTATTCAACCCACGCTATACGATAGGTTGGAACTAGTAAAGTCTGTATTTAAAAAAAACCATATTATCATCGTTCAGTGAGAAACAAGTATTTAAACAAGAGCAGTCAGAATGACACTGATTACACATTCAGCATGGTTAGCCTTGAAAGCTGAACTATTGTTAAAATTCATGGATCCTCTCATTCGCAAGTAATTGATTGAAAACATGTTGTTTTTTTAAAGTACAGACCCCATTTGATACCGTGAGTACAAAGTCATCAGGATTTATCTACATACCCCTAACCATCGCTTTAGGGGATCTTGAAGGTTCAGGTAGCAATTATTTTATTATCTAAACATGGGCCTCTTTGAGTTTATTATGATCCTTTGACCTAAAAAAATAGTAATAATCTTCTCATCCCGTCAAACCATTTTGTAAAGGTGAAGGTCATAAGAGCAGTTGCTCTTAAGTTATTAATTGAAAACAGTTGTCAAAGTGTGGGCCCCTGTGGCCTTGATCTTTGACCAGGTGGGTCGAAAACAAAAGTGGTCACTAATTCATCATGACCAACCATCCTGTAAAGTTAAAAGATTCTGGGTGCAGTTTTTCTTGAATTATTGATTACAAATTGTTGTCAAAGTGTAGGCACCTGAGAGGTTGACCTTTGGTCTTGTGGGTACATACACATAAATATTCATCAGTTTATCATGCAGAACCATCCTATTAAGTTTGAAGGTCTTTTGTGCATTTCTTCTTATGTTATTAATTGGAAACCTTTTCACCTCAGTGAGCTTAATGTTTGATTTAAAGGCCCCAAAACAATATGGTCTATCTTGCCCAACCTAATTACTAAAACTTAAGTTTCTGTGCACATTATGTTCACAAGATATTGATGAAAAATGAAGCGCTCTACTGATTGACGGACCGAGCAACACCTGCAAAATAATAATATACCACATCTTCCTTAAATAGGGACATAATGAAAAGTATAAATTGATAACAAAAGATACAAATTGTGCAAAATGTTAACAATCTAACATAAGCATTGTCAAGAAAATACTTCTGCCACATGGAACATTGATGACTTAACTTTAGAGATCTTATATGTGTTTGGGACACTATTCACCAACAGGGTATATTGTTACATTTTAACTAACCCTGGGTACATTTGCTAAGAAGAGGTGCACTATATCAACTTCAGTTATATAGATACATCTCTAAAGGACTGTCAGGAAAATGTAGGCTGTCAAGAAAACCTATGATGCAATAAGCATAAAAATATTTGAAAACTACATATGTACTCCATGTTTCCTCCATGTTGCTTACTGGAGTGTTATTGTGTCGTCAAATATTGCCTAATCTCGGAATTTAGCAAAAACTACTTATTCAGGCTTAAACTCGGATCAAGTTTCAAAGAATATAGAATTATAGTAGTATCTAATCTTCACCAACGTTTTATCATCGCAAATATTCTAAACATACTTACCGAATGACGATAGGATATTTTGAAAATTCTAGCTCTATGGTGGTAGGAAATTTTGTTTCCAGCAAATATCCTACAACTCTGACGCCTGCTCTTAATATAAATAGATCTATAGTGAGGTCTGCCCAGATTTTGGCCCCAACAAATGGTGTTAATGTCATCTAGTATATTCAAACAAAACAAAAATATAGTAAGATTTCTTTCATTTTCAATATGATCACAAACTCTAGTGAATTAGTTATTATGAAAATTATGAAGAAAAGTGGATTTCAAAGAAAATATAAAGTAAAAATAACCATTTTAAGATCAAGTAAGCTGTCTGCTGACACATTCAAAGAACATATTTAGTTAACAGTTTTAACAACAGAATATTTTATATCATGTTTTATGTAAACTTACTGTCGAAGTCATGCTTAGAAAGCAGAAGCCAACTTTGAGACGTGTACCTATTGTTGCACCTACTCCAGCACCTAATATCACACCGAATAAGAAATGTTTCATTTTAAATGTGACACATGAGTTATATCTTATTAATACTTTTTAATGAGCATTTAATGAATAATCTATCTTTTTATGTATTGGTAATTGAGAGCTTTGCAAGGCAGTAATAGGCGGTTTCAGAATTTATGCCATAAAACGAGTTTAAATATTATTTTGTGTATACAAACTGCTAAATGAATGGGCAGCAATTTACCTCTCTAGCACATGAGCTGTCTGATTTTAAAAATGACAATATGCCAAATTTGATTAATTTACAATTTACAATGTACCTTTTTTGAAACACAAATAACAGTTATCAAATACCATCTACCTTGCACTTATTAATGTAAGTTTGTTCAAACATTTAATATACAGCAGTAGAACTGTAACGCGAGGCAGAAAAGAAAATTAGAAGAAAATGCTGGACCAGATTCTTCTACAGGAGGCCTGTTTGTTGAAAATATTGTTTCGACAATACTATACGTATTTGGGAGACTCTATGTTACAATGGAAAGAAAATCACTTAGCCCTTCACTACTAAATAGTGAACGACAATGAACTGCAAAAGTTACAAATATTCACAGAATTTTTGTCTTAAATGTATTTTATTCTATTGTGATAAACATACCAGTGCCGTTGTAACTTAACGTAACGCATCATATCTTAACGTAACTTAAAGTATCGTAACGTAATGTAACGTAACGTAACAGAACATATCCATAAAAAACCAGAAAAAGAAGTACACATAAGAGCTTGTCCTATCAAAATCGTATAATTCTCATACAATGAGCCGTTAGTCTTAATAACAGTAATCAAAATATCAAATAACATTTCATTCAAAAAGTATAAATATTTTGACTGATTGTTGAGAGATGTTGTGTTTGTAGAAGTCATTAATGTATAGGAGTTTGATATGGTCGGCCAACAACAAAAATGCAATTTCAAATATTGTCCATGTAAGTTGTACTATTTTGGGCAAACTAACTGCAAGTGAAATTCATTTTCTACTAAATTCATAAAACATTTAGTACGAATTCTTTTTTTCACATGTATTGTAATTCTGTTTCTATAGCCAGATTGTGGGAAGATTAGGATGTTCTCGCTTATGCTATTACTTTTAGAAAACAAAATTAATACAACTAACAGTGTCCAATTTTCTGAGTCAAAGATCTGGAAGAGTAAAAAGATATTCAAAATTTTACCTATTGACATTGGCACGGGTCCAGCTGGGAACGGAAACCTCTTCGAAAAAAGTGGTAAATAAATGGGTGGTAAAGGTACATGGCCTTCTATACAGAAATCCAGTTTTTCCTTAAATTCTTTGTAGACAATACCAAGCTTGTCTGCAGCTTCAGCCATTAACTGAAATATATAAGTTATATAAAATAAGAGCTTAATGTAGATGCTTTTTTATATTCTTAGGTCAGATTAAATAAAAATCTTTGTTTTGCTGTCTTCAGACCACCCCTTAAATCACTCTGTACTTGTGTTCCTTTTCTAGGGGGTAAATGATATTTCTATCCTCTACCCATAAGTGAGATGTTTTGGTATTAAGGAACCTGTATACAAGAATGCTACAGGCTACAGTCATGGCTTTGACTATTGGTCTTGACATGAAAATGTCTTCAGTTTAACAGATAAATTAATATCATGTTTAGTAACCAGGTTTTCAACCGGGTATGGCGGGCGTGCGTCAAACTGATGGGTTCCGTTCAATAAATTTAGTTTAAATTGACCAATCTTAACGAAACTTGGTATATAACATATTTGTATGGAAACCTAGCTTCGGATTGTATTTGGGGTCAGTCGGATCAAGGTTAAATCACTGTTACTGAAAATAGAAAATTGGTTTCTGGTCAATAACTTAAGCTTTTCTTGGTCGCTCTTGACCAAACTTGGTATATAATACACTTGCATCATAACCTAGCTTCGGATTATATTTGGGACCAGTCTGGTCAAGGCCAAGTCACTGTTACTATAAATAGAAAATTGGATTCCTGTCAATAACTTAGGCTGAAATGACTCATGTTGACTAAACATGGTGTATGGAACCCTTGCCTGTAAATCTTGCTTGGGATTCTATTTGTTTTCAGTTGGGTCAAGGTCACTGTAACTAAAAATAGAAAATTGGATTCAAATCATTAACTTAAGATTGGAATGACTAATTTTGACTAAACTTGGTGTAAAACACCCTTGCATGAAAACCTTGCTTGTGATTTTATTTGCAGTCATTCTGATCAAGGTCAAGGTCACTGTTACAAAAATAGAAAATTGGTTTCCAGTCAAGAATTTAAGTATTTATTGGTCAATCTTGACCAAACTTGCTATTATATCTTACCCGGAACCTGGCTTAGGATTGTATTTAGGATCAGTCGAATAAAGGTCACTGTTACGAAAAATAGAAAATCAGTTACCGTTAAAAAACTTGGGTTTTAATTGACCGACCTCGATGATACTTTGTATATAGCATCCTTGTAGCATCCGGACACCTGCCTGCATTTCGTACGCACTCAAAGTTTTTTATGGCTTCATGTAGATTATACAAATATGTTGCATTGCTCAATGTTTAATAATCATATAGTCTCTAGTTTTTATGGTATAGTTATGGATTTGTAGGAGTCCTCAGTCAAGAGTTCTTGGGTTTACATCAGGTTCACATTTTTTTTAAGAAGACATTTTTCTTTTGTAAAATTATGTGGTGAAATGTTGAAAACCTGGTTTCATCCCATGGAGGTGTTTCTTGTTTCAAAACTATGAGGCTCAAGTTGGGTCTTTTACAACCCAAGTGAGACAACATGAAGAATCATGATAGAGGTCCTTTAGCTAATGGTGAATAACAAGTAGACACAGACATATGCCTTGTGGTTGCAAAAATATAAATTGTTCCCCCTAAAGGCTCTAGCATGCTGAGTTCTTTATGGAAAGTAATTCAATAAGAAAGCCTGTTAAAGCTAAACACAAGAAACATACTTTTTTAGTTTCATCAGATTCCATAAACTGGTATAAAAGATGTTAAGTCATTTGATGAAAATGTTGCGATATACATCACACATGTTCTTTTGGGTGACGCACGCATGATGATAAAGTAGTTCAATCTGGACACAATTATCAAAGACATGTTTATTTCTTAACGTTAATTAACCACATGAAAAGGAATATTGAATTTTATCATACCAACTAACCTCTTTCACGACAGTCTGTCTTACATTTTCTAGAACCTTTGTTACTTTACGGTCAAGAAGCATATATTCTGCAAGTTGGACCATAAATGTTGGGATCTTCATTTGCAGAATTGTTTGTCTCAGTGACATAGAACAGTCTTGTGATGCTGAAAATAACCTCCAAAAATAGATTAAGCATTCACATGGCATTCAGGACGTATGTGACCTATTCGACTAGGTTAAATCAAAATTTATTGTGTAACAAACAGGAGTAACTAGAACTTTTAATTTTAACATTATATTTATTTATAGATGAGATAATGCTGGAATATACAAATGCCGTGTTCATTACACAATAATTCTCTTAGTTTTATTACGTTTTCTGCAGTAAAAATGTCTAAGTCTTCAATATCTGTTATGAATAGTTATAGTGGTATGGTATTCTTTATTATGTTCTGTTTTTTAGCATTTAACCTAAATTTAACCTAACAAAAAACTAATTTACATCTTCGAGAATGGCACAATATCCCAGTGTCAAACTTGATGTTGTGAAATAGGTCTATCAATGGAAGACATGTTCCAAAAAGTGTAGTGCACATCTTAAGATCGGCAGACACATGGACAACCTTGTTTTCTATACCAGCATTTGTCAGTAGGTAAATTTTCATTCCAAACATTTTTAAGTTGAGATCGATTTCTTGATCCTCCCCTGTAAAGACAAAACACTTTTAAACAACTGTCAATTAAGCATTTTATGTACTTCTGGTATTGTACCTAAAATGTAAAATAGTTACTTTAAATTAATATTGCTTAATAAATGATAATTTTATAACCCAAAAGTATATATTTTCCTTTTGTATATGTTTTAACAATAATGCTTGTTTTTCATTAAAGACATTTAGGCGAGTTAATACAAATGTGGTACCGCTATAATAAGAGTCTGTGTATTGCTTGAACTGTGTAAGTTTTATTTATTTTTAATCCTTGAGTATTTGAATTTCACAAGGGTTTTACGTCCATTTGAGACTGAGAATAAAATATTTTCCTGCAAATTGATTGCTAAATATATTTAAGATATATTTTCTTTAGCACTAGAACATGAAAAACTGCCAGAATAAAAAAAAATCTTTGTTTTAACAGAATTGAAATATTAGGCATACCGTTGGTAGACAGTGTAAGCATTCTCCCTTGTATTAAAAATTTAACTGTTTTGTCACTCGCACTAACATCAGCGCTTATCTTTATATATTTTGTTTCTGCTCCTACAGGTACTGGTACGCTGCAAGTGACTCCAAGGCAACAACTATGCACTGAGCACATATGTCTAAGTGCACCCTTAAAGTTTGGACACTCTGAAAAGGTAAATGTGCAGCTTCATTGCCAAAGATTTTATACTGACTTTTTTGATCGTTTGATTATGGATATCAAGTATCAATGTATATAACAAAACTGAAAATTGTTGTTTTATTATGGATGAATTGATAATTGCAATATTTCTCTACACCGTTCCGTTAAAAGAAATAGAAAGATTATAAAACGCAATTGATTATTTGTTTATGTTTCACTCCAAATGCTGAACATTGCTATATTCTGCACCAAAACTATACCTTTGCCTGCCATATCCATCATGCTGTACGCTACACTGCTCACATCGCCACCTTTGAACGATGTTGAAAACCCCTTTAACTTTATGAATTTCTTCACATAAGCTATGGGCATGGTTGCTGGGTTCCCAACAGAGGAAGACGTCATAGAACAGCTGAGTTTGTCTACAAGTCTAATAAAGTCATTGTACATCTGTTTCCCCGAAGTCAGTTTTCCTAAAATCCACTCAACTGTTTTTCCATTAACATTGACGATTTCCAAAATGCTTGGGACCTTTGGTCTAAAATAGAGATTTCTAGGTCTTTAAAATAAACATACTGGGTAGAGGGAACTTGCAGATATGATATGATAATGTTTTACAAAAAAAGATATACAGCTAGTATGTTTTGGTTATTCAAAATATTTGAGCTGTTAAAGGACATTTCGCTGAATTTCTAGGTTTTAAATTTTGACAACAGAATCTTAAATATATATGTGAAAAGGAATGGCTATTTTCAACCAAAATATGTACTTAATCAATTATTGTGGCAATAAAATGAAAGGAATACAATGGCATACCCATTTTTGTCAAACAGGGCAGTTTTAAAGAAATTAGTGAACTTTTTGGATTTTTCCTTCAGATCATTTACAAGGCTGCCCTCCAAAGATGTTGAGTCGTATGCAAAAACGTCGTCAGGACGATACTTAAGACTAGCTTCATCTAGCATTTTGTGTATTTCATCGAAATTTTTGGTATCTCTTTTCACATTTTCTTCTATGGCATCTGGTTTATCTTCTTCAGCCACCTCGCCAGATTCAGCTGTATGTCCAAACAATCTAAATACCACATGTTTCAAAGATTGTGAAAATTTTAAATATACAGTGTTAATTTTTTTGCAAATAAACTGTTATATTCTTTCTTTATAATTCTTTTAAGTTTTTAAGTTTACTGTATTTAGTAAGTAAGACAAACGAACAAGAAAAAAAAGAATTTAAAATGCAAAACAAAAAAATCTCTGCATTCACAAATCAAGCATAACCTGTAAATGTGTGTGGAGATGGAATAAATTAAGGTATGACATGATTAGTGAGAAAAGAATGTGATATCTTTAATATTGTATTAGTTTTTTTACCCAAGACTATACAGCCTATTCAATAACTTTCTTTTATCTTGACTTGTTATCCTTCTTTAAAGACAAATAGTGATCTGCCTTTAACCTGATGTTTTCTGATTCTGTTCTTGGTTAGTAAGAATCTGGATTCCCAAAGATGTTCAAAAACATTTTGTAAGGTAACACATACTCAAAAAATAAGCACTGTATAAATTACTTTATGTCTATTACTGAGCAATTCGAAAGCTAAGAAGTAAAGTTAATGTTTATTAGTCATCACAGATTTCAATACAACTGTCTGTCTAATCAATGCACCTTAAATATAACATCGTATTATTATTCTTTACGTGAATTCATAATCGTTGCATTCCTGTATCCATTTTGGTGTAGGAAAAAGTCGGTCTAAGAACGGTCCGGGATCTGTGTAATCGTAATCGGCATCTGCCAAACGTTCATTCTTTGCCAACCTTACTGACACGTGGATATAATTAGGTCTACATCTTGGTGCACTTGAAGCCTTCCCAATTTTCTCTCCAGCGTTTACATGTTTTCTATCATATTTCGATTCAGGATTTATGTTTTCAATAACAATTTCCCAGGTTGAAAATTCAGGATCAGTTGGCTGGACAACAACCTTGCGATTATTCTCCAAATACAAGATTCCATTTACTGGCATGACAATCTACAACAAAATTCATGTCAAGTTTGTAAACATACCAACCACTTTAGAAATTACGTGCAACTGATTTTGATAGTGTATATTTCCTGCAGATGTTTTTCAGTACTGCTTAAATGGTACATTATAGCAGCATTGTTTTTTCGCAGATCCAATTAGTAGAACAGACCAAAAAAATATTCTAAGCAGTCGATCAGGGATCACTTCACTTATTTCTAAATAAGCTTGATTTGTTGTGTTGGGCTAAAAATCCAGAAGGCTTAATTTTTTACAGATGATGTATTTAATGCACCATTTCAGCTTTTCGGAAATAACATTTGTATACACCTCTTATCAAAATTGCTTTTTATGTGTTGTTAGGTCCCGAATTTCATTTCTCTCCCCTAGTATAGTGATATCTTCACTTAAACAGAAACTGGTTTGTCGTTTAGCTATAACTGTGATATAAAACTAGGCTTGATATACAGTATAGATCCATTAATACGACCTGTCGACATCTGGTGTTATTAGTGAATAATAAAAGCGAGTTTCATTTGTTCTGACTTTGGTTCTTTTGAATTGCTTATTTTTAGCATGATTTTGAAATAATCAAAGTGGTCATATGATAAGGTTTTTACTGCAAGTCACATGTCTACATCCCTAAACACATACATAGTGTATTTTATACCACTGGTTTAGTTAAAAATACTTAGAAAGATTGTCGTTCCCAAGAGTTTATTAAATTCCTAAAAGAAACGATGTTATCTGATTAATATGCTTACGGAAGCACATTCGAAGATATCATTCTTCCAGAGTTAAAAAAAAACTTAACATGATTTGCAGTCCATTTCTAAGGGATCTGGAACACAATGTTCCACCCTAAATAATGTTTCCTGATACACCAGAGATATAATTTGTGAGGCTGGAATACATTTTGTCAACCCTCTCTTTTCATTATATAAGAGGTCCTTTAACAACAAAGCCAGTTTTGTAGTGTTTCTTTTGAAATATAAAATCTACTCACTGATTGTCCTGTGCCGAGTGCTAAATCAATACCAGTAGTCTCAAATTGGCCCTCTGTTGTTGTTGGCCAAATTCCGTCTTTGCAGTTTCCTTCCCCACGCCTTCTTTCTGTTGGGAATTTCTTGTGGAATTTTGGTCCAAACACTTTCTGAATGAGTGACTTGCTTGTTTCTATTCTACAGGAATGCAAAGAAAATTCATTTTTATTGTCATATGACACATTTACAAAGGATTGAGATAAATTGGACACACCTACCTGTGAAAAACAGACATTTGCAAACATCAAAGTACATCAGACTAGACCTGCAAAATTGCAACCTAAAATGACTAAAATCCAAAATAGCATAAAATTAGTCTGATTCTTATGTGTATTTAGTGTCTAAGTAGTACTGCTGTTATAAACGTGCACAGCAAATAAAGAAATAAACACATTTTGACAGAACAAATTTTTGAACATTCTGTTAAGATTGTAGTTTTTCATAAATATTTAAGCAAATTTCCACATTTTTCAGTTTTCTTAATTTACTTACACATCTTTTAAGTTCTTGTATCCCTTTTTCACTTTATTAATAAGATCCATAACTGCTTTGAATGCACCCATAAACGGCTTCACAATGTCAACCAATGGCTGCAGTGGTTTCCATACATTGTTCCATTCTGCTCTTAAATTACTTTCAGCTTCAAACAGGGACTCTTTCTGCATTTTAGTAAATACAAGAGAAGACAAAACATATATTACTTGTATTAAAACAATGTTATTTGGTTGCTTTTATAAAATCTTTCTGCTAGCTTCCTAACAAGAAACTTGTCTTGCATTAAATGTCCTTCTCTCAAGTCTTATGCTAGTGTCTCATAAAACTCGGCGACACCGACATCTCGGCGTCTTCCCCGATTTATGGCCCGTCGGCGGGAAAAACCTTGAAAGCGACACCGATGCACACTGTTTGTCGAGCGGTCTCATTAATCTGACGTTCCCACGATGTCGGTTTCTTTGATCGCCGACGTGCAGCCACTTCAATCGGAGATCAAACGGTGATGACCCGTCGATTAGCCGTTGATTAGTCACCGTCTAGTCGAAATAGTATACTACTATATACACCCGGCGAAAACGCAAGTAATCGTTAATATATATCTCAGACTTGCCACGGATTATTTTGCGAGTGATCAATGAATAAAAGATGGGCACACGGGATATGTATACCGTCGGCCGTGACCTATCCGGGAGCCTGCAGTACATCGGTAGAAGCACGGCGAGATGCCTGCGACAAGTCCCCGATATTGACAAGCGAAAAAGAAATCTGAGACATCAGTATGGAGTGATAAATCGCCAGTAACCCGGCCGAGGGTCGGACGTGATCAGGCCGACCATCGGCGATTAGTCAATGGTGCTATAACGATTTCACGGGGTAGAAATTTTTCCTCCGATCGATCGGGAAATTTTAACTTGGAGGTAAGTTTTGCCGACATCTAAAAAAAAACACCTGTTTTTTTGGCCGAGGCGCAGATAAATCGACGATATATCGCAGACTACTCCCCGAAAATGCCACAGATTCCCCAAAAACTCGTCGTCACCCCATCGCCGACCCGTCGGACCTTTTATGAGACAGTGGCTAGAGACGATTTCTTCTCTTGAATGCATTCTATAATGTCGAATATTCTTGATTTTTTTCATAGTAGTTTTTCTTTATCGAAAATGGTTTCGTTCTGTATTTTCAACTCAGATAATTTCCTTCTTTTAACGCATGACCCCAAATTATAGCAATATATAAACTCTGAACAAAGTAACATTGTCTATCTCATGACCACACCTTTTTCTAAATGACTTAAGTGTGTAAATTTGGTGTTATCTGCTATTGGTAATATCTGTTTCACTACTGTGATTTTATTAGACATTCAATTTCAAATCTATTATAGGTGTGTGTCCATCGCCATTTTATGTTGAGGTTAAGATGTTATATTTAAAAGATTTGAATGCTAAAGATAGAATTCTCCGTCTCTATGTTATATCTATATCATTTAAAAGGTGTAAATCAGAATATTTTGTCTCTTTACACTAGTTATTATGGCTGTCTGGCATTTCCATTTATCTATGATTGAATTTGTCTTTGCTTTGTTTCGTTATAAATTTGTTACATTTGTGATGTACCTAAGACCGTGCAAAATGAAATTTATTTTCACTCAAATATATATTTTATTATTATATACTTATAAATGAAATACTGAGAAATATTGATGAAATAAAATGCATATTTTCATTTTCCGTATTTTCACTGTAAAAATTTATTTTTTCTCTGCATATTTTCCGTATTTTCACTGGTGTCTTGCCGGACTACGTTCTTCTAAATTCAGCCTATAGACAAAATTAAAGGGGAATTCTTTCGAATCGTAAGGTCGAAAAAGAAAGTATATAATAAACAGAAAATTCAAGTTTTTTCTATAAATACGGATTTATTTTCATCTCATGGTATGAAAATTATCATATTTCACTCATGGCTATCGCCACTCTCGTGAAGTATTTATTTCCATACCACTCGATGAAAGTAAGTCCTGTATTTATAGAAAAAACTTGAATATCATATATTTATTTTTACCATGTCACTGACGCCGTTGCTGAAGACAGTGGCCCTATCTGAGTTAATATGACGTCGATTTTGGTCACTTGTAGATTTGACCAATCTTTGGAATACTTCACTCAGACGTTTTATCATACGGGGTATTTGCTTTGCAGTTCCCATCCACTCAGCTGACCGGCCTTCAGGTGGCAGAAAAAAAGAAGAAAAATGTCACAATGTAAAAATTTAATGATTTTCTTTCCATTAAAGTTATTAGACGTAAAATACATGTAGTATTCAGTTTTATTAAAAATGTTTTACAGTTGTTCTTCTAACCATGCTAACGGACCCTGAAAAACATTTGGCATCCTTTATATTATCTTTACTACCCACGTGACAGTTGTTAATTTCCATTTTGTTAATGTACTTCTACATGTAAGTTTGTGAAAACAGAGGTGTTTCAAGCAGATTTATAGGTATGGTGTTGTATTTAGCTGTTTGTCTAGTGGAATTGTTTCATGAGAAGCATACATGAAACACATATATAAATCCTCTTATTATATTATCTTTGTCGGTAAGATCACAATATTTTCATTTTTAACAATGGCGACTTTTTTATTGTTTAAAGTTATCTACACTTCAAATCAAAAGCATTTTAAAAAATTTACATGTAATTGTATTCATCTAATACAGTATCATTACTTGTTGTTTTGATCTTTTTTGTGTATGTATAAGTATGATCTTGTTAATATTTTTTATTATTTTTACCTTTTGCAAACATACAAGTGTCTTCCACCTTATGTTTCACATCCGTGGCCATTATAATCGCCATTTTCATACTGTAAGAAATGTAGTTACTTTATTTTCAGTGCATAGAGTGATGATATATATTCAGATATTAAAACCTTTCAAATAACGTCTCTAATTGTCTAGCTTAAACTAAACCTTATTTACAGCAAACGGATGTCCATATGACCCGATGACTCTAGCAACCAGTCAAAATGGGTTGGCAGACGTACGAACGATCGGACAATTACATTTATGAAAATCTAAGTTGAGGGAATGAAAATTAAACAATAAAAATATGAACAAGATATTCAATAATTTGTGCATTTTGACATATATAGAACAGTATTTATTTTTCATCTTGCCTATTTATCGCCCTTGACATTGCAGTTATGGCTTGCATAGGATTGTCGACCAACTGTCGCACGGACTCAACAATAAGGTTGAAAGATTCGACAATTTTCGAAAGGAAGAGAGATTGTCACACTGTCGACAACATCCTGTAACATTGGAATAGTGTATAAGTAACATTGGCTACACACTAAAAATAAAAGCAGCTGTATTTTAAAGAAGCTGTACTCCAGATTTGACATTAAAATTTTTTTTTTCATAAATTATATATTTAGATGCCGTGACATTATAACAACATAATATTTTACTTCAAAACTGATTATAAAAGTCAAAATAGAATAAAAAAAAATATTTTGGCTCCAGCCTGATTTGAACTCTGGACCCTCATGTTAACAAAATATTTCCCACGCTTTAACTGTCACCACCATCGCCACATGTAATATTACACATATTTACTTTAAATCTTATACGATATAGTTATACCGTCGCGTTACGGTATAGCACTTTGAAAGGAAAAAATCAATTTATAATGTAATTATTTGACTTATTTTTTGTCAGTAAGTTATTTTTTAAGCATTAGTCATAAATATTACAAGAAATTTATAATACAAGAAAACTTTCTTTTTTTTGTCATCTGCAGCACAGCCCCTTTAAAGGTGTTCTACCTCTCCTTAACTCTTTAAGTCATACTGTAATAAGTACTCAAAATAATTAAGATGCATGACAGTCAAGATAAATGCTGAAAACAACGTGAATACTCGAAATCATGTATGACAAGTACCTGTAAAAACACATACATGCGAAACATAAAAGGACATCTAAGTAGACTTTCAAAATTGCAATCTCATATTGCTAAAATCTATATTACCATAAACTAATTATGATTCTTACGTCTGTGTGGCAAAAAGACCTCTGTCACTTTTAAAATAGATTTGACTTAAATGTACATATACATTCTTGTATAGCGATAAACTCATTTTTGACTGGCCACAAGAGACTTTTACCATATTAAAGTCAACTCGATGGAAGTGAAGGAAAAGGTTTTTTGTTAATGAATGCATTTTAGGTAAAAAGTTGGAAATATTTGTTTTACTAAGCAAAATAACTACTTTAGACTATTCGAAATAATGGTAGGCAGATACGCCATTATTTAAACATCAGATACGCTTAACTGTGTTTTACAAATAGTTCTCATTATGTTCTCTTTAAAAAAGAACATTTCTATTAAACTATCTTCTGGGGTATTCTATTTGTAAACTGCCGAATTTTACGTTGTGCATAACTGGTTATTTTTTCAAGCAAAGCTTATAGCTTTTTTGGAATACATCGACTTTAACCACTAAGGCCATCTGTCGAGAACAAGGCATCCAATATGGCAGTCATATAGACCTCAGACACTAGAATGATGCATACTGAAGTTAATGCTATACTATACAAGAAGAACTTACATTGTAGAACCTCAAAATATCCTGTATCACGCTATCTACAAATGTTTTGATGTTCATAGTTATTGATTTGACCTCTTCGAGAACAGTTGAGCTAGCAAAACTGGATATCTTTTCAAGAAATATTCGAAGTCTACTGATTACATCGCCCAAAAGGGTAGGCAGATTCTTGACTGTCCTGACGACTGTGTTCACGACATCTGTTAAGGTTTTTCCTGCAGTATAAAGTAGTTTCATTAATAAGTTATATACGAGGTTAAATAGAATAAAAGGTATTTTTTAAAAAATTCATTTAAGTTTAGGACATTAATTTGTAATTGGGTCATTAAAATTGAGTGTAATTAATAATACATCATCTAAATATGTTATCTCCTAACAGGTTATAAATTCTTGATGACTGAAAAAAACTTTGATATACTATTGGTAAAACCATTTTTTTTGCCAAATGGTATATTCTTGAGACATACTTTTGATGGACACAGTACTACTTAGTCAAATGTGTTTGTCATATTTGTCCTAAATAACTAATCTGAATGCACTAATTGAAGCATCAAATTAAATTACATCTTTTTTCAAAACTGAATATAAATTTCAAAATATATTGTTAAAGAAAGAAAGTCAGAACGGCATATTAAAAGTTAGGTGTGACGAGAAATTTCTTTGAAAACACTGATTGACTAAGGTTACACCTCTCCATAGTGTTAAGGATACGGCAATATCCATTTTTGCAAACCGAACTGGTTAAACCCTCAAGACTAAAACAGTCTTCAATAACCTTTGTGCGCATACTCTGCTTGATAAATACGAATTCAGAAAAACGAAAAGTTATCACTATATGTTGTCAAAACTTTCATCTAAATGACCGTTCACCTGTTCAACTTTGCAGTCTACATATAAGAAAAGCTGCAACTGAAGCAAATCATTCCGAATACTTGGAAGTAATGACATGAATACTTTAATTATTGCTGTGTTTTCATTCGTGAGAAGAACGAAGTGTCGATTTAATAATAGCTGATATACTGAATAAGATAGACATAATTTTCAGAGCTTGCTGATGAACCTGTCCTATGATTAGCTTATTTTAGGCTCAATTATTTTACATCGATTGCGATACAAGATCTTACAACTTTTTTACTTTTGGTTATAGAACCTTCGTTTATAATCTGAGATATTAGATATTTGGTAGGTAGGTGCCTTGGAGGTCACTGGGGCCAAGGTCACAGTGTGTAAAAATATTTTTTTTTCTACCTAATGTCTGAGTGCTATACTCCGATGGGATTCATTTTCCACAAAACGTTTATAACCCATACGTTTCCATATTTTTCCTTGACTAAACTGATCCATCATGGGTTCCAGAGGTATTGTGGTCAAAAGAAGCATATTTTGCCATGTCTGCATGGTTGTGATTTCAAAGCTTTCATAACCTTACAAACCAGTGGCCTGATTTCAAATTAAATTAACAGACATTATGAAACTTAAGCAATGGATCTCAGGTGAGCAATGTAGGGCCATCATGGCCCTATTGTTTAAATATGTGATCTCCTAACCATAGTTATTAATTTTTTGTGAACGAAAAGAACTTTGACATACTACTGGTAAAACAATTTGTTTTATAAATGGTATATTCTCTAGATATTGATTTGATGGACACAGTTCTTGTCAAATATGTTTGTCATAACTGTCTTAAATGTTTCACCTGAATACATTAATTAAAGCATCAAATGAAATTTTAATATTAAAATATATTACTCAAGGAAGGAAACAAAATGTCATATCAAAAGTAAGGCGTATAAAAAGAAAGTTTGCAAAACTTAGAAAGGCTCCTGTATTCATGGTAAAATAATTGACAGGCTAATTAAGTTACCTTTATTTTGATAGCAATCTTCATAAAATTGTTTACCTTTGTAAGACACAATAATGGATTTGAAGGCTTGAACGGCATCCGTTATTGGGGTCGCAAATTTTGCAACAATTTTGTCATAGATATGGACCAGGTCTGACAGGCTGTTTATTCCAAAATCCTACAAAATAAAAAAGTTACAATATTGCGAAAAGATTTTTTTTCATCATCATTTTACAGTAGATACATTATTCAGGTCCTTCATAGTCCCGAATCCTCAAAGGGTTTTCCCCAAGCAGATTGTTAGCCCGTATAAGAGAGTTTTACCCTAAAGACATTTGTGTTTTCTCTGTGTACAAATTTGGAGGTTAAATATCCCCAAAAGTTTAATGTAATATAACCATTACGATTTTCTATGTATATCACACACGTGCATTATAATTATCGGTAACCGTAACATTGGACATACATCTTTCCTCTTGCTACGATTCATTTTTACTTCTTTTTTCAAGATTTACTTTTATGGTTGTTCTTTTTCAGCTTTATAATAAATTTGGAAAAATTATCTGAGTTATGTTCTTTGAAGCCATATTTGAGTATAGCTAAAGTGAATCTAAGCCACTTTTATGGTTGCTTTAGTGAAGGGATTAAAAGAATCAGGGACTCGTAAATATTCCATATAAACTTTTATTCAACTTGTCCAGTGGAATTCAATCAATCTTGCCATATACTCGCTTAGTAGCATTGTTTTATTTTTTTAGGCTGAACTTGTAGAAGAAAATGTAAAATATAAGCGCATGTAAGTTTCTTTATATCTGTACCTTTAGGATATTCAGGTCATACGCAATATGACCCTTGAAACAAATGTGAGTTCTAAAGATGTCTACTTGAATATCTAAAAGTCCCATGTGCGCTTCTGCGTATGCTCCATCTAAAATATCTATCATAAAGTGGCCACTAAGAAGTCCTGCAAATAGATTTTAAATTTACCAATCAGTTGAATATAGTAAGTGACTAGAGCTTAATTCACTGTCTTTTTAACCGTAGATGTATCTAGCAGATAAAACAGTTGTATTTATCTAATGATGTAGCTATTTTACAAATCCACTTCAACCAACTGCAATTACACTGTCATTCATAGTTGAATTTAAAGAGACTGTCTATAACAAAACACAAATTATGCAATACCAGCTGACCTTTTCACAAAAAATCTTACGACAATTTTTTTTCGTAAGAGAAATCTTACGATAAATATCCTTTTCACAAAAATTCGTATGAAAATCTTAAGTGTAAAATCTGTCTTAACCTAATGATTGATGTTACTCGTTCGTAAGTGTAAAATGTTACATTCATAAGTAAAATGTATCATAAGATTTATCTTGAATAAGAATTATCATAAGATAAAAAAATTAACTTACAATTGATTTTGTGAAAACGACTTAAGATTTCACTTACGATTTTGCAAAGTTCTATTTGGGTTATTTTCTTTTGTTTGAAGAAAACATAAATGATATAATAATCCTGATCGACGTCATTAACTCGGATTTTGTTGAATGAATGGTACAATTGTCACAGGGCAGTGAAAAATGAGTGTATTTTATTGTACAGTAATTGTATAATGTTCATTGGTGGTCTGTTGCTTATACACCAAGCATCATTTCTTTTACCAAAGGTTACATCTTCGGTTCGGTTATGGGGTTAAATCGTCATGCTGTAGAGTTTACCTGCATACTAATTTAGCTATAACTGACGTTTCTAGACAAGTGTAGATATTCTAGACAAGTGTAGATAATCTTTTCATGACATGTTTCACTTGTTATCAAACAAAATGAAGCTGATATTTATTCCTTTACCTAGTTTCAAGTCGAGAAGGTTACGCAAAGTAAGCCCAAAGCTGGCTCCGATGTCATCATTGCCGATTGCTTTATGCCAGTCAATTTCAGGTACTTCTAATCTCACACGGAAACCATCCTCCAATATCTGGAAAATACCTCTCCGAACACGACCAACCACTGGATATGTGTAGTTCTTACTGAAATATGCATGTTTTTCACTATAATTCCTTTATTTGATACTTAACTGTTGTCATGAAGCTTTGTATTGTCAACTACCAATGATCGTACAAATGATCGTAGGCGAGTTTTGATTTTGTTTGCTCTTTCATATTTCAACACCTGTTTCAAATAAAGATTACCACTGAAATAGAGAACGACGCTTAAGCAGGTGGGTTTTACAAACTCTTTACAAACTTCGTCATCATAATTATTTTCATATGTTGAAAGACTTAAAATACTGTACCAGAATAGTATTTTAGGTCTTTGGTGAACCCCACGTAGTGCTTTCATTCATCTTAAACTTCGAGTAAAAAAGGAGTTTTTACCTTAAAACAATGTTTTCATGCTCTTCTGTAAAACTGTTACTCATTGGATGATTTTTGAGCACTTTTAAAGCTGTTTTTCTCACCATATCGTCTTCGTCATGTACTGCACTTGTTAACAACGCATGCGCACTCTGTGAAGCAAAACCATGAGTTGGTCATTTGCAAAATGTAAGCTTAAAAATTATTTCGTAAATAATGCAAATGTTCAATATAGAGGAAAAAACATTTTGTATGAAAAATTGTTAAAGTACCCCAAATAACTACTGCTTATGAACGATCCCCTCCGTGCTGCCGTTTCTTTACTAAAATTATATCAATTAGCAAAGCAATGACTTTCATTGATTCTTGATTTATTCATGTTGCTAAAGGGCTTGACAAGTAAGAGTGGCTCAAGGATGTATGAGACAGAAAATAGACTATTCTTGTCGTGGATTTTACAGAATCTACGATTATGTTCTAAGTGCTTTCCGGAAAGAAACTAACCTCGTTGCAGGAGAAAAGTCTCAGACTACGTATAGCTGCTCTACGCCAGGCCGTCACGCCAACATTAGGTTCCATATAGGACTTGATATGGTTCAGTGACCTCTGTTTCCCCGCGTTACCAAGACTCTGGATCAGAACCATTTTGGTCTCGATATGTTTTCTGGCCGGCAGATCATGCTGTATTATGGAACGTCTCTTTCTTGGTTTTGCTATATTCCTAGATTTAGCTGTATTACGAAAATTATATTTATTATTCAAGCAAGCATTATACATTCTTCAGATTTGTTCCACAATCATAGAAGAAATGATTGGTTTGATTGTTAAGAAACTATTCTATCATTTAGATCATGCAATATTTTTAAACTGATTTGGTGAAAACAAAATCTGGTTAACCTATTCTATGTGAATTTTACCAGTTGTCCACTGATCCGCTCTTGTTCGACTGAATGTTTGCTTCATTACTTGTTAACTGTTAAGTTTATGTCAGTCTGACAAGACGCATCTTGAAAGCCTTCAAACAATATTCATACACCAACAGATTAAATTTAGTAATATAGATATATTTTGTTCTACTACCATCCAAAGTCGTATTCTGTCACACATTTAATACAAATGCACTGAAACAGTGGTTTACTTTCATTATGATGGTCCAGCCAGTGTTCTATTTTCTCAACAATTCTTTCAGACTCGGAAAGGTTTTTGTCATGAAGAGAATTTGCCATTGCTCCTAGAGATAAGCATGCCCTTTTTCTTGTTTTTGTTAACGGAGGGGTTTCTATAAACAGAGAAAAGATAACCATAAAAAACAAAGAACAAATAAATCATCTTTAAAAACAAAGATCAAATAAATCAGACGGGGTCAGTTTTGAGCTCAAGAGTATCATTTGAACAATCTTTGTAGAGGACTTCTAGATAATGTTCCATGTAAAATATCTAAATTTTAGGCCTTCTGGTTTCATAGAAGAAAATTTTCATAGTTTTCCCCTCTTTCAGCCTTTTGTAAATTAAATGACTCTCAGGTCGGAGCCATTTATGACACCGAGGGCATAATTTGAACAATCTTTTACCTTCATATGATTATTGGCCACATTGAGTGACTGACCTCTATTGATTTTGGACTTAGTAGCTCAAAGGTCAAGATCACATAGACCTTAACATTGAAAACCATTTCCGCCATGTAACCTGACAATTTAAAATTAAATGATTTGCTTTAAATTTTGCATTTTTTTACATTTGACCAACTGACCTCAAAATCAATAGGGGTCATTCAATGAATGTGTGCAACCATTATATGAATTTTGAAGTGTATAAGACAAATGGTTGTCGAGTTATAGATTTTAAACATTTATGTCACTGTGACCCTGACCTTTGACATACTGTTCCCAAAATATATAGGGGTCATCCACTCAATGTGTGTAATATGATATAAAGTTTGAAGTCTCTATAACAAATAATTGTCAAGTTACATGGCGGAAATGGTTTTCAATTTTAAGGTCACTGTGATCTTGATCTTTGACCTATTGAATCCAAAATCAATAGGGGTTACTTACTCAATGTGTGCAATCATTATATGAATTTTGAAGTGTATACGACAAATGGTTGTCGAGTTACAGAGTGTAAACGTTTCTAAACATTAAGGTCACTGTGACCTTGACCTTTGACATACTGATCCCAAAATGTATAGGGGTCGTCCACTCAATGTGAGCAATCATTATATAAAGTTTGAAGTCTCTATAATAAATGATTGTCAGGTTTCATGGCGGAAATGGTTTACAATGTTAAGGTCTATGTGATCTTGACCTTTGAGCTACTAAGTCCAAAATCAGTAGAGGTCATTCACTCAATGTGGCCAATAATCATATGAAGGTAAAAGATTGTAGGCCAAAGAGTACTCAAGGTTTCCTCCAGAAGCCAAATTGCTAACGTACGGAAGGACGCACGGACGGACGCCCTGGACCATAACATAATATGCCACCTTCGGGCATATAAAAAAAGCTATAAGCCGCCATTAGCTTTTAAAAAAGCTTGTTATCACTTAGAATGATTGTTTAAATGATACAGTAGAACCCCTCCAATCCGGACGAGCTTGGGACCGGGCTTTTTGTCCTGTTTGGACGGGGTTTATATATTTGGAAACAAAGACTTACACAGGGGCTGTTGTCTTTTTGCACGACTCCATTTTGTGATGACAGCTACAACATTGTTCAATGCAATAATAATTCTTTCAATTATATTCTAGTCATTTTGTAATTGGAAAAGAAAATGGACATTTAATGGTCGTTTTAAAGCAGTGCAAAACAAGAAAAACTCGAACTCCGCGAGTCGGACGTGTCGACTGACGATAGCAAATCTGTTATTTAGCTTTTTATTCAATGGAATGGGGAATTTATAGGCACAGGACAAGACTAAAGTATGAAAAATTACAAAAGGCAATAACTCAAAATTATGCAAAGATTATGCAAAAAAGAGTTTTGGTTCTTGGGCACTGCACCTCTCCACAGTTAGATCTATTCACCAATGAATTTTAAGCTGATATCTTCAATACCTTCAAGGTTATGCCCCAGATAATAATTATGAAAATTACAAAGGGCAATAACTTAAGAATTACGCATAAATGATTATGGTTTTAAGACACTGCACCACTCCACAATGAGATATATTTACCTATGAAGTTTCAAGCTAATACCTTCAATACCTTTTGAGTTATGCCCCGGACAAGATTTAAGTATGAAAAATACAAAAGGCAATAACTAAAACATTATGTAAAGAGAGTTATATTTCTTAGGCTCTGCACCTTTCCACAGTGAGATCGATTCACCTATGAAGTTTCAATTTGACATCTTCAAAACCTTTCGAGTTATAATCCGGAAAAGACTTAGGTATGAAAAATTACAAAGAGCAGTAACTAAAAAGATATGAAAAAGAGAGTTTTGGTTCTAAAGCATTGAACCTCTCCACAGTAAGATCTATTCACATATGAAGCTTCAAGTTAATATCTTCGATACCTTTCAAGTTATGCCCCAGAGAAGACTTAAGTGTAAAAAATTACAAAGGGCAATAACTAAACTTTGTGAGATATAGCGTTATGATTCTTGGGCAAAACAACTCCCCACAATGAGATCTATTCACCTATGAAGTTTCAAGTTGACATCTTTAAAACCTTTTAAGTTATGCCCTGGAGAAGATTTAAGTATGAAAAATAACAAAGGGCAATAACTCAAAACTTATGCCAAAGATAGTTATGGTTCTTTGGCAATGCACCTCTCCACAGTATGATCTACTCACCTATGAAGTTTCAAGTTAATACATTCAATACCTTTCAAGTCATGCCCCGGACAAGAATTATACTACTCAAAATTTGATAGGGATCACTTTTTATTTCTTAAATATCTTTTTAATGATAACCTCAAGATGATTTTTCTCATACATGTAGTTTATTCATATGGCAAAGCAGATTTTGATTGTTTACCTGTACATGGCTCGAGATGCAAGGGAAAGCGATACCCCTGGAAAAGTGGTGCACTGCGGGCATGTACCTTCATGTACACATCCGTTTTATTCAGACTTCGCTTGTGCATGGTAACGTTTATATCGAACCTAGCACTGGTCATGGCAAATCTACGGCAAAGACGGCGTATTGACGATGAGGAGATGAATAGGGGGGTAGGGATGCTTGAGGCTGAGCGTTCCCAACGGCACGTGCCAGGTGTCCATGAGGTGTCCCAGAGCACCGTTGCCAGGATGTGGCGACGGTTTCAAACTTACGGGCATGTCACGCATAGGCATAGCGGAGGGCGTCAGAGGTCCCGACTCAGCGTAAGGACCAGTTTATTGTCGTTCGAGCGCGACGTCAGCGCTTTGGTACCGCTACTGCCCTCCAAAATGACTTCCAATATGCCACTGGTGTAAGACTTTCCACTCAAACTATCAGGAACCGTCTTCATACAACTGGCATGAGGGCTAGAAGGCCAGCAATCCGAATCCCATTGACGCGAAACCACATCCAGGCAAGTCTTCAATGGGCCAGCGATCACGCCAGGTGGACTGGACCCCAGTGCTGTTCACTGACGAGTCTAGATTTTGTGTGGACTTCACTGATAGGCGAGTGCGGGTATGGAGATCCGCCAATGAGCGTTTGGCACCCGTATGTGTTGCTACCCATGACTGTCATGGCGGAGGCTCGGTCATGGTGTGGGCGGGCATTAGCATGCAGGGAAGAACGGAACTGCACATTGTTCAAAACGGCACATTGACGGCTGTACGATACGTCAATGAGATCTTAGATGTGTACGTTCGTCCGTACGCTGGTGCTATAGTCCCTGAGTTCATTTTAATGGTCGACAACGCCCGGCCTCACAGGGTAAGGGTCACCGACGAGTACCTGGAGGCAGCAGCCATAGAGAGAATGGACTGGCCAGCAAGGTGTCCAGACCTCAATTCAATAGAGCACGCCTGGGACATGCTGCAGACTGCAATATCTGCTCGCCCAGTCCAGCCAACCACGGTCCCTGAGCTACAGCAGGCCCTTCTGGACGAGTGGGCTCGACTCCCACAACAAAGCATCCAGAGACTCATTAGTAGCATGAGAAGGCGGGGCATAGCAGTAATCCAAGCAAACGGACACCACACGCGATTTTTCCAAAAAGTTCCATTTCATCTCCTGTCTGTGTTATGCCAAATTCTTGCCCCTCCCACGGCCCAGCCTCTGTCACGCTTCAACGGTTTACAGACTTACTCATTTTTTGGTACCAAACTGTTGTCATATGAACATATTTTCAGAATCACAACACAACAATGTAGCCTTTCAACCTTATGTAGTAAATATCTGGATCCGGTTTGTATGGGGCAATTTATATAGAAAAAAAACTGGGACTGGTCGATTTAGGCGATTTAGAGGGAAATCCGCTTTAGAGGGGGTCAGGTTTGGACGGGTTCTACTTATCTTTTATTTTCAATTTTAAAACTGACATCATTGTTGTCTGACTGAAAGAGCCTACTGGTTGTAGTAAACCATTACATTTTCGTAAGGAAAGCGCTACTTAGATGAACAATAAAGGTCCATCATGGCCTTCCTGCTTATTTTTACAAATGCAATATTGCCGTGTCAAAGCCTCGTCTTACCTCCTTGGCCTGCGTCTTTGAGGAAGCAAAGTTGCTCTACATGCTTTACAAGCTCCTGTAACATAAAAAGAATGTTTACAGAAATTTAGAAACTCAAAAGACGTGAAAAAAGACTTATTCTTAGAACATTGGTCAGTCTCCAAATATTATGCAGTTAAATTCCTTGATGTGTTTTGTTAGAGAAAAATATACCAGTATGACAATGCGGACAAACAAACTTACAAGTTCTGGTGAGGGCAAGGCAATGGAATGAAACAGGCACCTTCTCAAGTCATCTTCAGTCACGTTTGGACTGCGCATGATCAGATCAAGAACCAGTAGCTGTGCTTCTGCACTTCCCTCACGTGCTACTATGTCTATAAATAGATTTCTCTCATCGTTGCAAAGTGAATCGTTCTGTCCACACTGACGTGTTAAAACTCTGGTTCCAAGTCTCAGAAAGTCTGCCCTCATCAGGGAATATATCAGCTCTCGCAGTTTGTTCACACATTCTGTCCTATTTGTAGCATCTGAAATTCGTTTAATTGTGGCATATTACTGAACACGGCATATGCTAAAGTTCATTAAAAGGAAGATAGGACAGTTCAAACTAAATTCTTAACAATGCAATTAAGTAACCTGTAAGCACATGACAGTGTCGTTTTAACTCTTGAATCGTACATTTGAGTGAATTTGTCTTACAACTGTTCGTATCATTATTATATTTAAATTGCAAAAGATCAGAAATGAAATAAGTAAGAAAGCATTCTTATTAGACAAGTCATTTTAGGATACAATCTGTACTTCTAATTTTTTTCATGTTATGTATATATTTAACTGATATTTTTATGATAGATTTTTTTATTTTGTCAAAAAGCTTTTATAATCGGTCAGAAAATGAAGCACATTAAAGCGATGCGTACTTACATTTGTTCTGAATGGAAAGTACGCACGTTAAATTACTATTAATTTCGCTTTCAATCTTGTCCAGAGGCACTTTATCTCTTGGTTTCTGCAGAAATAAAACAAATGAAATAATATCATATAATACCCTACTGAAGGACATTTAGTACACTAATGGTTCTTTTTAATCGAATTGCTCTGACATATAATGGCAAATTTAACAATGTACATTTGTATTTGAAATGTATATTGCGCCCAAAATGACATCAGTTGTCGACGGGCCATAAAACTCCTTTCATTCATTCTATTCCAATGTATATTATGTATGTATATGTATATTAGAAGTAGTATTAGTATCGAGTATCGAGTCTTGCCTTGTACTAAAATATTAACACCAAGTAAACAGGATTTTGATTATCGAAATTTACAACTTCAAACCTCTTTCACAGATATGGTGTCTCTTTTCATGTTGAGTAAGCTGTGTGTGGTTGATTCAGTATGCTTTCTGAAAAAAAGACTTATGCAGGTATGTAAGATGGCATAGAGGTGATATGCACTACACCTTTTTAAATTGCACTGCCTTTTTAATTGCACTACTCGTTTTTAATTGTACTACTCTTTTAAATTGCACTATTTGTTTTTAATAACACTACTCTTTTTTTAGATTGCACTTCTCTTATTTATGCCGTTTCATAGCTCGTTACCACCACATACTAAATCGTTCCTCCGAGTTAGTATTACGTGGAAGCGATATAAAAAAAAACTGCAATTAAAAAAACATACGTGCGTTTGCACCACCTTATGTATGTAACTCGAAACATTGACGTTTTTATATAGTTTAGGTAATTTTTATTTTGTAAAACACTTAAACTCTGATGGGGTGGGGTATTTTAACATTCTGATCATAAGAAGATAACACTTAGCATAAAGAAAAATATTGCCGCATTTTCAATTTTCCCAAGTACTTCTTGAAACGCAGGTCAAGATGAAAGGAAGTAGGGACTTTCCTTTGATATGTACGATTAAACATACTTATTAGGTCAAGAATAACATCTTAGAAAGTATAAGAAGTTATGCTAAGTTGAAAAAATGCATGGAAACCTTTTTGATGTCATTTTTGTTTCACTTCTGGATACTGTGGCAATCTTTGGAAATTCTGAAAATAATGATACAGCTTCATAAACGTTTAATGATATAGTTGTTTATAGGTCCTTTAACTTTGACATAAAAATATTCATTTGTGTTACTATGAAGATTACATTGCTTACCATTAATTAAGTTTGTATTGTTTAATCTCCCCTGTTGATTCTTCTAATTAATTATCTAATGTAAATACTGCTGTCAGCTACAAAAGAATTGTTATATTAAAAGCCTTCTAAGGTTTACGTGACCTGCTGATACTCGCGTATCTACACCGAGTATTTCACGGATCCTAATTTGTATCTCAAGGTTACGGTAGAAAATGCCAGAACTGAGACAAACAGATGAACGGTATATGAAAGAATAATTTCTCTAAGGTGACAACCACGTCATAGGGGCCTCAATTAGGGACTACGAGATTCAGAAATAACGAAAGGTTTTACCGCCTGATTGTTCCTCTTTTATGTCTTCAAATCCGTCCGCAGTTTTCCTGCAACAATCAGAAATCATAACTGAGACGTGACTTGGTAAATGTCGAAATAAAACTGTTGTTTGTAAAGTTGTAGGACAACTGCACAAAAAAGCTGCTTATCCTAAAACGACGATCTGTCCTTGAGATTTACTTTTGTCAAAGCATTCCTCCGAGAAGAAAGACTAAGATAATACCTTTTTTTCAATAGGTCTAGTCAAGGCAAAAAAAGTAGTTATTAGTTTGTTGCCTTGATTTCATACAACGATAAAAAACACACTGGATTTACTTCAACTGATATTTCTAAAAGTATAGGTTTTAGACTGTTTTATTAAGAAGCTACCTTGAAGCTTTTGCTGGGGAATGTCTCAACGTTATGTTATCTAAAGAATGCACATGTACGGGTGTCCCTTTTAAGTCAAGGTGTACAGTCTGGAAGGGAAACAAAGTCATGTACATGTAAATAGATTATATACAATGGTATCAGGCAAAAAATGACATGAGTACTATCCAGAGTCACAAACGTAATGGATACAGATTCAGCCATGACGCTAATTTTTACCACTCGGCCATCTTCGGGAATTTCCGTGAGAGTAGTCTCGTCGGTGGTACAGCCCAAGAATACACCAAAAATCCCGTACAATTTTTTTCCAAGTTAAAGAATAAATTGCAAATAGTGCCAGCATACCTCCTTATTATATCAGAAACAATAATCCGAGAGAATCACTGATGACATCGTTGTCCCATTACGCAAGTGAGTAAAGTTACCCATTTTCTGTCAACATGCTTAACAAATTCAAGAGATTCCGTCAGTTTGAATCGAAAATGTTTCACAGAGGTTTACTATCTTTTTTAAATTTTTAAATAAGTGACAACTCCTTGCTCTAGAATTTCCGTTCTATCTCCTAGGTTTAAATATTTAACATTTCATTTTACGCAAAACATAAATTCTTTTGAGGATAATTCTCACGCTGGGTTGAAGATTTTAGGGCGAAGGTGTAAACTGTATTATGTGTCATAAAAACAGAGTTCTTGCAGAAATTATACAAAATCGGCCGTCAGTACAAACTGAAACTGAATGTACAACACCATGCAAAACCTTCGCTGTCACGATTTGCTCGAGTACTTTGTTATCACGTAGTCATGTGACCTGAAGTGCTAAATAACAGCCTCTATAGTGAGTTGATTTTATATAAATCATACCTTATTATGCAGTCTGTGGACGTCCTTTAAACTTTGATGTTTTCTTACGAATGTTATTCCGTGCTTTTGGCGAGTAGCCTCATATTCATGTTTTAAATGACCTGAAATATTGTTTTGCGCCAGATTATTAAAAAAGTGTACATACTAGCCACAGTACCAAAGCGAGAAATCATTAGTTAAAAAATAAAATTCTTTATATATACTTTGCTCTAGAGCATTTGTTTGTTTAAAACCACCAAGACAACATACCAGCGTGATCCTCCTCCACTGCACTATATCTCCATACATTGCCATCTTCTATCTGAAACTCAGAGTTAAAAAAATGTTAAAGCTTTTGATACTGATTGGTATCCTGTAGTATATCAATCAGCCATGCAAAATAGTATTTTCATAATGTAATTTGTATATTTTGAGTTTATATAATCGAGGTCTGCAAGTCAAGTAGGACAGAGTTCTGCACATTAAATTTGGTTACGAAATTTACAATGAACTCTTAACGGTATTTACCCAATACTTTTCGATAATGTGCGCTGGTTTGCAATTTAAACAATAAAAGGACTTTGAATTTTTTTAAAGCAACACACGACCTAAAATTAAAAAAAAAAAGCAAAAAAAAAACAAACAAACTTTTGTACATAACCAAAACAGCCAAGACCTTTGATATTTTGCACCTGGCACTGTCTAGTTGATTATTTCCATTTGATTTTAAATCAATGACAATGCAATTGTCTTTATGAATAGTTATATTCAAGTATTCGTTGTCCTCTTGTGATTCATGTTCTTTTTAAAAGCATGAAAGGCTTTTAATTTCTGCATGAATGTTATAAGGATGTTGCATTAGTGATATAGACAAATCTAAAAATGTTACCTGTACTTTAACGGACAGAGTGCTAGCCAACACTTTCTTTAAAGTCAGAATTTCGTGTGTCTCATTCGGATGATAGTGAACAAAAGTGACCAGACCATCTTTTCCCACCGTGAAAAAGAACCTGTAAAAGTAATTCCTAATTTCTGCCAATGTTCTTTTTTTTAATCAAATTTATTTACTCCTATTAACTGCTGAGTACAGGTGTCCGAATTTAGGTCAAAGAGTGTAGATATTTTTTAAGGAAAATAGATTACAGGAGGCGAAATGTAGGGGAGTAGGCTTTGCTTTATGTTTTAGGGAAAATTTTGGTTTTATAATAACGACAATTATATCAGTTTATGAACTTCCTTACAATTTTATATTTTTCCCTATAACCCTAAAAAGGGTTAAGAGAATATATATTTTTTTATAATCGTTTAAGGTTGAATTTGTTACTCTACTTCTTATAAGTATAATAGCTTAACATGATAAGATAATAGGTAGATTTAGTGAATTAAATAATGTAAAGTCATAAAAGTACTGTGACAGTTGGAGGGCAAATTAAAAAATTTTCGACGAAAAATACATGTGTTAAGAATGCAAATATGAACGTATTAAGGACTTACTTGTGACTGAAATTCCAATGCGCTGGGTTGTCCAAAACTGTGAAGAATAATAATATGTTAATATGACTCACGCAGCTTTGAAAAACAAAGATGGATTATTAACATATAAAATGATCAAAGCAACCTGAAGGAGAGATGGTCGCTTATGATAACTACAAGTCCCCCCCACCCCACGCAAACCATACAAGCATTTATCTTAATATATAGATAAAGAATGTGTGTGCTTTATTGAAAATGGATGCGTTTTACGAAAGGAAATTTGAAAAAAAGGAAACAAATCTGCACTGTCTTACCATAGCCCTTTTCAGAACGTTGCACAAAGCTATCGACCATCTGTAGGTTAATGCTTTCCATATCTTCCGTCCGGTTCACAGTTCGAATACGAAACTGCAACACACAATACTACTTATTGTTGTAAATTATACGCGCTTTTTCTGATAAATTTACAACAGATTTCACAGCGGCACTGCTGTCACGGGATCGATATATGTGATATGGTTACTAACGTACTGTCACCAGCCCGGGTAGCTCAGCTGGTAGAGCATTTGATTGCGAGTCCCGCCCTGGGTAAATGATTTTTCTGACCCCGCGGCACTGGCGTTCAGCATACAAAAACCGTGTGAATGGTAGATTTCTCACGTTTAATTAACAAAAAGAACAACAATAACAACAACAAAACATTACTTCGTTAAGAGATCCGGATTTCGCTGGTTGGAATCTCACAAGAGGTGAAAGTTTCCAATGGCTTTCTACATCCTGCATCTTCGGTTCGAGTCATGGTTTGAACCAAAGAGCCATCGAGTTGGATTACTATAATCTGCAAAACTTGGTTTCCCAGTCAATGTAAAATAAATGAGTTAAAAAGTTAAAAGAATAAAGAGTACTATACCTTAATAATAGTTGTAACATTATGGAGTCCGAGAATATCCGATTCCGATGAATATGTATAGTGATGATCATACCCGTCCTCAAAGTACAGACCACATGACCAACTCAGGCTCACTAGAATCAACAACAATGGCAGCAAAGCCATTCCAAAATGTCCAAGTCTACAATAGGGGACGGCGTTTACATTTTCCAGCAACAACTCCAGATTAGAAATAAATCTCAACAAGGAAAGTTTTTTGTCCTACATCAAAGGCGTGTCTATTATAATTTCATACCAAATTGTTGTTAAACGTTTTGAAAGTTTATTGGCAGACTGGCTTCATGTGTAGTTACATGGTCTTTGAATGATGAGGTATGTTCTTACACAAAAAAAGATTGACATAATGGCGTTTTATTTATATGCAGTGTATTTGAAGTGTTTTTGTTCTTATTTTCTTTATTTTTATCTGGTTAACGTCCTTCTAAAGTAATACAGATGTTTTTAGAAATCAAACCTACCATAGTTCCCGAGACTGACAAAGATTGTCGTTATGTCATATTAAACTGTAAATGTCTGCACATATGTTTGATTTCGTCGTGGCAAGAATATGTGACTTTTAATCAGGGAAAAGTTTGTTGATGAACAAAGGAGCGGATCAGTGGTCCAGTGGTAACGCGCTGGACTTGTAACCCAGGAGTCGCGAGATCGATCCACCGTTCTGCGACTAACATTACTAATTGCTTTCGGATGAGACGTTTAACCGAGGTCACATGCATTAGTGTTGTATCTTGCACTATCCCACACAATATAAAATAACTAATCTCTGCAGGGGGCGTCCTTCATATTTGGCAAGCGGTACCGACAATAAATAAACTCAAACTCTGGACTCACTGACCCGACTATGAAGATGGACTCTTTCAATTAAAAAAAGTTGAAATATTTTAGTAGTACATAGTCTAAGAGGATATTCAAGTTTTTCTATAAATACGGGATTTATTTTCATCGAGTGGTATGAAAATAATTATTACACGAGTGGCGATAGTCACGAGTGGAATATGATAATTTTCATACCAATAACTGAAAATATATCCCGTATTTATAGAAAAAAACTTTAATTTTTCTGTTTACTATATACTTTCTCTCTTTTTTGACCTTACAATTCGAAAGAATTGCCCTTTAATTTGTGTATTGGCTGAATTCATTCGGAACACCTCGGGTGACTAATAAGTCATCTCGGAAATAATGTGGTACGCGCTATATTGGACTATTTTATAATACAGGTGGTGTCTGCTAAATTGAAAACATTTCTTAAAGCCTCTACCTGTTTATACTTTAAATTAACATTTATTTTATTTTTTCTAATGCATAAGGCAAACACTGCTTGAGTTCTGCCATGTATGTTTATATTTTTATTAAAGCCAGGGCGAATTACCATTTGGTTTATTCATACACTTACATACGAGGTCTTTATACAAAGTTATCGGAAAAGGCCGAGTTGTTACGATTGGGTTGAATTTAGGAGAAAGTAGTCCGGCAAAACACCAGTGAAAATACGGAAAATATGTTTCACTGCAGTGAAAAATAAATTTTTACAGTGAAAATACGGAAAATGAAATACGCATTTTATTTCTCAATATTTCATTTATAAGTATATAATAAATAATCATATTCGTTGCAAGTAGTTATTAGCTAAGAACGGTCGAACATTTTATATACACTTACATGTATTTATACTGTTCACAAAAAGTAAAGGACATAGAGGATATTCAAGTTTTTTTCTATAAATTCGGGATTATTTTCATCATATTTCACTCGTGGCTACCGCCACTCATGAAACATTAATTTTCATACCACAAGATGAAAATAAATCCCGTATTTAATGAAAAAGCTTGAATTTTCTGTTTATTATATACTTTACTCTTTTTTGACCTTAAAATTCGAAAGAACTTTCCTTTAATTTAGTGTATTGGCTGAATTTAGAAGAAAGTAGTCCGGCAAGACACCAGTGAAAATACGGAAAATATGTTTCACTGCTGCGAAAAATAAATTTTTACAGTGAAAATACGGAAAATGAAAATACGCAATATATTTCATCAATATTTCTCAATATTTCATTTATAAGTATATAATAAATTACGCTATTTTGTTATGATATGGGAAACCTTCTCTTTATAGGCAATCATCATGCATATTTTTGCAATGGTAGATAGCGTGGTCACTTAAGTATAGAAATCTCGTTCAAATTTCTGCTGCACGTGCAACTTTAAGATATGAAGGGGTAGCTATTTAAAGTACCTAAAGAAGTTATTTTTTCGATTAAAATGTATTAATGAATTTGTTTAATTGATTAAATAAACATCAAAAGTTCAGGATTTTCTTAATTACTCACAATAACAATATTACCTACAATATTCCCTACTTTCTGTGAACAGTGTATAGATGTTTTTCTTTTTATATTATGATCTTCTGAGCGAATATGGACAGAAGCATGAAGCACAACATTGCACGAGAAAATCTCATTTCTTGAGTGAAAACTCTATTACATTTACAGGCCCTGTAGCGATTTTCACATGCGCGCATTTCTCGAAATTAAAAGCTTCAGTATTAACTTTATTCTTTATTTGCTAATTTAGTAGAGTATAAAACATAATCATGTGAACATTATTAAAATAACGTTCATGAAGAAACCCTCCAATTTCTAACTCAAGACACCATGCAATTCACTCAGATCTCTACTTCCAAAGCTTCATAACAACACTGGTTATGCTAAGCAGTATACATTTTGTTTGATACTCTTGATGATTATTCATTTCCTAACTAAGCATTAAGTCATCTCATTTGAATTGCAACAGGCTATACACCAACTCCAGATATGTAGCTGGCATGGCTTGTGGCCTGTGAACTCACTGAGTCCAGCAAGATCCTATAAGCAAAATTAAAAGCATGACAGAAGTGCTTTACCAAAATTGTTTAGTCTGTAGAAGATACACAACCAAAATGGTGATAACGAAAATAAACAAAGATATAAAAATATTTAACAGGCAATGTCTTTTTCTGAATATAGGCCTACAAGCTTAAAAACGCTAAGCTGGTTACCTTATTGACCTAGGCTGCTTACTTAAAAGGATCGTAATGCTTAAAAAACATTCTGTAAATGAATGTTTAATTAATAGGTAATGTCTGCATATTTACTTTACGAAGTTATTATGTGAACAAAATTAATGTGTAAAACTTAGTCTGCTTGATGACTAGTTAATTTCATGTTTCCTGTGAGTAAAAGATCACAAGGATTAATAGATTGCTTCTTGAAATGTTTGTGATATTTGAAAAAAAAAATATTATGATGACAATATTTTTAACACAAAATCTAGAAAATAAAATGCATTGGCATTGAAACCCTTATGCCATTCAACTGGTTCGCCTCCCGTTCTCTCACCTCCTTGTTGTATACTGCCTTCTTGCTTTAAAAAAGGCTGTAACCATGGTAACATACATAAGGTCTTTATGAAAAGTATTTGAATTTGACTTAACACTTATCATCAAATTACTTCAAGTTAAACTTTAATTTAAAATTCAACACTTTTCTAACTTGACTTACTATAGTCTTGCTAATCAAGGATTCTTAGATATTTTGTGTTTTTTCTGCACAAGACTATTAACGAAAGAAAAGTCTATTGTGAGTTACAATACTTCAGCAATTAAATGATATTTTAAGAAATAGCTGTTCTATTCCTGTAATAATTTTTTGAGGTCATGTATATGTAAAATCTGAACTTAAAAACACTAAAAAGTGAATTTTGATAAAATAGTCAGTTACAATACTTCAACTTCAACTTATTACTGCCAAAAGTCAATACTGACTATACTAGGGAGGCGCGTGTCAGGAACATTAAAATTATAAAAGATAATAACAAAGAAAACAAGATTTAACTGAAGATCTTACTTAAACATTTATTTTAAGTACTTAAAATCTATAAAACTTGTTTAAACCACTGATAAAAGCTGGTACAGTTGGGGTAGCCTTAATTTCGGTCGGTAATTCGTTCCAGAGTCGTATAGTCCTTGGGAAGAATGAGTTCATGTGATGTTGTGTTTTTGATTGTGGGATGAGGAATTTGCTGTTTCTTGTGTTTGTAAGGTGATTGTGATCAACATTGACCTGATTGTTTTTTATTTTGTGTAGCATAACCAGGCTGGCATGGTTTCGCCTTTGTTCTAAAGTTGACCATTTTAGTTCTTTGGTCATGTTTGTTACACTGCTTGTATAGTGGTAATCATTATGAACCTACCTTGCAGCTGACCTCTGAACCATTTCTATTCTGTGTGTGAGATATTTTGCCATGGATGCCATATGGTTGAGCAGTATTCAACCTGTGGTGTTACATATGTTTTGTATGTTCTTCTTTGAGTTGTTTGTTTTGTGTTTTGACGTTCCGTCTGAGCTGTTTTTGCTTTGTTTGTGATATTGTTTATGTGGGATGACCAGTTTAGGTTGCTACTTATTGTAACTCCTAAGAATTTTGCATTTTCTGTGGTTTTCAGTTAAGTGTTATGTAGGTTGTAGGGAAAGATGACCGGTCTCTTTTTCCTGTGCATTCTGAGTACTTCACACTTGTCAGGGTTGAATTCCATTGACCATTCTTTTTCCCATATTTCAATGTTGTGCAAATCATTTTTTAAGGTTTGTGCAGATGCTTGTGATTTTAATTGTAAAATAAACTATGGTGTCGTCGGCAAATAGACGCACCCGGCTCCTGACACTTCCTGGTAGGTCATTGATGTATGCGAGAAAGAGACATGGACCTAAGATCGATCCCTGTGGGACACCAGAAAGCATAGGGAGCCTGTCAGAGACCTTGTTTTCCACTAATACTTATTGTGATCTGTTTTTGAGAAAGTTTTGTATCCATGAACTGATGTGTGGATGAACTCCCATGTGTTTCAGCTTGTGTATGAGTTTGTGGTGGTCTACTTTGTCAAAAGGTTTACTGAAGTCCATGACTATGACATCAGTTTGCTGACCTTGATCAAGGTTGTCAGCGATTTCTTGTGTGAAGCCAATGAGCTGTGTCTCACAGCTATGTTTTGACCTGAATCCATGTTGCTGGGGGCAAAGTATGTTGTGTTTGTCAAAGTAATCCGTCATGTTTGAAACAATGATGTGTTCCATTAGTTTTGATGCTATACATGTGAGTGATATTGGTCTGTAATTGCTAGGTTTTGATTTTGACGCTTTTTTGTATGCTGGTGTGATGATGGCATGTTTCCAATCCTTAGGAACAATACCTGTGTCTAGTGATCTTTGGAATATGATTTTAAGGATTGGTGCTATCTCTGTGTGTAGCTCTTTGAATAACCTAGGTGAAATCTCATCTGAACGTTGGGCTTTTATGGGGGTTTAGTCCGGTCAATAACTTATCAACTCCTTGAACTGAGATGGATATGGGAGCCATGGGCGGGTGACCAAGTGATGACTTTGAGCTATTAGCTATTTGTTTGAGACTGAGTGGTGAAAGCTTTGAGAAAACTGATTCAAACTGTTTGTTTAGTATGTTCGCCTTTGACACTGGGTCACTGTAAGTATGCCCATCGGTGCTGAGTGGTGCAATTCCTGTGTTTTCAGTTTTTTTGTGTTTAATAAAGTTGTAGAACTTTTTCTTATGACCTGGATCTGTATTATCTGAGAAGATGATTGACTCTAGATATGACCAATCAGCATTTCTTATTTGTTTTTGCACTGATGCCTTAAGATGTTTGAATTTCTTTATGTTCTGACAATTCTGTGACCGAGACGTTTTATTTTTGTGAAGAGCTTGTTCCTTTTCCTAATCTGTTTAACAATATCATGAGTAACCCATGGTAAATCAGCTTTATTTTTGCATTGTCTTGACGGTATGTGTTTGGATGATAACCTTTTGATCTCAGCTTTGAACGTGTCCCATAATTGGTTTGGGTCTTCATTTTGATTTTGGTTGAACGTACTACTGAAAGTGACCAAGTCATTTTTGAAGTCAGACCAGTTTGCTTTCTTGTATGATTTGACCAGTCGAGGGGTTTGCCTGATTCGCCCTCTTTTGACCTTAAGTTCATGGAAGACTATATCATGCTCTGATGTACCTAAGCTTGGTAAGACTTTTGTGTCATGGACGTGACCCGGAGTGTTAGTAAGAAAAAGATCTAGGATATTTTTATCCCGTGTGGGAACTTTGACCATTTGTTCAAGATTATGATTAATCATGTTCTCTGCAAAATTATCATACATGTCTTTGAATTTGCATGTATCTGTTGGTGTTTCACATGACCAGTTCATGTCTGGGAGATTGAAGTCACAAAATACCCAGATGTTGTTGTTTGGAGGAATTTTTACTATAGATGACCAAAGTTCATTTAGTGAGTGTTTATCATTTTCATGGGGCTTGTAGTATAAAGTATACCAGTTATTGAAATTTTTGAACATATGATGTTGCAATCTGTTTTTAAGTCAGGCTGATCTCCACTAAGTAGGTTATTTGTGACTGCAAGGAGGACACCTCCACCCTTGCCAGGTGTTCTGTCATCTCTATAGACCTGGTAGCCAAGGTGGCTGGGGAAAATTTCTGCAGTGTGGGTGCTGGGTTTTAACCAAGTTTCAGTGCAGCAGATTATATCAGGTTTGACTTGATCAATAACTTGATGTAGTTCAGGAATTTTGTTATTGACAGAACGACAGTTAATATTGAGAATAGTGAGTATTTCTTCGGATTGTAATTTGACTTTTTTCTTTCCTTTATTTTTACATTGTTTGGGGGTAAAGCTCGCTTTTGGATAACCATGGGGACTATATTTTCTCAATGGGCTGCTTTGGTGAGGAAGATCATCAGCCCGTTCCAGGGGGGTGAAACTTGATTGGGAGCCTAGACTGTCCATCGAGTCTGCTAGTGATGTTGAATGGTTGTGACTTCCACATGTGATACAAAACCAAGAAAAGCTTGAATTGGACAATACTATGATTAGTCTTGCAGTGACTCCGATTTTAGTAGTTTGTTATACCTTTCTGCTACAGAAGTTTGTATTCTTTTTCGGTGTTTTACATCTTTAGGTTAGTTAAAGCATATATTTGTCCACAAAATTTTCGTCCATAAAATGAAAGATGGAATTCTAACACTGTTGGTGTTCCAAATGAAAGAGTTGTAATGTGTACGGTGTATTCAGAAAATTATATTGCACTTACGTTTTTTAAACTTTCCTTCAACTTTAATTGACAGAGCATTACTCAAGACGTAAAAAAATTAATAATTGTAATAAGTTGCAGCAATTTTCACTTAAGAAAATTATTCATACTCGGCCCGGGGATGGGTGCCGGAGGTTTCGTGCCACTATCGGTTCGTCCCATTGATATTTCTGTACAAAACAGGTTGAGGTTTCGTCACAATGAATTTATATATAAATTTTCTTAACAAGCAATTATTTTGTTTGATCTGTTTGAGTTAATTGATCTTGTTTTGTTCTTTGTTTGTGCAATAATTGCAAAACAATTAGTCATTTTTTGCTGTAATAATAGACATTTCTAATACACTTAGAAATTAAATGTAAAAGTTGTTAATAAGGCAATCTTTTAGCCGTTTTCCATTATTCTATTATTCTTGCGTTGATCAGTCAGTCAGGGTCCCAGCCGCTTTTCTATTCAGGACAGGAAAGTCCACTGTTACACTGACTATCAATATAGCTGAAGATGCAGGGATAAAGACTAACCATTCTTATATAGGAACCCAGACTGCCAAAATTGAATATCTAGAATTCACATATGGGCATTTTCTTTAAATAATAAATGATAATTGTTGTCGATCTTTTATTTCAATTTATGATGCAAGAGGTGCAGCAAAGATAGTGCGTGGCTTAAAAGGACAAGCTGGTTTTAATAAATAAGACATTTCTAGTCTAAAACCCATGCCATTTTTACACTTCTGATGTTGCCAGTTTGCACATCTGTCGCAGAATATAGCGTGCATCCGACGAGTAGCAATCAATGAACAGCCGATATACAATAAAACTCATCCATGATTGGGAGTGGGACAACAACCCTGTTTTCTCATATTTTATACATTTTCTCGGGACTGACTTTCATCGCTTTCACAACAAACTGTTATGTCGTTAAAACAAACCTTTAATTAACGTGAAGACTGGTCACCTTAATTAACACTAATTACGCCGTTGATTAAGTGTTTGTTTCATCATTAATCAAATCACGTTCGTGCATTGAATGTTTGCTAACTGCTTTAATGATCATTATTTAATGATTGCATTCAATATACAATAGGTGTGAATTACTCTTTATTATGATTGGCACGAAACCTCTTTTTTCTCACTATATAAAATCAATGGGACGAACCGGTAGTGGAACAAAACCTCCATAATTCCCGGGGATAATTATAGTGTCTACCAGTTTACAGTTCTGATTTTTAGCCACTGGTCACAGGCATTCATTTCTTGGATAAATACCCTGAAACATGTTGGTTATATAGTGTTTTGAGGCATTTATCAATGAAACTAATTCCTGTGGTTGTGGTGATATATTAGGGGTATTCATATATTAGTCCTTCATTGAAAGACTTCGTATTTTCATTTTTTTTTACAGTTTTACATTTGTCGGAAAATGCAAGTCCTTATAGCAAACTTGACCAATGTAAAAAAATAGCTTCAAATCCGCGGTATACATCTAAATATTTTGGACTAGTGAAATATAAGAAAGGATCCAATCCAGGGACTTTAACATGCTCTTGTATATCACTCATACTTGGAATCTTGGTTTAATGTTTCATCTCAAAGGCAGTTAGATGCATTAGTGTGTGACTGAACTCCCAATCCATGGATCACAAATCCAACACATTACGGCTGGACCTAGTCCAACTAATTGTACGCGAGTCAAAATATTGTGTAATTTTTTGTATGGGTCAGTATCTCGCCTGAATTATTTTGACTACTGCTGGACTATATTCAAAATTATTTAAGTGGTGTTTTGAGCATATTCTGAGATACTTTTGTTTTAGGTCAGAATCTCACTATAACCACAGAGGAGGAGATATTGACCCATACAAAAAATTCCTCAGTATCACGACTCGTAGATAATTAGTTAGACTATGCAGGGACCATCGACTACTGACCACCATCTTACCGTTTGTTTTTAAATTATTTATGTACTAATTATAAGCAGACTGGAATTTTCATTACTTTGCACTCACATGATTCTCCTGAAGGAGGCTGGATTAATACAGATGTAAGATAGTTCTGATTAAGGCAAAGATTACCAAAGTCATTACCATTCATCCATTGGAGATTGTTTCCTGTAGTTAGAGATATTGCTTAATTTACACTAGTACAAAGAAATTGTATTATTCAGTATTTAATTAAAGTGTATGTGCATAACAGTGATTGTTAAAAAATTTATTGTACATGAAGTCATGAACCCAGCCCACTGGGCACTTTTGTGTACAGGCATTTAGAAAGTACATTGTCTTGTTTTTTCAGCCAAAGACTTCTTCTGCCCAAGAATTAGGTGATGGAAGATCTGCTCACATTGTATGAGCTAGTAGAGGACGCTTATAACAAACATGAGGAGAAACTGGCAATCCAGTATGATAATGGCGAACAGAAGACTGCAATCTCTTACAGACAGCTGTGGGACATTTCCAGTCAGGCAAGTGTTTTCATGAAATAGTGCTTTTGCAGCTCAGTATTCATGGGCGAAGCTGGGGTGTTATCAGCTTTACTCCAGAGGCAAATTTAGGGTTGAAGATGGAATAAATAAATTCAAAATAATTCATTATCACATATAAGTAAAGCATCAAAGAAACAAAACAAGTAGCAATATAATTGTTTAGTAATATGTATTATTAGACAGTACAAAATTATTCTTACCGATTCTCACCTTCCTACAGATTTTCACCTTGACCCCTTTGGCCTTCTCTTCTTAAACATGTGTTTGATGCTATAGCCCTGTTAATGATTTTCATTTACCGGTATAGATTGATTTGTTTGCTCAGGTGTATTGGAGTGAACATGGCTACACCCCTGGTCTTTAGACTGCATCACTTAAAACTAAGATCTGTATTTTACATTCCAGCCAGCACTTAACAAATGCCTTTATTTAAAAAATAACTGGTCAGTGTAACTTCATCACAGCTGGTGTCTTAATGGAGATGTTACAACTTAGGTTAGTGGAATTTTTAGGATGTTGTAAAAAACTTTATCAGTATTAAAGGGTCTGTATAACATAGATTAAAATGAAAGAAGATAAATGGTGTATGTTTTTGTATAGGTGAAGATGATGTTGAGTGGAAGAGAGAACGAGGTTGTTGGATTATGTCTCAAGATAGATCACCGTATGCCAGCCATGTTACTTGGGTCAGTATTTGTGTTACATAATCTAATTTTTCAAATTGTGTATACAGATAGATGTCTTTATGCCAGACATGATATGTGATAATTTTGACCAGTTTGTTGGTATTAGTTGCTATGTGTCATAATCATGTAAGTAATGTTCATTGTAGAAGTATTTTGCAAGTAATTGCAACTTTCAGATGTATACTGCACTATGTGTTTAGTATAATGTTTCATATCACAGCAAACAACCTTTTTCTTTAGTTCAATGACAGTTATTTCAGTACCATGAATTAACTACTTAGTGAGTGTTGGCATTAGTATAGGCAAGATAAAAATGTATAAATCTGCAACTGAAGCCCATACTGTCAGCATACAATTGTACAATTCCTGCCCTTTATGTTAGATAACACATCTCTACTAAAGACAGATAGTATCAAACATCTATGTTATATTCACAGTATTATATCTGCAGTATATGCAATTTATACTCATTAAACGGCCACATACCTGAGTATACATGTATTATCATGTGTTTGAGAAAAATTGCTGTATTGTTCTTTTACTGTAATGTGAAGTTATGGCTTAAAAAGAGGGTCACAAAGAGCTTACTGTGCTATAACTGACAAATCCTGCAGTTATACTCTGTGCTCAATATTTCTGAAATATATGTCAGATAAAAAAAGAAAACTGAAATTCACTTTGAATAATAATCTGAATTAAAGTTTTACAACAAAATGTTTGTTTTGAAACAGGATTCTCCGTTGCAACTCAACCTTCTACAACTTTGATATCAAAGGATTTGCATATGCTGCCCAGGTGTTAGAAGAGGTTGGGGCCCAGGTCATTATAATACATCAAACGTTCAGTCAGGTACTCTCACAAACTTGATAGTCATAACAGAAAGCAAAAATTCCAAGTCCCATTGGATTTGGGATTTGAGCTCATGCCTGTTGAGTGCTAAAAAGTATGAAAAATTGACAAAAGAGATCTGAGCCAAAGAGTCAATTCTCAGACACATTTGTCAGGGGTTGAACTTGTAGGAATTAAAGCAAGTGTCAACTTACCCTAATAGGTACCATTTGATTTAATATATAGTGGTACCTTTGTATATTTTCTTTATAATAATCTTAAAGCCAGAATATCTTGAGTTGTATTTCATGTGCTGTAAACAGACTGCTCTATTTTGTTTTATTATTCAAAACATAGTTTGGTGTTAAACGTGTATTTGTAAAGTTATATGTCTCAAAATATTGTTAAACCTGGTGACTTTTAAAACACCTCAGCATCACAGTCACATTCACACTTGTTGTAGCTATTCCAAAAAAATACATTGGATGTCAGAATGTTGGCAGTTTTTTTCCAGAGGAAAAGGTTCTAGTACGCGTGTTGTTCTAAAATGATCGTGAGATCACCCGAGTATTGAATCATTTAAGATAGTTTAGCTTATAAATGGGTGGAATAGTGTGGGAAATCAAATGGTCATTTAGGTGAATTAGTTACATTAACATTTTAATATGTTAACAGGTGATGCAAGATCATATTGAAGCCATTGGAGGTTTATCTACACCTCTCAGCATACCAGAACTCAAGGACTACATGTTGGTAACATTACCATCAGTGGTGAGAAAAAAGCATTCAGTGCGTCTTGCATATTGTATCACAACATCGGGGACTACTACGGGGAAGCCAAAAGTTGTAATGGTGCCTCATCAGTGTATTGTACCAAACATCATTCATCTGAGGTTGTTTTTCTAAATGCATTCATTATTCATTCTCTGAAATATTTTACAGCAGAACAATTTTTCAGATTGCAAAATCAGAAATTTTATACTTTACTTAATAAGTAACATTCATGTATGATATATAATGAATTGAATATAAAAACTTGAAAATATCTTAAAAACAAGTCACTGTACTGTCACTGTAAGATGACAATGCCCCCGAAGTGGTGCTTTGACTTTGAGCTGAGGACCAGTCATTCAAGGGTCAAGGTCAAATAAGTATAGGTCAATGGGAAGGCCTTGTCCAAAGGGTTGTTGTGTCCAAGTATGAAGTATATCGACTTTGTAATAAGGAAGTTATGGCCAATGTTAAAGTTTTTGGACAATTGGATCTTCAAGGTGAAGGTCATTTAGGGGTCAAGGTCAAATAAATATAGGTCAGTGGGAAGGTCTTGTCCAAAAGGGGTGTTGTGCCCAAGTATGAAGTAAATCCACTTACTTATAAGGGAGTTATGGTCAATGTTAATGTTTTTGGACAATTGGATCTTCAAAGTGAAGGTCATTCAGGGGTCAAGGTCAAATAAATATAGGTCAGTGGAAAGGCCTTGTCCCAAAGGTGTGTTGTTTCCAAGTATGAATTAAAAAGTTATGGCCAATGTTAAAGTTTTCGTACTGACGGATGGATGGACTGATGGGCGGACAGTTCTAAAACTATATGCCTCCCTTCGGGGGCATAACAAAGTGATAACTCACAGCTTTGCAAGTGTGTAACACCTCTATGTAACTAAAGAAAGTAACATCAGCCTGTAGGACATTTACATGTATAGTATTATAAATTAACTTTATTAGTATTATAACTTTTCAACCCTGTCTCCAGGTCAGAATGTATTGAAGTACCAGTTTCAGGGATTCCATTGTACTACAAATTGATCAATTACTGGAACATTACAATCTACAAATAAATTAAGCAACTTTGCTATTTTGTATCTTTATCAGTTTGTGTTTTTTTCTTTTTTCAGTGACCTTTTTTCATTGACCTCTGATGACCTTGTTCTGGCAGCAACAGCCTTGACCTTTGACCCTAGTATAGTGGAGATATTTATGACGTTGAGTGTTGGGGCCTGTCTGCTTATTGTGCCTCCAGCAGTCAAGATGATGCCTGACCTACTTTTGGACATGGTACATGAGAGAAATAAAGTCACTGTGATGCAGGTAAATGTAGATTTTATAAGTTTACAGTTGTTTTTATGGAGATTTACCATTAGTTGAAGGAATGTGTAATCTTTATCGATATTATGTGAAATAAATTAATGTTGATAAATAAATATGCACTTTAATATGACTATTACCACACTGCCATTATGGTTATTATTATCATTATTATTATGACTATAATTATTATCATCAGTATCAAATGTATAAGGATTTCACTTCTTACTTAGGAAAAACTTATATTTTAGACTGTTATTGTACAGTCAGGGGTGTAACCTGTACACGTTACATTTTTTATAACTAGTTTGAGTTAAAATTGTTCAATTATTGAGTTTTCTCCCTTGCACTAAGAAACAAATATCCATTGCACTAAGAAAGAAATCTGTAGAAAGAAGGATAACTAGTTTCAAATATGATATCACAGTCTGAATCTGTTGGCGTTAGCTCCCTTCCAATAAATCAGATATTGCGTGTTTCCTGTATACACGAAATACCGGGGAAAATCGGCTCAATCTGAGCCGAGTCTTATCAGTAAGCACATCAGTGAAAATTGCCCCTAACAGTTATAAATCAATTAGCACCAGCTTGTGTTCGTTTATAGTCTGCTGACCACTCCAGTAATCTATTAATGTTATTCCTAAGATTTTACTGCAGCAACGCCTTCATTATCTGTGTTTAACCAAATCATGTAGAAAATTAGAAAATAAATTTATAAGTAGATATAGTGATTGTTAGCATATTATTCATTTTTGAGTAATAATGACTTTTTTAATACAACAAAATCAATTTTAATAATTGATTTTGTTGTATTATTTTTGTTACAAACAGCTTGAGATCATTAGAAGCCTTTTTATTTGTATACATATAGGATTTCAAAGTGTTTTTGAGATTTTATTTTGTTTTGATTTTTATCATACCTGATTTAAAGAAGTACTTTATTTCTGTTCATAAAATAAGAGATTTTATGGTGTTTGTTTTTAGTCCCTTTCTGAACCACATGTTCTTGAGAATAATGACAATATGGTATAGCCAGTGTGTGGGGGGTATTTTTTTTCTCTTTTTTTAATTACTTTAAGACAACCAACACGCTTGTAGAATATTTCAATTTCACAAGGGCTAAAGGTCTAAATAAAAATCATAAATGAGCAGGACATTATTTGTGTTCAAGTGCTACTCCTATATATATTCATCCATAAATAATAATGACTTACATGATTTGCATTAAAACTGTAGAACATAGTTATCAACAAGAAGACAACAGATTAAAGTATAAAGGTTCTATATGACACAATAATTGAATCTAGTATTATAGAAATCTTTGTTTGGGATGAAGATCTTTAGGACATTTCACTATACGAAAGAAGAATGAAGAATTTCACCGAACCTATTAAGAAAATAGCAAAACAAAAGGCTTAAACCAGAACTGATAGAAAATTAACTGGAGAAGAGAGGGATAGAATAAACTGAAACCAAGATACCTTGAATATACCTCAAATCTTAGATGATTTTTTTAATTTTTTTTTTGTTTAAATAAAAAAAACATTCCAGAAACTGTACAGTCCTCAAGAATTATATGTGCTGTCATCCCACCACCCTGCAGCCATAAATGTTTATATAGAAACAAATTCAAATGATCTGGAAGGAAACATTAATATTGCAAAACTTTGTGCATTGCGGTTGCTCAGAATGCAAATGGAAGATATGATACAGAAGATCCGAATAACACATTTAGATATTGAAGATATATCTGAAGTTAGAAAACATCTTTATAAATAAGTCAAGTTCAATACAGAATTCAGTATTAGATTCATTAGTGCCTGAAAGTGTAGAAGATAATGATGGCAGATTATATGAAGCTCTACAAGAGAAAATAAAATCAACCATTTTGTACACACTCTTGGTTTTGAGTCACATAGAGCACCTTAAATGACAACTTTGCACCCTCCACCAGTGACTGGAAGAGATGATGACATATCAAAGCTGCAAGAGGTTTTAGATGATGATTTCTCATCAAGACAGGTCATGAAGATTGGAAAAGCAGTATAAAATATCATTTGCACCCGACAACAAAACTGGAGCAAATTCATTCAAAGCAGGAAAAGAGAAAGAAGAACCATCAATTTCTTGCAGAATTTCCTGTCTTGCATCTGAGAAAATCAAAGATTACAATTCTCATAAGTGCATACATAGATGTTGGCCTACTTCACATTTCCAAATACATGAAAGGCGATGAATTTTCAGAATGGAAAAAGCTGCTGTCAGTAGAACACATTGACATTGCGGCTAAATACATCAGGTGTGTAACTGTAGGTTTTCAACTTGCATTTATTCACAAATTCCTTCAGAGTCGCACCTCAGCAGAACAAGATATCAAATAAATTATTTCAATGCAGATTTCTGAAGAATCAGGCCACACTATCATGATTTTATGGAAAGAGGTGAAAATAACAATGACACATTTGCTCTTCATTGTGAAAGTAAGCGTCATTGCGTCATTGTGCAGTGATGTTTGCAACTGATTTTGCAGAATGACTAGAAGGAGCAGAAGAGTACTTGCTACCTCTTGCAGCTGATATAGATTTAAAGTTTCAAGAACAAAAGGAAAGCTGCTGCTTTTAAGAATGCTTAGAATGGAAAGCTGCTACTTTCACTGATTCTGACACTGACACCAGTAAAAAGTTTCTATTTAGTTCACCTCTTTGTAGCACATGTAAATTTACAGTGACTAACACCCAGATCATTTAAAGGTGCATTAAAAGAAAAATGTTTACAGACATTTATGTTGTATTGTGTAAAGCAAATGCTGGCTTGTTGAAACACATAAGAATTTAAACCTTTTCATACTTTTATTGATATTTTTTTACCCTGGTAGTCACAGAGGAGATAGACTGTCATCATATTTCATACACCAAATTCAAAAGTTGCTGTTGCTTTTATGGTAAACCACAGTTTCAATGACTAGAATTGCATTGATTTGAGTCCTCCTCAGGGGACAATGCATTTATCTTGCATTTTTTTAGGTGAATAGAAGGATGCAATTACACTTTATAATTACCCATTTTCAATTTTAAAGAAATTATTTTTAAGCAAATACATTAGTAGCTTAAATTACATTGTTATTTTTATCTTATTTACTTCATTTAAAAAAAACTGCCTTACTAACCTTAAAACTGATAAATATAGAACAGTTATGTTAAAAAACAGGAAGTTAATATATATAATGTATTTATATTTAATATGTCATCCCCAACGCATCCATCATCTTTTGGGGTTTTATTAGGTATTACTTATTAAGAAAGTACTGTCGCACCTAAGAAAGGTTTTATAGTATTATTTTACTGGCACGATATCAACATGCCATAGCTTTTCCATTTTCCATTTTATACAAAGCTTATTATGAAATATTGTATTGGAAGGTTTCATCTATACCAACTTCCATTTTTTTAATGAAGCAATATCCCCCTTTTGAACATATTAAATTTAGTCCTAGATAAATTGACAGGTGTTTCAAATTTCAGCTTTTATTTTTATTGCGTTATTGTTTCTACACATTAAATAATTACCAGAGGTTTGTAAAGACATTCTATGTTCTTATAAGTTATTGACTTGAAAGTAAAAATCCTATTTGATGTGTAGAGATAGAATTTACTATTTCTAAGTTTTAAGCAGTATTTGCATAATGGTAAGTGATAAAAATCAGCTGCTTGTAATTAACTACAGCCAGACTCCAGTAACCATCTTCTACTGAGATGTTAAGAGAGATAAATTGTTTGTTTATTGCCCTGTGATTTGATACGGGCTATTATAACTGTCCATGCTTGAAGGCCAAAATTCACTGAAATCTCCGGTATTTCGTAGCACTGTATAGCCGCGACGCCGGTTAGGCGCATTATAGTATTGAACTAACAACTGAATTTTACATCTCATATTTACCTTAGTTCCTTTTGGTATTTTTTGAAATTCAGACTAATCAAAGATTACATTAAAGTTGTCATATACGCGTATCAGTGTTTGCAAGATAATAGATACATTTGTCAAAACTGAAATACTCATTATAAGTGTGTATTTTAAGAAACAAAAATTATATATAATCTAGACTATTAAGAGTTAAATGTAGAATTGATACCAACCACCAAGCAGTTAAACTGTATTCTCCTTGGGCATGAAACCAGCATATTCGAGCTCTACAACTTCACACAATTAATACGTAATAATTCGAATTTTTGACACGCAGTATAAAAAACAAGTAACGGAAATTAGAACCTGTGGGATTATCGTTTTGTACCGTTCAGTGTCAAAAACATATTTGGCAACAAGCATGCAAGCACAAAAGGTAAAAATATAGTTATATGAAAGAACAGTTTTTGTTATGACACAATCCTTTTGACATTTATTAGTCAAGAACTAGTCACAAATAGGTATTTAAACAAGTGGTCTTCCAAACAAGTTGTTTTTCAGGTCACATAATTGATAAAAATAAATGAAAAAAAATCATTTTACATTCGTCAACTGATATCATTTAAGTTGCTTCAGGAATACTTTGACTTTTGTAGTTAATCGAGGAAGAAAACAATTTTACGCTCCCTTTACAGAAATTCCGACTTCTTTTTCCTATCAGCGGGAGACCAATTAGAGGGCTAATAAATCTCTGTCGGAAGAATTGCTCTTGACCAGTGTTTAGGATAATGTTTACTGATAAGCCCATAACCACGTTAGTTTGTAGAATATTACTCAGCCTTTATCCTTGTAGTGTGCGGATAGATAATAAATTAGTTCCATCTTTTTAAAGATGGTACACATGTAGTATTTATTTCTTAGCCAGTTTTTATGCTAGGTTTGTGTTATGATTAGCATTCAGCATGTTGTTTTTTTAATGCTAATTGTTGTTATTGAAGCACTAACACACTGAAGAGTTTATTAATTTATTGCGTAATATAGGGATGGTCTCAAGTCCCTGTACTGATCTGACTACCCAGGTGCAAATGGGATATCAACATCAAAATCCTGATTCGGGTTATAATATATTTGTTTTTTATCAATATTTAATTAGATCATTTTTATGGATAAGATAATAAACATGGTATTTAAATTTCTTCTTGTTTATTAGAACTTGTTATTTTATGGAGATAAATAAGCAAGCGCTTGGAATGTTTTGATGTAAATAACATTAAAAATGAAAGGTTTTACGGGTAATTTAAGATAGGCAAAACATAAATTCTTAGGCAATTTAATCAACATACAAGAGAAGAAGTACCTAGACATTAATTGTACATGAACCAATTATTATCTCTCAATTATTATACAGATTCAAGAAGGTTGAAGTGTACTTTGAATTTGTTAAAATATCATGCCCGCGCTTGGATCATATGTAAATTTTATAAATTCAAGAACTGCGGTTCTTATACACCAAGTAACAGAGCAACACAAATCATAATAAACATGACACTGAAACACCATAAATTCCTGATAAGATCTGGTCAGTGGAGTTAAAATAACATCTCACCCAGAGATAACAGTGCTGCTCGAGATAACATCCCTCAGACCTGAGGAAGGTAACGCGGCGTAATTTTATGAGTGTTTACTCTACTAAGGATTTCAATATCAATAACTAAGTCGTCTGTTTCATTTAGTTAATTTGTTTGTATCTATTTCAATAATATTTGGATAGATTATGCTATTTATTAACATGCACGATAGCAGGAATCTTTTTTCTCATGTTACTTCTTAATAATATAATAATTTATTCGAACGTTTTATTGACTGACTCGTTTTCTCCTCACTGAAATTTTACAATTTCTGTTGTATTTTTCATCAATATTGTTCATCAATTGAACCATTAAATTCTCGAAGCTGAAGTTTTCAAATTATTTTTTGTCTGAACAAGTAAACGCATTATGATTTTATTTAACTAATTAAGATACAATGACAGTTCCACGCTTTGTTTCAGCATCGTAACTTTTCATTCAATTTTATCTAATTTTGTCATTGTTTTTTTAGAGTTGTTTGCCGTAAATGTTTTTTTTTTTTAAATATATACCTGTTAATATCCACCAAAGTAACGCTTTTAAAGTTAGTTTTGGATATGCTGGCACAATAAACATTGCATATAAAGAAAGTCACTATAACAAATCTTAAACCTGTGCACGTTATTTGCTTAAGAACAAAACTGATAAGAAAATGAGTTTTGAAAATTTGCAAACAATTAATTAGACGGTTTTTTTCTCTTGTTTTATTTCTCTTAAAATCTCTCTCTCCGAACGATTATATAAGATGAACTACAGTATGAACGACAAAGTGCATGTACCTTCTCATGCAACGCAACACACAGTCGAGATTTGATAAGATTTAAAAAAGTGACGCATTTCCGTATACGGCTACACAAATAAAAAAGACAAGTATTGCATTATGATTAAAGACATTTTATATGTGCTTATTTTTAGATCTTTTTGTAAAGCTGGTTTTATAGTTATTGACAGAAAATAAAAACAAAATGTCTAATAAATAGGATGAAAACTTTGCAAAAGGCAAAATTAAACAACCTTTTCACAACTGATTGTTATGAAAGGCAAACTTTAGTGAAAAATGTATTTATCATTACATTTACATTTTACATTTATACGCGGAACGCTCTAATTACCAAGCACACACTAAAACAAAAAAGAATACCGTTTGCATCACTAACACTTAAAAATAGTCTACAATACGTTACGGTGGTTTGTAGATTTTAACAAACGTAAATAAGCCAATTTTCATTTCTTTTTCCTGTTTCAACATTAAAACCTTCTGTTGTGTTATATATAAACATGCAACAATTTTGATAGATGACAAACAATATTGTAGATAATTGTTTATACAATATCAGTATCGTTTTTGAGACGTTTCATACAGTAATTCCAGTGTTCTGATGCACATTTTAATGTACGCTAGGTAAAACATAACTTGTTTTTTGTCCATTTTAAATAGATGAAAGGGGAACTTTGATAGCCACCGAACACGACAAATATTGAAATATTGCAGGCTCGGTTTGATTGAGCCTGTGCATGGGCAGTAATGGGAATGCCCAAGCCGCCTAGCCTTGGGTTGAACGTAACTCAAAATTTACACCAGCAAACCCATCCCAAAACGATGGTGTGCATATGGTGGTGAACATGAAACCTTCAATGCGGTATTTTCAGATAAATGCCATTCCATGATCAGCGGCGTATGGTCCCCGGATAAAAAAGGCTCTTTTTATTTCTAGTTTCATTTTCAGTGCAATAGAATACATAAAATAATGGGTTTGCCCTAAACGAGAAAACTATGGGCGGAACTAACAGAATATAATTTTGACAGCGGATCTGATAATACAAATCCTGCATATCACATAGAACGCCAAAGGCAAGAATTAACAAGGAGGAAGTATATCCTTAGGGTGATTGAACAATATCCAGATCTATAAGAAGGGTGAGTGGTGACTGATGACTTTTAAACAAAATACTGATAACTAAAACATATTGTTGCAATGTCAGACGTATCAATTGCTTCTAAACTCCCTAAAAAACATTTTTTCCCAGTCACTTTATGCAATTATGATTGCAAATAGTAGGGTCTGACCCCCTTCCATACGAACCTTATTTATCTCAGCATTCCAATTCTGTATAAAAATATCAGTAGTTCTTTGTTTGACCAGGTTGATAAAAGCATTAACATTTCCAACATCTTGGTTTAATCAGGCTTCATATAAACCTAGAGACTGTAGTAAATTTTTAACATTCATTGCCCACGAAATATCTAGATTTCTATACATTAAAGAATACAATTTCTTTACATACTTAGTATCATCTAACTGTATAATTTTTAACCAATATCTAATAACATTTATTGCTCTTTTTGATTTTAGGCTAGTTCTACCTAACTCACCATAAATAAAATTGTTTTGTGTTTGACCTCTCACCCCAACACAGTTTTGTAAAAGTGTACTTGTATTCCTTCTAATCTCTAACAATCATTTAAACCCCAGACTTCGGAACCATAATTAAGGATGGGTAAGATAAGTTTATCAAAAAAGTCTAGTTTATGTTGAACTGTTATACCAGGACATTTCATTAAATATGACTTAAGTTATTATATGTGCTGACCGTGTTTCATCACTCAGCCACCCTGCAGCCATAAATGTTTGTATTGAAACAAATTCAAATGGTCTGGACGAGATGATGATATATCAAAGCTGCAAGAGGATTTAGATGATATTCTCATAAAGACAGACCTTGAAGGTCGGAAAAAAGCAGTATGAAAATATAATTTCCATCTGACAAGTACACAATTGGAGCAAATTCATTCAAGCCAAGAAAAGAGAGAGAAGTACCATTAAATTCAAAGATTACAATTCTTATAATTGCACATAAAGATGCTGAACTACTTCACATAGAGGCAATGACTCTTCAGAATGGAAAAAAAGCTGTTATCAGTAGAAAACATTGTCATCTAGACAAAGTACATCAGGTGTCTAAATGTACGTTTTCAACTTGCATTTATTTGCAAATTCCTTCAAAGTCGCACCTTAGCAGAACAAGATATCAAATCTATTATTTTAATGTAGATTTCTGAAATATCAGATCAGACTGTTATGATTTCATGAAAATAGGTGACAATTACATTTGCTCTGCATGTTAAAAGTATGCGTCATTTTGAAGCGATATGCGCAATTGCTTTTGCAAAAACGACTAAAAGAATAATAAATGTCCCTATGTTCTGTTGTATATTCTGGTGTCACTTTTACAATAACCAACAATACCTACAAGAAATGTTACTTTGCATGTACTTGCCTCTCAGAACATAGGGACTGGTGGCAGTTGAATTGAGTGTACCATGAATACAACACTGCGGTCATACAAAGTTCATTGCCAGTCCTACGAAAACCGGGAGATTTCAGTGAATTTGACCTTCCAGTATCGACAGTTAAAATTGCCCGTATTAAATCACAGGGCAATAAACAAACAGTTTATCTCTCTTAACATCTCAGTAAAAGATGGTTACTGGAGTCTGGCTGCAGTTAATTATACCCAGATGAATGTTATCAGTAAACATTGTGCAAGTACTGCTTAAAAATTAGAAATAATAAAAACTATCTCTACACATCAAATCGGAATTTAGCTTTCAAACCAATAATTTATAAGAACATAGAATATCTTTATAAACCTCTTGTATTTATCAAATATGTAGAAACAATAACATAATAAAATTAAAAGCTGAAATATGAAACACCTGTCAATTGAACTAGGACTAAATTTGTTCGAAAGGGGGATATTGCTTCATTTTTTAAAAAAGTAAAAGAAGGTGGATATCCGATAAAAACTTTCAAAACAATATTTGACCGTAAGCTTTGTATAAAATGGAAAATGGAAAAGATATGGAATGTTGACATTGTTGCCGGAAAATAGTGCTATAGTACTTCTTTTTTTTTTGGTGTGACAGTACCCACTTAATAAGTAATATCTAACAAAAACCACAAAAGATGATGGATGCATGGTAAATGATATATTTAATATAAATATATTATATATTAACTGCATTTTTTAACATAACCATTCTATATTTGACAGTTTTAGAGTAAGTCAGGTAGCTTTAGAAAAAAAACAAATAAGATGAAAAAAACATTACAATTTAAGCAACTAATATTTTTGCTTCAAAATGATTTCTTTAAAACTGAAGGAAAGTAAATAAACAGTGTAATTCCACCCTTTTATTGACCCTAAAAAAGCAAGATAAATAATTGTTCCTAGGAAGACTCAATCCATGCAATTCTAGTCGTTGAAACTGTCGTTTACCATAAAATACAACAGAGCTGCGATTTTTGAATTCTGTGCATGAAATATGAAGACAGTTTCTCCTCTGTGACTACCAGAGTAAAACAAAATATCAATAAAGTATGAAATTCTGATTTGTTTCAAAAAGTCAACGGCTAGGTTTTCATGTGCTTTCACAATAACTACTTGAATGTCGGTAAACATTTTCCTTTTTATGCCTCTTTAAATAATCTGTGTGTAAGTCACTTTAAATTAGCATGTGCTATACAGAGGTGAACTCAATAAAAACAAAAAAAGTGTCAGTGTCAGAATCAGTGACAGTAGCAGCTTTCCATTCCAAACATTCTTTGGTTCTTGAAACTTTACATTTATATCAGCTGCAAGAAGTAGCGAGTATTCTTTTGCTCTATCTAGTCGTTCTGCCAAAGGAATTGCGCATATCGCTTCACAATGATGCATACTTTCAATATGCAGAGCAAATTTGCCATTGTTATTTTCACCTCTTTTCATGAAAACATGATAGTCTGGCCTGATTCTGAGAAATCTGCATTGAATAAATTGATTTGATGTCTTGTTCTGCTGAGGTGCGACTCTGAATTTGCAAACAAATGCTAGATGAAAACCTACAGTTAGACACATGGTGCATTTTGTCGTGATGTCAATGTGTTCTACTGATAGCAGCTTTTCTCCATTCTGAAAATTCATCGCCTCTCGTATATTTGAAAATGTGAAGTAGGCCAGCACCTTTATATAAGCTTAGAGATTTGTATTTTTTATTTTCTCAGACGCAAGACAGACAATTCTGCTAGAAAATGATGGCACTTCTATCTCTTTTCTTAGTTGAATGAATTTGCTCCAATTTGGTGACAGGTGCAATTGATATTTTCTTGCTGCTTTCTCGATCTGTCATGATGAGAATAGCATCTAAATTCTCTTGCAGCTTTGATATATCATCATCTCTTCTAATCACTGATGGAGGGTGCCTAGTTATCATTTTAGGTGGTATTTGTGTCTCAAAACCAAGTGTGTGTATGGAATTGTTCATGTCATTTTTCTTCTTGTAGAGCTTCATATACTCGGCCATCAGTATCTTCTTTACTTTCAGTCACTAATGAATCTAATACTGAATACTGCAGTGAACTTGATTCATTTTTAAAGACGCCTATAACTGCATATACATCCTCAATGTCTAAATCTGAAATATTATTTAGAACATCTGTATAATATATTCCATGTGAATTTTGGGCAATTGCAAAGCACAAATTTTGCAATCTCAATGTTTTTTTCCAGACCATTTGAATTTGTTTCAATACAAATATTTATGGCTGCAAGGTGGCGGCATGAAGAAACACTGTCACCACATATAATTATTTAGGACTGTACAGTTTCTGGTTTTGTTTTTTAAACAAATCATCTTCTAAGATTCAAGGTATATGAAGATATCATGCTTTAAGTTTTATTCCATCCCTCTCTTTTCCAGCTAATTTTCTATCAGTTCTGATTTAAGCCTTCGGTTTTGATATGTTCTTAATCGCTTCGGTGAAATTCTTCGGTTTTTAGTAAATCTCAAAGGTTTTTTTTTTTTATTTTTTATTTTTTTTTTTTTTTTCACAAGCAGGTCTTCATAAGTATATTCAAAATATCTATTGAATTTGACGTCATGAAGTTATGTTTACACATACATATTTTTTCCCATTTCTTTTCAATAAAATGCTCTGCATAAATTGAGCTTAATGATGAAATATTGCTCTCGTGAAATGTCCTAAAGATCTTTATCCAAAACAAAGATTTCTATAATACTAGGTTCAATTAATGTGTAATATAGAACTTTTACACATTAATCTGTTGTCTTCTTGTTTATTACTATTCTCTGCAGTTTTGTTGCAGTCTGAAGAAATCATTATTATAGATGTATGTATATCTGAGTAGACCTTGAACACAAATAAATTCCTGCTCATTTATGGTTTTTATTTCGCCCTTTAACTTCCGTGAGAAATTGAAATTTTTTACAGGTGTGTTGGTTGGCTTTTGATTTTTTGCAAAAAAATAAAAAGAAAACACTGGCTGAAACATATTGCCCATTATTCTCAAGAACATGTAGTTCAGAATGGGGCTGTAAACAAACATCATGAAATCCTTTATATCATGACCTGAAATGAAGTACTTCTTTAATTCTGTTATGATAGAAATTCAAACAAAATAAATAATAAAATCTCAAAAAAAAACTTTGAAATCCTATTTGTATACAAATAAAAATGCTTCATTTTAAATACAATTATCTCAAGTTGTCGGTAACAAAAATAATACAACAAAAATAATTATTGAAGAAGTCATTATTACCCAAAAGTCAATAATGTGCACACATTCACTAGATCTACTTATATCTTTGTTTTCTAATTTTCTACATGATTTGGTTAAATGCTGATAATGAAGATGTTGCGGCAATAAAATCTTAGGAATAACATCAGTACATTGCTGGAGTGGTCAGTAGACTATAAACACACACAAGCTGGTGGTAATTGATTTATAACTGTTAGGGGCAATGCTCACTGATATGCTTACAGATAAGACTCGGCTCAGATTGAGCCGATTTTCTCCGGGTTTCGTAGGACTGTGGTAGGGTTTTCAAATAACTGAGACAAATCTGTTTATATACATGTACCATTGGAGATCAAGTTGCCTGCATCAGTGACAAGCATATATGTCACATTGCACCTAACTAACATTTAAATTTGTAATCCTTTTTGCATGGAATCATTTATTGATTTAAATGCATATAATTAACAAGGAAATAATACTTTTAATTGGAAAAGAGTGTTATATTGCTTATAAGATAAACCTTAGGATAATTATTGAGTTTATGTAGCCTGTGCTATCTTAACACAAACCACAGCACAATAGCAATAGTTGACTATTTCTGACAATTACAATAATTTGCAGCAAAGAAAAAAGTTTTCTAAAAATATAAAAAATTATAACTTCTTAAATAAAAAGCTTAGAATACAAAGATTATATGTACCATTCCTATGTGTACAAAACAAGCATTTTTATGGCCAAACACCATACTTACAGTAATATCCAAACATTGCACTGACCAGTATGTCACATGTACAGTTAAGTATTAATCAGTCTTAATCATCAAGATACTTGTATCTGATGTATAAACAAATGAAAAAATAAATGATGCTATTAAATATGGCTAATAAATGATGCTATTAAATATGGCTTGGAATTTCAGGGTATGAAAAAATTAGACCGAATCAAGAAAAAAGCTATAAAGGAATTTCTCGAGTATTGTTCTTGAAACATCTCTATTTGGCCCTTATCTAATGTATTCAAATGAAAGTAGAAGGAGAGATTTATTGCTTAACACATGCTGATCGGCTGACCAAGTATCTGTTAACATTTAATAGGTGGATTGATAACATCGGAACCTCTCATGCCAACTGCCACCAGGTTAGAATGTTCACCATATCACACAAAAAAAGAATATGAAATGAAATAAAAACAATACATATAAGTATTTCTGTGTTTTTATTAATCATCTAGCGGTGCCAGGAAGAAGTAATCAGTTCAGTTACCTGGTTACAGTTACTTGCAGTCAGACACAATCCTTAGCCATTAACATGATTTGGAAGAAATTTGCCTTAAATAGATATATCTTATAACACTGTACGAGTATGTGTATATGCTTTTGAAATTGTATAATGTTTCTCTTTGCAATAAACTTATCGTATCATAACTGAAAATTAATGTTTTATTGTTTAAACATACTTAAAGCATGCACAGCATTTAAAATGCTGCAAGAAGTGTTTGTTGGGTATAATTTGTTTTATTTTAAATAAAAATTGAATCATTAAAGGCTTTTAAGAAAATTAAGTTTTAGGACATTTTATGTAACAGGTAGCAGTTACTGAAGTTGGTATGTACGTTGAATGGTTCACAGATGATGTCAGGTTATGCAATGGCAACAGTTGTGTACTCAGGCAAAAATAGCCTGTTACAGGTATTTGTTGGCCCAGAAAGTAACGTGTATGGGTTACTTGATATTTAATAAAGTTTAATTAAAAAAACATTTATGATTAAAGTAACCTGGTTCAGTTATTTGTTGTATTTATTTCACTCTCCCTCTCAGTTGTGTACTCAGACAAATACGGGTATGTATAACGTGTTATAGTTTTTTGTGGGCCAAAAAGATAACGTGCACGCGTTATTTGATATTGAATAAAGTTAAACATGTTAAATAAAATACTTACAAGTAAAATAACCTGGCTCAGTTACTTGTTGTTTTTATGTTGATATTCCCTCTAAATTGTGTACTCAAAAAAATAACCTTTTATAATTATTTGTTGGAACAAAAAGGTAATGTTCACAGGTTACTATATATTGAATCCAGTTTAAAAAACTATTTACAGATAAAGTAATCTGGTTCAGTAATCATGGTTATTTGCAGTATTTATTTTGACTAGGCTTCTCAGTTGTGTACTCAGACCAAAAAAAACACAGCATGTTACAGTTATTTGTAGGCCCGAAATGTAACGCGTACGGGTTACTTGATATTGAGTAAAGTTAAAAAAAAACATTTACAAATATGTAACCCGGTTCATTGACCTGTAGTTATTTATATTGACTCTCCCTCTCAGTTGTGTACACAGATAACAATAACCTGTTAAAGTTTTTTTGACCCAAAAAGTAACGTTTACGTGTTACTTGATATAAAATCAGGTTCAATAAACCATTTACAAATAAAGTAACCTGTTTCTGCTATTTGTAGATTTTTTGCTAACTCTCCCCCTCAGTTGTGAACTCAGACAAAAATAACCTGTTCTTTTTTACCCAACAAGTAACGTGTACGGACTACTTCATATTGAATACAGTTTAATAAACCATTTACAAAGAAAGTAACCTGGTTCATTTATTTGTAGTATTTATAGTGACTCTCCCTCTCATTTGTGTACTCAGATAAAAAATAGCCTGTTATAGTAATTTGTTGACCCAAGAAATGACGTATACATGTTACTTGATATTGAATAAAGTTTAATAACTTATTTATAACTAAAGTAACCTGATTCAGTTATTGGTAATATTTATGTTGACTCTCCCTCTCAGTTGTGTACGCAGACAAACATAACCTGTTATAGTTATTTGTTGCCCCTGAAAGTAACGTGTACGGGTTACTTAATATTGAATCAAGTTCAATTAACCATATACATATAAAGTAACCTGGTTCAGTTATTTTTAGTATTTTTGTCGACTCCCCCTCTCAGTTTTGTACTAAAACAAAATTTCACGTCAAACATATTTGTTGGCCAAAAACGTAATGTGTACAGCTTACTTGATATTGAATATAGTTTAATAAACTATAAACAAGAAAGTAACCTGGTTCAGTTATTTAAGTATTTATTTTTGACCCTCCATCCTATTTGTGTACACATACAAAAAATATCTGTTATAGTTATTTGTTAGCCCCAAAAGTAATGTGCATTGGTTACTTGATATTCAATAAAGTCATTAAACCATTTACCAAATAAGTTACAAGGTTTAGTTATTTTTAGTTTTTATGTTGACTGTCCCTCTCATTTGTGTACTCAGATAAAAATATAGCCTGTTATAATAATTTGTTGACCCAAGAAATGACGTATACATGTTACTTGATATTGAATAAAGTTTAATAAACTATTTATAAATAAAGTAACCTGGTTCAGTAATTTGTAATATTTATGTTGACTCTCCCTCTTAGTTGTGTACGCAGACAAACATAACCTGTTATAGTTATTTGTTGCCCCGAAAGTAACGTGTACGGGTTACTTGATATTGAATCAAGTTCAATAAACCATATACATATAAAGTAACCTGGTTCAGTTATTTTTAGTATTTTTGTTGACACTAGCTCCCATTCAGTCGCGTACTCAGACAAAAATAATATGTTATTGTCATTTTTTGGCTAAAGAAGTAACGTGTACGGGTTAGTTGATATTTAGTAAAGTTTAATTAACCATTTACCAAATAAGTAACCTGGTTCAGATATTTGTAGTATTTATTTTGACTATCCCTATCAGTTGAGTACGCAGACAAAAATAACCTGTTTCCGTTAATAGTTGGCACAAAATGTAAAGTGTACGGGTTACTTGATATTGAATAAAGTTTAATAAACAATTTACAAATAAAATAACCTGGTTCAGTTATTTGTAATATTTATATTTACTCTCTGACACATGCACGCACGTACGAACGCACACACGCACATTTGTTATATGTATAGTACATACTAACTGTTTTGTTTGGAACAAGAAATAAATGGATGCTGTCATATAATTTCCTTACTTTTATTTTGATTTGTTAAAGACAGTATGGATGAAGTTTATTATCTCCATAAGTATCCGAAAAAATTATCTTAAATATATATTCGACAAACATTATACATATTTATTTTATGCCTACCAATGAAATATAGGGAAATATCAGTGAGATAAAAGTGATAATACACTGTTTTGAATCAGTTAATTACCATTTTGATAATACATGTTTGTGCCCGAACTATTGAATATTGAGTATTAATCCGCTTTTATAATTAAAGTATGTATGGCAAAATTATTAAATATTGATAAACTGTGTAGACAAAAATAAATATTATTTGATGAAAGTGTATTCAGTTTATTTCAGCAGAAGTAAAGTTATCATATGTATTGGAGATTGTCTGCACTTTTTTTGTGCGGAGTAACCAAAGTACGCATTAACTGATTTGGGGCTCACCATGGGGAATTTATTGAAGGCCCTGATTAAAAATGTCATAAAAAAACCCATTTTTGACGTGTTAGCATAAAATAAAAAGAAAATTTGTTTGTTTTTTAGTGGAAGATGGGAATTTATTTCATCTCGTGAACACCATATGTTGATATTTTCACTCGTGGCTGCGCCACTCGTGAAAATATCACATATGGTGTTCACTCGATGAAATAAATTCCCATCTTCCACAAAAACAAACAAATATCCTCTATTTCTCATCAAGAAAACAAATGTGCAAATTGATAATTTCCAGAATGATATGATATATGTAGCATAGCTGCAGTAAGCCGGCTATTAAGAAAAATATGGTATCAGGTTATGCGTCGAAAATGTACAAAGAAGAAGTAATTGTCATTATTGCATGCATTAAGTGCTTATCTAGGAATCATAGATCAACATCAAATGAATTGTATTATCCATGAGGTCATTTACTGACGCCATAATTTTAGATGATAGACTGCTATCCTATTCTGACAAACATGACTAAAGCGTGTTAACTTAAAATAAAATGTAATATATTTTCAATAGATTTATTTATTGTCTTAACTTTGTATAAGCTAATGTTAAACTGTTTGGTGGCCAATAACTTATTTAGGTGTTCTTACGAAAATAATTTGCCAAACAATCGATGAGAGAGCGAGCTTGATTTATGTCAATTTAACGAAGCTTGTGCTAAAAAATATGTGTAAAGAATACATAGGTTGTCGTGCTATCATTGTTCAATGGATGCTCCAGATATAACTCATGTGGATTCAGTCGAATCAATCACATGAACATAGAAATCAAAAAGTAATTAAACTGAAATATTTTTTATTGAACAAACCTTTATCTTATGAAAATCTTAACACTCTCAATCATTTGATATGAATTCCTTCAGGTAATGGTTAGTTAATGTTCTTGACATTTTCGCATGAAGGCATAGGGTAGACAACATGCGATTTATCTCGTTTAATCGTTTACGAGTTGTCTTTCTTAGAATACAATTTACTCCATGAAACTGACAAATAACGCAATGCAGTTATTTTAAGAAATGTCATGCCACTTTTCAAACGGCTTGCGTAAAGATTTACAGGTACTGCGTATCGAAAATTACGATTTTACTTGACGCAATACACATCAATTATCTTGGAAAAAATTATGGCATCATTGGTAAAAATGCTGAGCATGTTTTAGAAGCGTTTAAAAACATGCAATTTACAAAAAATCTCCTTCATTTTTCATCGAAAAACGTGCTTTTAGAAGGTTTCAAGAATAATGTATACACATAAATGATGATTTTCAGCTAACAACGATCATAGAAAAATTATAAAGCTCTTCTTTTCAAAAAAATGTTGCATAAGACATCGTTTAACCGCAAAAAAATGTGTCAAAATATTGAACACAAATTCGATTAAGTTTTAACTTATATGAGTTATAAAAAATGTAACTGATTCAAGTTACACCCCTGACTGTTGTAGGTTTTTAGTCGTGATAACTGTATTTTTCATCCTTTTTACATGCTACTGATTGATTTTATTTCAGTAATTTTTGATGACATACTTCTAGCTGTCTCAAAGCCATTGTACTCTTTGAACCATCAGTGTATACTATATTGTTTTATCTAGATATATTTTGATAACTGTATTAATAGGTTAAAGTCCATCTTTTTGTGATTGCCCTGTGTCATTGAATCTCTTTCACAAGTAAACTCATACCCTGATAAGATGTACAAGGTAGCTACAGATTTGATCTTGCTTATTATTAAATGTACTGGTACCCAGTATTATACTGTTTTCAGATTACTCCTACATTGTTGTCCAGATTTAATGCAGGGAGATTATCTCAGTCCATCCTGGGAGACAACTCTGTGATGAGAGTTATTGCCCTTGGTGGAGAGAAGTTCCCATCATGCATCTGGCTTCACTCCTTGATGTCTCCGAGCAACAGAACACAGTTCTACAATCTGTATGGAACAACTGAGGTGTCATGTTGGGCTGCTTGTTATAAAGTGACATGTAGTGATTTAAGGTGCTGTCTCTCTGACCATGTCCAGTATTAATATCGTAGACAATTTTACTATAACTGCTTAGAGAAGTGTTTTTTTTCATACTGCAGATAGTAGAAATTGGCAACCTCGTATAGGGAGAGTTTGGCACTATTTCCTATACATTAATGATTCTAATCAAAGAAATTTGAAGTGCAGATTTTCCAGAAACAGAGAATTCACCTTAGGTTTTATTTTAGAATAGTTTAATACTGTCTGTCTGGTTTTGAAGATGGCGTTTTTAAAAAGAGAAAAGAAACTGTAGAAAAAGGCAAATTTTAATACCATAATGCATTTGCTATTTTAGGACTGGAGCAGAAATTCCCCTTGGGGAGCCTCTTCTTGATACTGTGGTAGAAGTACATAATGAGAGTGGACAGAGGGTTATGGAAGGAGAGGGCAGACTATGGATAGGTAGAGAAAATATTTGCTTTAGATATAACTTTCTTGTTACATTTACTGCTTGATTTTGAGGAGGTGTGTAGGAGAAGTAGAATGCTGGATTCCCAATACATAGGTTGCTAGTTCAAATCCCACTAGGACTAAGTCTCCAGGGTCTTTCTGCATTCCACACTTTTTGCACCAGAACTTGTTTATATCCTGGAAGCAACTATTTAGCAAGATTAATATAAGTTCCAGCTGCTTGTTACCCAGGCAGTGTAAAATCATGAAGTTGAAGCTAAGTTGAAAGTACTTAATTACTGTATTTTGTTTACCTTCTGATGCAGAGTCTTGTAATTGTAAGTTAATTGTTTGTTATCAACATTATATCAGTTGTATCAAGGTTGATTGTTTATGTAAGCATTGTTCTAAGTAACTGTAAACTTTGAAACATGAAGAATTAATTCAGCAATGTTACTTCAATACACCAGTGCAAAAAGGTTGTATGTTTAAGACTCTGAAGAACACTTAGATGCTTTCTGCACAGAGGCATTGACTTGTTTTAGGTAATTAAGAAAATTTACTTCCATCCGAAAATTTGCTACAGTTTTTAAAAAGGGTGACTGTTTTTTCCAAGGTGGGTGGAGAAGACAGTGTAAGCTCAGTGTAGCAGATGTGTTACAGTATGATAGATTGGTATTGAGAGATACAGGGGACATTGTTAGAGTGGGAGACAAAGGTAAATTGTATTACCTTGGTAGAAAAGACCAACAGAGGAAACGAAATGGTAGAAGGATTGATCTTGAGGAAATTAAGATGGTAAGGCTTCCATGTCAACTTTTCGAGCTATATGCCCAAAGTTATAGCACTGAGGTTCTACCAACTTACTACAGATACCATGACATTACATTTATAGCCTTTTAGTTACTTGCAAACATTTTAATCGACTTATAAACATCATGAAGTTTACTGATATAACACAGTCATCAATGTCAGATGAAGATTCTCATGGTATTTATTATTTCTCTTAAGTAGAAATTCTACCATTGTGTTCATGTGGACTAAAGACTGCCTGATTAAAACCTACTACAATAAACCTTCAGTGATTTAATCTGAGGCAGCTATATATATATATATATGTAAAGCGAATTTTATAGTTTAAAGAAAATTACACACATGTTTCCTTACTTACCATGAGGAATGAATCCATTTATTCAAATGTCCAAGGAGAATGATATGGTACAATTAGCATATATAATGACTTGGTACCAATGTGTAGAATAAACAGACACCACAATGTCATAATTATGTTAAGTAGATACAATGAAAAACTACAAACATTGCCTTTTGTTTTTTATGCCACATTCTCTTGCAAACAGACCGTAGTTGGGACATCCATGTCCTACTGACACATTTCTAGCTCGAAGTAATTAAGCTTAATGATAGACACTACAGAAAAGTGAACTGATTAAATGTTTTTTTTCATACCTATGTTTATTTTTCGTATCTATTTCAGGTAGGAAGGAGACACAGTGATGTATGTGCTTGTGAGGTGATGTTAATACGTGATCAATTAGTGGCTTTTATTGTGTTGTCTCAAGAGACAAAAGTTGCCAGTACCAAGGCCACACAAAGCAAAGTCATAGATGTTAACGTCACAGATGTCAAGGTCTCAGATGTGAAGGTCACTTCTGATCATGCCAAGGTCAAGGTTACTGAAGTTGAAGTCATTGAGAAATATATGAAAGAACACCTACCATCACACTGGTGGCCAGACTGTTTGATAGCCATTTGTAAACTGCCAGTTACTGACCATGGTATGATGGTTCACAGTTATTGTTCATGATTTTTCATAATCATCATAAATTGTAGATTTTAAATTCCTCCATTCTATAAGTATGTAGTATGGTTTATGTTACTGTAACCATCATGTGAAAATTGTACCTTATTAAAAAAAATTATTGGTATAAATGATACCTTTTGCTACAGGACCTGTTTCCATTATGTAAAAGGCTGAGGTTCTCTGTGTAATTTTTAAGTATCTGTACAGAGGTTTGTTAAAACTACTTCCTTGAAATAAAGTTTTTGAACCAACAGTATAATGCATAAGTTATATGAATTATTTTGTGAAGAAACTAAAAAGTAAGTTGCCATCATTTAAGTATCATAAACCTAGGGATTTCATTGAAACTGCAGACCAAATCTTGGTTTGCCTTTCATTTTCAGGGAAAATAGATTATAAGTCCTTAGAACGGCTTTATGAAGAAAAGCAGGTCATCCTATGTAAAACAAATATTGCTGACTATCTGGACGACAAATGGAAGGTTCGCTTTTATCTTTTGTACAGACATATCTTGTTGAAACTGAAAAAAAAGAAATAAAACTTATTGTGACAGTTCGATACGGGAAGTGATACTCTTTGTGTTGTTTGAACAGATGGTCAAATTTTTAAAATTTAAAATCTGAAAATCATCTGTAACATGTATTGTTTGGGCAAGATTCAAATGAATTTATGAAAGATTTTTTTAAAGTTTTTATTTTTCTCCTAAACACAGAATTCTTATACCTTCAAAGAGAGGCATTGAAATGCTTAGAAAATTGTTGAAACAGTCACTGGTTACCTTATTTCTTTCACATACATTTTCAGGAACTCGCTGGCCACTGCAGAGATAGATGTATTTTAGAGACAGAAAATTTTATTCTTGCTGGTGGAGATTCACTTAAAGCTGTCCAGCTTGCTAATGTTATAGAAAACTATCTTAGTATACAACTGCCCTATCTTGTTGATATGATCTTACATAAAACTTGCGCTGAAGTCAGACAGTATTTGACTGCTAGCTTGCAAGACAGAACGAAGTGGTCCAATGCTAGTGTGAATGATGCTGATGACAAAAGAGTTATTAGTGATATTACAGGAGACAGAAGTGGCTCTCTGTGCGAAATTGAACATAAGGCAGATACCATAGCTGGCAAGAATAGTTCTGTCCTTGAGTCAAAGGATGATTCTAAAATCACTGTACCAAAAAGGAAGTTTTCTGAAGATGATATAGTAAATGATAATAAAATAGTAAACAAAAAAGCCAACTTTAAACATGATTTCCAGTATTCAGTAAGCAGGTGTAATAGAATACTTAAAACAAAACTAATCTGGGAGAAGAAGGAACAACCTCTGGAAAAAAGTTTTGAAAAAGAATTTGATATGTCAGTGTGTAGTGAAGGTAGTTATAAATCCGATGTTTCCGGTAATATAAATGAATGTAAATTGGATAAAAGAATAGAATATCAACAAATTGTGAATACATCTTCTGAAGTGACCAATCATTTCAAAACTGAAGAGACTTTTTGTTTAAACATGGAAGAAGTTTGGAAATATGACACTGGTAAATGTGTGGATGCTTCACCATTGCTAGCTGTAAATGCCAGGTAGGTCCGTAATGTTCTCAAGCAGTTATGTCTGATCTTGTTCTTTAATTTACAAAGGCACAGGTATGCCATAACTTGTCCATTCTTTTGTTAGAATAGCTTAGAAATAACAGTCAGCTTAAAATTGATTTTCGAAATTCATTTATTCTTTATTGAGGCTTTCCATGTAATAAGTAGAATATAGTATCACTGTGTATTTAACTTGGTGTGACTGTGTGTGTATTTAACTTGGCATGAATATTGATTAAATAGGGATTTAGGTCATATGTATACCCCCAAGATTGTAGAATTGATTTAATAACAGGTTTTAGCATTTTAAAATTATTTTTCGGTTTTGCAATAATTTTCTAGGTTATATTTTAATTTTGTGCAGTTTGTGTTTGTATTTTTTGTATATGAACGCTGTATATTACAGATATTAGACTAGATATTTATATTACAGTGGTGACTTCTTGGTACTGATAGGGTCACATTCTCATAGAGTCGGTGCTATCGTAGGGTCTACAGGACAGAAACTATGGGAGATAACTCTTCCTGACAGAATAGAATCATCTGCCTGTCTTAGTTCATGTGGGAATTTCGTTATTATCGGTAAATTATCTTCAATGTATTGTTTGAAGAATTCTTCATCATTAACAATCTTATGCAGGTTTTACCACAAACTTTGACCTAGTTTTATGTCTGTGACAAGTTTAACATAAAACACTTCTGCAGTTTGACTTGGGGGAATCCTCTTTCAGGTTTTAACACATCAAACTGTTAAACCCGTTGGCAGAAAATTTATAAAAGTCTATGTTGAATAAAGTTGTTTTATTGTCATACATGTATATTAGTTCATCTACATGAATTTATTAATTTAAGTTGTATTGTAGAAAAAGATATCCTGACTTGGTTTTACCCATATGCAGAATGTTTTGATAAAATTTGTCAGTATGTACAGAAACATTATACCTGAATAAAAATGAATGTTGGTTTGTTGTAATGTACTAGAGAGGTAGAGCACGACTGATTTTCATCACAGGTCATAAAAATATTTGATAGGGGCTTTATGTTTTGATACAGGTTGTTATGATGGCTATGTTTACACCTTGCATGTTGATACTGGTGACATCTGGTGGCAGTTGCAGACTGGTTCCCAGGTGAAATGTTCTCCAGTGGTTGACACACAGACTGGTTTAATTTATACTGGTTCTCATAACCAGACTGTGTACTGTCTTGATGTTAGTGTAAGTACATAGAGGTTGTCATAAAAGATGGTTATGTAGATTTGCAAGATCTGTCTCTAGCATAGCTCCTATAAGATAGCTTACTTATTCCCAAAAGGTTATACCCAGATCTACAACAAATGCCCTTTACATCTCCATCCCTATGGTTTTTGACAATTCAGCAAAATTTAAGCTTCAGAATTATACGAAAATGCACCATTTAACATGTAAAATATTATCTAGGGAAGCATACCCTTATATCCCTCAGAAGCTGTCAGACCCTTCACTTCCATACAAGCCAAGCTATGCCCCTGTCTGTTATGTAACTATTAAATTGACTTATAGAAAGTTTTTAATAATCATATGCACTTTGCATTGAGTAGATACTTAAATTCCCTGCTGCTTTTGATGTAAATAATGTTTTAAATTTTAATGTAATACTGTGATTTCTTTTTGTCTTTATTTTTCTGCAGCTATGTGAAGTTGTCTGGCAGAAAAATTTGACATCAGGCAGTATATTCTCATCTCCTACGGTTAGCTCAGATCCACATCAGCTGTATGTAGCATCTTTGGGTGGGAAAGTATTTGCTATAAATCCTGTAAGTTGTCTGTCCATTCCTGTTTCTGTTTGGTGATAGTGATGCTGGTGAATTCTAAATGTTAATTATATGTCAGTTCAACATTTTAACTGAAAGGTGGCATCCTTTTGATCATGATGAAAAGTGGAAGAAATATAAAGCAAGTTGTACTTTGCATATATTTATTACTTTTTGTAGTCTTTTACATTAAGTAAATTTGGCTGAATTTTTGCTAAAATTGTGGTCACCTTAGTAACTATTAGCTGACGCAAAATCTCAGTCTGGTTTATCCTTTGTCTGGTCACTCTTCAGCTAGAAGGAGAGAAAACTATAATATTCTGATTGGCGACTATAGACCGACCACCCTATCCCTGTGGTTAAACCATTATTGATATTCCCAACACCTCAGTATGCTTTTTACACCTTCACTGTGAAGAGCAACCAGACTATAGTCGAACCAGACATAGTCTGATTGCAATCACCGTAGTTTTCGCCAAAAAGTCAGCCTTTAGTACATTGTGTAGATTTGTAACTTTTTTTCCAGTTACCTGAATCTTACAGAATTATTGTTGAAGTATTTCAAACTGAAAAATAACAGTCTTTTTGACATTTTTTGATAGCAATAGTTTGGATCTGTTGGGAATAATGGGGTAGTTTATAATCTGTATGTACTTAGAAAAGATACTTCTTCTGTAAGGGAGATAACTCCAGTTAGACTATTTCAGGAAAATGGTAAAACACTTTGGGAATACAACTTTTCAAAGCCAGTGTTCTCTTCACCAGCAGTGACTGTACTTGGTATAGTGGTTTGTTGTACAGATAATTACTTGTATCATCTCAATAGTAAAGGCCACTTGGTAAGAATGCTTGAATTTTCTTGTCAACCAATTAATTTCAAGTTGATTCCAAATATTTTTTTCTTTATCATTTATTCATCTCTTATATTTGTCCTGTTAGAATTTAATTTAACAATTAATAATAATTGATTTAATAGAAAATGTCATTTTGCATTAACAGTTCTTATTTTTTCTTTACAAGAAATAGATTCATTGTTTTAACAAACAAATATCTTTACCCAAACTGGTCAAGGGACATTATGTACATGTATGTTTCATTTGTTTTCAAGTTGTTTCATTGCTCACTTTAGTTTAGTCACAACTTATTTATTTTACGTTAGTTAGAAAACAAGGTCATTGTTTCATCTGTACCTCAAATTAAAATAAGCAGTCTTTCCTTAAGTGAAGTCAGTGGGGTCTCTTCTGTTTTAGGAGACAAGAAGTTTAAGGTTTTGTTTCATGAGCAAGAAGTACAAAAATGTGCAATATAAATGACAGCCTGTAAGTTCTGAATGGTGGGGTAATGTAAATAAAGAATAATAGATTAAATGCAGCCCAGCTGAGGTACAAAATGTATCTTTGTTTAAAAGTACTCAAGATACCTTGTTTCTTATCTGCTTGAAATTAATCTGTTATCTTGGTTTCAGTTATGGAAGTTTTCAACAGGTGGCCATATATTTTCTTCACCCTCAGTGCTAAGACAGATGGTATCAACATTACATTGTGATCATTTATCATCTAGTGTTATAGTGGAATCAGGCAACATTATTCAGATAGATTGTGAAAGAAAAGGGAGTGATGGAGAATGTCAAGATATTTATAGTAACAGAGGGTCTTATATGCAGACTTTTTCTGAATATATCACAGTAGGGTCACATGACAGATGTTTATACTGTATTTCAAGTACAGGTGATCTTGTTTGGAAACTGCAGGTTGATTCAGAGGTGTATTCCTCCCCATTCCAGTGTTATTTAAGAAATACTTTTGTTGGTACCAAATGTGATACAGAAGAGCGTGATAGTGAAAATCAGTTTGAAAATTCTAATGTAGGTTTTACTAAAGATGTGAAATGCTCCTCAAGATCTGTGTTGAATTTTGCATCAGTTTCAGAGAAGAGATGTAAAAGTCATAATAAAGAATCTGACTTACTGTGTGAAAAATCATATTGTCAGGTGACCTCTACAAGTTGTAATAAGTTGGAAATTGAGGACCATGATAACGATAGAACATACAAAGCTCTACATGTGGTAGTGTTTGCTTCAACTGTTGGTACCCTGTATGTTGTACATGTCCCCACTGGGAAAATCTTGTGTACAAAACATTTAGATGGGGAAATATTTTCTTCACCAATTGTTTATAAAAATACTGTTGTAGTTGGATGTAGAAATGATTTTGTTTATTGTTTTAAAATACTATAGCAATTATTTTTACGATGAAATATGATAGAAAATTGATGTGATCGTTGCATGCAGAATGGGGCATCGCTGTGTAGTTTTAAATAAACTACTTAACACTGAACGTGTTCTTTGTATTCATATTGCGGCGTTTGTAAACAATGTTATGATATTTTACCGTGTTTGATATGTTTTTAGCGCTGAAAAAAAAAGTGGAACTATTGTCATGATACTCTTATTGGCGTCAGTATTGGTTAATCTTTTCGTTAAGGTTCATTTTCTCAGAAACTATCAAAGCTACTCATTTCAAATTAAGAATATATGTTCACTATCCAAATTAAGCACCATTTCCAAAGGGCAGATAACCCTCAGATTTATTAGCTCCACTTTTCGAAGAAAAAAAGTGGAGCGATTGTCATGACCCCCTCATCGGTGTCGGCATTGGTTAACCTTTTTGTTAAGGTTCATTTCCCAGAAACTATTAAAGCTATTTACTTCAAATTAGGAATACCTGTTCACTATCAAAATGTGACACCATTTCACAAGGCCAGATAACCCTCAAATTTATTTTTGCAAAGTTATGCCCTTTTTTCAAATTTCTTGCTTATGTTAATGTCCGTTTCTCAAAAAGTGTCAAAGATATTCCATTCAATCTTGGAATATTTGGTCACCTGCAAGAACCCTGCAAAGATTATTGGTACCCATGTCCCTGGGGTCAAAGTTAGCCCCATCCCAGGGGTCACTTGATTTCGCTTATATATAGGGAAAAAACTTCTTTAGCCTAGATATTAACTTTAACATACATAGGATGGGTAAGAATTTCCTCCCCTGCTCTGCTTTGGACCCCCCCCCCCCCACACACACACACACCCCGGGTATTACTCCTCCCCCCAACCGCCATAATTTTTTTTCATTATAATTATCTTTTTTTTGTTTTTAGATATGTAGGTACTTGACTTCCACCCCCCGCCCCCCTGCCACCATGTATAAGACTTGACTTCCACCCCCACCCCACCCCCCACAAAAAAGGAAAATTCTTTTTTTTTTTAAATATGTAAGTATGAAGTGACTTTACTCCCCCTCTCCCCCAATATTTTTTTTTTTCATTTTTTTTTTTTAGATATTAGGTTTGAAGTTACTTTACTCCTCCCCAAACCCCCGTTATATATATATTTTTTTAAAAATCTTTTTTCACCTATATTGGAAAAGAACTTCTTAAGCTTTGAAATGAACATTTAACTTACATGAGATTGATCAGTACTCCCCTCCCCCCCCCCATTCATCTCCCCCACCAAATTTCACCCACTTACCTCCGCCATGTTATCCCCCCCCAACAAATTTTTTGTTTTCATTACTTTAAAAAAAAAAGTTTTTTTGTTTTTTTGACTAGGTACTTGCCCTCCCCTACTCAAATGTTTTTCACTTGGGCCTCTTGTTTGACTTGGCTTATAAAAGATTATCCAGAACTGAGAAAAGTGCAGTGTGCTGTCTGCGGACAGGTCTTGTTTTTTGCAAAGTTATGCCCCTTTTTTGATTTAGAATTTCTTGGTTATCCTTTTTCCATTTTTGTCAATTTCTCATAAAGCTTAAAAGATATTCCCTTCAAACTTGAAATACTTGATCATTATCAAGATCCATACAAAGATTATTATAACCCATGTCCTTGGGGTCAAAGTTACCCTGGGGTCACCTAGGAAAAAACTTCTAAGCCTAGATATAAACTATTTACTTACATGGGATGGGTAGGAACTTCTCTCCCCCCCCTCCCCCCACCGTGCATGTCCCTTACCCATTACCCTCCCCCCCCCCCCCCAAAAAGGTAAAAAAAATTCTTGTAAGTACTTGCTCTCCTCCACTGTTTTTACTTGGGCCTCTTGTTTGACTTCGCTTATAATTTGTTATCCAGCACTGAGGATGCTGTCTGCAGACAGGTCTTGTTCTATTTACCTTAAATTTGTCCTGCTATATTTCATTTTTCCTCTTTGTCAGGACTATATAATAAGCATATTTAGTTCTTACCGAACCGGCTTACCAGTGAACCGGCTTGCCCGTGATCCGGCTTACCAGTGAACCAGCTTACCAGCTTACCCCTGAACCGGCTTACCAGTGAACCAGCTTACCAGTGAACCGGCTTACCAGTTTACCAGCTTAATAGTGAACCAGTGAACCAGCTTACCAGTGAACCAGCTTACCAGTGAACCAGCTTCAAAGGTAATAAGTTGAGTATTGCAGATAGTTGCCAAATTAGTCTTATGGTTTTCTTTGGTTTTTGTTCAAACAGTGACTGCATGAGACCATAAAGTTAATGCTTTGCTGCTGTCCTTTTGCTTTCTTTTCTTTTCTTTTCTTTTCTTTCTTTCTTTCTGGAAGAAATTAGTTATAAACCATTGACACTGTCCAGACTTGAAAGGAAATTGCTTTGAAACAATTTGACTGCAGTCTGACAGGAACTGACACAATAATGTAGTGTTTTTAACAGAGTATTCTTTAATCATACATGAATAAGGATGACTAGATGTACATACACAATTGTAACTAAACTATCTTCAAATAATAAAGCTCTTTATAATGAAAGCCGAAGATTTTGTAGGAGTCATTGAAAATCATTAACTGTTTTGTCTAAATTTTGACTCGCCTTATTTTAATAACTGGTATATAATAAATGCGCTTCACTGTCGCTTTAAAACAAAAAATGTATCAAACTATTGTCCACAATGCAAATAATGTAATTATGGACCTCTATGAAAAAGTGTAGCATTTTTAAGAAAAGTAATAATAACACAGGTATGCATATCGTAAAAGTGATAAATTAGGTTGCAAAGACTTATCTATAAATTTATCATCACTTGTTCTTAAAAACCTTAGCACCCTTTTCGTTTGATTAACTAAACTATTATTCGTAGCATCAGATCATGTGCCGTTATAGTACCGTACAACGGATACCGGTTTAAAACGCCAGTACAAAGTCGCGCGAGATAAAGCGCACTTTTACGTAATCTCCCGTGGCAACTCGTGACGCTTTAATTGCAGCTAAAGCTGTCAGTGAATTAAATGGACGAATAATTAATTTCAAAGGTCTTGACACATGTTTCTAACCTAATTTTACGTAAAAGACGTCTTTAGCTAAGAGTAATTAAATGTTTGATGGCATAAAAAGCGCTTAGTTTTGCTTTTGTAAACACGTTAGTCGACGTTTTACCTCCAGCTGCTCTTGTTCAGGGTTTGTTAACTGTTCTGTCCCAGATAATTTTATTTGATATAGTCTACTTGTGCTCTGAAGAAATCAATAACTATATGGACGCACTTTCAGTACGTAAACATAGATCAGTAAAGTCAAATAAGTTTAGACTCAATTCTTTTACATCGATTTCGCAGCAAGTTCTTACAACTTTTAGATTCATCTAGTCTCAATATTTCGACTGCAAGACCGACCGATTTACAAACTGATATTACATAGATCGCCTTTATAATAAAAAGCCCTGGCACACAATTTGTTGGGCTAACTACAAATTTAAAGAACTTGTGCATAGTCAAATCAGTGCTTGGATACTTTATTCAGAAAGGTGTTGATTAAATTATTGATATTAATGCTAGGACAGTACCTCAACTTATGGCAAGGGTGACCGAACAAATCGGTAACACGGCAAATCAGTAACATGATTTTATATAGTAAAAAAACGGAGAAATCGGTAACAATAGAAATATTGTTGGTAATTTCATATAGTTGACATAGTGATAGAGTAGTCTCACTATTTTGCCTCCGAAGGTGAACCCATTTTACAATCTGATATTTTATTGTTGTTCGATTAGGCGATTGGGCACTTTTTATGGCTCGTTTGTCCAACGGTTCACAGAGTTTAAGGCAAAAATGATAAAAATATGATAATTAATTCATACCTGATCCTGTAATCCAAGGAAAAACACAAATACATAAGTATAGAACTGAAACACTTATTTTGTACCTGATTAATCCACCATTTTATTCAAAATTTGGCAATCGGAATACTCGGTGTTCTAGGTAATAAGTTAACTAGGGTAGGGTAAAGAATCTGCCGAACAATATCCCCTCAGTTATATGCAGTTTAAAATTAGGCTTAAAGGTTGAACAATTAAAAAATATCAGAATTATAAAATGGGTTCAACACTTTAAGCTTAATTAATTAGGCTAAGTGATAGAGTAGGTGTTAACAGCACCTTAGATGAGCAAGATCATTTTAATTTGTGTTTTTTTTTAGCAATTTCTATAAATATATAGGTGTATTTAAATAAATATCAGTTATTGAAATATTGAGTATTGAAACGTTCAATGTGTTGCGGTATATTGTAAAAGTTTTGTATATTTTAAATGTACGTGTTTATATTTTAACATTGCCGTTATTAGTTTATAAACCAATTTAAATAAAAGATCAAGCCATAATCATTGACTACATTACTACCTTCGACGTTGTTATCAGTGCGAAAAAGTCACTATAATTATAATATTATAGAATAAATTTCAATTATTTTAATAATGATAATTGCATGAGAAACACAAATTATATAATAAGCTGCTGAGACAAACTAATAACTTCTTTAACGACCGACACATGTTGTTAGCACCTTTCTATGACAAGCAGGGTACCCTAGCATGCCTTTTCACACCTACTTTATCACCTTTCTGGGTTCATATAATATTTCTATTGTTACCGATTTCTCCGTTTTTTTACAATATAAAATCATGTTACCGATTTGTCTTGTTACCGATTTGTCGGTAAATCATGGCAAGCATATATAGTCTTATGACAAGAACAGCAAGATTGCTACCTATTATTTTTCACAAATTGTATCCCTTTTACCTGCTCCAAAACAAAGGAAGTGGATAAATTGGGTTTAAAGAATTCTTAGATTTATAAATCTGTCAAAATTATCAAATCCTGAAGTATAATTTGGTAATGTACTTTTGCGCATGGTTTAGAAAGATAATCTGATCAATTTTTTCCTGAACTATTACTATTCTAGCAATTTTTGAATGTTTACCAGACTGAACATTACAAAAATTTTGTTCACAGGATTATTTTGGCTAGCTTCAGTTTGAATTATCCTGAAACACAGCAAATGTAACGGTCAAGCAATAAACATTCATTCCTCCTATGGATTAAAACACTGAACCTTGTATTCACTATGCTTGAGATATTGGGGTCATCTTCTTTGCAATGCAAAACACAAATTTTATGTCTCCTGAGTTTTCACCAGACATGTAAAAGTAATAAAATAATGACTTTATTTTTGAAAATTCTGTTTCATAGATTAAAAAGAAGAAATGCCTGGAGGAGGGGGAACTACAATGGTTAGTTTGCCAGCTCTGACACCAAGGAATGTTCCTAGAAGGTATGAAGAAACACGTCCAGTCATTATACAAGGGTCGGCACATTCAACGATCATAGGTAAACACTTGTGTTTTTATGTTCTCTAACTTTCATCAGTTTGTGCATGTAATTTCTTTAGTCTTCACCAGGAAAAATACAAGTTGCTGATAGCCTTTTCTTTGAACTTTATTATATCATTATTATCAATTGGTGTTTGTCATTTTCAAATATCAATAACTAAAGGTTGTGACCAAAAAATGATACATGATGACAATTTTGTATTGTTATGAAATCAAGAAATATTTATTGTGAGTATAGTATCTGAATTCAGGTAATTCTGAAAGGGTCATAAAGCACATTTACAGAAGGTTTGTATTACATTACAATCTTCAGAGACCCAATGATTGATCTGAAATAACTGAGAAAGTTTGAGATAATCAACAAAGCACTTACGAATAACTTTGGATTTTACTTTTGGTTTACTTGATTAAAAAACTTCCAAGTTTATGAAACAAATAGAGCAACTAAATGACTAGTTGATAACTCATTCACAAAGGCTCCAATATTTGCAGTATGAGTCAGTTATTAGTCTCCCTGAAAATTGTCCAAGGCATTAATTGTAGCAAGGTGTCCACATTTCGACCATTAAATTGTGTAAACACTGACCTGCTGTATAGCTGCTGCTTTCAATGGTTAACAATAACAATGGCTATGTGTTATTTGCAGACAGAAGTAACAGATAAAATCATGCATTTTCCTGAATGTTGAATTCTGTATTGCGATGTTGAAAGCAGTAGATTTGGCACAACCTTCAGTAGGCCCAGTTGATATATTGAAATACCAGAAGATTTTATTTATTTTATCTTATCTTCTGGCTGTAGAGTTCCTGTTTAGCCTTTAGGTCATCATCAACATTGCAGACAACAACTTAGAATTACTGTAACAAGTTGCAGATTATATTTGTGACTTGTTACATTTAACATTTATTGGCCAGGGGTCAAATTGATAATGGTAATTTTTAAAATAAGGCTATATATATTGATAAAAACAAAAACAAAACAATTTTTTTGAATTCAGCTTATATATAGCTTTAATCAAAAAATTTATATAAATTTTCATATTAGAAAAATCAGACCTGAGGAGAAAGTATCAGAATAATATAATATACAGTACAAAAATATTTAACCCTTAACCTGCTGGAACCGAAAGTGATTAGCCTTTGCCACCAGTATAGAGCCAGGCCAGCCTGCACATCCGTGCAGTCTGACCAGGCTCTATACTGTTGGTGGCTCCATTTTTGTATTTTGATACTGAAATCCCATAAATTTTGAATGGACTGATCAAATTCAAAGCTGGGCAAATCCATTACAAAATTTCAGCACGTTCAGGGTTAAAAAGGGGATCTGTCAGTGTTTAATGCCACCAAAGGGTGGCAGGCAGGTACAAGGTATTTAGATAAACTACATATCTGGACCCACTCCTTATGTATTCTATAAAACTTGGAAAAAAGATCTGACCAAGTCATATCCCTGGTGGTGATCTCACATAAATCTTTAAAAATAGGAAAATGGGGGAAACCCCATGAAACCTAAAGTCTCCTGAATGTCAGGCCTGCCCCACAACTTGGACAGAACATATATAAGTACATAATTCGCAGCTATGCTCCATTTAAAAATTCACATTAAATCAGTGGTCTTACAGTTTTGGTATTCAATCATTTCTAAAGATTTTCTTTTTCTTTTGTCCAGGACTGGGTCATGAGCTGCACAAAAAAGAGCAAGAAAAGGCGGAGAATGAGAAGTTACAAGCAATTCGATTGGCTGAGCAGGCAGTGTGGGAGGAGGCAGAGAAATTGAAAGTCATTGCTCTAGAGAAAGCTAAGGAAGAGGCTGCTTTAGAACAGGAGAGAGTTATAAGAAAGCTAAAGAAACAGCATGGGAAAGCACTTCTGGTATGAAATTTGAGTAATAGGGTTATTCATGTTCAGTTATAAATACATGTTTAATTTTTTGTCCCTTTTTCTTGTAAGATTCCTACAGCAGACAGATTTCCCTCAGTTATGATGTGCTATTATCTTAATTGCATTGTGAATTAAATGAAATTAAATCTGATTTCTCCATTGTTACTGAGATGGTCTTTAATTAGTAGTTTGCACAGAAAGTTTCCAATTAAAACTGTTAAAATAAATTAGTAAATGTACACAGTCGCGTGCACAGTAAATGGAAAAAAATATAAACTAGAGTTCAGAATAAATATTATAGATCACTGACATATTTCTGGTGTTTGATTGGCCAGAAGTTGACAATATCAAAATTGTTGAGACCTATTTTGAAATAAGGAGTTTTCTTGTTTCTGTATGAATATAGTATGACCGGTCAGTTTAAAAATAACAAGACAGAAAGTATGTTAAGAATGTTTTAACATTTTTACAAATACACTATGACTTAATAACAGGAGGAGGCCCTCAAAGTTGAAATGGCGATGCAGAAACTTGCTATTGAGCAGGTAAAACAAGAAAGACTTGAAGGGGAACAGCGGTTGAAGAAAGCTGTGAAAGAGACAGAAATACGCTGTCAGAAAGAAAAGGAAGCAGAGGTGGCAAAGGCGAGAGAAGAAGAGAAACAGACGGCAAAAGAACAGGCGGAACTGGCTGCTCAGTAAGTGTTTGAGATCAAGAGTTCTGGTTCTTGTCCACTATAAATTGAGGGCACTTCTTGCTTTGTATGACACTTTAATGTATGTAGGTAAAGATTTAAAAGAAGTCAACATATTTTGTAACAATAATTCAGGTCAAAGTGACACATATACTGTAAAATAACACCAATAATTATAGTACACATACATATATAAACTAAGTATTAAAACAAGTCATTTGAAGTTGAAAGTCATTACATCATTAAAATTAAGTTTGTACGTGATCGTTTGTGTCAGAAGTTTAACTAACTCTGGTCCTTACGATTTCAGTACTTGATTATTTGTTTTTTGACCGAGTTAGTGCACATGTTTCTTCTAACACTGGTTATTGTTGTGTTCACAAATATGTGTTTCACATTGATCATTGCTAGCTTACAGCTGCTAAAGTTAGGGTTAACTTGTAGATTCAATACAGACTATATACCAGCTGCTAAAGAAAAAGGAAAACTGATAAGAAATTTTAATTCTTCCTTGGAAAAAGATATGTACTTACATGTAAATTTTCATCTTAAAAGAAATTTCATCTAATAATTTAGTTGGACTATAATCTGTTGTAGGAAGCATGAAGTGGCATTTAGGTATAAACAATGAATGTTTGCATTTAGGTGAAAGTGACATAATCTTAGGGCGTGATTGATTTTAGGGTTTTAGATGGTGGGATTGTTTTTTATAGCTAGAGCAGTCACAGGTTTCAAAACATCTAAATACAGCTAGTGCAATCAGAACTGTCTTTGAGATCAATATTGTCAGCAGATGCTACTATAGCTAGAGCACACATTTCTGTCATTAAGTTTAAAGAAATAAGTAAAAATACTGTAATGATTGCAAATGAAGTCATTCATGCCAACATTTATTGTTGCATTTTTGTTTGTTATCTGCTAAGAAGAATTGAAAGTGTTACTAAATTTAGCTTGACATGTATTGTTGCTATCCATTTAACATTTATTAAGCTGATTTAACAACATTTTCTGTACATTATGAAACCAGGTTCTGTTCATCTTTATTTATCATACTCTGAATGAACAAATGAATTACAGATATAAATGCTTTCACTTACATGGTTACTGACAGAATGGCACTGTGTTGTTAGTTAATGTACTGTTTTTAAGAGCTGAGGTTTTAGGTGAATTATAAAGCTACCAGCTACCAGGCAAGCACTCCAAAACATTTAGAGAAGAATCAGTTGTTGTTTTTTTATTGATTTTATGCTTTATATGTTTTAGGAATATAGTTTTTGAACTGTCTGTCCATCATTCCATCAGTCTGTCAGTCAGTCCGAAAACTTTAACATTGGCAATAACTTCTTTATTAGTTAGTGGATTCACTTCATACTTGGACACAACACCCCTTTGGACAAGACCTTCCCACTGACCTGTAATTATTTAACCTTGACCCCTGAATATCCAATTGTCCAGAAACTAATATTTGGCCATAACTTCCAAATTAGTGAGGGGATATACTTCACACTTAAACACAACACCATTTTGGACAAGACCTTCCCACTGTCCTGTATTTATTTGACCCTGACCCCTTGATGACCTTCACCTTGAAGATCCAATTGTCCAGAAACTTTCACATTGCCCATAACTTCCTTATAATTAAGTGGATTTACTTCATACTTGGACACAACCCCCTTTGGATAAGACCTTCCCACTGACCTACATTTATTTGACCTTGACCCCTGAATGGCTGGTTCTCAGAGGTCAAAGCACCACTTTTTGGGGGCACTGTCATCTTACAGTGACATTTCTTGTTAAATATAATATTAAGCAGTAGTAAAAAATTTTATAAATCAGTTACTTCAGAGATGTTTTATAAAAATGCTGAATTATTCCCTGTAAGCATGTATCAATATGAATTAAATACTTTGCTATAATGCTTTATATGATATTTTTATTAGTTTGTTTTTTGTTTGATAACAAAGTTGAAAGTGAGCTGTTATGCCTGGCACTAAAAGAATTTCTTTAAAATATTTTCTTCTTTAAAAATGTGGTTTAAAGTCATCATTGTTCATCACGAGTGTTTGTTGTACTGTGATAGTAACTGGAGTGCCTATGCTTTTGTAACCAGAATGTATGTATCACTTTGTCTGGTCAATTTATTATCATTCATCTAAATTCAGAGATGCACAGTTGAATGAAACTGGAAATGATATTTATCATTTTGTATATTTCAGACAATTCATTGTTAAATTTGATACAGCAATGATAGAGAAAAAGAGAGAAAAGGAACTTGCTCTAGAGGTAAATAAATACATGTTGTTGACTAGAAGGGAAAAATGTAATAAATTATGTTTTGAAAATGTTTAATTGTGAAAAGATTTTTAAAGTTTGTAATAGAAAAGTATGTTGATGAATAAACAGTTTGGCAGCTCTGCTAATGGCCATAATAAACAGTCGAGATGGAACTGTCTAATACACAATCTTTAAAGTAATCTTCAAAGTAATTTTTTTTGATAAAGAAGAGTAAAAAACTGTTAGGTCAGTTTAAGCTGATGATATCTTTGTGATTTTTATGATACCTTAATGTAGATAAGTATTTAAAAACAAGTACTAAAATACCATGCGGTAATATTTTTATATCTTTAGTGTTACAGTCTATTGCATACTTTCCTATAATTGTATAAATACAACCTCTGACAACTGCATCATGGAATCGATTCTTTGGCTCAGTGGTTAGAGTGTTGGTCTTCGCTAAGATTGGAGTAGGAATCCTGCTCTTGGTTGTGTATTCTGCGATGCATTGCATCTTTCTGTTATGGACTTTCATGTTCAAAGATGGGGGCTCGTCCGGGATCCCCTCTCCTGGACTTAGTTGTAAAAATTAAATAAAAAAAATAATAAAAAAGAATCTTTCAAGATTTCTGTCTGATCTTCTGATCTAAAATTGCACAACACCATTCGTCATCATAAATGATGACTAAGACTCTCAAGAGGGGATGTGTTCCAGTTCAGTGCATACCTTCTTATAAATACAACCTCTGACAACTACGTCAGGAAATCGATTCTCTGGCACAGTGATAAGAGTGTTGGTCTTCGATGTTCTAAGGTTCGAATCCCACTCTGGGATGTGTCTTCTAAGATGCATTGTATCTTTCTGTTATGGACTTTCATGTTCGTAAGATTAGCAAAAGGCAAAATCATCCTTTATTCTCCAAAACCCTGTTACTTTTTCTTGTTATTTTGTTTTATTATGTCCCCAACCTTTTTTTTTTAAAGAACTGGGTATATTGTTCCCAAATATATGTAGACCTGAAGTAGTTTTTTATGGTTAATAACTGAAGAATGTTTGAGTCAGCAGACTAGGTAAGGGTTTGGTATGATGTACTGATGGGTCCTGTTTATTTGTTGACTCACTGCCTCAAAAGCCAAAACCACTGTAGAGTGAGGGTACGGCACTTCCTAATCAGTTTCTGATCAACACCTCAGATTCAACCTAGGACCATGAAACTTTACAGGATAGTTCAGGACGACAAAATTTAATTGATGAATCCTTTTGAATTTTTGCCCATTGTATTCAAGGACTTTTAACACAATTGAATGGTTTGGCAAGAATTGTAAGTGATCCTTCTAATTATGGGCTCACTATATCAAAGATCATGGTCACTTTGAAAATTACTATAAGAATATGGTTTCCAGTTGGTAAAGGTGATTGAATCACACTTAATGATATTTAGGATAAATTAATAACCCCTTTCTTCAGGAATTTCTGATGCATATGTGGTGTATCATTGTCATTTTGGCAACTCTTTATATTATTTCATTGTAATCACAAATATAAAATACAGAACACCAAACCCCAGGTTTGAGTTAGTCATGTTGATTCTGAAGACATTAAAAAAACAATAACAGTAGTTAGTGGAATAGTTACATATCTTACTTAATTTCTGGAAAGTTAATTTGATTATGAGATCAAACACTTTTTTGAAATTTCAGTTTTTCTAACGTTTGAGTAGATACAAAAGAACTGTCACACAGTACATGATTTTATGAAACTTATAAAGTGATAAAAATAAGTATGATGTAAAATACTCTATTTAGGAAATAAAATATTCTGTAAAATTGTTATTCCAGAAATTGAGGGATGAAAAAGACCTTGAGAAAGCAAACAAGGTAAAGGACGCTGAGGCCAGAGAGAGACGAATTGCTCAGGAAAAGATTGACTCACTCACAAGACAATTTGAGGCTGTAATTGCTAGTCTTAAACAAGAAATTGAGTCTAAGAAAGAAGAAATCCGGATTCTAATTATAGAAAAAGCTGAAGTAGAAAGGCAGAAAGCTCAAGTTGAAAATTGTTTGATAGATACAAGAAAAGATTTTCAGGATTTTATAGACAATCTACCACCATATCATAAGATGCAGGCAGACTTTATGCTTCCCAGGCTTTATTTGGATGAACTGGAGAAAAAGGGGTATCAGATTACCCCTTTACGAGCCCCTATATCAAGACCCAAGAGGAGGAAATAAAGGGTTTTTATAATATTTAAGTCTAATAGCATAAAATCAAAATAATTTAAAAAAAAACAGAAAAGAATATTGAATTTTATTATTTTATACATTTCAGATCTAAATTTATTTATAGTATTTTTTCAAGTTTTAATGGATCGAAGTATATTTCTGTTAAATTGGATCAGAGTTTTACATTTCGTTAGTGGTATTTATAAATGAAGGCTTTTACAATATAGTTTCTGGGATTGGTTAAAGAGATGAAGAGAAAGCAAGTGAAAATACAGTAAAACATCTACAAGTTGTCCTTATCAAGCAGAGAGTGTGTTAAGTTATATAATTATTGTCTGCAAAAGTGAAGAGAGAAATTTTCCTTTTTGAATAAGTTACTGTTTTGATGCTTTAACAGAAATCTTTTTTTGAAATCAAACTCTAGTGGTAGATGATAATATTTATATTAAGAAGCGTTGCACGTGTTTAAAATGACAACTGTTTTTAAATGAGAACTGTAAACACGCCCCCGCTCCTACCTTTAACATGCCCCGCTCCTACCTTTTACATGCCCCCTCTCCTACCTTTTACATGCCCCCTCTCCTACCTTTTACACGCCCCCTTTCCTACCTTCCCTGTGAAGGATGGCTTAATTTCCAAGGTATGATAAACATCTGTCTGTAAAATATACACCAAACAGTTCATTCTACAAACTGGATAAATGAACTGGGCAAATTTCCTTGGCCAGAATTTTTATCATGTTTGAAATAGATGTACTTTATGTTGTAATATTTTCTAAAAAGTGCTTTGTAAATATTACCTTTGTCAGTTTTTTGAACAAGATCCTTTCAACTTGTGTCCTAAATGATAAAAATTGATAAATTTTGTAATTCTATTGAAATTTGTTTAACACTGATGCAAACCTTAAACAGCCATCTCTGTGACCTAGTGATTAAGCCATCAGCTAACTGAGGACCAAAGGTTCGAGTCCCATAGGGAGCATGTTCCGAGGAGGCCAGTTGTTGAGCCACCAGCTAGCTAAAGAATGGTTACTGATGCCTTGCTTATAGGATAAGGAATCATGGTGTAATTGTGTACAATAGTAAAGGTGTCACATTAGCCCGAGAGACTGGCTCTTTCAAAGAAACAAGCTCTCTACTTTACTTTTAACTGTGGTGTTTTAGAAAAGTTTCTGTCAAGCAAGGAATTGTCACTGGATTTTAAATATTTGATAAAATTTTATGTAAAGTTAGAAAATTTGTGTTAAATGTATTACACTTGATATTTGAATAACATTTCTATGGCTTTATTTGAAATGACAACAAATGTTTATGAGAGTGTTTGGCACATTTTTTTTTCAACTCACCTGAGTGTTTCATTATGTTTTGACATTAATTTTATTTAAAATTTCATCCATTTCTTTAAGAATATTTCGGGATTTAGTTGAAAACCAAAGAAATCTAGCAGTGCAATAGTTAAAACTGCCTCATGATATTTCTTTTGGTTTTAAATTGCTATGAAAATTGATATTTGTGAATGTCAATTTGAACGATTCATTATAATTAAGATTGTAGACAATGACTTGTTATGCAAGTGGAAATGTTCTTTAATGGGTATTTTATTGAACATTTGTTTTCCTGTATCAAACTGTGAGATGAAATATGAAGATATCTTCACAGTAATTTAGTAAACATTTCAGCCAATAATTTGCCTGTTTTATCTACCGTTAAGTCTTCCATATAGAAGGCAAAATATAATGGATCACAAAAGATGTTGATCTCATAGTTAAATGTAAAATCTTGGCAGAGATGAAAGTCTCATTTTGGTTGATTATCCAAAAGTTAGTTTATTTTTTTAAATTTTTTGTAACGGAGAATAGTGCAAAATACAGAAATCATCTAATTCCAGAGGGAGATTTGATTCTTTTCCATGTACAGTGTAAAGCACTTACATACGTCACTAGTACTTTCCTGAAGTGATAATGTTAACTTATTTCATGTGTCTGGGAAGGATTTGAATAAACTGGGATAGCTTGCATTACATCAGAGTTCAAACAATTAGTGCAGATTTGACTTTTTTAAAGTTGTTACTTTTGTTTGTCATGAAACATCTATTTTTAAGATGAAATTTAACTGAATTTTTATCACAGCACCAATTGCTATATTTACATATATGCATGTTTGTTTTTTCTATAAGCATTTACTTGTTGTTGATTTGGAACATCTGTTGAAATGAATTTTGATTTATGATTTGAGTAATGTTAATCAGGATTGCTGTTGATTTTAATGTTGTTTATACAAATTTTAAATATTATTTATGTTGAAAAATAAATGACATTGTCATATATTTAAAGTTATCAACTGTAGTTCATTTTCTAAAGAAGTGGCAAATAAATGGTAATGAAAATACGGGAAATGATTTTAAAGGTTAATTATAAAAGCATATGTTTAAATAATGTGATTAAAATTCGGAAGTGTTCTAAAACTTCTGGGGAGAGGGTGGGGTGGTAGTGATGGTCGCAATAACATGGCCGTTGGTGATATAGACGTCAGTCGTCAGTCTCATTTTATTGCCATTAAAACATGGAAAGTGAATTTATGCGAAAAACCCATGCAATATACATTCAAAGTTTACTTATTTAATTCTACGCTACTTTAAACGTATGTATTGTGTATATTTATTAATATATAGACGTAATTTTATCACATTTAACTCAACACTACACTCTATGTAGAAACCATCTCCGGAACGATAGCCTACTTATGGCACATTGTCAGACTGAACGACAGTTTCAGGTCGACACTGTTATAAAAATATCTATTGTTTCAGTGCGACGTTTGTATAAAACCGTCGTGTGGCAGTTTTATGTTTGTATGAAAGAACTTTGCTACTGGAATTATTGCATACAAAACCTGAACAGCTTACAAACGGCTAGCAATAAGTTGTCATGTCTCCTTTTTTGTTTCACAAATTCGGTTACCTAATTTCCTTTTTGGCATTCAATAACAGACCCAATTTTCGACACCTGTAACTTTATTCACAGATGATTTCTTGTAGTACATTTTCAGGCATTTTGGTCCCCAGTCAACAATGCCGTTTTATTGTTATTTTTTTTTAAATTTAAGATGCTCTTTCAAAATTAAATGAACTCGTGCCAATGACAAGTTTGTCAACATTTTCTGTTTTTACACTGTCTATCAAGCGATAGTTTTCTGGACTTTGCGGATTTTTTTCAATGGTTTACTTTGTCGTCGACATGACCGGGCGAGCCGCATCTTTCAACCCCTGTTTCCCGGATTTTAATTTCACCACTTATCTTCAAGCAATACGATACGACATTTGAATTTTCCCATAGCGTCATCTACTTCTTTATTGATATTTTGGCTAAAATCCAAGAAAAGACTAATATTCTTATATAAAGGACCGAATTTCAAGTATATTTCCAAGATAACATAACAGTCACTTCATTTACGAAAAACTCCATGTAGGGGTACACATGGCACCGGTGTGGTGTGAGGTAAACATATATATATCGCGGTTAGTTGCGCAATTTTATTTTATTTTATTTTTATTTTTTTTGTGGGGAGGGGGGAGGGGTTGTTGCGATAGTCAAGTGGTCTAAGGCGTTCTTATTTTGAATTGCTAGGCGGTTGTTGCCGCTCTGTGCGGGTTCTAATCCCACTGGGAACTTGAGTATTTATGATTCACAAAAACAATATTTATGCCGTGTGGCGGCCGTAAAAAGTATCCCCGTACATACAGTCAGTGTTGTGTTACATCTAACAGCTGTCATCGGTGTGGCGTGAGGTAGAGAATTATAATCCCGGTTATTTGCGAGAACTTTTCTAGTGGCAGACTGGTCGTAAGCGTTCTTGCTTTACATTGTCAGGCGGTCGGTGCCGTTCGGTGCGGATTCAATTATCACTGGGAACTTTATTATTGTTTGACAAATAAATATACACATTTGTTTCTGTTTAAAAATTCCTAAGCATATTCAGTTTTTTTTATGGATAAAGTATGTCCTCAAATAGGAGCTTTAGGCTGAAAATGAATAAGACGGACATATATTTTAAGTGTTTAAAGCATGTTTAAAAGACAAAATGGACAGTGCATTTTTGTTGAAACGTATAGACAAATAAATGTCGTATATTGAAGCAAATAGAGTTAATTTCTGTCTATATATGTAGCAAAATAATTAAACCATTGTAAATAAAACTGTGCGACCTGATAGAACGAAAATGCCTGCATATCTTAAATGTTGTAGGAAGCACACATTGTAGGTAAAATATCTTCCATTGACACTAATAATCGTCTTGCGAATAAAACGTTAAACTAATGTCAAGTATATCGATTCAGTACCCTGAGCATGGGATCCTTTCTGTATCGTGCAACATCCCCTCAAGTCACAAAACTTTCAGGAGTCGTCGGTCTCACGGGCAATCGGTACTGATTTAATGCGGTTGTCTTTTTGTGCGAGGATACAGCACATGTTCATAAGTTATTTACTTAGAAACTAAGAACAATTGGCTCGGAAAAGAGAAGGAATAAAAGTTTCATTTAACTCAAGTATTCGTTTCATTATCATAAGAAGGAACTGAACCAAGAAAGTGGTATCATGCCTTAACAAGGATTTTGCTTTGCAAAGTATTTTCGCAGATACATCTTTTTTCAAGATGTAGATGTGTTATTTACAGTGCCTTCCGAAATGGAGATCATTATTAAAGAAGGCAAAATACTTGGTGACATTTTGAAAATTTAATTCTTCGAAAATCATCAATTTTGTATATAATTCCACCTGTTATAATGATCTACATAAAGTAAATAAAACATTGCACTTCGGTTTAAACAGTTACAGCAAGTATGATACAAACGTGCTATAGACTGTATTTAAAAAGAATCGTTTCTGTCCGGGAATAATCTGATACATGCTATTAACTATGTCTGTGTGTGAATATATGCGGAAATCAGGAAGAAACCTTGCTTCAAACTAACAAAGTCAATGCATTTTCACCAGATTTTAAGAAATGTCTTTCCGCGAATACGTCAAGCATTACGTCATCGAGCCTACCATCTTTTATGGCGGTGAAAATGTCTTGCAACCAGTGGTCCATCGGCCCTTGTCCATGGTAGAAAGGTATTTTCAACGTCTTTCGCATAAAGATGTACAGTCGTTTGGTACCTTAAGAGAGTACATAAACAGCAGAGCTTCAAATTAAGATGTAAGCTATAGGTATAGTTTTGTTAAATAGATAAGTTTTTTTTATATAAAGCTGTTGTTTGGGCAAGAATGAAAATAAAAGCCAAGTTAAATGTATGTTATGTCTTACCTTGTCCAAGAAATTCATCAGTTTGACAATTGCCTTCTTTCATGTTGCTGTACATTTTCATCAGACCGTTTGTAATGTCAGATTCTAGCAGTGACTCTTTCCCGTCAATCAGTACTTTCATTTCTTTTATCATTTCTTCCGAACGTAAGACAAAGTCGTACCACCTTTTCTGACTTATGTAATTTGTTACTTCTATGTACTTTGTACTGAGTTCTGACAATATTTTTTCTGACATGTTTTTCAGGTGTCGAAGGTCTACAGCCTGAACTATCATGTTCAAATGGTTAGCCAGCATCATTTGTAATAGTTCTAGTGCATCCTGGGTGAGGCGGCAACTGATTAGTGCTAGGGAATTTACTGATTGGTTATGAAGCTCTGCGCTAAGCACGTGATTGCTCATGGGATTGACCATGTGATCTAGTTCCGACATGTACGCCGCCATTGCAATATCGGCTCCTTTGAAACCGAAGTCTACATAAAAATCACATCCAGAGAGATTTGGAGGCAGGTCAAAGTTAAGGTTTACATTGACAATTTCTGTAAACTGGGCGAACAATAGCTTTCCACAAACGCCAATACTTTGTCTGATTTGGTCAAGTGTAAGAGACAGTGTCTCACCTTGAAAGTTGGCGCCATTCAGCACTGTCTCTGATCGATGGTCAATGATCGGGTTGTCAGAGACGGCTTGTAATTCGATTGAAAACCTCCTGTTTGCCTCTTTCAGGGTTTCAACAACTGGACCAAGCCACTGCGGAGCGCTGCGTAGGCTATAGCGGTCTTGTTTCAAGTGTGATGTTGAAAAAGTTTCTGGATTTTTGAAATCCAGACGATGTACAGCAAGTTTGCTATGAAGCAAGACTTCACGTAAATTCTTGGCGACTTCAATTTGCCCACAATGTGGCATACAGTTCTGTATGATAGGATGGAAGCTTTCTGTAGTACCATGGAGTGCTTCTACTGCTAGTGCTGTACAAGCCTGAGTTAACAGACAAGCGATGTTTACATCATAAAGAACAGGGGAAGCGACGCCAACAGTAAACGACGTACCATTAACTACAGCTAAACCATCCCGTTTATCCATATGTGAGGGTTTTATGTTGGCAGCTTGAAGGGCGGATGGACATTTTAATATCTTTTCGTTGTGGTACACGGTCAAATCCTCTCTGCCTATCATAGCTGCTGCAACGTAACTTAACGGGATTAGGTCACCACTTGCGCTGACTGATCCTCGCATAGGCACTGCTGGGACTATGTTGCTGTTAATTAGGTCTGCGAGAACCTGTACAAAATTGGAAGAGACTCCAGAATACGCCAGACTGAGAGAATTTACTCGAACGGCCATTGCGGCACGAACGGATCCGGGAGGAAAAGTTCTACCGAAGCCAATATTCAGAAAACGGATCAAAGAATCCTGAACTTTAACAGCATTCTGTAATCTGACGTCCGCAGACCCGCCAAAGCCAGTATTGAGGCCATAGATATTAGTACTATCATTGTTGCATAGTTTGTCCAGAAATTTCGCGTTCTTCTCGATTTCCTTTAGGGACCTTTCAGCGACTTTGACCTTGACCTTTGTGTCATCGGCGATCCGCTTCAGAACGGCAACAGTGAGGCTGTGACCATTGATATTTACTATGTCTGGCACCGACTTCCGCTCTCTAATACTGTCAAGTGATTGCATCAGATGTGGCAACTCCATCACCTCTATTGCTTTCACAACCTATACCCAAGAAAGTAATACTGTTTTTTGCTTTCATGAGGAATTGTAAAACTATAAAAGTGATAAAGAAGGATGACATCAGAAATTATTGAAATGTTGATATAAAGCATACACATTCAGGCCTGGTTTTCTAGTTTCTCTGCTTAAATTTGGTTTTTAATAAAATCTTCTGTTAACGTATTTTTTTTCTTTTCTTTCTGCGAATATAGAAAATATGATTCATTTTTACTGATTGATAATTGAAAAATAAATAAGTAAATGACTAAATAAATTGATTAACAAATAAACTCACCGAAAAATATATGTTCGCACACTGCAGCTAACGGCAACAAAACCGAAGGAAACTTGAGTATGTTCAGTGTTGATGGATTTATTTCATATTTATACGCAGTAAGCTTAATCAAACCAGTCAGGCAGAGACTAGTTGAATCATATTAACGTAACTCTTTTCATCGACAAACACATCCACTGTTCGTTATGGTTTTTAGCTCACCTGTCACGTATTGACACATCGCCTTTTGTCCGTCGTCCGTCCGTCCGTCCGTCCAGAATTAGTTTGTTAACAATCTAGTGGTCACATGTTTGCCTCAGTTGTGATGAAACTTAGTTAGGATGTTTTCCTTATTAACTTCTCGGAGGAGTTCGAATATGGGTCATCTGGGATGAAAAACTAGGTCACATAGGCAAAAAATAGAAACTTCTTTCTAGAGGCTAGTTTTTTAGTCCAAATATCATGCAGATTTGTCAGAATGATTGTTGCTCAGGTATGAATACGGGTTATCTGGGTCAAAAACTAGGTCAAAGAGCCCAAATATGGAAATACCTTGTAAACACTCTAGAGGCTACATTTTCTGTCCAAATACATGTATCCTGGAAATTTGTCAGAAAGGTTTTTCGATAATGTCCAGATCAGTTTCGAATATGGGTCATCTAGGTTCAAAAACCAAGTCACAGAGCCAAAATATGGAAAAACCTTGTAAACAGTCTAGAAGTAATATTTTCAGTCCAAAATTAATGGAAATAGGTCGGAAAGGTTGTTTTGATCATTTCTAGCTTAAATTAGAATATGAGTCATCTGAGATCAAAAACTAGGTCACAGAGCCCAAATATGAAAAAACCTTGATAACACTCTTGAGGTTACATTTTCAGTCCAAAAATCCTGGACATTTGTCAGAAAGGTTGTTTTGATAATTTCTAGCTCAAGTTGGAATATTGGTCATGTAGGTCAAAAACTAGGTCACAGAGCCCAAATATGGAAAAAAACTTCTTAACACTCCTCAGGTTACATTATCAGTCCAAACGACCTTGTAATTTTTCAGAAATGTTGCTCGATGACTTCTGCTCATGTTTGAATATAGGTCATCTGGGGTCAAAAATTAGGTCACAGAGCCGAAATAGTGAAACAAACTTGTTAACACTCTAGAGGCTATATTACCAGTCCAAATGACCTTAAAATTTGTCAGAAAGATTGCTTTGATAATTTCTTGCTCGTTTGAATATGGGTCAAAATCTAGGTCACAGATCCCAAATATGGAAAAACATTGCAAACATTCTAGAGGCTACATTTTTTATCTAAATGTCCTGGAAATATGTCAGTAAGGTTGCTTTGAAAATTTCTAGCTCATGTTCGAAAATGGGTCATCTGGCATCAAAAACATTGTCACAGAGCCCAAATATGGAAAAACATTGTAAACACTCTAGAGGCTAAATTTTCTGTCCAAATACATGTATCCTTGAAATTTGTCAGAAAAGTTGCTTTGATGATTTCTAGCTCATGTTTGAATATGGGTCATCAAGGATCGAAAACTAGGTCACAGAGCCCAAATATGGAAAAACCTTGTAAACACTCTTGACGTAACAATTTCAGTCCAAATGTCCTGGACATTTGTCAGAAAAGTTGTTTTGATAATATCTAGCTCAGTTTCGAGTATGGGTCATCTATGATCAAAAACTAGGTCACAGGGCCCAAATATGGAAAAACCTTGTTAACACTCTTGAGGTAACAATTTCAGTCTGAATATTCTGGACATTTGTCAGAAAGGTTACCTTGTAAACACTCTAGAGGCTTCATTTTCTGTCCAAATACATGTATCCTGGAAATTTGTCAGAAAGGTTGCTTTGATGATTTCAAGCTCATATTTGGATATGGGTCATCTAGGATCAAAAACTAAGTCACAGGGCCCAAATATGGAAAAACCTTGTTTACACTCTTGAGGTAACAATTTCAGTCCAAATATCCTGGACATTTGTCAGAAAGGTTGCTTTGATAATATCTAGTTAAGGTTTAAATATGGGTCATCTAGGTTCAAAAACTGGGTCAAGGTGCCCAAATATGGAAAAACCTTGTTAACACTCTTGACGTAACAATTTCAGTCCAAATATCCTTGACATTTGTCAGAAAGGTTGTTTTAGTAATTTCTAGATCAGTTTCGAATATGGGTCATCTAGGTTCAAAAACTGGGTCACAGAGCCTAAATATGGAGAAACCTTGTAAACACTCTAGAGGCTTCATTTTCTGTCCAAATACATCTATCCTGGAAATTTGTCAGAAAGGTTGCGTTGATGATTTCAAGCTCATATTTGGATATGGGTCATCTAGGATCAAAAACTAGGTCACAGGGCCCAAATATGGAAAAACCTTGTTTACACTCTTGGGGTAACAATTTCAGTCTGAATATCCTGGACATTTGTCAGAAGGTTGCTTTGATAATATCTAGTTAAGGTTTAAATATGGGTTATCTAGGTTCAAAAACTGGGTCACAGTGCCCAAATATGGAAAAACCTTGTTAACACTCTTAACGTAACAATTTCAGTCCAAATATCTTGGACATTTGTCAGAAAGGTTCTTTTAGTAATTTCTAGATCAGTTTCGAATATGGGTCATCTAGGTTCAAAAACTAGGTCACAGAGCCCAAATATGGAGAAACCTTGTAAACACTCTAGAGGCTTCATTTTCTGTCCAAATACATCTATCCTGGAAATTTGTCAGAAAGGTTGCTTTGATGATTTCAAGCTCATGTTTGGATATGGGTCATCTAGGATCAAAAACAAGGTCACAGAAACGAAATATGGAAAAATCTTGTTAACACTCTTGAGGTAACGATTTCAGTCCAAATATCCTGGACATTTGTCAGAAAAGTTGATTCGTTAATGTCTAGATCAGTTTCGAATATGGGTCATCTAGGTTCAAAAACCAGATCACAGATCTCATATATGGAAAAACATTGTAAACACTCCAGAGACTACATTTTCTATCCAAATACATGTATCCTGGAAATTTGTCAGAAAGGTTGCTTTGATGATTTCTAGCTCATGTTTGAATATGGATCATCTTGTATCAAAAACTAGGTCACAAAGCCCAAATATGGAAAATCATTGTTAACACTCTTGAGGTAACAATTTCAGTCCAGATATCCTGGACATTGGTCAGAAAGGTCGTTTTGATAATTTCTAGCTTAAGTTTGAATATGGGTCATGTAGGTTAAAAAACTAGGTCACAGGGCCCAATTATTGAAAAACCTTGTTAACACTCTAGAGGTAATATTTTCAGTCCAAATAGCCTGAAAATATGTCAGATAGCTTTCTCTATAATTTCTAGATCAAATTTGAATTTGGGTCATCTGAGGTCAATTAACCAGGTCCATAACAACTTTATTAAAAGCAGTCACACTCAGGTGAGCGATATATGGCTTTATCGCCCTCTTGTTTTTATTTACAGTCGATCCTCGATTAACCGAAATCGTCGGAATCTTGATTTTGAGCTTCGGATATTCGAGCCGTAAAACGCGACATTATTTTGATAATGCTAACTCATTTTTACAAGTTATATAGCTTCGAAATCGTATGTTTATTTTTATCAGTTGGTATTTTAAACATTGTTGATTTGTTTGATCATTTCATGGACCTAATTGTTTGTTACAAACATGCTTCAGGGTACTTTGCAGGGGTGGATACAGAATAAGGCTGCCTGGGGGGCTGACATGAAGTGTAGAACCACATAAGAGTGGGTACTGGAGGGGTGTCCCTTCCCGTTGGTTCGGGTAAGGGGGGCCTCCCCCGGAAAATTTGAAAAATGAAGGTCTAAAATGGTGCATTCTGGTGCATTTCGGGGCCTTTTGTTACATTCATTATAGCACAGATTACCAGACAACAATCAACAAGATGAAATACAACTTTATAAATCTTTAATACTGAGATATAAATGCTAAAAAAAATCAAGACAATTAATTCATCTGCTGAGAACTACAAATTACAAATTGACAAACAGTCCCTATGAAATTTCAAATAAAGCATGCTTATATTCAAGTTTAAAATTCATAATTCATCTAATACATGGAGTTCAAAAATATTGGCAACAAAAATATAAAACCAATTGACCTTTTTTCTATTTTTTTTATCAGTACTTTGAACTAAAAATTGGACAAGTCAGTTAAATTACACGAGTTCAGTAATTTTTTGTTTGTTTCAATGTAATATTCTTATTCATATAACATACACATTTTATTAAACACATGTACAAAATGATAATAGCCGTAATCTGGCCAGAAACTATCAGTTTTTAAAGAAAATTGCAACTCCATTTTCACATGTAAACAAACTGCTAACTTTATCAAAGTTTCACCGCTTTTTGTAACTGTTACTTTCATTGGATGATTGTAAAATGATCAGCCAATCAAAAACACCTTTCCAACGGTCATGTAAATCAGGCGTGTACAACTTGTTGATCGATAATTACACTCTCAACCAAGCCCCAAGGGAAGAAATTAACAATTGGATGATAGCAATTAACTGCTTTGATAACGGAACACACTACGGATCATAAATGCATTAGAATATACCAGCCCAGCTGGAAAACGTATCTTTGGACCGAGATGGGGGGGGGGGGGGGGGGGGGGGGGGTTGGGGGGGGGGGGGGGGGGGCTGCAGCCCTGAAGCCCGTGGCTGAATCCGCAACCGCTTTGGTAAGAGCAATATAAAGAGCAATATATACTAACAAACGTAACTTTTTCTACCTAGCTGGTATAAATACTGGATGATTTAACTGGATTTTCCGAAACATTTGCGCTTTCCGGAATAACTGCACTTCCAGAATTAGCTGCGCTGCTTAAACTTACTGACCTTAGCCTCGCTGTGCTTTTAAGACTTATTGCGCTCCTTGGACGTACTTTGCTTGTGAGACTTGCTGCGTGTCCTGGACTTACTGCGATTCTCAGACGTGATGAGCTTCTTGGACTAACTGAGCTCTCTGAAATTTTCTGTAATTCTTGAATTTACTGAGCTCCTTCAACTTTCTATGCCCTTTAAACATACTGCTTTTCTTTGACTTACTGCACTTCTAAGTATTACTGTCCTGTTTATATTTAATGCGCTTTTTCGTCTTATAACGCTTCAAAGACTTACTGCGCTTATAAACGGACTTTATGTATATCGTAAAGTATGGAACGCCATGGCCGTCTTCTCTTTACTACTCTGATGATGTATTGTTACATATATAGTATATACGTATATATCAGTCAGAAATGCAGTCATTTTCAGAAAATATATCTTTTTTTTAAACTTCTTTGTTGTTCTGTCCAGCATCTACTTTATTATTTCAATTTGCAAATTCCTTTAATTCGCCTAAGAAGTTATTGCGTCCGATCTTTATGTCATTTTATCCACTGAATATGTTGTGTTCTATGTTATCTCATTATGTTTAAATGAAAATTTGCTCTGTTTAAATGCATATTGTCCTGTTAATGATAACATAGTTCAATTACATCAGTGAATAGGACGGCATCATGATTTGATAAAACAACAAAATTGTCTGAAATCATATTAACTGTGAAAAAGAAAATAATTACACAAAACAACATATTCAGTGATTAAAACAACATAAAGGTCGTATGCAATAACTTCTTAGGTGAATCAAATGAATTTGCAAATAGAAATAATAAAGTAAATGCTTGACAGAACAACAGAAATTTTGAATAAAATTTTACTTTTACTGAAAAAGACTGCATTTCTGATTGAAATAAATGTCCCTTTTTAGCAGAACATAAATACGATACGAACTAAAGCATCTGCGAACCTTATCACAAAAAATGTTACGATTTATCTTAGATTTTGACTTACGATAATCGTAAGTGAAATCTTAAGTCAGTTTTACAAAACCAATCGTAAGTAAAATTTTTAATCTTATGATCATTCTTATTCAACATAAAAACTTATGATACATTTTACTTGTAAATGTAACACTTTACTCTTTCAAACAGGTAACATTAATCGTTAGGTTAAGACAAATTTTATACTAAGATTTTCTTACGATTTAGTGAAAAGGATATTTATCGTAAGATTTCTCTTACGAAAAAATATTGTCGTAAGATTTTTTGTGAAAAGGTCTGCTGTTTTGTAAAAATATCAAAGAATGTCTGAACCAGACGTTTTGACAAGTTTGGACAACAATACATATTCGTACCCTGACATCATCACAGTTGTAAACATAAGACAGTCATGGTGTTCCATACTAAAGGTTCTTTTGTTTAGGGTTTTTTTTCCTTATGTAGCATCCCGGTTTTCTTATGTTTTTTTAAACATATATAAACACAAAGCGCCGACATGATAGACAACGACTAAATGACGTCACTACTATTGATGACGCCCTACAAATCTAACCAGCTGTTATAACAACATAATCAAGTCATACCAGGCGGTATTAAGCTGGCTGATGGATTAATTCAATAACACAAGAATTATCATTGTTTGCAGTCTTCGATTTGTCCAAATTTGAATACAGTTGGGCATATCTTCATAACCGTTGGAGGAAACTCACAGCAATGATTGTGACGAAGTGTAGTTATGTATGTATATTATCAGCGTTTTCTTGTCGAATGATTTTTAATGGTGTTGCAATGCTTGATTTGTCCGTGATGAAGTACATTTCAGCATATTTCCGTAACTGCTGGTCAAACTTAGATGAAACTTCTCAAGAATGATTATTTCGGAAACATAAAATTTGTATTTTACGTCTCTGTTTGTCTTTCCGCTGTCTGTCTGACTGACTGTATATATGTCACAAAATTAACGCGTTTGTGTTTCAGCCTGGTTGAAAAAGAAGAAGAGGTGGCAAAGGCGAGAGAGGAGGAGAAACAGGCGGTAAAAGAAAAGGCGGAACTGGCCGCTCAGTGAGTGTTCGAGATCAATAGTTGTGGTTCTCGTTCGTTTTAATTTGTGTTCACTTGTCGCTCTGTGGAACTCCATATAATATTATTTAGTGAAAGATTGACAAGAACAGTCAGCATATTTTTATTACAATGATATAGGTTTAAAATTTAGTAACACACACTAAAATAACAGCAATAATTACATTACATATAATTCTAAATAAAATCATATCATTTGAATGCGAAGGCCATCACTTCATCAGAATTGAGTTTGTTTGCGCATGAAATTAAAGTACCCAGATCCTAAAAATTCAATATTTGAGTATTATTATTTTGACTAAGTATAGTGCACATTTTTCTTCTAACACTGGTTGTTGTTATGTGTACAGTACTTTGAAAAAGAATATTTTAATTTATCTTTTATATGACGCTATCAACCAAATACGTAAGCTCCAAGCCTTTTGGTTTCAGACAAGAAGATTTATAAAAGATAAAATTTTCCAATAAAACTCAGTGCAAGATCAAGTGACCCCTGGGGCGGGGGCCACGATTTGTATAAACCTTCGGTCAGGTAAACTAAAAACTATATGGTAGTTTTAGATGGCGATTGATTTTTTTCAAATATTAAGTGAACCCAAAAACAAAGTGAAAAATAAAGTTATTTTGTGTTGTGCTTCTTTGTCATTCATATATTGTATTAATTTTCATCTACAAGAATATTAATCTTTAATTTCTCATAGAAAATCAACATTTAACTTACATTTCGTTTAACTAATATATGGCCTTTCTAGTACGGTCTTTTGGAAATTGGCCTTTCTGATATTGACCTTTTTAGATTTTGCTCTCTTAGGACCCCATTCATGGCTAAAACCAAATCAGTGTTTACAGAACCAGACACAAACTCTTCACCCACTGAGTGATCAAGGTACTTTCTAAAACCTATCACACCTGAATTACTGTTATAGACAGTACATTAATTGTTTTCATATTTTAGTCATGTTGGGCAAAAACTACGAGACCAGGTCGGATCTTAAAAAAACACTAGAGGTCGCATTTCCATTCAAACGTCATGAATTTTTCTCGAAATGTTGGCTTGATAACTTTTAGACTCTTTTCGTATATAAGTCATTTTGGGACAAAAACTAAGTGACCAGGTCAAATCCTACACAAACCTTGTGAACACTCTTGAGGCCACGTTTTTCATTCGATCGTCTTGAAACTTTGTCGGAATGTTTGTCTTGGTGGTATGTAAAATCTTTTTGTATATGGGCCATGTTGGGTCAAACCTAGTTCACTTGGTCAAATTATAGAAAAAAAACCTTTTTAACAATCTGGAGGCCACATTTTCTACCCAATTATCATGTAACTTTGTTAGAATGTTTCACTTGAATATCAGGTGAGCGATATATGCCCATTTTGGCACTCTTTTATATACTTTTGAGATCTACCTATAGGTTCATATTACCTATTATATATATATATATATATATATATATATATATATATATATATATATATATATATATATATATATATATATATATATATATATAAATTTTATTGGATCAAGTTTATTTCTGTTAAAGTGGTTCAGAGTTTTAACATTTCCTTAATGGTATATATAGGTCACTGAGATTGATTAAAGAAAAAAAAACAAATGAAAAAAATACTGTAGAACAGCTAATAACTGTCCTTATCAAGCAGTACTTGAAGTTACCACTAAATAAAAATGTGATCAGAAATTAGTGAGATTTAGAAGTGCTGTACGTTTCTTTTTAAATTTGAACTATGAACACGCCCCTCGTTTTACCTTCTCCTGTCAAGGATGGCTTAATTGCCGAGGTAGAAGGTAGGATAAATATCTGACTGTAAATATACGTAAAACAATTCATTCCAGAAGTGCATAAATGAACTGGGCAGAATTTTGATCATGTTTAAAATGGATGTATTTTATGCTGTAACATTTTAAAAAGTGCTCTGTAAACATTCCCAAAGTCAGTTTTTTAAACAAGATCCTTCCAAGTTTGTTTACTAAATATAAAAAAAAAACGATATTCTTTTTAATATGCTGCTGTCTCTATGGCCTAGTGGTTAAGGCATCTGCTAACAGAAGCCCAAAGGTTCGAGACCTGTTGGTGGCTTGTTGATAAGGCAGCAGCTAACTGATTGTCTGTCTGCCTGGTGCCTGATATACAGGATAAGGAATCATAGAGTAATAGTGTAAAATAATAGAGGTGTCTCATTAGACTGTGAGTCTGGCTCTTTTAAATAAACAAACACACTATTTTAACTGTGGTGTTTAGAAAACTATCTGTCTGACATGCAGAAAATGTTTGAGAGTGTTTAGCACAAATATGTCTTTTTTCAGCTCAATTAAGTGTTTTGTTATGTTGTGACATTAACTTTATTAAAAATCTCATGCATTTCTTTGTTTAGTTGAAAACCAAAGAAATGTACCAGTGCCACAGTTAGAACTGCCTTTGCATACTTCTTATTGGTGTCATGAAGATTGAGTTCTCTGAATGCTAATTTGAACGATTCAATATAAATAAGACAGCAGACAATGACTTGTTATGCAAGTGGAAATGAATGAAATGTTTAGATAATTCGTTTACCGTAATTAAACTGTGTGATGAAATAAAAAAATATCTTCCCAGAAAAATGTCTGCTAATAATTTGCCCGTTTTATAATTCTTTATGTCTTCCATAAAGAAATAGACAGAAGATGATGGATCACAAAAGCTGTTGATGTCATAGTTAAATGTAAAATTTTGACATTTATTTGTTAATTATCCAAAGTTGTAACCATAAAAAAGTGCACTTGTATCTTTTATTCTTATAATTACTTTTATGATTTTTTTTATCTTGTGTATTTCATTATATAGACATAGTGTGAGATTTAACCAGTCTTAAATCTTTAACAAGTAATTAAAATGTAAATGTCACTAAAATATAGACAAGAAGTGTCCTCTTTGCACCATGTTAAAGAATAAATCTCATGTTTGGACATAGAGATAAAAGGACTGATTTTTGCATAGAAAGAATTTTTTATCTGAATTGATTTATCGTAATTGTTATAAAGATCTTTTATATGTTAATTAGTAATCATTAACCATGAATTATCGCCAGATTCCTACTTTAGATAAATCATTAATTTTATGTATGTCGATGGACAAGTGCAGAAAGATTGTAAATTTATTACTTTACAGAAGAACTTACAGCCCTTTTGTACTGGGGTATTGCTTTGTACTGTAGGAGTTTTTTATGTCTACTTTAATATGATTTGTCTTCATTAATAGCAAATGCTATTAAGAAGTAAAAGAACTTAATGTTGTGAAACAAGAGTAAGCAAAAGGCGTATTTTGCCCAACTTGAATCTTTTTACTTGTACTATTTCTGATAGTGTGGTAGCAGTTTTATTCTCAAATACATTCAGAATAGGAAGTTCCTTCAAACACCCCAATCTGAAAATTGGCCAAGATTTTTTCTCAATTTCATGTGTAAGTTTAGAACAGAAATATATTTCTTGTTTTAATCGTGACCCCCACCTTTCTTATAATTTTTCAAGAGACAGTTCAAGCCAGTTAAGATTGGTCTTCTATATTTTTACAGATCTGTGAATTTTATAAATTTTAGGCTATAAAGAATAAGGAAGGAAAGTCTTTGGTGGTTTCATACTTTCAACACATCCCGCAGCTATCTTTTGCGCCCTAGATTACGACACTCCTGATTGTATAACAATTTGTGTTAAGTGTTTGTTGAAAGTTTAGAAATAACATTCTTGCAAAACTATTAAACCTGTTTGAAATTTAAGAGTTTTACCATTTTTTTATGAATATGGGGGCTTTAGATTTGAATTTAGATATTTGAATTTGCAGCGTTAATCCAACAGTTTTTAATTGAGTTTTGACAAGAAATATTATTGGATGGAGAAACTACTCATAATAGTTTCAATTATAATCAGTTCTTTCTTCAAAACACATGCAGACATACAAACATTACCACAGCGAAAAGTACTCATTTATCTGGAAATTGTTCTTTAAGCAAATGGTTTATTTTTTTATCAACACTAGAAAACGAAAAGAGATAAATGTCTGGGGTTGATAGATTCAGTGTAATAAAATAAGTAAAAACGTAAGTTTTTTTAACATTAATCTGTTATTTTATGCAGTACCATAGGAAGTTTTCAAGATATGTTAGACGTTTTCTAAGTTGAGATGGCCACAAGCAAGATAGATATTCATTATTAAGGACAACCCGCAATTGAGACCACTTTTTGAAAGAACCGTGACTGTCCTTAATTGAGGAGTTTAACTGTATTGATTTTCTATGAGTATGAAAGATTATTATTTTTGTAGATGAAATACAATATATGAATGACAAAGAAGCACAGCAGAAAAATATATATTTATTTCTATTTTTATTTTCTTCTTTTCCTTTCTTCTTTTCTTTTCTTATTAATTTTTATTTGTTTTGTTCGTTGGCTTGTTTATTTATTATTTTTGGTGGGGGAGGTGGGGAGGGGTAGGTCTTAATATTTGAAGAAAAAAATCGCCATCTTAAACAATGATACAGTTTTTAGACTGTTAAATGCTGATTATTAACGGATCAGCAAATAGCTCTGTCAAATATAATCAAAATTTCACAAGTTAATATTTTTGACTAATTCTCAGAAGAAAAAAAAAACATTTAAAATAAAGGTAATAATTATGTGTCATAACTGGTCCATATTCATCAGACAGAAAACAAAAATTGTCAATTTCTTTTTTTAACCTGGAATTAACCAAGTTCTTACTTATGGCGTAAGACTGCAAGTAATAGCTTTTATATTATGAATAACATACTTTCTTTGATGCCAGTTCTTGGTCTAACCTTTTTTTCTTTTGGTCTGGCCTTTTTTGAGATTTCGCCTTTCTTGGACATAGCTGTTTGAGATTGACAGAACAGTGCAAGATACAGAAATGATTCCATCTAAAGTCATCCGTTCATTTCCGTATTTAATGTATAGCACTGACAAACGTCATTGGTGCTTTTCTCAAGAGATTTCTGGTGTCTGGAAATAGATTTAAATACAATATGGGATAACTTGCATGACAACAGAGCTCAGTAAGTTCACACTCGACTTTTTTGTTACTTTGATATGTCATGAAACATCTATTTTTAAACAGTAGTCTCGTCGTTTCAGGTGCTTTGTGGGCTCGGGCTCGCAACTATGGAACGCCGAGTCTTAAACGCGGAGCAGGGTTGCTATCTGCTGGAGAGACGTTTTCAGGAAAAGAGACCCGGCTCTCTTCCCAGTGGTAAGTGAATAAGGTCCTAAACAAGCGGCACCCGCTAGGCAGACATGCAAGCTACACGTAGGAGTATCAAACTCGCCTTAGATGGGTCGCATCGCTGAGCTAAGCGTGCACACGTACGTCGGTATATGCCTTCTGTGCGTATAAGTAGAGCGGGTACGGGTTTTTAGGCACTATGAAGCCCTTGAGGACCCCGGAGCGTGCCTCGGTTTCAAACCGATCTCCTCGTCTTCTGAGGCATGGTGCCCGAGTCAGAGGTGCATTTTTTCTCAAGGTATGAGGGGCTCGGGCTCGGCACTGGAACACTGGCAGGGACCAAGATGAGAATCGTTCTCTAACCAGGGGAACGTGCTTTGCGGCGGTGTATAGCACAGGGCTGTCACTGTTCAAACGGCTGCTGCAGAGCGTGCCAAATTGTGCGCAAAACGCCCATTTTCTTCTATTTCACACTGTATTACTATGCAGAGTATAAACACTATACAGAGTATAAAGCAGGGGCTACGGGTTCGAGTCCTGGCAGAGGTGTAAGTTTTAATCTTTTTTTCCCATGTTTCATTTTCCTAAACTATAGTCTCGTCGTTTCAGGTGTTTTGAGGGGCTCGGGCTCGCAGAAGAGCGGTTTTCTGGAGAAGGGACGCGGCTCGCTTTCAAGTGGTAAGTGAATAAGGTCCCGAAGAGCAGCATTCGCTAGGCAGACATGCCAGCTACACAAAGGAGTATCAAACTCGCTTTAGTTGGGTCGCATCGCTGAGCTACAGCTTGCACAGCTACTTCGGTATATGCCTTCTGTGCTTATAAGGAAGTAGATCGGGCACGGGTATGTAGGCACTGTCAAGCCCTAGAGGACCCGGGCCAGTGTGATTGGGCCGTTGCTCGGTTTCAAACAGATCGCCTCGTGTTTTGAGGCGTTGTGCCCGAGTCAGGGGGTGTCTGTTTGACGGACCAGCGTAAATACGTATGAAAAAAGTATATGCGTGGTATTTTTATACCCCCACCACAAAATGTGGGGGGCTATAATGGATTCGCTTTGTCGCGTCCGTCCGTCGGTCGGTCGGTCCGTCCGTCCGTCTCCATTATCGTGTCCGCTCTATAAATCCTATACCAACTGAAGGATTTTCTTCAAACTTGACTGAAATGTTCATCTCAACAAGGGGATGTGCAGAACCCATGTTGCCCATGTGTCAGCTCAAGGTCAAGGTCACAATTGAAGGTCAAATATCAAACAATCAAATATTAGACATTATGTCGAGTCCGCTCTGTAAGTCCTACACTTATTGAAAGATTTTCTTTAATCTTAGCTCAAATGTTCACCCCATCAAGGGGATGTGCAGAACCCATGTTACTCTTTTGCCGGCTCAAGGTCAAGGTCACACTTGAAGGTCAAAAATTGACTTAGAAAATATTCTTAAATTTTAACATGTATTTGAATATTTCTGAAACTAGAAAACGCATTTGCTTGAAACTTAAAATATATATGAAGTGTTACAATTAGGATAGGCAGGTCAAGTTTCATAACTCTGTATTGCATTTTGACAAAGTTATGCCCCTTTTTAAGTCTTCAAATTTACATACAATCAAATATTAGACAATATGTCGTGTCCGCTCTATAAATCCTATACGAATGGAAGAATTTTCTTCAAACTTTACTCAAATGTTCAACTCAACAAGGTTATGTGCAGAACCATGTTACCTTTGTGCCGGCTTAAGGTCAATGTCACACTTGAAGATCAAAATTGACTTAGAAAATGTTCTTAAATTTTAACATGTACTTGAATATTTCTGAAACTAGCACAGGTATTTGCTTGAAACTTAAAAGATATATGAGGTATCACAAGTAAAATATGCAGGTCAAGTTTCATAACTCTGTATTGCATTTTGACAAAGTTATGCCCCTTTTTAAGTCTTTAAATTACTTACAATCAATACTAGACAATATGTCATGTCCGCTCTATAAATTCTATACTAATGGAAGGATTTTCTTCAAACTTGACTCAAATGTTCAACCCAACTGGGCAATATGCAGAACCCATCTTACAATTGTGCCAGCTTAAGGTCAAGGCCATACTTGAAGGTCAAAAATTGACTTAGAAAATGTTCTGAAATTTTAACATGTACTTGAATATTTCTAAAACTAGAACAGATAATCATTTGAAACTTCAAATATATACGAAGTGTCGCAAGTAAGATATGCAGGTCAAGTTTCATAACTAAAAAAAGTTGGGGGGGATAACTTTGTATTGTATTTTGACAAAGTTAAGTCCATTTTTATGTCTTTAAATTTATTTACTATAATATTTCTTAAACCAGAACAGATATTTACTTGAAACTTAAAATTTATATGAATGGTTACAAGCAAGCTCAGATGACGAAAATTCTACAATTCCATTGAATTATGACACAAGTTATGCCCCTTTTAGGCTTAGAAAATGTTCTGATATAACCATTAATACTTAAATGTTTCTGAAACAAGAACACACGGTGCATAACCATATCGGCAGTCTCTGCAAAATCTGTCTTTTCGGCGGTCTCTCTGCATCATTACCGGTTATTCTCTGCTGAAAACACAGTTTGTGATGGAAGACAGTCAGAAAAATCGGACAGACATCAGTTCAAAAAGCTGAGTTGCTTAAAATTAATAAGAATACGGAACATTAGAATATCTTTGCTATGTAAATGCGTGTATACTTTTCAGTTATCAGTCACTGCGCTCCTAAACTCGGACAAATTGTTCAATGGTGTACTGACATGAACAGAACTTCGGCACTTTCAGTTTTGATGGTGCACAGGAAGTCTCTCTGCACAGCAGCTTTTAAAGCACAGGTAGGCTCTCTGCATACAGCACAGGAAGGCTCTCTGCATACAGCACAGGTAGGCTCTCTGCATACAGCACAGGTAGGCTCTCTGCATACAGCACAGGAAGGCTCTCTGCATACAGCACGGGTAGGCTCTCTGCATACAGCACAGGTAGGCTCTCTGCATACAGCACGGGTAGGCACTCTGCATACAGCACAGGAAGGATCTCTGCATACAGCACAGGCAGGCTCTCTGCATACAGCACAGGCAGGCTCTCTGCATACAGCACAGGAAGGCTCTCTGCATACAGCACAGGCAGGTTCTCTGCATACAGCACAGGAAGGCTCTCTGCATACAGCACAGGAAGGCTCTCTGCATACAGCACAGGCAGGCTCTCTGCATACAGCACAGGAAGGCTCTCTGCATACAGCACAGGAAGGCTCTCTGCATACAGCACAGGAAGGCTCTCTGCATACAGCACAGGCAGGCTCTCTGCATACAGCACAGGCAGGCTCTCTGCATACAGCACAGGCAGGCTCTCTGCATACAGCACAGGCAGGCTCTCTGCATACAGCACAGGCAGGCTCTCTGCATACAGCACAGGCAGGCTCTCTGCATACAGCACAGGCAGGCTCTCTGCATACAGCACAGGAAGGCTCTCTGCATACAGCAGAGGCAGGCTCTCTGCATACAGCACAGGCAGGCTCTCTGCATACAGCACAGAAAGGCTCTCTGCATACAGCACAGAAAGGCTCTCTGCATACAGCACAGGCAGGCTCTCTGCCTGCGACAGATATAAGCAGGAAGGGAGTCTCCTATCGATCGCTGTGTTAATTATAAAAAGTGCGACCTTATATCACTATGCCCCTCACGCTACATCGTGTTTCTAAAATAAACTTTTTCATTCTCTATAATGCTAGAAGCACAACGTAATGTAGTTTGTATGAACTTGTTTTCGGTGTACAGATCTACCAAATATTCTTATGGTAACTTTGTAAATTTTAGCCCTGATATTTATCAATAACAAGTTTTAAGATGAATACTGTCCGTGTTACATTAACAATTATATACTGATCTAAATGACTAGGGCTCGAATTACAGTTTTTCCATTCAGAAAAATGCAAGTTTGTAAAAATTCTTTTGTAAATTTTCAATCATACCAGCATTTTTTAATAAAATGCCGAAGTATTAAACATAACACTGAAAAATAAGTTATTCCCAGTTTTTAACTATATCTTATTCAAATGAAAAGAGAAAATATACTACCGTTGAAAAAAAAACATGTACGTCAGATAAATTGGCAATATATGATTTAATGAAAAAATGTTTGCGTTGATGGATAGACTGATGAAAAAAGAAGAAATGAATGCTTCTCTCTCTATAACAATGCCTCTGTCTACTCATATATTTACTATACGATATATATATGGTAGAAATCTTATACGTCATATTTTTGAGAGCTCTCCTGCACCATCCAGCAAACGTATAGACGTCGGAGAGATCTCAGACGTTTGCCCGTAGCGTGAATTTAAATTTGATACTAACTGCAAGACAATCGGCCCATGCGTTATGGCTCTGAAGTAGTTCAAATTGAGTGCCCTAAACAGAGCAAATTCCCGCATTCGCGGTACTTTCTTCTGTTACAGTGCCTCTCTTTATGGCATGTAGGAAACAGTTAGCTCGTTCTTTCCTATGATTTCCAGCTGCATACTGAGTGCAGTTCTCTTCGGTTATTCCCAGATTTTAACTATATTTTCCTCAAAAGAAAAGAGAAATTATACTATCGTTGAAAAACATGTGTACGTCAGATAAACTGGCGATATATATGATTTAATGAATAAATGCTTGCGTTGATGAATAGACTGATGAAAAAAGAATCTTTCTAACTTAAGAAAAAAATAATTAATAGAAGTGGTAATTTTACAGAATTCTTTCATTAGTTTGATACTTTCTCTGTAAAGACATCTCATACTCGACCAGAAGTACTTTAAAACTGAGACAACGAGATTCCTTGTATAGTCATTGATAATTACAGGGACATCATTTACCCTCAGTGTAGTCAATTCCAGCCATGTAGGCCTAAGGCATGAACTTTTAAGTTTGTGCATTTAAACAATTAACAAAAATTAAGAGTTCCATCTCAAAAATGCTTAAATCTATCGCTGACAGAGAGCCTGCCTATGCTGTATGCAGAGAGCCTACCTGTGCTTTAAAAGCTGCTGTGCAGAGAGACCTCCTGTACACCATCAAAACCGAAAGTAGAGGGTGTACAAGATTTCTAAATAAATAGCGACCAGTTTATTAGTATTTTCCTGAAGAATATTGAACAGTGAATATGTTTGATAGAATTGCTATGTACGTTATCAAAGTATTAACTCGTTTCAGCTGGTAGAAATTGCCGAAGTTCTGTTCATGTCAGTACACCATTGAACAATTTGTCCGAGTTTCGGAGCGCCGTTTTCTCAAAAGTCTGTTTTGAATCTGTGTATTTTATGAAAAGATTAAGTGATAAAATAATTATAGAGATTTGTTTATAAACGAAATATTTGCATACGTGTAGGAATTTCCCTTTGTTTTAAATCTGCTTATTGTCCCTTAACACAAATAATGGAAACATGGTACAAATTAAATGTATTCCAAAATTGTGTTGATAGAATTGCTATGTACGTTATCAAAGTATTAACTCGTTTCAGCTGGTAGAAATTGCCGAAGTTCTGTTCATGTCAGTACACCATTGAACAATTTGTCCGAGTTTCGGAGCGCAGTGACTGATAATTGAAAAGTAGACACGCGTATACATAGCAAAGATATTCTAATGTTCCGTGGACTTATTAATTTTAAGCAACTCAGCTGTTTAAACTGATATCTGTCCGATTTTTCTGACTGTCTTCCATCACAAACTGTGTTTACAGCAGAGAATAACCGGTACTGACGCAGAGAGACCGCCGAAAAGACAGATTTCGCAGAGAGACTGCCGATATGGATATGCACCGTGGAACAGATATTCACGAAAATGAAAGGTTATTTGTGTAACTGTTTCGAACATTATTTGACAATATATATTTATACTATTACCTGTACAATTTGTTTGTTTTTTTTCACCAGAGATAATTTCTTTTTATGTATATGTATTTGTGCCACTAAAGTTATTCCCTTAACCACCTTTCCATGTCGTCTTCTGTCAAGGACATTGGTGGGGGTATGAATCGCATTCAGCGATAGTTCTAGTTTCTCAAGGTTTGAGGGGTGCGGGCTCGGCACAGTTACACCGGCGGGGGCCGAAACAAGTAAAGTTTGATAGCCAGGCGAATATGCTTTGCAACGGTTTATGACACAGGCTTTTCGCTGTTCAAATGACTGCGGCAGAGGGCGCCAAATTGTGCAAAACACACAAATTTTCTTCTATTTTAAACTGTATTACTATGAACAGTATATATACTATACAGAGTACATAGCAGGAGCCCCGGTAGAGGTGTGATTTTTTTTCCTTTTACTCCTTTTTCCATGTTCCTAAACAGCAGTCTCGTCGTTTCAGGTTATTTTTAGGGATGTCAACGAGTATCCGAGTACTCGGATATCCGGATACTATGTTGGTATTCGGATACTAATTTTCTATACGAATATTCGTAAACAAAATAAAAAATAACAGTGAAATTTAACTTTGATAGAAAAAATCAAACACTGGGAAAATTAATTGGACAATTTCATGACGCTAAGCAAAATCGTGTCTATTGACTGCCCGCGGCATATCACTTAATTGGTTGATAAAGAGTTTGTCTGTCGCACGCTGTGTATTCGTCTTGCAAACTGCTGGGATACAACGCGACACCCCATTGTGTTTCAATTACATTGTGTTTATAGAGTCTATATTAGAATATCTTGCCGCATTGTTAATCAATTAGCAGTGTCAAACATGGTAATTATGTAAATACTATTTACACTAGTTCGTCATACAGACACCCCCTGCCTCGGACACCACGCCTTAAAACACGAGGCAATCGGTTCAAAACCGAGCCATGGTCCAAACACACAGCACCGCTCTCCTCTACTTCTACTTCTGTATACGCACAAAATGCATACTGACATACGTGCGCATGCTGTTGCTCATCGATACGACACCGCTTAGGCAAGTATGATACACCGTTGTGTAGTTTGGACGACTGGCTAGTGAATGCTGCTCTTCTGGGACCTTACCAACTTACCACTGGGAAGCTAACCGCGTCCATTCTCCTAAACACCGCCATCCCAAAGCCAGCGACGCTTGTCCGTGTTCTCGTATCGACGCTCCATAGTTGCGAGCCCGAGCCCCTTAAAGCACCTGAGACGATTAGACTAATGTTTAGCAACATGAAAACAAGAAGAAAAAAATCACACCTTACCAGGACTAGAACCTGTGGCCATTGCTAAATGCTCTATATAGTAATACAGCGTAAGATAGAAGAAAATGCGCATTTTACCATCGTTTTGGCACGATATGTCCTAGCCGTTTGAACAGCGAGTCACCACTGCGATACAGCGCTGAATAACCCATTTGCTTGGCTAGCGAACGAGACTAGACCAGGCCCTGGTACAGCGTAAGATAGAAGAAAATGCGCATTTGGCCTTCACTTTGGCACGCTCGATATGTTATTCAAGGAGTTAATTAAAGCATGTTGATTAGAAAAAATGTATCTTTGACAGTTTTTGAAGGTTTGATTATGCCAAGATTAATAGTTTTATCCCCCAAAAAGACATTACACATTGAAATTCAGTGGTTGTTGAACACATTGCCAATTTCACAATTCATAGTAATTAAAGATTGTCTGAATATTACTGGTCACGTGAGTTTTAAATAATACCCGAGCTAAAGAACTCATTAAACATGATTAAACTGAAAGAACATTAAAAAGAACTGCCATTCTGACGAAAAATTATATAGAACAGGAAATAATTAAGCTCGGAGAAAAATGGCTGCCGTTTTCTCAAAAGTCTGTTTTGAAACTGTGTATTTTATGAAAGGATTAAGTGATAAATAATTATAGAGATTTGTTTATAAACGAAACATTTGCATACGTGTAGGAATTTCCCTTTGTTTTAAATCTGCTTACTGTCCCTTAACACAAATTATGACTCATTTAGACATGAAATGGAAACATGGTACAAATTAAATGTATTCCAAAATTATTCTTATTACATAACAACAAAAACAACAACAACAAAATATCATCAGTAAAGATGCGAAGCAGGAAATAAAACCAGAGAATGAAATACAGTCAAAACCTGTGTTAGCGGCCACCTCCGAATAAAAGCCACCCTGTGAATAAAGGCCAGACTTTGAGAAACCAGTATTGATTTATTAGTGCATATGTACCTCTGAACAAAGATCACTGCGGACAAAGGCCAGTTTTTGTCTCTCCCTTGCGTGGCCTTTGTTCACAGGTTTGACTGTAACTCACTGTTGTAATATATTGAAATTATTCTCACTTTTTTTAGTAGTAGTGGTAGTGAAACAATCACTCAAGTCATACAACAATCAGAAACAGCTCGGTTTCAGTATATTAATGTTTAATTCCACATTGCTGTATTTCTTATGTATTTTGAATGCCAATCATTTTATAGTTATCAGTTCGTACTCAAAAGTTCTCATTTTAGCTACCCTAATGCAAAGCTTTTCTGCCAAATAAGCCTTGCTTTCGGCCTCTCCCCCCTAAAGCTTCTGCAGTTCTCTTTTTATGCAGAATGACCAGACGGGATATTAATTATACATACATATAATCTGATATATAGACTAGTTAACAGCGACATTTACATTTCATGTACTAAAATGACAACTTTATATAATGTAACATATTTTTGTAACTTGAACATGACAGCGTGTACAAAGAAGAGTCCATGTGTTCTTATTCAAAAGTACAATATTATTACTAGAGAGTTCACATACTGTATGTTGACTGAAAATGGCCTTTGCCTAGTAAATTTTTGACAACTACATGACACATACTTAACTCTAACTTGATCACCTCGGTTTTTGTGCTGAAGATATAAAATTTGATTATTAAACATAATTCTAACAGTCCAAATAATTGGGAAAGTATCAACACTACACTACAGGATAAATTAACTAGGATAAATTGTGAGAATCAAGGGAGACTAAAAGTGCAAGTTTTAAATAATCCATTTTAAATTGTCTCCCCTTATCTTTAAATATGCTACTGAACGCACTGATATAAAATGTGAAACCTTTCATGTCGAAAAATGTAAACATATATGAGATACTTCTACCATTCAGCGTAAAATCTTAGCAAACACGTGCACGTGTTATTTGTCTTTGAGTGAGAAATATCAGAACTACTATATCAGAATAAAACAGAACAGAACATACATTTTCGTAAATTATGCATGTACAGCTTAATCTTATTGGCAATATAATTGTAAAACATGCAAACTTTCTGATGAGACATTAAACTGAGGTCCTATGTGTCAGTGCTATACATAGAGCATGGAAAAGTACCAGGGTGTCTCTGGGATATCTTGCACATACATCATACAACCTAAAATAACTATACTCTATAGGGGGACGTCGGTCAAACATGAAACCGGTACCGACAATAGATTAACTAGAAAAGAGTGATGGAGAGAATGCCTTACAAACATGTTCTACCATTATCATAAATAATTTCAATCATATATATAAAAAATATAATTGTTCTGCTCATCGCTGATACGATTTAAGTTAAGAACATTATGACCAAAGCAGTATTGCAGCGAATATGTTTTCTTAATTATTTCTAAATCCAAATCAATCTTTTGTATGCATTGAGTCACGTGTTAATATTTGATGAAATATTGCCCACGGCGAAAATACAAATATGTGAAAGGTTTTAACATTTTTCTAATTCGACCGGATAGTTCCCTTTTTTATAATTTTCGAGGAAATCATGATTAGTTAACTAGTGGGCGGGACTCAAGTTTTCTATCAAAAACGACCCAATCGACAATCAGTCCGCGCCACACCCGAGTGAATTCCCGCCAAACATTTTCGCTTAGGATTTATTAAGGCCACGCCAAACAAAAATGACTGGTTTAAATCACAGCGTCCGTAAATTCGAGTCAATGCACTAAACTGGGACTTGAAAGTTTGAGTCCCTGCTCCACTAATACAGTCATAGATCAGGGCGAGATCTGTGCACATATACTGGTGATGTAGAGAAGTGGTAGCGCAAATGCTTGTAAAAGGCTGAGGTAATACATACTAGAATATATATTCCAATATTATTTTCTCACCATTGCAACAAATGACGTAGCATAATGTCTTTCTGCGTTTGAAAGATTTAACACACACAGGTGCAGTTCTGTGACCTTTTTCCTCACACACAGCAAAAAAAAAAAATAAATAAATAAATGGATAAGAATTGTCCACTACGACATGCCTATCAGAATCAGAACTTGATATTTTACTAATACCACTTTCATCTTTATTCATAGCAGACGACACAGAAACGGCCCCTGAAACAACAAATTATTTGTTCGCCGTTATATTTTAGTCTAAGATAAAATGCACGTGAAACACGATTTTATCGAAATAAGAACGACAACGCCGCTTTTTTATCAAGTTTGTCCACAGTTCAGTTTTAAGAAATATTCAGTGTGCAGTATTATAAAAAATAGTGCTTTCTATGGATTTAATTAACTTCTTTTTGCATTTTGCATTTTACACAACTGATTAAATGTGCACGTGCTTATTAACATTGACATTTCTAGCGTAAGCTGGATATGCACGTTGCAAGTTTTGTGCATTCAACCCCAGAGTGTTTTTCGGAATGGATGAACGACAGGAAAAGAAGAAGAGAAGAAAATGAAGACAACTGACAAGGTAGGGCTGTTAAAATAAGTTAAGATATACTGTAAATTTGAGACAATACGACAGTGACGTTGAAATAGTGTTTTGTTTTTAATTGTACGTATTCATTTAGCAGTTTTAACTTTACCAACAATAAATGGTCAGTTAATAGCACGTGTGTCTGTGTCGTCACTACCATGTTGTCTTAAATTCACGGTAATTTTAATTTTTTAACGGTTAACTTGTCATGTAGGGGAAATCTGCTCACCGCCTAAATCTGCGAATTGTATTTTATTATAATGATATGTTTAATCATTAGCTTTTGCTGTTGGAATTGCCAGCACTTGGGCTCGTGTCTCGCTTGAGTTAATGCTGGCATTTTCACATAAAGCGATTGACTCACAGAATTTAGCAGGTTTTTTTTCTTTAAAATTTAAGAAGTTAATATGCTGTGCAAAAAAAAAATATACACCTCGAAAACTGAAAAAAAGTTTTGATCCAGGATTCGAACCAATTCTCTTTCGGTCAGTGGAATATATTGTGACGATCTACACCACTGAGCCACGGAGACTTGTCAAAATTAATGATATAACTAAAGTATCTAACCTGTGACTAACGGGGTAAATTTTTTACCGATAAAAGAGTGTAAAACTTTGTGATGTTTTTCTGTAACAAACATGAGTCAGTAACTTAGTTTTGTTTTGTTCTTCACAATTACAGCTAGAATTTCTAGATGTGTAAAAATTTTTGTTTTCATCGTCAGCCCTTCTGTGAGTCGGTCGCTTGAAGTCAGACTAGTAATTAGACTAAAACACCTGATAAACAAAAGAAAGAAAAAGAAAAATGCCACTGGCCCAAACAGAGTGCTGTAGTATTTGTGAATCTGTAAGATTCTATTAGATAAGTGCCAGTTTTCAGTGAAGCATAAGGGCCATCCGATGTCGTAGGGCTGATCAGTTTAAACTTCATGCTTTTAAGAGAATTAGTTCATAGCATTCTAAAATTAACTTAGTTTAACCTTATGTATGTTACATCGATTGGGAAGCAAGTTCTTGCAACATAATAATCCCTCTCGATGGCTGCTTTCCTGGTTCAAACCAGTACTCGCACCGAAAGTGGGGAATGTGGAAAGTCGCTGTAGTTCATCACTCTGTTGGGATTCGAACGAGCGACCTCCGGATCGAGAGTAAGGTGCTCTAACCCCTTGACCACTGCTGCTCCTCTCGACCACTGCTACTTTAAATTAACTGAGGTCAAGGATAACAGAAAGGCAGTTTCGGTCACTACTTGAATTTGGTGGCGATTTTGACCTAGCTTTGTATAGCATGTGCTTCAGACTCAGTTATAGCAGTGCAGTGTCAAAGTTTCTTAATATATCAAATACGCTTACATCAAGAATTGTAATACAATAAAATATAGCAGTTGATTCGAACTTAATAGATCTACACACGACCTTCACATTGAAGTCATTAACCATCTAGCCACGGTTTATATTATTTTGGCTACATCTAGGATGAAACAGATGGAAAATGCAACGCAGCAGATTCGCTACAGAACGAGTAGACAAACAGTAAGTTGAAAAATGTTTCAGCATTTCACCATGTTTTTTTTATTATGTGTAATTTAACATGTTGGCATGTTAATCTTAAAAGGAACGGTATTCTCGCAATTTATCGCAATGTGACAAGTTTTCTTGCCAGAATGAGAGATTGTAGGAATAAGACTTAGATTAAAATGCCAAAAAGTACTTTATTTTCACTGTGATGAAGTGTGTACCACTCTCTAATGATTGGCGGTCTTCCGACAAAAGATTATGAAGAAAAAGTGTTGACTCGTAAATAGATTTTTTATAAAGAAAATAAACATCATTTGGCTTATTTGGTTTAAGCTTTTTTATTATTTTATTTTATTTTGGATAAAACTAACTTTCATCAGAGGGTGGTAAACTTAAATTGATACATACGCAGTTTTGGGCAACTTTTACAGCGCATTGAATTTCATTTGGACTCGAAATGTAATGGGTTAAGGGTTCTGCAAATGTAACAAATCCAAAAAAAGACAATTTTTATGTAGATGAATGTACATTGATCTTGCCTGCAATTCTATTTGATCTGTACCAAATAAAAGGTGCGCAGATTTGACCTACCTTAAAGCGACTGCCTCACCTAACTTAGCATTTTTGTCCTTCTTTAAATTAAAAGAGAAGGTTATAAACTATGGAAAAATAATATGATTCTTTACACCATGAAAATGAAGAAAAAAATGAATTTACCAGGATTCGAACCCATGTCCTTACGGTCAGTAAAATTTGGAGCGGCGGAAGTTTTACTGATACAAGTTTGTTAAACTTTACACAAGATAAGTTTCTTTAACAAAAAAGAGATACAATTACTAAGTATATATATTTTTCACAACTTCAACTAGAATTTCTATATGTATAATCATTTGCTTTGCTATGCATCGTCGACCAATCTGTGAGTCAGTCGCTTTAATATAAATAGTACAATTTGTACATTGCCTAGCATGAAAGGTGCTTACTCAATATTTTGACTTACTTCAAGTGCTTCTAAAATAAACATTGATTAGTTTAAGCAAATATAGAATATATCTAAAAATGTATGATAATCTTTATTCATCCATGTATTTAAATAAAATGACAGTTTATTAAGATTTTAAATTCTAATAACCTGAATAATATTTTTTTGGAGAATTCATAAAGTGCAGAAAAAAACAACTGCAGCAAAGTTTGAGAGAGCACCTTTAAACTTGTTAACAACTTGTATTCTCTACGCGACATTTTATTACTGAGGTGACACAACAAAAGGGACAATGCAGGTTTGTTGGGAAAAAAGTTAAAAAAATATGACGAAAAAATATCAAAAGAATTTTGAATTCTCTTGATGTTTTTTTTTATTTTGCCAGTAAAAAAGATGCAATATGCGACAACATGAATAAGACTTTCTCTTTCTTTACACACTAGTAATAAAAAACACTTAAAAGATAAATTAAAAACCTGACATACGATATTAATAGGACTGTATGGTAAATTCACTTTAGAAACATTTCGAACCAGACAAGTAATACTGATCAGCTTAAGAGCTTAATATCAAACTCATTCAAAAATATATTCAAACGAAACATAATGATACTGATAAGCTTGAAGTATCTATGGCAAACCCTCTTAAGAAACTATTCGAACCAAACATATGAAACTAATAAGCTTGAAGTCTGTATGGCAAACTCGCCTAAGAAACTATTCGAACCGAGAATATAATACTGATAAGCTTGAAGTCTGTATGGCAAACCCTGTTAAAAAACAATTCGAACCAAACATATGATACTGATAAGCGTGAAGTCTGTATGGTTAACCCGCCTAAGAAACAACTCAAACCAAAGATATGATACTGATAAGCTCGAAGTCTGAATGGTTAACCTGCCTTAGAAACTATTCGAACCAAACATATGATACTGTTAAGCTTGAAGTCTGTAGGCAAACTATCCTTAGAAACTATTCGAACCAATCATATGATACTGATAAGCTTGAAGTCTGTAGGCAAACCATCCTTAGAAACGACTCAAACCAATCATATGATACTGATAAGCATGAAGTCTGTATGGTTAACTCGCCTTAGAAACAATTTGAACCAAAGATATGATACTGATAAGCTCGAAGTCTGTATGGTTAACCCGCCTTAGCAACTATTCGAACCAAACATAGGATACCGATAAGCTTGAAGTCTGTAGGCAAACCATCCTTAGAAACGACTCAAACCAATCATATGATACTGATAAGCATGAAGTCTGTATGGTTAACTCGCCTTAAAAACAATTCGAACCAAAGATATGATACTGATAAGCTCGAAGTCTGTATGGTTAACTCGCCTAAGAAACTATTCGAACCAAGCATATGATACTGATAAGCTCGAAGTATGTATGGCAAACCCTCCTTAGAAACTATTCGAATCAAACATATGATACTGATAAGCTCGAAGTCTGTATGGCAAAACCTCCTTAGAAACTATTCGAACCAAACATATGATACTGATAAGCTTGAAGGCTGTATGGCAAAACCTCCTTATAAACTATTCGAACCAAACATATGAAACTGATAAGCTTGAAGTCTGTATGACAAAACTTCCTTAGAAACTATTTCAAGCAAACATATGATACTGATAAGCTTAAAGTCTGTATGACAAACCCTCCTTAGAAACTGTTCGAACCAAACAAATGAAACTGATAAGCTTGAAGTCTGTATGTCAAACCTTCCTTAGAAACTATCCGAACCAAACATATGATACTGATAAGCTTGAACTCTATATGGCAAACCCTCCTTACAAAATATTCGAACTACACATACGAAACTGATAAGCTTGAAGTGTGTATGACAAACCTTCATTAGAAACTATTCGAACCAAACATATGATACTGATAAGCTTGAAGTCTGTATGGAAAACCCTCCTTAGAAACTATTCGAACCAAACATATGATACTGATAAGCTTGAAGTCTGTATGGCAAACCCTCCCTAGCAACTATTCGAACCAAACATATGATACTGATGAGCTTGAAGTCTGTATGACAAACCTTCCTTAGAAACTATTCGAACCAAACATATGATACTGATAAGCATGAATTCTGTATGGTTAACTCGCCTTAGAAACTATTCGAACCAAAGGTATGATACTGATAAGCTCGAAGTCTGTATGGCAAACCCTCCTTAGAAACTGTTCGAACCAATCATATGATACTGATAAGCATGAAGTCTGTATGGCAAACCCTCCTTAGCAACTATTCGAACCAAAGGTATGATACTGATAAGCATGAAGTCTCCATGGCAAACCCTCCTTAGCAACTATTTGAACTACACATATGAAACTGATAAGCTTGAAGTCAGTATGACAAACCTTCCTTAGAAACTATTCGAACCAAACATATGATACTGATAAGCTTGAAGGCTGTATGGCAAAACCTCCTTAGAAACTATTCGAACCAAACATATGAAACTGATAAGCTTGAAATCTGTATGACAAAACCTCCTTAGAAACTATTCCAAGCAAACATATGATACTGATAAGCTTGAAGTCTGTATGACAAACCCTCCTTAGAAACTGTTCGAACCAAACAAATGAAACTGATAAGCTTGAAGTCTGTATGACAAACCTTCCTTAGAAACTATCCGAACCAAACATATGATACTGATAAGCTTGAAGTCTGTATGGCAAACCCTCCTTAGAAACAATTCGAACCACGCATATGAAACTGATAAGCTTGAAGTCTGTATGACAAACCCTCCTTAGAAACTATTCGAACCAAACGTATGAAACTGATAAGCTTGAAGTCTGTATGGCAAACCCTCCTAAAAAACTATTCGAACCAAACATATGATACTGATAAGCTTGAAGTCTGTATTACAAACCCTCCTTAGAAACTATTCGAACCAAACATATGATACTGAAAAGCTTGAAGTCTGTATGGTTAACTCGCTTAAGAAACTATTCGAACCAAAGGTATGATACTGATAAGCTCGAAGTCTGTATGGAAAACCCTCCTTAGAAACTATTCGAACCAAACATATGAAACTGATAAGCTTGAAATCTGTATGACAAAACTTCCTTAGAAACTATTCCAAGCAAACATATGATACTGATAAGCTTGAAGTCTGTATGACAAACCCTCCTTAGAAACTATTCGAACCAAACAAATGAAACTGATAAGCTTGAAGTCTGTATGACAAACCTTCCTTAGAAACTATCCGAACCAAACGTATGATACTGATAAGCTTGAAGTCTGTATGGCAAACCCTCTTTAGAAACTGTTCGAACCAAACAAATGAAACTGATAAGCTTGAAGTCTGTATGACAAACCTTCCTTAGAAACTATCCGAACCAAACATATGATACTGATAAGCTTGAACTCTGTATGGCAAACCCTCCTTACAAAATATTCGAACTACACATACGAAACTGAAAAGATTGAAGTGTGTATGACAAACCTTCCTTAGAAACTATTCGAACCAAACGTATGAAACTGATAAGCTTGAAGTCTGTATGGCAAACCCTCCTTAGAAACTATTCGAACCAAACATATGATACTGATAAGCTTGAAGTCTGTATGACAAACCCTCCTTAGAAACTATTCGAACCAAACATATGATACTGATAAGCTTGAAGTCTGTATGACAAACCCTCCTTAGAAACTATTCGAACCAAACATATGATACTGAAAAGCTTGAAGTCTGTATGGTTAACTCGCTTAAGAAACTATTCGAACCAAAGGTATGATACTGATAAGCTCGAAGTCTGTATGGAAAACCCTCCTTAGAAACTATTCGAACCAAACATATGAAACTGATAAGCTTGAAAATTGTATGACAAAACTTCCTTAGAAACTATTCCAAGCAAACATATGATACTGATAAGCTTGAAGTCTGTATGACAAACCCTCCTTAGAAACTATTCGAACCAAACAAATGAAACTGATAAGCTTGAAGTCTATATGACAAACCTTCCTTAGAAACTATCCGAACCAAACATATGATACTGATAAGCATGAAGTCTGTATGGCAAACCCTCCTTAGAAACAATTCGAACCACGCATATGAAACTGATAAGCTTGAAGTCTGTATGACAAACCTTCCTTAGAATCTATTCGAACCAAACATATGATACTGATAAGCTTGAAGTCTGTATGGCAAACCCTCCTTTGAAACTATTCGAACCAAACATATGATACTGATAAGCTTGAAGTCTGTATGACAAACCTTCCTTAGAAACTATTCGAACCAAACATATGATACTGATAAGCTTGAAGTCTGTATGGCAAACCCTCCATAAAAACTATTCGAACGAAACATATGATACTGATAAGCTTGAAGTCTGTATGACAAACCCTCCTTAGAAACTATTCGAACCAAACATATGATACTGATAAGCTTGAAGTCTGTATGACAAACCTTCCTTAGAAACTATTCGAACCAAACATATGATACTGAAAAGCTTGAAGTCTGTGTGGTAAACCCTCCTTAGAAACTATTCGAATTAAAGATATGATACTGATAAGCTCGAAGTCTGTATGGCAAACCCTCCTTAGAAACTATTAGAACCAAACGTTTGAAACTGATAAGCTTAAAGTCTGTATGGCAAACCCTTTTTAGAAATCATTCGAACCAAACATATGAAACTGAAAAGCTTCAAGTCTGTATGGCAAACCCTCCTTAGAAACTATTTGAACCAAACATATGAAACTGAAAAGCTTGAAGTCTGTATGACAAACTTTCCTTAGAAAATATTCGAACCAAAATATGATACTGATAAGCTTGAAGTCTGTATGGCAAACCGTCCTTAGAAACTATTCGAACCAAACGTACGAAACTTATAAGCTTGAAGTCTGTATGGCAAACCCTTTTTAGAAACTATTCGAACCAAACATATGATACTGATAAGCTTGAAGTCTGTATGACAAACCTTCCTTAGAAACTATTGGAACCAAACAAATGAAACTGATAAGCTTGAAGTCTGTATGACAAACTTTCCTTAGAATAATTCGAACCAAACATATGATACTGATAAGCTTGAAGTCTGTATGGCAAACCGTCCTTATAAAATATTCGAACGAAACATATGATACTGATAAGCTTGAAGTCTGTATGGAAAACCCTCCTTAGAAAGTATTCGAACCAATCATATGATACTGATAAGCTTAAAGTCTGTATGGCAAACCCTCCTTAGCAGCTATTCGAATCAAACATATGATACTGATAAGCATGAATTTTGTATGGCAAACCCTCCTTAGCAACTATTCGAACCAAACATATGAAACTGATAAGCTTGAAGTCTGTATGACAAACCTTCCTTAGAAACTATTCGAACTAAACATATGATACTGATAAGCTTGAAGTCTGTATGGCAAACCCTCCTTAGAAACTATTCGAACCAAACATATGAAACTGATAAGCTTAAAGTCTTTATGGCTAACCCTCCTTAAAAACTATTCGAATTAAAGATATGATACTGATAAGCTCGAAGTCTGTATGGGAAACCCTCCTTAGAAACAATTCGAACCAAACAAATGAAACTGATAAGCTTGAAGTCTGTATGACAAACTTTCCTTAGAAACTATTCGAACCAAACAAACGAAACTGATAAGCTTGAAGTCTGTATGGCAAACCCTCCTTAGAAACTATTCGAACCAAACATATGAAACTGATAAGCTTAAAGTCTTTATGGCTAACCCTCCTTAGAAACTATTCGAATTAAAGATATGATACTGATAAGCTCGAAGTCTGTATGGCAAACCCTCCTTATAAAATATTCGAACCAAACATATGATACTGATAAGCTTGAAGTCTGTATGACAAACTTTCCTTAGAAACTATTCGAACCAAACAAACGAAACTGATAAGCTTGAAGTCTGTATGACAAACCTTCCTTAGAAACTATCCGAACGAAACATATGATACTGATGAGCTTGAAGTCTGTATGGCAAAACCTCCTTAGAAACTATTCGAACCACACATATGAAACTGATAAGCTTGAAGTCTGTATGGCAAACCTTCCTTAGAAACTATTCGAACCAAACATATGATACTGATAAGCTTGAAGTCTGTATGACAAACCCTCTTTAGAAACTATTCGAACCAAACATATGATACTGAAAAGCTTGAAGTCTGTAGTCAAACCTTCCTTAGAAACTATTCGAACCAAACATATGATACTGATAAGCATGAATTCTGTATGGTTAACTCGTCTTAGAAACTATTCGAACCAAAGGTATGATACTGATAAGCTCGAAGTCTGTATGGCAAACCCTCCTTAGAAACTATTCGAACCAATCATAAAATACTGATAAGCTTGAAGTCTGTATGGCAAACCCTCCTTCGCAACTTTTTGAACCAAACATATGATACTGATAAGCTTGAAGTCTGTATGGCAAACCCTTCTAAGAAACTATTCGAACCAAACATATGAAACTGATAAGTTTAAAGTCTTTATGGTAAACCCTCCATAGAAACTATTCGAACCAAAGATATGATACTGATAAGCTCGAAGTCTGTATGGCAAACCCTCCTTAGAAACAATTCGAACCAAACATATGATACTGATAAGCCTGAACTCTGTATGGCAAACCCTCCTTAGAAACTATTCGAACTAATCGTTTGAAACTGATAAGCTTAAAGTCTGTATGGCAAACCCTTTTTAGAAATTATTCGAACCAACATATGATACTGATAAGCTTGAAGTCTGTATGGCAAACCCTCCTTAGAAACTATTCGAACTAAACATATGATACTGATAAGCTTGAAGTCTGTATGGCAAACCCTCCTTAGAAACTATTCGAACCAAACATATGAAACTGAAATGCTTAAATTCTTTATAGCAAACCCTCCTTAGAAACAATTCGAACCAAAGATATGATATAGATAAGCTCGAAGTCTGTATGGCAAACCTTCCTTAGAAACTATTCAAACCAAACATTTGATACTGATAAGCTTGAAGTCTGAATGGCAAACCCTCCTTTGAAACTATTCGAACCAAACGTTTGAAACTGATAAGCTTAAAGTCTGTATGGCAAACCTTCCTTAGAAACTATTCGAACCAAACATATGATACTGATAAGCTTGAAGTCTGTATGGCAAACCCTCCTTAGAACCTATTCGAACCAAACATATGAAACTGATAAACTTGAAGTCTGTATGACAAACTTTCCTTAGAAAATGTTCGAACCAAACATATGATACTGATAAGCTTGAAGTCTGTATGGCAAACCGTCCTTAGAAACTATTCGAACCAAACGTATGAAACTGATAAGCTTGAAGTCTGTATGGCAAACCCTTTTTAGAAACTATTCGAACCAAACATATGATACTGATAAGCTTGAAGTCTGTATGACAATCCTTCCTTAGAAACTATTCGAACCAAACATATGATACTGATAAGCTTGAAGTCTGTATGGCTAACCCTTCTTAGAAACTATTCGAACCAAACATCTGAAACTGATAAGCTTGAAGTCTGTATGATAAACTTTCCTTAGAAACTATTCGAACCAAACATTTGACTCTGATATGCTTGAAGTCTGTATGACAAACCCTCCTTAGAAACTATTCGAACCAATTATATGATACTGATATGCTTGAAGTCTGTATGGCAAACCCTTTTTAGAAACTATTCGAACCAATCATATGATACTAATAAGCTTGAAGTCTGTTTGGCAAACCCTCCTTAGAAACTATTCGAGCCAAGTATGATACTGATATGCTTGAAGTCTGTATGGCAAACCCTCCTTAGAAACTTTTCGAACCAATCATATGATACTAATAAGCTTGAAGTCTGTTTGGCAAACCCTCCTTAGAAACTATTCGAGCCAAGTATGATACTGATATGCTTGAAGTCTGTATGGCAAACCCTACTTAGAAACTATTCGAACCAATCATATGATACTAATAAGCTTGAAGTCTGTTTGGCAAACCCTCCTTAGAAACTATTCGAACCAATCATATGATACTAATAAGCTTGAAGTCTGTTTGGCAAACCCTCCTTAGAAACTATTCGAGCCAAGTATGATACTGATATGCTTGAAGTCTGTATGGCAAACCCTCCATAGAAACTATTCAAACCAAACATATGAAACTGATAAGGTTGACGTTTTTATGGCAATCCTTGTTCGGAACTATTCGGAACATATGATTATGATAAATTTGAAGTATGTATGGGAACCCCTCTTAAGAAATTATTTGAACCAAACACGTTATACTGATAATCTTGAAGTTTGTATGGCAAGAATTTTTTTCAAGTAGGATTGTTTTGACAAGTTGCTGTTGAAACTTATATCGAGACCTGTCAAATTGTTTTCAGCTTTACAAGCTTAATACGTAAACGTAGAGCTATTCAAACTTTAAACTTGATTTCGAACATGAATATGACATTAAGGCAAATGTAATGAAAAACCATTTGAACCTAATACTTTAGGCAGGTCAGGTTCGGGACTGTATGGCATACGCATTTTATTCCGCATATCGACTTTTGTTTTGCCTGTTACCAAAGCAGGCCATGATCAGCTTACACAAGCGTGCAAGTATGACAATGGTTTGCTATGCGCAGTATCTAGTCTGTAGTTACAACACAGTTAAGTCTACAATGTGGGTTGTCATATCCAACAAACAGCACTGCACCTTTTGAGATTGTGTCATATTTTTGTAGCTGTAACGCGACCATTTTTCAACCGGTTAACAAGGTAAGGTTTTTCAGTTTTTCTGTGGATGTTTTTCTGTTTTTTTTTCTGTGGATTTTTTTTTCTTTCTGGGTTGTAGAAAGTGGGTTGGTAGGGCCTGGGGAACCATAAAACAGAGTCTATAATTTGTAAAAGGTCATGCGAGCAACAACAGGACTAATAGATAATGCATTTTAGGGTCTACTATCAGATACCTGTATGTGATAAGCATTTTCTGGCATTTTCAGTGAGTCGTTTAACATTATCTATTGAGTGTGGTTTTTGTTGGTATTTTGTAAGTGATGGAATTTAAAGCTAAAAATTACTGCTGTATTTTGTTCTTTGGTTGCTGGGAGTCAACCTTACAGATTTAAAAATGGCACATTTCCTGTGTACGAGTGTTGTAGTTATGTCGTAAAGCTATAACAGATTACTAATAAAAACACACATAAATATATTCTTCAGTTTATTTTAATAATATTTTATAACTATAAAGATAATACAACACACACAAAAGAACATGCAAAACATATGTTTCACTATAGACAATTTCAGTGCTTGAAAATAATGAGTATTTATCAATAGAGTAAATGGGTTGGGTCACAAGTTTACCAGCCTTACAAAACGGATAACCCAAAGCGTCAGATTTGAGAAACAAAATGTTATTCTTTTAATTAATAACCTTAATTGTGGTTTCATAATATCGTTCTTTCCAGAAGTGCTCGTGTGAAAATTTGATTTTGTGTATTAAGTCACGGTGATAGGAAATCGGTATTTCGGCGCAGAGTTTGCGTTGTCGTGCTCGGATTTTTTTTTTTTTTTTTTTTTTTTGGGGGGGGGGGGGTGACTAACAATCTGCACGTGACATTTTCGAGCGTTGCCTGAACTCCACTTGCAGCTGACATTTTCACTGAGCGTATAAAGTACATGCGTAAGTATTTTCGGCATTTTTGAATGATTCTGACAGAATTTCGGCTTTTTTCTCCACGTGTCATACATTTATTTGCTTTACGGCGTTTTGTAAAGACACGGTCCTTTATTATTATTTTGCAACTTGATATTTCATGTGAAGGATTCATCGCTCGTTTATTTCGAAATCGCCCTTTTTTTTAAGTGTATAAAGCTTTGCTGTTTTGCGTTTTCGTGACGGTATCGATATAAACGTATTTTTGGGACTCAGCACATGGTAAAGTTTTTTTTTTTTAATTTAAAAATACTTCATCCTCGCAGGATTATTGATTGAACCACCATTTTACACAGATAAACAGATTATCTACCCTGTTCCGTGCTCACCTGGCTGCTGACATCAACATACTTAGCATATTTCTCTCACTGAAAGGAGGTCATTGGTTCTTTGTGTGATTTTTTTTCTTTAAATATGGGGACTGGAGTCCCTGTGAGGAAATGGCAATTTATTAAAGAGAAAATGTATAATAACCCTAGATTGGGAAATGGCAGTTTCCAAAGCACAATGGGAAAAATGGCAGTTTCAAAACAGAAAGGGAATCCTTTCTCGACATGAGAAATGGCAGTAACAGAAGAAAGAAGGACGATACACCAATGTGAGAAATGCAGATTTATGAGTAGGAATGTCTCTGACAAGAATGGCAGTTTTTCTCTGTGGTTCACTGCGTGAATTAAGATTATGCATCTTATACACTTTTTAAAGAAAGCAAACACAAACATAGAAATCCATATATCTATTTGTCATGAAATATTATTGATTTGATAAGCTTTATTTTATTACATTGTCACACAGGTTTAAATGATGGCATAGTTACTGAGAGTACTTTCGGACTGGAATAGCAAGGACTGCTGATCAGATGTCGCTTTTCAGTGAAAAACAATGAGGTATGTTTTGTATAAATTGTAATACGTTTACGAATATTTCAGTTTTTACAGATTTTACCGTCGTCGGATACCCGCGCCCAACCCATTACGTTATCCTCCATTCATCAATGTAGTGATAACGGTATAAGGTACCGTCGGCATCCGACGATGGATTTTACAGGAAACTACATGCATTTATATTGCATACGGCTTCACTTTGTCACAGAATTGGATAACTTATCAGTGAGCAGTAGGACTGCAAGTCTTTTAACCTGGACTGTGATGGTAAACTTAAAAATGAGTAGAGTACAATTTCTATATTAAGATCAGTCTATCTTTAGTCTGCCTGAATTTCGGATATCGTCTGCTTGGTGGATTGATTTCTCAATGATTTCTGAATACTACCGAAATGATGTCTCCTGTGTGAAAAACTTTTATTCTCTTTTGGCACCCAAAAGTCCTTTATGTGTCTTGTTGCCAGTCATTGATTTCTGACTTTTGCTGACTGGATGTTTGCAATCCACTGAATGGAGGTCTTCTGTCGACTGTGTATTTGTTTCCGGAATGTTGTTTGCTAAATGCACGTTTTCTGCTGTTTGTGTACTTGTTTCCAAATGCTCCTAATAGTTGTCTACCACTGTACATTTACTTCTAGGCTGAATATTATTACAGAATTTTTTTCTATTTTTTGGGTTGTAGTGCGTGGGTGGAGGGTTAAGGGTCGGTCTGTATTTATCTATCCGGACAAAAAAGAAAAGAACAGAAAAACTGTATATATTTACAGATAATGCGCTTAAGGCTCATTAAATTCTGTTATTTCTTATATTTACCAATATTAAAGAAAATCTTAATTTAGGCAGTAGAGCTTCTGGACTGGATTGCGAGGGTGGCTGTAAAACTATTCCGTGACTAATCCTGGAAAAAAGTTATTTATAAAATGTATATTGAAATACTGAAATTGTTATTCAAACTAACATTCAACTTAGTATTACAGTCATTTTAGTTGATTTTGGGCTCTGCGTTCGTCGAATATTGAACAATATTTCAGTCAGTGTAGTTGGAGCTAATAAAAAAGATAGATTAAAAAATACTAAAGGAAACAACAAATAAACACAAAAATGACTCCCTAACCCTAACCCTAACCCCCCCCCCCACCCAAAAAAAAAAATGAAAATAAAATTCAGAAATAGATAAATAAATAAATAATTAGAAAAAGTAAAATAAAATAAAAAATATTAAAAACAAACAAACAAACAAATAATTAACAACAATAATACCTAAAACAACCTTAAAAACAGTTCGCATCCGTCATTGAGCATGAGGATTTTTGAAGAGTTCGTCGTTTTTTCGTTTCGTCTTTTTATGAGGAAAAAGAAATGATTTTGTTTATTTCGAGATAGATTCGCTGACGGATTTTGTTTTCTTTACATGTTGGACGGAAATCTTGTTGCCGATATTTTCACGAGTTAATAGGGAGAAAAATTGTTATTTTAATGGCTCGTTACTTGTTCTTCCTTCTCTTTAGGATGCTGACAGCCGTTTAGTATAAATCATACAAAAAAATGTTCTATTCGGTTTTTTGTTGCGGCATTTCTACACGTGAACGGAAACATTCTTTTCTTCGGTATTTTCCTGCACCACGGTCATTTTGCTAATTTTTGATTTTAAAGAGAGATTTTCACTGAATGTTATGATATTTTGAAACTCGGGACTTTTTTTGTGATCACGTACTAATGGAAAAATACCGATGTGGATCATGTTTTTTGTACGTTTGACTTTCGGTCATTTTATTATTCGGAGGATTTTCACTGAAATTTGATAATGTGGATTGGGCCTTTTATCAAGGATGTCCACGAAGTTATTTTTTACGAACTTCAGTGGGTCAGATTGACAGCAGTGAATTCAAAGGAAGATTTTTACTGAAATACGGTTCGGTCAGGTTCGCGGTCAAGTTATTCCTTTTCTGGTTTTAGAAAAGGTTTTTCAAGGATATTCGGAAATATGCGACTCGGTATTTTCATGTGGATGATGACGGATTTTTGGACTTTCATTTCGGTTTATTTTTCTTGTACGGACTAACAAGAACGATTTTAGCCGAAAGTCGGTTCGGTTATTTTTGATGAGGATATATCCATTTTGGATCGATTTTCCCCTACGGCGGTTTTCGGTTCTTTTTGGGACACTTGCGATTATTCACTGGAATTCGGATTTTCACTTCGGTGTTTTTATTACAAGGACGTTCACTTGACGGAGTTTATCGAAACCAAACGACATTTTTGCTGTTTTGAATTCCTAGAAAGATTTTTTCCTGAAATCCAGGTATTTTGTTAATTGGTGTTTAAATGCAAATTGGAGATTTATTTTTGCTTGTTATTTTTGCTATGGCGGTAACATCGATCATTTTTGGATTTTTATGTTATCTCGGTGAAATTCTTTTGACGGTCCTCGGGTTATTTTCTATTTTAGCACTTTAAAAATTACGATATAAATAAACGGCCATTCATTGAATGATTGACCGTTATTTGTATCGCTATTTTGCGTCTTCTTATGCCTATGTAGAAGAAATCGGTTTTTTGGCGTTTCGGCATTTTTAAGTGTAATTTGTGGATCTGTAGCATGTAAAATCTGCAATTCCTGGTAAGTTTTGTAACATTTCTATATATTTTGAATACTTTTATGATTGAGTCGCCTGTTTAATTGAAATGATGATCAATAAAATGTAGAAAATGGAAGTATATTGGATCTAAAAAAGCTACGGGTGTGTAAACGTATTTGTATATGACTAAAATACGGTGTTCTGTTTACTTATAAATTCAGAAATCTTGATACTTACATTACGTATTTTACTGAAAAACGGAATTGTCATAAAAATACGTGTATTACTGAAATACGGCATTCTTTATTCCTACAAATAATTGAATCTAAAAGACTACATATGCTTGAACATTGTATACTGATTAAATACGGCTTTCCATATATTAGAAAATACGGGAATCAAGAAGTTATCCCCGTAAATATTGAAAAACATGTCAGTGTATTGCTTAGATATGACATTCCAAAAACACGTATGGTGTACGAATCTTGACAGTTGACTATCTTCGAAGTTCGGCGATGTTTTTTCCTGCATATGTTGTGACTGCATGTTGAAGAACTGTTGTACAATTTTTGGTTTCTTGCTGCAGACTTTTTTGTCTATTAACATGTTTTTTTTTTATTTCAGATGATTTCCAGAAACTGATTCCTAGGTTACAACACTCTCCAGTCAAATGTCTTCTTTCTTTCAGAGAAATTTGAGGTCAAGGTCATACCTGTTTGAAATTAAGTAAACAAAAACTAGGTCAAAAGTAATCATATTTAAACATTCTTTGATATCCCGTTAAGAAATAAGGTCAAGGCCGAAATTTGTCAAGTAAAGATCTAGGTCAAAATTGTAAAATTGCAGAAAGTCTGCATCTTAGTTAGATCAAAAAGAAAGTACTTAGACAGATAGATGTTTATTTACAAGTTTCTCTTTACATGGTTACAGACTGTTCTTTCAGGCCAGTCGTCCGCTAAACGCATTTTCCGTTTAATTGACATCGGTCAAGTCCTATAACGTGTTCTCGAACCTGGCAACAATGAGTTGGTTGGCTACCAATGATACCCTCTGCTGTCTGCAGGTAATACTTCATGCACTCCCTTACCCTCCAATGTCCAACAAACAGGGTTCAGCACAGTGTAGGGATGGTGTTTTATGATTGATTGAGACCTAAAATGAAGAAACAAACATGAACCCTGTATATCAAGTAGCATCATTGACAAGGGGAAGAACTCGAGAAATGTCATTTTCACCACTCTCTTTAATCAACATGGTGTATTTCTTCTTCGTATTAATCAAATGTTTAAACCTTATTGTCATCTTTTAGATACTGAACCCATCTACCAAAAAAAAATATAACCTTCTTTTGTTTCTATGAATCACACTTTCATGACATTACTCAAAACGTTGACAGATCGTTCAACTTTCGTTTAGTCGGACAAGAAGTCGCAACAGTGTTTTATCACGTCTAATTAAGTCTTTTTTTAAAGAGAAACGCAACGAATTGCAAGCATTCATTTGATAACCTTATTATTTGTCACTCACCGATATAACTGTATCGATTGTGCTCAGAAAACTAGTACACATAAACAATTTCATTTTAATGCAAAATGGTCACGTGACATTATAATACACGACGTTTCATTGGCTGATGCTACGACTATGTACAGCATCGTCCATTAAAACGTTGTGTACTATACAAGAAATTAGAGAGTGGTGAAAATGACATTTCTCGAGTTCTTCCGCTTGTCACTGATACTACTTGATACACAGGGTTCATGTCTGTTTCTTCATTTTAGGTCTCAATCAATCATAAAACAACATCCCCACACTGTGCTGGTCCCCTGCGGTCCCCTACAGGTTACGCATTAGTCATGCATGAAGGGGGACCAGGAGCCGGAGATCATGTTGACTTAATGTTGTTAAGCATAAACCTGTATAATGTGTTTATATATGTTTTATATAGCAATGAACAAATTTATATTGGCATTCCAAGTCGATAATGATAAACTCAATCCTCTTAAAAGAACGTAGTTTAACCCATGATTTCAAGACTATTTCTAACGTATGTGAGGCCAAAAAAATTAGTAAACTCGTTTTATCAGTAACGATTGTCTGAAATATTTTTTCGAGGAAACTTGAGTTTAGTTTGTAACAAGTGATTTTGTACAAACAGTTTTGGTAATTTATCCGAAGTAGCAGCAGCAGCAGCAGTAATATTTGAAGTAGGCGAATGGTGATAGGAGTTTTTGTGGCCTTTATTTCCTTACAATCAAGAAGAAAATTATCACACGTTTGATATAACACGGTGTTTCAAAGACCTTTTGTTCTGAAATGTAACATAAATGTCTTTTTATTATGCCCCCGAAGGGAGGCATATAGTTTTGAACCGTCTGTCTCTCTGTCTGTCCGCATTTTTCTTGTCCGGTCAATAACTTTGTTATTATAAGGTGGATTTTAAAATAACTTAGCATTAATGTGTGGCACAATTGAAGACGTGTCATGCGCATTGCCTGGGTCTGTAGTTCAAAGGTCAAGGTCACACTTAGGTTTCAAAGGTCATTTTTGAGATAATGCAGTGATGGTCGTGTCCGGTCTGTGTCTTTGTCAATCACGATTGTATTTTAAAATAACTTGGCATAAATGTGTGTCACATAATGACGACGTGTCATGCGCAAGACCTGGGTCTGTAGTTCAAAGATCAAGGTCACACTTAGGCTTCAAAGGACATTTTTGAGATAATGCAGTGATGGTCGTATCCGGTCTGTTTCTGTGTCATTCATGATTGTATTTTAAAATAACTTGGTATAAATGTGTGGCACAATTAGACGACGTGTCATGCGCAAGACCTGGGTCTGTAGTTCAAAGATCAAGGTCACACTTAGGCTTCAAAGGTCATTTTTGAGATAATGCAGTGATGTTTGTGTCCGGTCTGTATCTTTGTCATTCACAATTGGATTTTAAAATAACTTGGCATAAATGTGTCACATTATGACAACGTGTCATGCGCAAGACCTGGGTCTGTAGTTCAAAGGTCAAGGTTACACTTAGGCTTCAAATATCATTTTTTCATGATAATGCAGTGATGGTCGTGTCTGGTCTGTTTCTTTGTCATTTATGGATAGAGTTTAAAATTATTTGGCATAAATTTGTTGCACATTATGACGACGTTTTTTGCCCAGACCGAGGTCTGTACCTCAAAGGTCAAGGTCACAGTTGGGCTTCAAAACCTCATTCTAATTATAATGCAGTATGCAGTAATGGTTTTCTCTTGTAATATCGCACCTTATTAAAAGGTTTACTGATTAAATTTTTGATAATTGTGTCTCCCCCCCCCCCCTCTGGGGGAGACATATTGTTTTTGCCTTGTCCGTCTGTTCTTCTGTCCGTCTGTCACACTGTTTACTGTTTACTCAGAGCCTTCAAACTTCATAAACTTCATAGGATGATTGCCCTTATTGAGTAGAAGAACCCTATTGATTTTGAGGTCAGTAAGTCAAAGGTCAAGGTCACAGGGGGCAGAAGAGTGAAAACAGTTTCCACTCAATATCTGGAGTTCTATTTACCCAGAGCCTTTAAACTTCACAGAGTGATTGCCCTTATTGAGTAAAAAAAACTTACTGATTTTGGGGTCAGTATGTCAAAGGTCAAGGTCACAGGACCCGAAGAGTGTAAATCGTTTCCGATCAATAACTTGACTACCGTTTGACCAAGAGCCTCCAAATTTCATACAGTGATTGCCCTTATTGAGTATGTCAAAGGTCAAGGTCAAAGGGGCCCGAAGAGTGTAAACAGTTTCCGATCATAAACTGGACTACTGTTTAACCAAGACCCTTCAGATTTCATACAGTGATTGCCCTTATTGAGTAAAATAAGCCTATTGAGTATGGGGTCAGTAGGTCAAAGGTCAAGGACACAGCGTCCAGAAGAGTGAAAACAGTTTCCACTCAATAACTGGAGTTCTATTTCACTCAGAGCCTTCAAGCTTCATAAAGTGATTGCCCTTATTAAGTAGAAGAAACTTATTGATTTTGGGGTCAGTAGGTCAAAGGTCAAGGTCACAGGATCCCGAAGAGTGTAAACCGTTTCCGATCAATAACTGGACTACCGTTTGACCAAGAGCCTTCAAATTTCATAGGGTGATTATTCTTATTAAGTAAAAGAATTGTATTGATTTTTGGGTCAGTAGGTCAAAGGTCAAGTTCACAGGGGCCCGAAGTGTGTAAACCGTTTCCGCTCAATAACTGGAGTTCTATTTCACCCAGAGCCTTCGATCTTCATATAGTGATTGACCTTATTGAGTAAAAGAACCCTATTGATTTTGGGGTCAAAGGTCAAGGTCACAGGGGCCCGAAGTGTGTAAACCGTTTCCGCTCAGAAACTGGAGTTCTGTTTCACCCAGAGCCTTCAAACTTCATATGGTGATTGCTGTTATTGAGTAGAAGAACCCTAATGATTTGGGGGTCAGTAGGTCAAAGGTCAAGGTCACAGGTGCCCGAAGATTGTAAATCGTTTCCGCTAAATAACTGGACTACCGTTTTTCCCAGAGCCTTCAAATTTCATAGGGTGATTGCCCTTATTGAGTAGAAGAACCCTATTGATTTTGGGGTCTGTAGGTCAAAGGTCAATGTCATTGCTTGAAGGACACTTCTCGACCATATATATGTTAAAAACATGGACTGCATTGAAGCTGGTGTTACTCCAATTACAGCTACCACGGAGTAACATATGCTGTCTTCCACACTTCCGTTGATACAAACAGTTCCACTGTGATGTTAGGTGACGTCAGCTGTGCCTAGAGTAAGGTTTGAAACTATCGCAACCATTCATATGTTAATATATATATAATGTTCTTTATACCATAATAAACGACAGAGGCTTCTGTTTCAGAAAGGTGATATCTCTTCCTTCCATCGTGTGGAGGGGAGAGACATGCGTTTTTCACACAAAAAAAACATCTGGTTACATGTCAGAATGTCAAATCTTTTATTGTAATTATTTTATTTCATACATAAAGTAAAATCCCGTATCCTTGACTAAGACATCTACATTTCAGAAAAGGTAAACCTGAATAGACATGGAGAATGCAGAATATATCGTACAAATATTATGTTATTAAAGACTTTGTGTCTACTAATATCTTATTTAAGTACCAGTGCTTAAACCTAAAATCCTTGCATTTGCATAGGCCACTTGATGAGATGTACTGAGGTCAAGTTTACTCTTTCGACTTCAAATGCCTTCTATCTAAAAATTTGGTGTCGGGGGCATATGTCTGTTTACAACAACAGCTCTTGTTATTATTTATTTTGTTAGTTCCATTTAGTCACCTTCCGATTCATCCGGGGGTGGGGGTATAGGTTTGCCCTCCGTTCGTCTGTCTATCCGTCAGTCCGTGCCTCCGTAAAAACTGGATCCTGCGATAGTTCAGAAAGTACTTGGAATATTTTCGTGAAACTTAAAACGTGGATAGGTGGCTATTATGCACATCATTTTATTTTGTTATTATGTTGAGAAATTTGGTTGCCGTGGCAACAAAAAGACTTGAAATATTCTTTGTATTGAAAAACTGAGATATTTATTTGTACGACATATGAATATTTTATTTATAAGATTACATCAAGACTTAGGCATGTGATCTTTTGATTATCTGTTGTATAAAACATATCTTCATTTATCATTTACATCAAACTATTGATTTCAGCTTACTTATTGTCAATATTTGAATTTTGGTTCTATTCAGTGTGACAGTGCCTTTTCCGGTAAGAGATTTTTTTTGCAATGTTAAAAAAGCTCCATCCTTAACTCAAAATCAAAAATTTGAAAACTAACAATAATTCATTTCTCGGTATGAAACGTATCAATGATGACGACTTTTTTTCGAAATTGTCTTTTCTGGTTTAAATCATTCACTTCTCTAAAAATACGAAACAAGGAATTTCATTACTATATACATCTTACCAAGTGAAAAAAATAGTGTAATAATAGTGGTACAGTGCTATCTGTTTTATTTATTTATCAATGGATGTGGCTGGCATATGATGAACGCCCCTTAGTTTTTGGCTTTAGTTTATGGAAGATGGGGCAAAATTGCATTCTAGTTCAAGAATTTATCTCTTTACTCAGTGTCTTGAATTAATGTCTAATCACAAAGACAAAGGGGAACTAGTGGGGAATCGAACTTGCATTCTCTGGATTATACGTATTGTACCAAACACAAAAACATCAGATCATATTAATACTTGTCACTGTTTATACTGACGTCGATTCGGTACCATTTTAGAGAGAAAAATTTGGTTTATACTTTGACAAGTTAGCTTTGTTATGGCTATTTCTACTTGGTCCGAACAACCACCTGTTTACCTGGCGCTCCATTTGGTCCTACCAAGCTTTGAAACTGCGCTACCTGTAACCAAAACTCTATTTTTAGAAACTTTTGATAAAGCAAAACAATTCCTAAAAAAATCATTGCTGAAGTAAGACCTTTTGGCTTTTGGGCTTCCCCACCGTGAGAGACAACCTCAGGAGCCTTTCTATATGTTCTAGACTAAATGTAAAATCATATTAACTTTTGTTCAATTTCACTGAAATTATCATAAAAAGCAATATCTTGTGACCTTGACCAGTGAACCGGGATATTTTGGTGTATCACGTGACAGGTGATCTCCACGCTCTTTGCTAACGGTTAATTTTAGCGAATGCGAATATCGCTCACTAAAACACGGGCGAATATGACATTTTATGGGTTGACGTTTCTGATTTTTCGCCCTTTAGTGGCCATTGTTTGGTTTTGCATGACAACATGGTGGAGCTGGTAGTTTTTTGATCACTGCCATTAAACATAAAAAAGGTAAACCATTTTAGTAGTTTTAAATTAGCTATTTTTTGAAGATTTTGTAAAGCAAAACTAGATTGCTTTTTTAGGACACATTTCATAACTGAAACTATTTTTCTCTAAGTATTGATGTCACCAGTTGATATTGAACTCATATTCTTAGAAAGCCGGTATTTCACCATAGTTAAATTCATTTTGTTTATTTATATTATAATGATATATTTTATGTTCAGATTTGAATTATCCTGTATTTGGTTCTATAAACATAAACTTTAAAATATTTGGGCTCGAATTTAGTAACTGGGTTCTATCCTGTGGCATCCTCAGAACCATTCTTTTATTTGCTCAGGGTGATGGCATTGAGTCAGGTAACATGTTGCTGATTTATTTTTCTTTTTTGGATAGAATAACTACAGTTTATTTGTATAATTATTAACTTTCAATCCTCAATTCTTCTTCATGTTACAAATAAATGTTCGGAACTCAACGTCTTAGTTTGTTATAAACAATGTATCATAAAGCTCTGCAGATGGATCTTTGTAAAAAGATTTATAGCATAATAAAGTATTTATCTATATATGGTCTTATGTTCTAAGGTAATAAGCAAAGGAAAATGTTGAATGAATTGTATCTCGCATTTCGTTTCATAATGGGGTTAGATGAACAGTGACATGGCAAACATAGACACACTGTAATAACGGTACGGTCAGTGAACGGACAAACGTGGCTGATTTCATGAAGATTGGAGGAAAGCTTGCTGAGACAGAAATTAGAAGATACGTGCCGATGAAGCTCGAAGATAAGTAACGTTTACGTATATCCTCATATCAGTAAAAGTTAGGTATCTAATGATAGTCTTTAGCGATAATATTCTACTTTTGGTTAGTAATATAATTGAGGCTAGATCTAGTTGACGCTGGAAACCTTTTCATCTTTATAGTAAGTACACAGTCAACGCATCGTCTGCCTGTGCCAATATTCGGGGGTAGTTAGGAGTCAATGTCCCTATGTTTGAAAGGTAGTTTCGTACATGGAAACAGCGTGAGACGATAATCCCCTAAAACACCGAATGGACTGAAGGTCTGTCTCATAGACGCCAATGTGATCACTTCCGTGCGTCTACCGCCTACTTCTGCCCTAGTCAACACGTACTGCTTGTACTTTTGCAAAACTTTACTAAGGGCTTAAAAGGCATATTACCCTAATCTGCGCATGCGCAATTTTCTGTGAAGACGATTAACGCACTTGGTGCATTACCGATGTACATTACCAGACACATGGGGCAAATATTTTAGCTTGTAACAAGCAGGCTAACTCGTTGACAATAAGCTTTAATTGATAATTATAGAAAACGTTACGCATTTGACTGCAGACACTGCTAACATGGTTATCACACAAATCACTCGACCATGGGGCATGACCAATAGATCGCAAATCGAGACAAAATCGATATATTTTTTGTTATTTTTTATATCGTTGTTTAGGTAAAACTTGTCATTTACTTAAAACAAAAAATAACAATATGAATGATTGAAAAATGAATATATTAAGAAATAATATAGGCTCTGAATTTTTGAAGGCAGTTGTAAATTCAACGATATGGTAGGTATCTCTGCGTAGAGTTCGAATACTCTCAGTTCTGTTACCAACAAACTGTTAGGTAAAAATGTCGAAACTTTATCAAAGTGTGTTGTTTTAGTTATTTATAACCAAGCCATTATCCGTATAAAGAACAAACATGAAAAACAAGACATGAGCGTTTATCAACCTTCCCTGATTGGTTTCTTTCTATCAATTTTGTTTTAATTTTTCACACTGAATTTTTCACGACTTCTTGCAGCTTCTCTGTACAATTTAAATTGTTGAGAAAAAATTTATAGTTCTTTTGTTGACTTTTGTTCCCGTTTTATTCTTGCATTGAAAGATACTATTAAACGAAACGGAGCATTTTTACGACATGGTCATAATTATCGCCGTTCCTGGACGGCGATATATACAATTAACAAGATTTGAACAGTTTTGCCTGTACACCGCCTGCCTTTAGCCAATCAAAGCGAATAATTTCATATCACATGATAACAAAATGGACGTCAAAAATCTCAGCAAGGGGTGTGTAAATGGACTCGCCCAACCGCCATGTTTGTCGGGTTACTTATTCTTACAACTGAAAAATACCATCATCAATGTACAAACTCAGTACCAGTCTTCAGGCTTTTTCGGGATAACACAAGATAATCGCAATATTTTTTGCTACATGTCATTTCTAACTAGAGAATGTAGTCTAAATAAGAGTATGTTTTGTTTGGTTTTTCCAAAACTTGCACTTAAAGAAAAAAAATTAAATGCTTGCTTCCGGGCGATTCTAATCAGGATACAAACTCTCCGCAGCGGTTACTTCCCCTGATCAGTACAGTTAAAGTAGCAAAGCTAGACGTACCCGGTGCGAGGAGTTTGATCAGGATATATCCGTGTTTAATATATGCTTGTTTAGGGTCACGGCAATATCGTTTTTTTTTACCTAAAATTTATTCTGTTTAAATTTTACATGTAATATTCTTATGGTATTGAAGAACAGTATCTAGCTTTTGTTAAGTAAACATTTTTTTAGTAATAAATAAAGTAAATAGCGACGCAAATAGCTAATTAATTATGCGTAGACTGGTTTACAACAAAGCAATATTTACAAGGTTTTTAATGCTGCAAATTTTAACATGACGTATAAAGATATTGGCATGCTTTTCATAAAGAAGCCAAATCATCCGCTTTCAAAAATAACCCAGCTACAATAAAAACTACAATGTATACTTCATCTGCTTTATTATTTCTGTTTGAAAATTATCAGATATAACTTCGCTTTTCACTGCAAAGCATGCTATAAAATTATCAAATCAATGAATACATTAATCAAATCAATGAATACATTCATCTATGGATAAGACGTCATACATGGCTGAACGGCGAATTCAAGCATTTTTGGAAATGCTAATACTTGTTTTCTTAAATCTTTAAACAGTTATTTTATATTTACGACATGGGACACTGTTTCTTGAATTTTCCAACCGTTATTTTTATTTCAAGAAAGCAAAACTTTAACTTATCCAGTCTGCCACTGGAGACGTGGTATTACCTGCTTGCAATGTTTATATCGTCTAGTACAATATGGCGGTAATAAACTGATTTATATCCATTTTAACGTCATTATTATTCATATCCGGTTTTACTGGTACCGTCTGTATCGTCACGTCTTTAGGATTTTTAGGTCATCGGTATTAGCCACGTTCTTTGCACCTGTGAGTGTGAAAAATTGTGAAGGGGGATAACATTATAGATAAATATTTCAAAATTACTTTTTGTACTTGTCAACAAAGTAATTGATAATACCTTTTAAGTTTATTACATAATTGAATGTACAATAGAATACCGTTGTCCAAATCTGTTCAGCTTTTGTTCGAGTACTGAGATTAATTTTTGCGTGACTTATGCCTGTTTTGAGTCAAAAGTTGGCGTGATGTTTACAAATAGGTCAAATGTTTTCTTTATTTACAGTTCATGTTGCCATTTCCAAGTCAGACAATTGTTATATCTTATTATTTACCACTCGCTAGTCTTTTTAATACGAGGGCCTTGGGCTCGACTCCTGTTAGACATGGTTGATCATACCTTTCTATTTTCGACTGGTTAGAACTCTAGGGATCAGGCGCCATTCTTAATGCTCATAAGGTACTACACGCGAAAACAAAAAACAAAACACTCTATCCCTGAACGAAGCTAGATGTTTCTGGATTGAATATATATAATATTTAGGAAATTAAAAGCAGAGGTTCGATGGTAATTTCTTTTTGTGGTATTGAACTATATCTTTTCTATACTTTTCTTACATGAAATTGTTAAGATAAAAGTTTGCCAAAAATACTATGCGGTCTGCATATAAATGTTTAGAAAGACTATATATGATGGATTACTGAAGAATGTCAAATCTTTCAGAGTTTATTTTTGTTAAGAAACAAAGTGTATGTCTCAGAAACACCAGACAAATTCTCTTGAAATTCCTGAGTAGTTTAGAAATAAGGTACCTTAACTAACTTAATAGTTTGTACCAAAATAATGGTGTAAAAAATAACGAAACTTTGCAAAATTTGACATTACTTTTACTTTTATGTATTTAAATAAGAGTGTTTGCTTTTTGTTTCATAGATCATATATGAATTTCCGCTTTAAATTAGTATATTTATTATTTCATTTTGTTTTTAATTAAATTAACTTTTGCTTATCACTTTCATTTCACGTTCAATTTATAAAACGTATTTAAATACAAGAAAAAAATATGTCTCCTGGAGACTTTGGAATAATGAACATTATTTGACAAGCTTTCTGTGAGAAAGGCTTATTCAATGCCATAAAGATCAACAATACAGAAATGAACAAATGTAAACTTATTTAAAGTCCCATTGCCATGATATACTTCAAAATTTGCTTTGAAATCTTTCCTTCGTCAATGAGTGAGTGGGATGATGTGTCGCTGAGCAATCACATCGATTTATTTTTCATTACTTAAATCTGATGAGATATGAGCTTCTCAGTAAAACTGTACTTTGTTATTAGATTGTTTGTTTCTTTGATCAGATAAAAAAGCGAGAGTTGAAAAAGTCCATTACATGTCCACTTCCTACCTGTGAAATGTACCCTAACCAACAAAACTGTTCAGTGCTACCTTTACAAGTGTCCTAAATATTTGACGTCACATTTTCTCGTATCGAATGCACATCTTTAAACAAGAACAGTCACTGTAAGATGACAATGCCCCCGAAGTGGTTTTTTGACCTTTGAGCTGGGGACTAGTCATTCAGGGGTCATGGTCAAATAGATATAGGTCTTATGCAAAGTGGTGTTGTTTCCAAGTATTAAGTATATCCCCTTACTAATAAGGAAGTTCTGGGCATTGTTAATGTTTTCTGACGGACGGACGGACGGACGGACTGACGTACGCACTGGCAGACGGACAGTTCATAAACTGTATGCTTCTCTTCACAGCAAATGTCAAGACTACAAACTAAAACAACATAATGACTACGGTCAGTACAACAATACCAGAAACAGCATAACACATCTAAGACCACATCTAGTACCACCTTAAGTCCCTTACCTCTGAAACAGGGGAGGAAGTAGTGAGTTACCTGCGAAGAAATTTGTTAGTAAACTGGCTGGATACCCAGGAACACTGATCGCCGGGATGTGGCCACAGCTGTTGATACTGGCGTTAAACCCCAATAAACTAAAGTACTTCACCAACAACAAGCATGATAATATTATTTTTTCTTTTGAATTTACCTGTGTATTTGTTTCCTTATTTCATTTCCATCTTTCTTTTTCCAACCTTATTTTCATTAAAAGAGCACAAAACAGAATATTCATCTTCGACGTCTTTATTAGTACTAGCAAACACAACACTGTCATTCCCGATTCCACTCTAAGACTATTAGCAAACACTCTTCATTTAGTGAAAGGGTATCTTTAACTGTAGCATGAAAGCTCATTAAAATGCAATCTCAGATTTCAAATTATCATACAGTTTGAAAAGACGTGTTTTTCAGCACGCAGAAAAATGCAAACACCTCTGATGACACTTCCACGTGTACTGAACGTTTTCTACAAAATTATCCAAAATTTATCAACAAAGTCAGTTCCTGTAATGGCTTGTCCAATTTGACTTTTCATCTCTGCTTGTGATGTGATTTCAGCATAAATGACTTCAAACGCGAATCTATCTTTAACTTTCCAAAAACAAATACTGTTGTACATATTTTTACGATAAACATTCTTTTGCAAAACTGCTGTTGGTCAGTCGGTATTTCAAGTGATTACCGAACACAAGCAGTCGCAGACTTGATACAAGGTAGTTATAGTCAGTTGCTGTGTAGATGTCAACCACTTGGTAAAAGGTCAAGGTCTTTGACAATAGTTTCTAACCAATAGTCAAAACAATCAAAACAGACTGAACATAGATCACTAAAACTTTAGATGATGTATCTTCTGTCTCATTGATTAACATCAAAGGCCATATATTTAGGGGCTTGCACTTTGAAAGTAGTTTCTGATCACTAAATCGAGAAAAGCTGCACATTGGCATGATACTTTACAGGATTGTTTGGCACATGCAGATAAAACATACTGAATTTAAGCTTACTGCGTCAAAGGTCAAGTTCACTGGAGCCTGTTCTTCGAAAGAGCCTTCGATCAATTACTCGAGAACGAATAAACTCAGGATAGTTTAATTTGTTTCGGCATAAAGAGTAAACACCATTCTTAAGTTTCGAGTCATTTTATCAGAAGTTAAGCTGACAGAGGCTTGTATTTCTATATCAGTTTCGGTTCTATTACTAAATTATAACAATTGTACAGGACCCTCACATATTACATCGTAGTTGATAATGGTGGGTAGATGACGTGTATATGGTTTTGAGGCTGCTTCGTTAAAAGTCAAGGTCAAAATGACCAGTTCTGCTTTCCTGGTTATCAATAAATATCTTACTGAAGCTATGATCTTTAACGTTAAAAGAAAGGTTAATTATGATCAATCCGCTTTCACTACTGATTTTGGGGGATTTTTGATGCGCGTATGGTGGGGAAGAGGCTTAGGTAGGGTATAAGGTATCATTCTGACATCTCTTGTTTCTAGGCCAAACACGTCACTTGAGTAATACATAAATGAATCTAACAGTGGGATTAGAAGTTCACAAAAGTTCTGTATTTATATTCAGAACTTCTGAATGTGTACAACAAAATATTCGATGCTTCCAGTTCTTTATCTGCTAGCTTGTTTTGATTTCTGAACAAAAGTGCAAAAGGAACTAAAGACGGCTCAGAGATAATTGTAAGTCTAGCTACCGTGTTTTCCGGACAATAGGCCGCTGCCCCGTATTGCTCGCACCCTTCCATTTTAACCATTTCAGAAATAGAAATTAACGTATAGGCCGCTCCGGCACATAGGCTGAAATGAGATAAACTAGCCATTGTTTTTAAATAATATATACGGACGGGCCTCTAGTACTATTGTACTAATCCGTCGTTATGTTGTCTTTCTTCCGTCTTACCTGTAAATTAATGATATTAAATTATTATTGTGTATAAAATTATAAGTGCATTTTCCAATTGTCTTGTAAGACCCTATCTCTGAAAACTACTATCTTGGTCTTTTCTTTGTTTATTACAATGCCCCATGTATCACAGTAGTCCTTTAAATATCCGGCTCATTTAATTTGTGGATTTTCTGTGTTCCGGCTACTATTGACATGTAAATGCATACACAGCTACTTTCGAATTTATTTCTTTTATTGTAAATGAAGTTTGGTTGCGATGTTAACACAACTCTATCTTCAAGTTAACAAATTGTAGAATCAAACTCCACAAAGCGGTTACTTCCCTTTCATACTTTCAGTGCAGTTTTCAAAAAAAAAAAGAAGGGGAGATCACTGCGAGGAGATCGATGTAGATAAAGGTTGAAGTTACACCCCATGTTTCAATCCAATAGTAATGTTGGTATATTTCTGCAGTGTGCATTCTGCTTCAGATATGTGTCAACACTCCTCTTAGAGTTCGAAACATTTTCTGGGCACCTTTAGTCAAGGCAAAACGTTCTTTATGAAATATATTAGATATATTTTCCTAATTGCAGCGAATAACATATTTCTATTGGTTAGCCTTTTTGTTCTCTGTACCAAGAATCCGATCATGAACTACTCGTTCTGTTCCTGCTCAGTTGGTTACCCCTATTAATTATAAATGGGTCCTCCTAAATTGAACGATTATCAAGTCCATCTCAGACATTTAGCAGCGTTATGCAGAAACCATCGACGTTAGAAATTTATTTGATTCTCGAGTTGTCACACTAATTTAAAATCTTCTCGACTGAAATATCTTCAGTTTCTACAAGTGATAAATGTATATTAAGTGTGGTAGACCATCAAGTGGTCAGTTTACATGCTAACTATTCGAATATGTAGATGTTTTGACAATGTCTTGGTAAAACAGCTTTACCTAATCTGCAAGACAATTAAATTTTGAAGAAAAATAGTTGTGAGCATTGAAATAACTTAAATGTATGTCCTGTTCTGTAGAAGTAAGGCAGTAATTAGTAAGATATTGTTTCTAGAACAAATATTTAGTTAAAACTGCTATAATCTTTGGTTTGATTTGAAATGAAGCATTATTTTTTTTCTTGTATATAAAAATCTAGCAGATTGTACTTCGAGGACATTCGAGATTACTTCATTACAGTTTACTCGGCTACAAAAAAATCAATGAAGAAAATCTGTGAAATGTTGGGTCATGTGATCAGTTTGTATTTCTATATTTAAATGATCGAGTGATTTAATGACCTTTTAATTTGGCTAACGACAGTCGTGAACGGACATTTTTTATCATAACTCTGCCATGAAGATGGGTCAGTTGACGCATGTGTGAATAACTCGACACTTGGTGCTACAAAATCCATAGTTCTGGGTTTTTGACTAACAATATTCAAGAAATAATAGCGTACCAAAAATCCTGTTGCCCTTGGACATAATCGCTCGGCCATTTTCTCAAACACATTAAATAAATATGCACGTAAATTATCTACACATTATATTGCTAAATTGATGAATATACCATGAATCTGTGACATTTACAGTCATTGAAATTTAGTTGTCAAGATTGAGTTCTTCGGAATTATACGTCACGGATGAAAGAAATTCACGGTACAATCACGTTTTATTTTATGACAGGGTTATTGAAATGGGTATCATTTCAAATGCCATATTGAAATGTAAAAACAAATGTATCACGAATTTCAGTAATGTTTATAATGTGTGAGGAAGAGTTAAAGTGAAATGCAAAAAGAAAATCATATATAGCATTCATGCTGTTTCAAATTTATACATATGTGTTTGCCAGAAAGATAACTGGCAAGATAATTCACAAAACAAATTGCACAACGGCACTTAAAGATTTGTTGTTTCCTGTGAATATGGTGGACAAAATCTCTAGACATGTTTAAAAGTTTCAATCTATGAGGTAAATTGAAAAAGTTTCGGTTAAAAGTCGGCGAACTAAACTAAGCTTAACATATGATGGTTCTGTTGTGCGCTGTGGAGACGGTGGACAAGTACCTTCACATCTGTTAAGTTCATGTAAGGAGAATGAATGCGTTAATGTGTGATCAGATTCTTTATTTCCTTAAATTTAGAATTTTCGCTCTTGAATAATGCTACACCTATCAGAGTTAAAGAACTAAGTGTGTTTATTAGTTCTAGTAAAATAGTAGTGTACTTGTGATAGATCCTTTGTTGCTGTGAAGGTAGCAGGCAAGATCTTTCACATACAAACACGCAACCTTTCCAAACTACATTGTACATGTAATAGATGTTTTTTTGTCGCTAAGTTTTTCGAATTAGAAGAACGAAAATATTATTTTCAATAAAAGTTAAAAAGTTTACGTTATTGTATTCCAATAAGCATGTGACATATGGTGTTTATTAGTTACAGTACAATGATAGTGTACATGTGATAGATCTGTTGTTTGTCGTGAAGATGATAGACAAGATCTTTCACATGCATACACGCAACATTTCCCAAGAACATTTCGCATGAATATACAAATATTGGAAAATCGTTTAATATATTTGCATTACCGCATTACTCTTATAAACGAAATCTTGGTCATTCATTATTGTACAAAAAACGTTCGCGATGTATCTCATACTTAAATATTATTACATCAAGTATTTTTTGAGGACATTGTCAACTTCTCGGCATGTTAATAGACATTACTGTAGATAAGCGTACCAGGCATATTTTACTGTGTACAAGATTTGCTATCATACCACAACAGGGCGATAAAGCAGTCTTTGTGCAAATTATACAGAAAAAAGCGAACTTTTTTCAGGAAGAAATAGAAGTATTTTCAATTATAAGAACAGTGAAGACTTTCTAAATACCCATTTTTGTAAATGTCACATATTCATTGTATAAAAAGGTATTGCTACAACTAAAGGTTTAATGTTCTGGTTATCAAAAGACTGATAAGAGTACTATTATATGGTCTCTTGAAGCCTGTTTGTCGTATAAATATAAAATGGAATAACTTTGATTCATGGTAGTTTCTGTTTGTTTTGCTACCAGTATATGGCCATGGTTTAATTGATAGAAATATTGTTAGCTTCGGAGAGGTTAAGATTGAAAATACCATCATGATGTAACGATCACAACTCTTTTGTAACTCCAGTTGCAGTAATTTATCTATTAAAAAGGTTAAGCGAATCTAGAAAAGAAAACAGTGAATTGACAGACCACTGACCGACAATGCTTGCTTACAAAGTACGGCATTATATGACATAAAATATAACACCATTCGTCAGAGAAAAACAATTTTATACAACACGATTTCAACATGAATAAAAACAGACGTTTCTTAGATGCTTTGAAAGTTCCCTTCGTATTAGGAACTACAACTAGGCTCGCCTCAGTCATCAGAATCAAAACAATTTATAGAATTATATTCTTACTTTTACTTTATAAGTCTAATTACTGCTTAACTTCAAAAGGATGTGGATATTTATAGATAGAGTCACGTGATTGTGATACTTGGAATTGTTCGGTTTTTATTATTATTGCACAGGCTGGGTGGTCGTAAAAATTTACAGAATTTTACCAGAAAGACCGTCTTTAAACATTTTGAAGTTCCGTGATTCTTTTACTATTTCAGAATATCACCTAAAAGCTGGCCATTTATAAAATAGCTGCAAATTGCATACCGGTGCAATAGCTCCAGTCTTTCTTCGAGTCCTGATAGCATTTTATTAGAATCGTACCTTGATTTTGTCATACACGCAAATTACTGACTAGTCAAAAAATGTAATGGTTCACCTTTACTATCATTTTTTAAGAGTTATACCTTTATTCCATTTTCAATCAGATTGATGAGGCCTGTTTTCTCAATACAGAACTCATTCTCGTGCAAATATGTACTAGGCTATTTTATTTGTTTTCCTGACAATGCCATAACGGTCTTGATCCTGCCATTCACGGAGGGCAATATATCCGGTCAGTGACATGCGAGCAGTTCAATGTTAACATCGTTTCTGTTTCAGCATAAGAGGAAAAGGCAAACATGTGTCACACAATTTGCTGTTTTCTGTTGGAACATCTCAACATCCGATACACAAAAATGAGACTGTCTTTTGGGAGAATACTGGATTTTTATCAACAGTGATTGTAGTTACTTAGAATGTGACTAGTAGAAATAAAAATCTCGGAATAATTGTAGGTTAACTGGAAATAGAGCTATACTTAAATTTCAGTGATTTGCCTTTAAATTATTCTTTATTCTAATCAGATGAAAACCTTCAGAATAATATTGAGACGTTCCCTGAACATGGTTGACCAATGTCTCACTTTGAGTTTGCATAAGAACACTTCTGATTGGTTAATTTAATATGTATTCAGACTGGTTTCCTTTTCTGCTTTGAATCTATTATCTACGTCATATTTCACTTCTTATGGCGATTCACGTGAAGTTTAACTGGACATTCTGTATTAAAATTGCATCAAGAATCTTATTGATAAAACACTTTAGGATTAAGAGGAAATCATTAGAGTACTCGACTGAATGGTTTAATAAGGGAAGCAATGCATAAGCTTACTTTTTGTTTTCAAACATCACCATCACCATTATGATAATCATCAACAACATCATCACCATTATAATCATCATCAACATCATCACCATTATAATCATCATCAACATCATCACCATTATAATCACCAACAACATCATCGGCAACAACAACAACAACAACAGTAACTTAACTCACGAAAACAATGCATTGCATCCTATCAGTTAGGTTTATATAATATCGAAGGTCTCTTAAAATTTCAAAAGTTTTGTTTTATGTCATTATTATAATATAACTAAAAAAAAAAAAAACAATCCTGAATTCTACTTACACATTGTATTAATGCTGCCGAAGATTATTTTGTACACTTTTATTTGAGACGATAGTTACTTCATCATATTTCGTACTATGTTAGTGTCGATTATTTGCTTTGTAGCCTTCTGTGATTACTGTGGTAAAGGCACCGGTGTGCCAAGGCACGAGTAGTATAATATTTGGGTTCCCGGCAAAAAAGGACTGCGTTTCGAAAGTAAGATATTCTGCCGTGCTCGGAAAATCTCATTCTTTTTTTCACGTCCAAACGGTACCAGACCACTCAAACGTTTCAAGCAGACGTCAGTTTCAATAACTATATCTTTGGCGGCGAAATGAATATGTAAAACACCTTTCGTGTTAGAAAAATGTGTTCCAAGTCGTATCTGACTTTTAATGGATTTTAGTATTTATTAATGAAAGTATCTCTCTGTTTTGAGCACAATATCAGACTATTTACGAAGAATCGTATGATATAAGTATTTGCGCCTTTCCAGTCAATTGTGCCGAACGGAAGAAAAATCGCATTAGAAATGTACTATATCATATCACGCTTTTTCATAAAAATCGACAGGCAAGAAAAATGTAAGAAAAGGCAAATTGTGAAAACAAATATTATAAAATACTCCCTGCTTAAAACAAAAAAGTCGTATCGCTTAATTACAATATTTTTTTTTGAAATTTTGACGTGACGTACTGCGCGTAACGTCTACGAAATTGTTTTAAGTTTAAGTTTACACATTGGATATCAATTAAAAAAAAACACCCGATATATCGAAAATATTGACCACTAGAAGTAAAAAAAAAAAGTAAAGGGAATTTCATTTTGCGCCAACAATCAACCGTAATCCAAAGCCTGCAAGGATTGTGGAGAAAGCTTATATCGTTTTGACCCTATTTTCTGGAACATGCATTGACTATTCTAATTTCAATTACAATTAGGTTAGATTAATCACATAACCAATTTTAAACAGCTAGTTAAAAGATCCTTTGCAATTAAAAAGAAAAAAATAATATTGATGATTACGACGACGATGATGAAGATGATTTTGATGATGATTACGACGATTTTGATGATGATGATGATGACGATGTTAATGTTGATGACGACGATGACGATGATGATGACGACGATTTGGATGATGATGATGATGGCGTTTTGAATATTAATGACAACAATAACGATTTTGATGATGCTGATGACGACGATTTTGATGTTGATGACGATTATGACGATTTTGATGATGACGACGATTTTGATGATGACGACGATTTTGATGTTTATGACGACCATGTTGATGACGATGACGATTTTGATGATGACGACGACGACGACGGTTTTGATCGTGATGATGACGACGAAGGTTTTGATCATGATGATGCCGACGACGAGGACAATTAATTGATGATTGCAACAAAAAGAGAATAAAAACAATTCTCTTACAAGACAATTGCGGCACTGACATGATGTGAATAAAAGGTTACCGGATTTAATCAAGTTGTTGTCAACGTATTTCTTTGTTGCCTTTTTTTCTTTTCATTAGTGTCAGTACACTGAATTGCGCGTGCGCAGATATCTAACAGTTGTTTGATTGTTTCAAGTAGCAGGTGATTGAAAATATCCTGGACAGAAATTTTACGGTCGTACGCACGGAAGTGTTCACACCGATGTTTGTGTGGCATGAACTTCAGTCCTTTCGGTGGAGGGGGGTCGTCTCATGGTGTTTCCATATACGAAACTACCCTTCATTCATGAGGATCCAGACTCTTGGCATCCTTGATGTTGTACCAGTCTGACGAATGACTGACTTTATGCTTTCTGTTAGGATGCAAATGTTACATGGCCAGCTTTTACATTTTTGGTTACTTATTCTTTTTCCTTTAGCGTTTTTTTTTCTTTCCTTTTTTCTTATTTTCCAATATAATCTCTGTGGAATCACGTGATCATAAAAGTCTCTAAATGAGAAGAAACATTATAACTTTTAAAAAAGCTGTTGTGCTAACGTTTTTTTTTTTTTTTTAAGAAAAAAAAAAGATGTTATATTTGACAAACATTTACGGAGCCCCTGAAGTGACATAATACACACTTATTTTTGTTGTTGTCACATTTTTTCTATTTCCTTTATACAAAATAAGATTTAATATTACTATTTTGTTTATACGAAATCTTACTTCGTTTAAACGAAAAAAATTAAATGTGACAACAACAAAACAACAACAACAAAAATAAGAATAATAATAAGAATGTATCATGTCACTTCAGGAGCTCTTTTATCATTTTTTGATCACGTGAATCCACATTTGGACATCATAATCTATTGCTTGACTTTGTCAATAAAAAGAGGCTAAAATACAACTGTTGCTTTTGTAGGTTTTCGTGTGGGTACACGATGGGACATGACTTCTTTTGTGGTGGCTATTTATTGCACGAACAGACAGAACGAGATATATCTGGTAAGTTGTTTGTAGATTTGAACATCTAAACTTTCATAGAATCTTCAAACACATGTAATATCAACGTCAATATGGAAGAATACATGTTTTGTAAAAATACATGTTACGTTTGCCAGTACAGAAATATTTTGTCCCTGATTTTGAAGACACGTCTTCGAGTAATCTCAGAAAATCTTGTTATTCAAGCGATTCATGTCAGCCTAACAAAATGAAATATTGAAATGACCCGATATCCATGTAAATCATATTCTACAAGTATTGAAAGTTTAGTCGAGAGAAAATGAACACGAAACAATCACTGGATTTCTAGGCTATTCCGTTTCAGAAACAGTAAAGCTTATATAAAGTACTAAAACCCCCTGAAATCCATCCACATCTCTTTCTACAAACATAAATTTTATTTGAATGAAATTAAAACGAAGTGATCACGGGAATTCTAAGTTGCTTACCTATTCTAGCAGACTAGCAGCCTGGAAGTCTAACAAAATAAAATATCGACTCGCTCTGAAATACATGTTAATCATATTCAACAGGAATAAGAATGTTATTTGAAGGAAATGAAATCAAAAGTATTCAGTTGAAGTGTCGTTCATCCGTATATGCCCATAAAAAGGTGAAAATGTTGTTATTTCCAAATTAGGAAAACAATAACCAGGGGCATTAAGGACAGATTTGGGTTTAAGCTTTGTGTCTTATTTATTTATCATGGTTAATAGGTCAAACTTACCTCAGTTGTAGGTCAGGGGTAAGGACTAAACATATTAAGGATGATAACTCCTCACCTTAATGTAATTGGGATTACTGCCACTTGAAATAACCAAAAATATTAGTGTGCGCTAATCAATTTAATGTGTTTAGTTTTTAGAGCGTTTTCTATAGAAAAAAAAAATCATTCATAAATACTTTTTTTTTAACTGTAGAACAGACATTTGCAAACATTTTGATATATTATTCAATTAAATATTCTATAAAATAAAATAATTGTTTGAAAGTAATGAAAAAATAAGATTTTTACTTTACGAGTGCGGTTTTTGTTAGAGTATGGTCAACTCTGGAAGCTGGCACGATCAGACGGACGGCTGTACACTAAAAACTATTTTTTTTAAGTTGCTATAGGGCAAATCTTTTTCTCTATGTTGATGTTTTTGTTTTTTTTGATATCTCAGTAGATAGTACCGTAACAGCGGTTTGTATTTAATAAAAAATAAAGATTTTTTACTAAATAAATATCAAAGTTCACGTTTTCTTATTATTTTCTGTCTTTTAATTTTTGCTTTATTGTTTTCACACACACATATACATCATATTAAAAGGAATCACATTGGTAAATAGACAAAATAAAATTGCTATCCATATGTCTGTCCGTCTGTTCAGGATAGTAAGGCAACATTTAAGAAAAGAATAGAAAAAATAGCGGGTTTTCATTATTTCTGACAACAATTTTGAAAATACAAATCAATATTATACTCTAAATTGTACCAAAAAACAATTTTCTAATAAACAAAAAAATGTATAGTTAAATACGTTCGTCCGTCTGTTCAGGACAACTAATGAAAGTAGCCATATTTAATAGCCATAAAACGGGTCGGGCAGAATAAAGAAATCGCGTATTTGTGTTACTTTCAAATGATAATTTTGAATTCATATTTAAGATATAATTATATATTATAAATCATCTTGTAGAGCATTACCTTGCCTAAAAAGAAGAAACTATATGTCCGTCCGTCTGTTCAGGATAGTTAAGCAAAGTAAGCCGCGGGATACAAAAAAAATTAGCGGGTTTAATTACATTCAAGTGATTATTTTGACATCATTTTTATACATGTAATAATATTCTTTACAACAAAATTTGTAGAGAAAACCAGTCCCTAATAAACAAAAAATATAGTAAATTATGTCCGTCCGTCTGTTCAGAACAGTTTACCGAAAGCAGTGGAATAAAGATATCGGGTATATATGTATTATTTTCAAATGCATATTCTGACATCATTTTTTTTTCAAGAAATAAATATTTATTGTATCTCATTTTGTAGAGAATACACTTGCCAAATAAAAAAAATAAATATCATGAAAATGTGTTCGTCCGTCTGTTCAGGATAGCTAGGCAAATTAAGGCACAAGGAATAAATAATAACTTTTTTTGTTTTTTTTTTCAAGTTTTTATTATGACTTCAATTTTTTACATAGTATTACATTTTATAAATAAAATAATGAAACATAAACAAATGCCTAATAAACAAAAAAAAAAAAAAATATGTTCGTTTGTCTGTTCAGTTCAGTAATTATTTGACTTCAGTTTTTAAGTTATGATAATATATTATACTTCATATTAAAGAACAGATATTTGCCTTATAAAAAATATAAAGTATATGAGTCATTCTGTTCAGGACAGCGCCGAAAGAAAGCACATTTTCTTAAAAATCGGCCACGTGTTACAAGAAAACGCATTTTTTCATTGAATATCAATTTTGATCTCATTTATTTAGAAAAAAAGATATTTTATACAACAGGTTGTAGCATATTTTAAAATTTTAAGTGTACTGCGTACGGACGGACAAAGATTTTATCTAAATATACGTCTTTCAATTTGTAATTATTATATGTACAAGAATTAATTAACATTTGCCCTTTTAAAATCTGTCATTTCCTAGGTTTTTTGAAGATGATTTTGACCATATTTGGACCTATTTTTCCGACAGATACGCCGTCGAATAAGATGTAGAGCAAGTTCTAAACTACACAACAAAAGTTATTTCATAATCATATCTTTATTCAAAGTATTTTACAGGTTGTTGAAAATGATGAAATTTGCAGAAAAAGGCCGACAAATAGCGTTCACCAATACCTCTTGACTTAAGCGTACAAACGTACAAATCTAGTGGAAATCGTTTTGATTTTCTAGCTTATATTCGTACTTAAACATTCAGACTTTCAGGCTTTCTCGGCTCTTATTAAGTTTATTTTCTTTAAAAAACGTATACGAAGACATGTTTGTTTTGGTCATTTTAGGGTCCGCAACATGGGTCAGAAGTTGGAGCAGGTCCGCACTTAAGGACGTGTAATACCATTTTTCAAACTGTTAAAATATACCTTCGAATCATGTGTATTGCAGAAAGATTCTGTATTTCGTTTTAGATTATTGTGAATCTTAAAGTGACATATGTGTTCAAAGTGACCATTACCGTTTTGAAATATACACTAGCCATTTGTTTCTAATCATAGAAAAACAAAAATTGTTTCAGTTATGGCTAAATTAATTGATTGCATATAACAGTTTCATTCCAAATGAACATAGTTGCAAAATGATAAAATCTTTTTAGTCTATCCCAGTCTTTCCTAAATTTTCAGTTAAACTTTGTTCGATAATTTCTTGTATACTTCGAAGAAAACCAAAGTATTTCATTATTTGGTGAAAGTTACAATTTTTCTAAACATATATCATGTTTCAAACATTTTTTGTGACCATAAATATTTCGTTCTTTTTGAACATATATGTCACTATAAAAATAAAATACCTTGATCTTGGGTTTCTAGCTTAGTTTTTCGGCTCCTATGACCTCATTCCTGCATAGACTTTAGAAATTATTCCTTCATTTTGTACATTTTATAATTCTGCATTGATTTATGTCAGTAACATTTATTTTAATCGATTAACAGAAAAAGATATTGACAGAAAACGGACATTTCGTGGGCTTAGCGCAAAACGGTCGTAACTGACATTTTTTTAAAAAAATGTTTTTTTCCATTTTTCCTATCATTTTAAATGTGTCTTTTACCTGTGAAAAAAATTAACATTTATATCTGCACAGAAACCTGTTAAAATAGTCAGATGGCATAAGGTTGTATCAGACTGCTTTAGTGCAAAACGGTCGTAACTGCAGTTGCAACCGTTTTGCATATAAAAATAGATGTACATGAACTGAGAGGGAAGCAACTAATTATTATACATATGACCTCATAACTGACATAAGTGATGATGTCATTGTATTTTGTTTATTTGACCTTGTCCTTACTGTTTGGTCACACATGTTGCTTAAAATGTAAGAAAAGGAAAGAAATTGGCAAATGATTAAAAGCTATACTTAGAAGTACTGATTATCCATGAATATAACAAAGAAGTAGATAAAATGAATCTTAAAAGATTTGCAGTTAATTTATGGAAATATGTATGAATTTAGATAACTCTATTTGATATTCATTATTACCTATTTATTATATGGATCCATCAGTTAAACTTCAGGTTAAAGCAAATGCATTTTGGATAAAAATATGCTTTGTATCAAACTGTATGTTTATAGGTCTGTCAGTTCAGACTTTTTATAATGGTAAACAAAATGCTTATTTTGCACCCTAGTAAATGACAGACCTTATTCGAAACTTTCTTTACATACACAATTTCTAATGTTTAGAAAAAATGAACATAGTTAAAGGAACCCTTCATCAAGGGCAGGGTTCATTTAGAGGGAATGGTCGACAATGTGTCACATATGCTTTGACAGCTGCTTTTGAAAGCTATAATTACCCTCCAAGATTATGAGCACATCATTAGATAGTGGCATTAGCTTTAGACTTCTTGAACCATTGTCTGATCTTATGATAAATATAGTTTGTAACGGTTTAGTGCACACCTTCGATAATTGTATAAATTCAACCTCTGACAACTGGATGACCTGTCCTATACTTCGTTGTAAAAATTGATTCTGAAAGATTTTTCTGTCTGATCCATTGATTTACAAAATACACAATACCATTTGTCATCATAAATGATGACTTTCTAAAGAGGGGATGTGTTACGGTCTAGTGCACACCATCGATAATTGTATAAATACAACCTCTGGCAACTGCATCAGGGAATCGATTCTTTGGCCGAGTGGTTAGAGCGTTAGCGTGTCACGCAGGAAATCGAGGTTCAAATCCCACTCAGGGTTTTGTATTCTTAGATGTGTTGCATCTTTCAGTTATGAACTTTCATGTTCGCAAGAAGTTGCAAAGTTTACATGGCAGATGATGCAATAACAAAGGCAAATTGTATTCTTGGTGTAGGTTCTGATTCAGATGACAGTAGCTACAGATTTGAAGAAGCACTTAGTAGCCGTTAGGCCTCGGGCAACAGTTCGAAACGTCTTTGGGACAATAGTTTTGGCTGTTCCCCTAAAACACACACAAATTTACTGTTTTATTACCTAATGCTCTATATAACTGTTTATTTAATAAATACCTTATATTCAATACAATTTGACCAAATCAAGACTTTTTTCACCAGTTGTTGGCTGAGGACTGATCATCATATGTAAATGCTTGGTTTATTTGGGCTAAAAGCCGGTACAGATGCAACACCTAACTCGGGGTACAATAAAAATATGAAATGGAATTAAATGGACCTAAAGTGTCGTCAAGGTCCTTGAAAAACATACATGTATTCATTATAGTAACTTTCACTTTATAACATCCAATTGTGCATCCTATTGCGCACAATGAAAGCATATGATTGGTTCAAAAGTCAACTATGAAACAGTTCAAACTATTGCCCAGTCAAATGTTTGAACTGTTGCCTGGACATGAATAAACTGTTGCTGGCATATTTGAAAGATAGAAAAATACCAGGAAACAGGCAAAAATAATGAATTACAAGTAATATAGAGCGTTAGGTAATAATAGTATTTTCACTTTCAAAATCTAGATCAGTATTTGCATACTCAACAGCTACATCGGTCTTTTCACTTTCAACACCTACATCGGTCTTTTTACTCTGAACACCTACATCAGTATTATCACTATCATTACTTACATAAGTATTTTCACTATCAGCACCTACATCAGTATTTTAACCCTCAACACCTACATCAGTATTTTCACTATCAGCACCTACATCAGTATTTTAACTCTCAACACCTACATCAGTATTTTAACTCTCAACACCTACATCAGTATTTTAACTCTCAACACCTACAGCAGTATTTTAACTCTCAACACCTACATCAGTATTTTAACTCCCAACACCTACATCAGTATTTTAACTCTCAACACCTACAGCGGTATTTTCACTATCAACACCTACAGCAGTATTTTAACTCTCAACACCTACATCAGTATTTTAACTCTCAAAACCTACAGCAGTATTTTAACTCTCAACACCTACAGCAGTATTTTACTATCAACACCTACATCAGTATTATCACTATCATTACTTACATAAGTATTTTCACTATCAGCACCTACATCAGTATTTTAACTCTCAGCACCTACATCAGTATTTTAACTCTCAACACCTACATCAGTATTTTAACTCTCAACACCTACATCAGTATTTTAACTCTCAACACCTACATCAGTATTTTAACTCTCAACACCTACAGCAGTATTTTAACTCTCAACACCTACATCAGTATTTTAACTCCCAACACCTACATCAGTATTTTAACTCTCAACACCTACAGCAGTATTTTCACTATCAACACCTACAGCAGTATTTTAACTCTCAACACCTACATCAGTATTTTAACTCTCAAAACCTAAAGCAGTATTTTAACTCTCAACACCTACAGCAGTATTTTACTATCAACACCTACATCAGTATTATCACTATCATTACTTACATAAGAATTTTCACTATCAGCACCTACATCAGTATTTTAACTCTCAGCACCTACATCAGTATTTTAACTCTCAACACCTACATCAGTATTTTAACTCTCAACACCTACATCAGTATTTTAACTCTCAACACCTACATCAGTATTTTAACTCTCAACACCTACAGCAGTATTTTAACTCTCAACACCTACATCAGTATTTTAACTCCCAACACCTACATCAGTATTTTAACTCTCAACACCTACAGCGGTATTTTCACTATCAACACCTACATCAGTATTTTAACTCTCAACACCTACATCAGTATTTTAACTCTCAAAACCTACAGCAGTATTTTAACTCTCAACACCTACAGCAGTATTTTACTATCAACACCTACATCAGTATTTTAACTCTCAAAACCTACAGCAGTATTTTAACTCTCAACACCTACATCAGTATTTTAACTCTCAAAACCTACAGCAGTATTTTAACTCTCAACACCTACAGCAGTATTTTACTATCAACACCTACAGCAGTATTTTACTATCAACACCTACAGCAGTATTTTAACTCTCAAAACCTACAGCAGTATTTTAACTCTCAACACCTACAGCAGTATTTTACTATCAACACCTACAGCAGTATTTTACTATCAACACCTACAGCAGTATTTTACTATCAACACCTACAGCAGTATTTTAACTCTCAAAACCTACAGCAGTATTTTACTATCAACACCTACAGCAGTATTTTACTATCAACACCTACAGCAGTATTTTAACTCTCAAAACCTACAGCAGTATTTTAACTCTCAAAACCTACAGCAGTATTTTACTATCAACACCTACAGCAGTATTTTACTATCAACACCTACAGCAGTATTTTAACTCTCAAAACCTACAGCAGTATTTTAACTCTCAAAACCTACAGCAGTATTTTAACTCTCAAAACCTACAGCAGTATTTTAACTCTCAAAACCTACAGCAGTATTTTAACTCTCAAAACCTACAGCAGTATTTTAACTCTCAAAACCTACAGCAGTATTTTAACTCTCAAAACCTACAGCAGTATTTTACTATCAACACCTACAGCAGTATTTTACTATCAACACCTACAGCAGTATTTTAACTCTCAAAACCTACAGCAGTATTTTACTATCAACACCTACAGCAGTATTTTACTATCAACACCTACAGCAGTATTTTAACTCTCAAAACCTACAGCAGTATTTTACTATCAACACCTACAGCAGTATTTTACTATCAACACCTACAGCAGTATTTTACTATCAACACCTACAGCAGTATTTTACTATCAACACCTACAGCAGTATTTTAACTCTCAAAACCTACAGCAGTATTTTAACTCTCAACACCTACAGCAGTATTTTACTATCAACACCTACAGCAGTATTTTACTATCAACACCTACAGCAGTATTTTAACTCTCAACACCTACAGCAGTATTTTACTATCAACACCTACATCAGTATTTTAACTCTCAACACCTACAGCAGTATTTTACTATCAACACCTACAGCAGTATTTTACTATCAACACCTACAGCAGTATTTTACTATCAACACCTACAACAGTATTTTACTATCAACACCTACAGCAGTATTTTACTATCAACACCTACAGCAGTATTTTACTATCAACACCTACAGCAGTATTTTACTATCAACACCTACAGCAGTATTTTAACTCTCAACACCTACAGCAGTATTTTACTATCAACACCTACAGCAGTATTTTACTATCAACACCTACAGCAGTATTTTACTATCAACACCTACAGCAGTATTTTACTATCAACACCTACAGCAGTATTTTACTATCAACACCTACAGCAGTATTTTACTATCAACACCTACAGCAGTATTTTACTATCAACACCTACATCAGTATTTTAACTCTCAACACCTACAGCAGTATTTTACTATCAACACCTACAGCAGTATTTTACTATCAACACCTACAGCAGTATTTTACTATCAACACCTACAGCAGTATTTTACTATCAACACCTACAGCAGTATTTTAACTCTCAAAACCTACAGCAATATTTTACTATCAACACCTACAGCAGTATTTTACTATCAACACCTACAGCAGTATTTTACTATCAACACCTACAGCAGTATTTTACTATCAACACCTACAGCAGTATTTTACTATCAACACCTACAGCAGTATTTTAACTCTCAACACCTACAGCAGTATTTTACTATCAACACCTACAGCAGTATTTTACTATCAACACCTACAGCAGTATTTTACTATCAACACCTACAGCAGTATTTTACTATCAACACCTACAGCAGTATTTTACTATCAACACCTACATCAGTATTTTACTATCAACACCTACAGCAGTATTTTACTATCAACACCTACAGCAGTATTTTACTATCAACACCTACAGCAGTATTTTACTATCAACACCTACAGCAGTATTTTACTATCAACACCTACAGCAGTATTTTACTATCAACACCTACAGCAGTATTTTACTATCAACACCTACAGCAGTATTTTACTATCAACACCTACAGCAGTATTTTAACTCTCAACACCTACAGCAGTATTTTACTATCAACACCTACAGCAGTATTTTACTATCAACACCTACAGCAGTATTTTACTATCAACACCTACAGCAGTATTTTACTATCAACACCTACAGCAGTATTTTACTATCAACACCTACAGCAGTATTTTACTATCAACACCTACAGCAGTATTTTACTATCAACACCTACAGCAGTATTTTACTATCAACACCTACAGCAGTATTTTAACTCTCAACACCTACAGCAGTATTTTACTATCAACACCTACAGCAGTATTTTACTATCAACACCTACAGCAGTATTTTACTATCAACACCTACAGCAGTATTTTACTATCAACACCTACAGCAGTATTTTACTATCAACACCTACAGCAGTATTTTACTATCAACACCTACAGCAGTATTTTACTATCAACACCTACAGCAGTATTTTACTATCAACACCTACAGCAGTATTTTACTATCAACACCTACAGCAGTATTTTACTATCAACACCTACAGCAGTATTTTACTATCAACACCTACAGCAGTATTTTACTATCAACACCTACAGCAGTATTTTACTATCAACACCTACAGCAGTATTTTAACTTTCAACACCTACATCAGTATTTTACTATCAACACCTACAGCAGTATTTTACTATCAACACCTACAGCAGTATTTTACTATCAACACCTACAGCAGTATTTTACTATCAACACCTACAGCAGTATTTTAACTCTCAAAACCTACAGCAGTATTTTAACCCTCAACACCTACAGCAGTATTTTACTATCAAAACCTACAGCAGTATTTTAACTCTCAAAACCTACAGCAGTATTTTAACTCTCAACACCTACAGCAGTATTTTACTATCAAAACCTACAGCAGTATTTTAACTCTCAAAACCTACAGCAGTATTTTACTCTCAACACCTACAGCAGTATTTTACTATCAACACCTACAGCAGTATTTTACTATCGACACCTACAGCAGTATTTTACTATCAACACCTACAGCAGTATTTTAACTCTCAACACCTACAGCAGTATTTTACTATCAACACCTACAGCAGTATTTTACTATCAACACCTACAGCAGTATTTTACTATCAACACCTACAGCAGTATTTTACTATCAACACCTACAGCAGTATTTTACTATCAACACCTACATCAGTATTTTAACTCTCAACACCTACAGCAGTATTTTACTATCAACACCTACAGCAGTATTTTACTATCAACACCTACAGCAGTATTTTACTATCAACACCTACAGCAGTATTTTACTATCAACACCTACAGCAGTATTTTACTATCAACACCTACAGCAGTATTTTACTATCAACACCTACAGCAGTATTTTACTATCAACACCTACAGCAGTATTTTACTATCAACACCTACAGCAGTATTTTACTATCAACACCTACAGCAGTATTTTACTATCAACACCTACAGCAGTATTTTACTATCAACACCTACAGCAGTATTTTACTATCAACACCTACAGCAGTATTTTACTATCAACACCTACAGCAGTATTTTACTATCAACACCTACAGCAGTATTTTACTATCAACACCTACAGCAGTATTTTACTATCAACACCTACAGCAGTATTTTAACTCTCAACACCTACAGCAGTATTTTACTATCAACACCTACAGCAGTATTTTACTATCAACACCTACAGCAGTATTTTACTATCAACACCTACAGCAGTATTTTACTATCAACACCTACAGCAGTATTTTACTATCAACACCTACAGCAGTATTTTACTATCAACACCTACAGCAGTATTTTACTATCAACACCTACATCAGTATTTTAACTCTCAACACCTACAGCAGTATTTTACTATCAACACCTACAGCAGTATTTTACTATCAACACCTACAGCAGTATTTTACTATCAACACCTACAGCAGTATTTTACTATCAACACCTACAGCAGTATTTTAACTCTCAAAACCTACAGCAATATTTTACTATCAACACCTACAGCAGTATTTTACTATCAACACCTACAGCAGTATTTTACTATCAACACCTACAGCAGTATTTTACTATCAACACCTACAGCAGTATTTTACTATCAACACCTACAGCAGTATTTTAACTCTCAACACCTACAGCAGTATTTTACTATCAACACCTACAGCAGTATTTTACTATCAACACCTACAGCAGTATTTTACTATCAACACCTACAGCAGTATTTTACTATCAACACCTACAGCAGTATTTTACTATCAACACCTACATCAGTATTTTACTATCAACACCTACAGCAGTATTTTACTATCAACACCTACAGCAGTATTTTACTATCAACACCTACAGCAGTATTTTAACTCTCAACACCTACAGCAGTATTTTACTATCAACACCTACAGCAGTATTTTACTATCAACACCTACAGCAGTATTTTACTATCAACACCTACAGCAGTATTTTACTATCAACACCTACAGCAGTATTTTACTTTCAACACCTACAGCAGTATTTTACTATCAACACCTACAGCAGTATTTTACTATCAACACCTACAGCAGTATTTTACTATCAACACCTACAGCAGTATTTTACTATCAACACCTACAGCAGTATTTTAACTCTCAACACCTACAGCAGTATTTTACTATCAACACCTACAGCAGTATTTTAACTTTCAACACCTACAGCAGTATTTTACTATCAACACCTACAGCAGTATTTTACTATCAACACCTACAGCAGTATTTTACTATCAACACCTACAGCAGTATTTTACTATCAACACTTACAGCAGTATTTTGACTCTCAAAACCTACAGCAGTATTTTAACCCTCAACACCTACAGCAGTATTTTACTATCAAAACCTACAGCAGTATTTTAACTCTCAAAACCTACAGCAGTATTTTAACTCTCAACACCTACAGCAGTATTTTACTATCAAAACCTACAGCAGTATTTTAACTCTCAAAACCTACAGCAGTATTTTACTATCAACACCTACAGCAGTATTTTACTATCAACACCTACAGCAGTATTTTACTATCAACACCTACAGCAGTATTTTACTATCAACACCTACAGCAGTATTTTAACTCTCAACACCTACAGCAGTATTTTACTATCAACACCTACAGCAGTATTTTACTATCAACACCTACAGCAGTATTTTACTATCAACACCTACAGCAGTATTTTACTATCAACACCTACAGCAGTATTTTACTATCAACACCTACATCAGTATTTTAACTCTCAACACCTACAGCAGTATTTTACTATCAACACCTACAGCAGTATTTTACTATCAACACCTACAGCAGTATTTTACTATCAACACCTACAGCAGTATTTTACTATCAACACCTACAGCAGTATTTTACTATCAACACCTACAGCAGTATTTTACTATCAACACCTACAGCAGTATTTTACTATCAACACCTACAGCAGTATTTTACTATCAACACCTACATCAGTATTTTAACTCTCAACACCTACAGCAGTATTTTACTATCAACACCTACAGCAGTATTTTACTATCAACACCTACAGCAGTATTTTACTATCAACACCTACAGCAGTATTTTACTATCAACACCTACAGCAGTATTTTACTATCAACACCTACAGCAGTATTTTACTATCAACACCTACAGCAGTATTTTACTATCAACACCTACATCAGTATTTTACTATCAACACCTACAGCAGTATTTTACTATCAACACCTACATCAGTATTTTAACTCTCAACACCTACAGCAGTATTTTACTATCAACACCTACAGCAGTATTTTACTATCAACACCTACAGCAGTATTTTACTATCAACACCTACAGCAGTATTTTACTATCAACACCTACAGCAGTATTTTAACTCTGAACACCTACATCAGTATTTTAACTCTCAAAACCTACAGCAGTATTTTACTATCAACACCTACAGCAGTATTTTACTATCAAACCTACAGCAGTATTTTACTATCAACACCTACAGCAGTATTTTACTATCAACACCTACAGCAGTATTTTACTATCAACACCTACAGCAGTATTTTACTATCAACACCTACAGCAGTATTTTAACTCTGAACACCTACATCAGTATTTTAACTCTCAAAACCTACAGCAGTATTTTACTATCAACACCTACAGCAGTATTTTACTATCAAACCTACAGCAGTATTTTACTATCAACACCTACAGCAGTATTTTACTATCAACACCTACAGCAGTATTTTACTATCAACACCTACAGCAGTATTTTACTATCAACACCTACAGCAGTATTTTACTATCAACACCTACAGCAGTATTTTACTATCAACACCTACAGCAGTATTTTACTATCAACACCTACAGCAGTATTTTACTATCAACACCTACAGCAGTATTTTAACTCTCAACACCTACAGCAGTATTTTACTATCAACACCTACAGCAGTATTTTAACTTTCAACACATACATCAGTATTTTACTATCAACACCTACAGCAGTATTTTACTATCAACACCTACAGCAGTATTTTACTATCAACACCTACAGCAGTATTTTATTATCAACACCTATAGCAGTATTTTAACTCTCAAAACCTACAGCAGTATTTTAACTCTCAACACCTACAGCAGTATTTTACTATCAAAACCTACAGCAGTATTTTAACTCTCAAAACCTACAGCAGTATTTTAACTCTCAACACCTACAGCAGTATTTTACTATCAAAACCTACAGCAGTATTTTAACTCTCAAAACCTACAGCAGTATTTTAACTCTCAAAACCTACAGCAGTATTTTAACTCTCAACACCTACAGCAGTATTTTAACTCTCAAAACCTACAGCAGTATTTTAACTCTCAACACCTACATCAGTATTTTAACTCTCAACACCTACAGCGGTATTTTCACTATCAACACCTACAGCAGTATTTTACTATCAACACCTACAGCAGTATTTTACTATCAACACCTACAGCAGTATTTTAACTCTCAAAACCTACAGCAGTATTTTAACTCTCAAAACCTACAGCAGTATTTTAACTCTCAACACCTACAGCAGTATTTTAACTCTCAAAACCTACAGCAGTATTTTAACTCTCAAAACCTACAGCAGTATTTTAACTCTCAACACCTACAGCAGTATTTTACTATCAAAACCTACAGCAGTATTTTAACTCTCAACACCTACAGCAGTATTTTACTATCAACACCTACAGCAGTATTTTAACTCTCAAAACGTACAGCAGTATTTTACTATCAACACCTACAGCAGTATTTTAACTCTCAAAACCTACAGCAGTATTTTAACTCTCAAAACCTACAGCAGTATTTTAACTCTCAAGACCTACAGCAGTATTTTACTATCAACACCTACAGCAGTATTTTAACTCTCAAAACCTACATCAGTATTTTAACTCTCAACACCTACAGCAGTATTTTACTATCAACACCTACAGCAGTATTTTAACTCTCAAAACCTACATCAGTATTTTAACTCTCAACACCTACAGCAGTATTTTACTGTCAACACCTACAGCAGTATTTTAACTCTCAACACCTACAGCAGTATTTTAACTCTCAACACCTACAGCAGTATTTTACTATCAACACCTACAGCAGTATTTTAACTCTCAAAACCTACAGCAGTATTTTAACTCTCAACACCTACAGCAGTATTTTACTATCAACACCTACAGCAGTATTTTAACTCTCAAAACCTACATCAGTATTTTACTATCAACACCTACAGCAGTATTTTACTATCAACACCTACAGCAGTATTTTAACTCTCAAAACCTACAGCAGTATTTTACTATCAACACCTACAGCAGTATTTTACTATCAAAACCTACAGCAGTATTTTAACTCTCAACACCTACAGCAGTATTTTACTATCAAGACTGCTATTACCAATAACAAAAACATTGCTACTTTCATCATAATGACTGTCATCTAATAAATAACTGTCAGTACATCTAAGGATCTTATCACTGTTGTCCAATTCAGATAGAACTGCTTCAACTCTACTACTTATATTATCCAAGTCTTCAGCTCTGGAGCTATTGATTGCTTTTTCAAATCTGTAGCTATTGTCATCTGAATCGGAATCTACAACAAGAGCAAATTTTGCCTTTGCTATTGCTTCATTGCCATGTAAAACTTTCAACTGTATTAACCATCAGACACTGGTTAAGAAAGGCTAAAACTAATGTCACTATCTGTTGTATTTTCATTGCTTTTGATTATGTTTTGTGTAATAGGCTTAGCAAAGGCAGCAATTTCAAAAGGAGTGGGTTGTTCCAAATTTAGAAAGGAAGCACTGAAGATGCCAAATAAAGTTACACAAATTAAAGATATATATTTGTGTTCCTTCAGATATGCTGTGCCATCTGGGGCTAACATACCTAAATCATTTCTGCTGTGCGAGTCAAACAGATAATAACAATCTACATTTTTAAGGATATTGGTAGAATAACAAGGTTCAGAATTTCCTATAGTCAATGAACAACCTGTCATCACATGAGCTTTCATAAGAGAATCAACAGCATCATTTAAAGAATAGAATGGGGCACTAGTTGAATAAGTCTGTAAGGTGCAATGAGGGTGACTAGATGTTGTTGCAACTGTTGCAGGAATGTTATCAATGTTAAGATAATTGACTTCAGTTTCTCCAGTCAAGGACATAATCATAAAGATTATCTCCATTAATTTTGTTAAGATATAGTCAATGTCTTCTGATGCCCATAATCTTAGAGGATATTTTTAGCTTTCAAAAACAGCTGTCAAAGCATTTGTGACACACTGTCGGCCATTCCCTCTAGAGGAACCCTGTTCTTGATGAAGAGTCCCCCCCAACTATGTTCATTTTTCTTAAATATTAGTTATGTAACACTTTCGACCTTTTCTATCATTCTAGAAACACTGTCCTAATTCCTTTAGCTGTTATTCTGGGACAATTGAGGGCTGAGTGTTTACCAGTTCCAAGAGCAAAATGTAAACCAACAGATAAATGACAGACCTTTTATTGTTAGTTTGTTGTGTATACTGAAGAAGTACTTTGTGACTTGCATTATACAGAATGAAGTAAACATTGCAGATAATTAAATTTTATTATTTCGTTCTTTTCCTGTGTTAGATATCAGCTTCTCAATGCTTGACATCAGAGATAGTCCATTTGTAACCTTAATTAAATGCAATTTTTCTGAGTAATTATGTTTTTACATATGAAATAAGAAACTTAAAAAAAAAAATAGCAGTTAAATATAAACTTTCAAGGATAAAATTTTAGATTCAGTTTCAGATACAACTGTTTTGCAAAAAAAATTTTTTCAAACAATTTGTCATTTTCAGCGCAAAACAGTAGTAACTCAGTTTTTCACAAACTTCTTGTTTAATACATAAATTAAATAAACATCAAAACTCTTAATATAAAATTAATGCAAAAACCTTCTTATTTACAAAAGAACATGTTTTTCATCAAAATCTAAAGATAATGGTAAAGCTTTTTCACTCTCCTGAAAAGTTTTCAAAATTTCAGTTACGACCGTTTTGCGTTAAGCCCACGATTTTTGGGCGAAGGACAAACAGGACATAGATTCAGTGCCAGGTTTATGAGAAAAATCGCAAGTTTCGAACCGAAAGCCGGTTCAGATCTGTTGCATAGATCCACAGGTTTCAAACCTAGTCAATACGAACTTTTTAGGACTTTTCCCAAAATGTTGTGCCCATATTTTGTGAATCTAGAAAATGAAGCCTGAAAAAAGTGGAAGTTTAAAAGAAAGTCATATAATTGGGTCCATAGAATTTTCGGGATTCCAATTTTTGGCAAGCCATTGTTTTCGTGTGCTGGGTTAGGGGTCGGGTCAAACCTCAACATTAGCCACCTTAATTCCTCTCTATCGACGTCGAGTATACCCGGGTGTTATTAAGTCCTGTATGTCCCCCAAAGTCTACCCCAGTGTAGATGCGCTAGGGTAGGGTAAGGTAGGGTAGGGTGGGGTGGTGTGGGGTTTTATTTTTGGTCCCCATGGACCTCTGATGTGTCTCGTGGCCTTGCATGGTGTCCAGTGGCCCTGAAGTGTGTCCCGTGGCACTCAACTTGTGTCTCATGACCCAGTACCGTGTCCCGTGGCCCGTAACGTAATCATGACTAAGTGTTAAGTATAATTAACTTGCCAATTTCGGCCTATTTGCCGTTTAGTATTTATCAGTCAGTAAAAACACTTGGAATGATAGTTCGATTTTCATAGAGAGTGATCAATTCTGTACAGACTGGTGTAGAAAAGTGTAAAGTTGGTAGAAAATTGACGTGACAATGATCGTTTAACTATGTTGACTGTAGTTTTTGATGAAATGAGTTGTATACCTTTATTCTATTATATATGTACCATATATATATATTTTTTTATTAGGAAGAGAAGAAAATTGTATGACAGTCATATAATAAAAAGTTAGATGAAAATTACTTCCGTTTACTGACCAATCAACGCGCCGAGCACCTGTGGGTTTGAACCCATGGTCTTCAGTGAAAATGTCTCAATCCTCAACAAATTAATGGAATTGAATACTCTTCAGAGAGGAGGTAGGGTATTTGGAATCTAATACCTTATGGACGTGTTATACCAATTTTCTTAACTACTAAATTATACCTTTCGAATCATTTTCATTGCAGAAAGATCCTGTGTCTCGTTTTAGAACAGTAATATCTAAACTTCGTGAATTTTAAAAAAAAGAAAAACCTAGATCTTGAGTTTCGAGCTTGGTTTTTGCGACTTTTTTGGCCTCATTCCTGCATACATGTTAGAAATTATTCTTTCATGTTGTAGATGTTATAATTCTGCATTGATTTATGTCAGTAGTTTTTATTATAATTGATCAACAAAAAAAGATGTTGACAGAAAACGGACTTTTTTTGGCGAGGGACAAACAGTACATAGAATCAGTGTCAGGTCGAGGTAAAAAAAACGCAGTTTCGAAACGAAAACCGGTTCAAATCTGATGCGAAGACCAACAGGGCTCGAGCCTGGGTCAATACAAACATTGTAAGACCTTTACCCAAAAGTGTGCCCATAACTTGTGAAGCTAGAAAACGAATCCTGAACAAGTGGAAGTTTAAAAAAGTCATATCATGGGGTCCCTAGACTTTTCGACGAGCCAAACTTTTTGTTTGCTGGAATAGGGGTGGGGTTAATCTTCAACATTAGCCACCTAAATCTCTCCCTATCGGCGTCGAGTATACTCAGGGTTATTTCTTTTTTACTTTTATTTGTCCCCCAAATTCTACCCCCAGTGGAAATTCGCAAAATCAACCCCCGTAAAAACGTCATATATTAGAGTAAGACTCACCCTCTCCCCTTTACCATCCTGCCAAGTTTCATCAAAAGCCGTCTGTAGAAAAAAAGTTATGGGACCTTAATAGGAGCAATGGACATAAGAGACAAAAGGTATAGTTAGGTAGGATAGGCTAAGCTAGGCTAGGGTAGGCTAGGTAAGGGTAGGCTAGGCATAGGCAGGGCAGGGCAGGGCAGGGCAGGGTAGGGCAGGGCAGGGCAGGGCAGGCCAGGCTTGGTTAGGTTAGGCTAGGCTAGGCTAGGTTGGTTAAGTTAAGGTTGGAAGGTGGGTAGGTCAGGTTAGGTTAGGTTAGGTGAGGTAGGTTAAGTGAGTAGGTAGGTTAGGTTCGATTAGGTAGGTAGGTGGTAGGTAGAAAGGTAGTTAGGTAAGTCAGGCTAGGTAGGCGGGTGTGTACGTAGGTTAGGTTAGGTAGGTAGTTTAGGGTAAGTGTCTCGTGGCCCTGCATGGTGTCCATGCATGAATGTTAAGTGTTGGTTATTCGATGATCATTTTGTCATTTATTTTGATAAAACGGTCTAAGTAAGATATAGCACATTATTTTAATGTTATCTAATGAAATGTGTCACCAGAAGTCCTTAACCAACAAAAAACGATTTTTTATTATAAAGGCTGAACTTTGGGTAAATTCTTGGTATTTTGGCGGAAATATGTGTTTTCCGTTATTTTCACATTTTTATTTCAACGCATTTTCATACCCCCGGTGGGAGCATATTGTTTTGGTCCGTCTGTCTGTCAGTTTCTCTGTCTGTTGTCACAACACTTTAACCTTGACCAAAACATGGAAGTCCTTCAACCTACAGCCCCCAAACTTCACAGGTGCAGGCATCTTGTGCTCTACCCGCCAGACCCACTTAGAGGTCTTGAGGTCAAAGGTCATTGCATCATTCAAACGTAGCGCGTGTTCAAAACATAAATATACTTTATATCAAATTGTAGAGAAAACAATTGCCTAATAAACCAATAAAACTAAATTTATTTATATACGTCCGTCTGCCTACTCCGGTATTCCTAAATATGGCTCATGTTGACACTGAACTTTGACCCAATTGGTATATAAGAGTGCTTTTATATTCAGGTTTTTTTTATAAAACTATTACAAGCTATTCATTTCTACAGTTTACAGTTTATTTTAATGAAAAATAGTTTTTAATAGAATCAAGAACACCTTTGAAAAATTGCAAAGAAGTGTTGAAAATTTGCCGACACGGGAAAACTCGCACATTTTCTTATTTTTCACTCAATAGTTTAAGAATATTTAATTTTGTCATTTTATTTACTTACAGGCATACATTTTCTCTAAAAGAACATGAATATATTCATTTTATCTGTATAAATAAGACAACCGTGCCTGTTCAAACTAATGAACTGAGAATTTCGAAAAAAAAATATCCCACCCGAATAAGTTTGTTGTGATCATCGAAGAGACGGACGGTTTATTATATATCTTGATGGGTCAAAATGCCTATCAAATGATCTAAAATGTTCCCATATATCGATCGATTTAGTAAAGTTTTGCCGACATATCTTTTATTAAAACTTTATAACTTTCAAGAATGGAGCCTGGCTAATTCCAGGGATGATTTGAGCATAGAATTGACTTTGGATTACTACCATTGTCGTGTAGCCAGGGTCATGCCCGATCTTTTGGGCTACTAACTGTGTTTCTGTAACTAATCTGAAAACGGAGAAAAAAACTCGACTTGAAAAAAAGCTGAAGATCTGAGATACTTGGACCCCCTAAAAAAGAAAATTCTTGTCCGAGATGTTCTGACTTTTAAAAAAGTGCTGGCTAAGAAACTGGGATAGGGTCATGCCATATGACACTTAAAGCATAGTTATTGCCGGCATTGCATTCCTGGAGAACATTTATTTTCAACTATATTTCAGTATGCCCCGATAGATGGCTCTGCCAGCAGGGCATTCCAGCGGGGCATTGATTTTACACTATATTTTAAAATGCCCTGCTAGTTTGCTCTGCAGCAGGGCATTCCAACAAGGCATCGATTTTACACTATATTACAGAATGCCCTGCTGGGTTGCTCTGCCAGCAAAGCAATCTAGCAAGGCATTGATTTTACACAATATTTCGGAATACCCTGAAAGGTTGCTCTGCCAGCAGGGCATTCCAGCACGGCATTGATTTTCCACTGTATTTAGGAATGCCCTGCTATGTTGCTGTGCCAGCAGGGCAATCCAGTAGGGCATTGATTTCAATTTATTTTATTAACGCCCTGCTAGATTACTCTGCCTGAAGGGCATTCAAGCAGGTCATTGATTTCATTCTTTTTTTTATTAACGCCCTGCTAGGTTACCCTGACAGCAGGGCATTCCAGCGGGGCATAGATTTTCCACTATATTTCGGAATTCCCTGCTATGTTCCATTGCCAGCAGGGCAATCCAATAGGGCATTGATTTCATTGTATATTTTGTAATGCCCTGTCAGGTTGCTCTGCCAGCAGGGCATTACAGCAGGGCATTAGTTTTGTTCGTTATTTTGTAATGCCCTGCAAGTTTGTCCTGCCAGCAGAGCATTCCAACAGGGCATCGATTTTACACTATATTTCGTAATGCCCTCCTAGGTTGCTCTGTCAGCAGGACATTCCAGCAGGGCATTGATTTTGCACTATATTTTGTAATGCCCTGCTAGCTTGCTCTGCCAGCAGGACATTCCAACAGGGCATTGATTTTTCACTATATTTCGAAATGCCCTGCTAGGTTGCTCTGCAAGCAGGGCATTGCAGCAGTGCATTGATTTTGTTCTTGATTTTGTAATGCCCGGCTAGGTTGCTCTGCCAGCAGGGCATTGATTTTGCACTATATTTTGTAATGCCCTGCTAGGTTGCTCTGCCAGCAGGGCATTCCAACAGGGCATTGATTTTGCACTATATGTCGTAATGCCCTCCTAGGTTGCTCTGTCAGCAGGACATTCAAGCAGGGCATTGATTTTGCACTATATTTCGTAATGCCCTGCTAGCTTGCTCTGCCAGCAGGACATTCCAACAGGGCATTGATTTTTCACTATATTTCGAAATGCCCTGCTAGGTTGCTCTGCCAGCAGGGCATTGCAGCAGTGCATTGATTTTGTTCTTGATTTTGTAATGCCCGGCTAGGTTGCTCTGCCAGCAGGGCATTGATTTTGCACTATATTTTGTAATGCCCTGCTAGGTTGCTCTGCCAGCAGGGCATTGCAGCAGTGCATTGATTTTGTTCTTGATTTTGTAATGCCCGGCTAGGTTGCTCTGCCAGCAGAGCATTGATTTTGCACTATATTTTGTAATGCCCTGCTAGGCTGCTCTGCCAGCAGGGCATTGCACCAGTGCATTGATTTTGTCCTTTATTTTCTAATGCCCTGCTAGGTTGCTCTGCCAGCATTGCATTGATTTTGCACTATATTTTGTAATGCCCTGTTAGGTTGCTCTGCCAGCAGGGCATTGCAGCAGTGCATTGATTTTGTTCTATATTTTGTAATGCCCTGCTAGGTTGCTCTGCCAGCAGGGCATTGATTTTGCACTATATTTTGTAATGCCCTGCTAGGTTGCTCTGCCAGCAGGGCATTCGAGCAATGCATTGATTTTTTTCTTGAATTGGTAATGCCCTGCTAGGTTGCTCTATCAGCAGAGCATTCAAGAAGGGCACTGATTTTACACTATATTACAGAATGCCCTGCTGGGTTGCTCTGCCAGCAAAGCAATCTAGCAAGGCATTGATTTTACACAATATTTCGGAATACCCTGCTAGGTTCCTCTGCCAGCAGGGCATTCCAGCAGGGCATTCATTTTGTTTTTTATTTTTAATGCCCTGCCAGGTTGCTCTATCAGTAGGGCATTCCAGCAGGGCATTGATTTTACACTATATTTTGGAATGCCCTGCTAGGTGGATTTGCCAGCAGGGCATTCCAGCAGGGCATTGATTTTACACTATATTTCGTAATGCCCGGCTAGGTTGCTCTGCCAGCAGGACATTCCAGCAGGGCATTGATTTTGTTCTTTTTATTGTAAAGCCCTGCTAGGTTGCTCTACCAGCAGGGCATTCCAGCAGGGCATTGATTTTACACTATATTTTGTAATGCCCGATTAGGTTGCTCTGCCAGCTGGACATTCTAGCAGGGCACTGATTTTGTTCTTTATTTTGTAATGCCCTGCTAGTTTGCTCTGCAAGCAGGACATTCCTGCAGGGCATTGATTTTACAATATAATTCGTAATGTCCTGTTTGGTTGGTATGCCTGCAGGGCATTGATTTCGTTTTTTACCTTGTAATGCCCTGCTTAGTTGCTCTGTCAGCAGGGCATTCCAGGAGGGCATTGATTTTGCACTATATTTAGGAATGCCCTGCTAGGTTGCTCTGCCAGCAGGATATTCCAACAGGGCATTGATTTTTCAGTATATTTCGAAATGCCCTGCTAGGTTGCTCTGCCAGCAGGATATTCCAACAGGGCATTGATTTTGCACTATATTTTTTAATGCCCTGCTAGGTTGCTCTGCCAGCAGGGCATTGATTTTGAACCATATTTTGTAATGCCCTGCTAGGTTTCTCTCCCAGCAGGGCATTGATTTTACACTATATTTCGTAATGCCCGGCTAGGTTGCTCTGCCAGCAGGACATTCCAGCAGGGCATTGATTTTGTTCTTTTTATTGTAAAGCCCTGCTAGGTTGCTCTACCAGCAGGGCATTCCAGCAGGGCATTGATTTTACACTATATTTTGTAATGTCCGGTTAGGTTGCTCTGCCAGCAGGACATTCTAGCAGGGCACTGATTTTGTTCTTTATTTTGTAATGCCCTGCTAGTTTGCTCTGCAAGCAGGACATTCCTGCAGGGCATTGATTTTACAATATAATTCGTAATGTCCTGTTTGGTTGGTATGCCTGCAGGGCATTGATTTCGTTTTTTACCTTGTAATGCCCTGCTAAGTTGCTCTGTCAGCAGGGCATTCCAGGAGGGCATTGATTTTGCACTATATTTAGGAATGCCCTGCTAGGTTGCTCTGCCAGCAGGATATTCCAACAGGGCATTGATTTTGCACTATATTTTGTAATGCCCTGCTAGGTTGCTCTGCCAGCAGGGCATTGATTTTGAACCATATTTTGTAATGCCCTGCTAGGTTTCTCTTCCAGCAGGGCATTGATTTTGCACTATATTTTGTAATGACCTGATAGGTTGCTCTGCCAGCAGGGCATTCGAGCAGTGCATTGATTTTGTTCATGACTTGCTAATGACCTGCTAGGTTGCTCTATAAGCAGGGCATTCCAGAAGTGCACTGATCTAACAATATTTCGTAATGCCCTGCTAGATTGATCTGCCAGCAGGGCATTCCAGCAGGGCATTCATTTTGTTCTATATTTTGTAATTCCCTGCTAAGTTGCTCTGCCAGTAGGGCATTCCAGCAGGGCATTGATTTTACACTATATTTCGGAATGCCCTGCTAGGTGGCTTTGCCAGCAGGGCATTCCAGCAGGGCATTGATTTTACACTATATTCCGTAATGCCCAGCTAGGTTGCTCTGCCAGCAGGGCATTGATTTTGTTCTTTTTATTGTAAAGCCCTGCTAGATTGCTCTGCCAGCAGGGCATTCCAGCAGGGCATTGATTTTACACTATATTTCGTAATGCCCGATTAGGTTGCTCTGACAGCAGGACATTCCAGCAGAGCACTGATTTTGTTCTTGATTTTGTAATGCCCTGCTAGTTTTCTCTGCCAGCAGGACATTCCAGCAGGGCATTGATTTTACAATATAATTCGTAATGTCATGTTTGGTTGGTATGCCTGCAGGGCACAGCTTTTGTTCTTTATTTTATAATGCCCTGCTAAGTTGCTCTGTCAGCAGGGCATTCCAGCAGGGCATTGATTTTGCACTATATTTCGGAATGCCCTGCTAGGTTGCTCTGCCAGCAGGACATTCCAGCAGGGCATTGACTTTGTCCTTTTTTTGTAATGCCCTGCTACCTTACTCTGCCAGCAGGATATTTTAGCAGGGCATTGATTTTACACCATATTTCGTAATGCCCGGCTAGATTGCTCTGCCTGCAGGACATTCCAGCAGGGCATTGATTTTGTTTTTTATTTTGTAATGCCCTGCTAGGTTGCTCTGCCAGCAGGACATTTTAGCAGGGCATTGATTTTACATTATATTTCGAAATGCCCTGCTAGGTTGGTCTGCCAGAAGGGCATTGATATTGTTCTTTATTTTGTAATGCCCTGCTAAGTTGCTCTGTCAGCAGGGCATTCTAGCAGGGCATAGATTTTGCACTATATTTGGTAATGCCTTCCTAGGTTGCTCTGCCAGCAGGGCATTTCATCAGGGCATTGATTTTACACTATATTTTGTAATGCCCTGATAGCTTGCTCTGCCAGCAGGGCATTCCAGCAGGGCATTGATTTTTCACTATATTTTGTAATGCCCTGCTAGTTTGCTCTGCCAGCAGGAAATTCCAGCAGTGCATTGATTTTCTTCTTTATTCTGTAATGCCATGCTACTTTGCTCTGCCAGTAGGACATTCCAGCAGTGCAATGATTTTGTTTTTTATTTAGTTATGTTCTGCTTCTTTGCTTTGCCAGCAGGACATTCAAGCAGGGCATTGGCTTTACACTTTGTTTCGAAATAACCTGCTAGGTTGCTCTGCCAGCAGGACATTCCAGCAGGGCATTGATTTTGATCTTGATTTGGTAATGCTCTGCAAGTTTGCTCTGCCAGCAGGGCATTCCAGGAGGCCATTGATTTTGTTCTTTATTTTGTAATGCCCTGCAAGATTGCTCTGTCAGCAAGGTATTCCAGCAGAGCATTGACTTTACACTTTATTTCGGAATGCCCTGCTAGGTTCCTCTGCGAGCAAGGCATTGATTTAACACTATATTTCGTAATGCCCTAGTATGTTGCTCTGCCTGCAGGACATTCCAACAGTGCATTGATTTAACACTATATTTCCTAATGCCCTGCTAGGTCGCTCTGCCAGCAGGACATTCCAGCAGTGCATTGATTTTGCACTATATTTCGTAATGCCCTGCCAATTTCCTCTGCTAGCAGGGCATTCCAGCAAAGCATTGATTTTGTTCTTTTTTTTGTAATGCCCTGCTAGGTTGTTCTGTCAGCAGGGCATTGATTTTACACTATATTTCGTAATGCCCTGCTAGGTTGCTCTGTCAGCAGGGCATTGATTTTGTATTATATTTCGTAAAGCCCTGCCAGTTTTCTCTGCTAGCAGGGCATTCCAGCAGTGCATTGATTTTGATCTTTATTTGTTAATGCCCTGCTAGGTTGCTCTGTCAGCAGGGCATTGAATTAGTTTTTTTGGTAATGCCCTGCTAGGTTTCTCTGTCAGCAGGGCATTGATTTTTTTCTTATTTTTGTAATGCCCTGCTATGTTGCTCTGTCAGCAGGGCATTGATTCTGTTCTTTATTTTGTAATGCCCTGCTAGGTTGTTCTGTCAGAAGGGCATTGAATTTGAACTATCTTTCGTAATTCCCTGCTAGGTTGCTCTTCCAGCAGGACATTCGAGGAGGTCATTGATTTTCTTCTTGATTTTGTAATGCCCTGCTAGTTGACTCTGCCATTAGGACATTTCAGCAGGGCATTGATTTTACATTATCTTTCGTAATGTCCTGCTAGGTTGCTCTGCCAGCAGTGCATTCTAACAGGGATTGATTTTACAGTATATTTTGGTAATGCCCTGCTAGGTTGCTCTGCCAGCAGGACATTCCATTAGGGCATTGATTTTACACTATATTTTGTAATGGCCTGCTAGGTTGCTCTGCTAGCAGTGCATTTGAGCAGTGCATTGATTATGTTCTTTATTTGGTAATGCTCTGCCAGTTTGCTCTGCCAGTAGGGCATTCCACAAGGGCATTGATTTTGTTCTTTATTTTGTAATGTTCTGCTAGGTTGCTCTGCCAGCAGGACATTTCAGTAGGGCATTGATTTTGCACTATTTTTTGTAATGGCCTGCTAGGTTGCTCTGCTAGTAGTGCATTTGAGCAGTGCATTGATTATGTTCTTTATTTGGTAATGCTCTGCCAGTTTGCTCTGCCAGTAGGGCATTCCACAAGGGCATTGATTTTGTTCTTTATTTTGTAATGTCCTGCTAGGTTGCTCTGTCAACAGGGCATTCCAGCAGGGCATTGATTTTGCACTATATTTCGGAATGCCCTGCTAGGTGGCTCTGCCAGCAGGTCATTCCAGCAGGACAATTGTTTCACTATATAAATTGTAATGCTTTGTGCTTAAATCACTGTTCACTGCTAACTTCTCACATATATAATCTGCAGTCAATTATCCCACTGTACATAATGTAGTTTTGCGGAATATGTAACGGCGGTAACCGACGATGGCTATAAACATACTCACGAAAAAAGGAAATGTTCATAGCCCCTATATATTTATGGATTTATAGAAGTTTCAAACATTAATTTTTTTAGATTCTTTTACTATGTAATTAATTACATCCTGTTGATGTAATAATATTTGGTAAATGTTGTACAAACCAAACATATAATTGTAAATGATGTTTTGGTGTCTTTTTTTTTGGACAGAGTAATAGAAAAAATGACGTATAAGATAAATGAAAGATTGTGACACATAATATCTCTGTGACATATGAGAATTGTACAGTCTACAGACGCTTCCGAGTTAAAAGAGTAACTACATATTATATCCATAAAAAATAGGCAACTTTTATAGAAAAAAGTCTGTAATATTTTCTATAACCCGTTACTCTACTAGCACTGTCGTATAAAGAATCACGCATTTGAACATTACTTTTCCATTTAAAGGAATATTTATAACAAAAGTTTAAGTTTCGCTTAAGCAAAACATTTTTTGTCATAGGCCTATATGACAGCTTTTACAACAAACAGTACAAAATGACATTGACACTGCTGCTGTCATACATATATGTTGGTATTTGATAATCGAATCGATGTGTTGCAAAATCATTAAATGTCATTTTTCAAAGCCTTGACAAATATGATCCGACTTGATAGTAAACAAATTAAAACAGTCCAGAGGATTCCCTTTCTTGCAAGTTGAAAATTATTGAAGTTTGTGTGCACATTTAACTGCATATTGATATATAAAACACTTATCTTGTTGAAACAAAGTAATATACAACAGTTCATTTTGAAATCCCAGAATGTGCAATTCATTTTTTTCAAGGATAACTGGAAGGCAAATTGTTATATGAATATATTTTGTAAAACTGTTACAAAAAATAAATTTCAAATTACTATTTGCACCTTTACATGAGAGAATGATCTAAAGTTCGAAGTTCTGCATATTCGCGCATTGTAGAGTGTTTTTATCTGAAATGGACGACAACTTAATAAAAAACTGATAAAGAAAATGTTGAAATGTTTCTTATTTCTTGTGTGGTATTTGTGGTGTTTTACATTAGGCGTTAGGAATATGGTTAAAAAAAAGCATCCTCGCCAAAAAAAAGTACTTATAGTATTACAAAGAACAGTAGACCGCATGGCTTGAAAACCATGTTTCTCAGTCTACCCTAACCCTACATGCTGTCTTAAATTCCATTAATTTTACTTTTATCTGTTAGTAAGTACATGAATTAATTGTTTCTATCGTTTGTTGACTATATGCTCAGTAATTCACAGTAAATCCATGTATATTTGTCTGTATTTCTAAAACGAATTGTAAGATATCACTAGTTTTTCCACTGGCAGCCATCTTTGTATGTACTACTTCCTGTCGTTGCCACGGGCAACGATTTGCACAGTGGTGTAGCTGGTTTAAACTCTACTATCTGTATAATACGATGGCTTACCTTGTGTCGAAGAAAACGCTCTATCAGGTTATTTATATTTATTTTTTTATAATTTTGTTAACCTTGCTAGAGTATAATTAACTCATTTCCAGTATTTTCTCCATGTTTATCTTAGTGCAGCAGAAGCGCATCATTGATGCGTTACGGTTACGGTACAGCATCTGTGTTACACTGTTGCGTTATGCGTCTACACTGTTGCAGTTCGGTGCAGTTGTGTAGTATTTTGCTGCATGCTGCACTTGCTGTACCAGTATTTAGTATAAATACCCTGACTCTTGCTGCAATCGTGGACTTCAGCAAAATCTTTTGGCTTAGACACTCGCATCAAAATTCATTATCTTAGGTTGGTTACTTTGGTAAAGTTAATGATACTCTGACACTTTTGAGTAATCTTGAGATTATTGATTAGGGAAAATCAATACTTTGTATTTTTGCATTATTCAAGACAAATAAAGTTAATAGAATTTCTTGAACCTGTATTAACGCAAGTAAACAGATTTCTTAGAAGTCGGTCTAGATTGATATAAGATTTATCCAGGTTAAAGGTGCAGACTTTGTTGTGAGCTTTTGTGATCGCCTGATGTCCGTCGTCCGTCCGTGCGTTCGTCGTCAACTTTTTCTTCAAACAACTTCTTCTCCTGAACTGCTGGGCCAATCTTGCTGAAACTTGGCAGGAATGTTACTTGCATGAAGCTTTACCAAAATTGTTCAAATGGTTTAGGTACATTGCATTTCTAGGCCACAGGAGCTAAAAATAGATTTTCAAAGTTGGTAATTTAAAAATCTTCTTCTCCAGAACTACAAGGCCTGGAGCTTAGATATTTGGTATGAAGCATCATCAGGTGAACCTTTACCAAGTTTATTCAAATCATGACCCCTGGGTCAAAAATGGCCCTGCCCCAGGGGTCACTAGTTTTACAAAGAATTATATAGGAAAAACTTTGAAAATCTTCTTGTCTGAAACCACAAGGCCTAGAGTTTAGATATTTGTTGTGCAGCATTGTGCAGTGGACTTCTACCAAGTTTGTTCAAATCATGGCTCCTGGGTCAAAAATGCGCCCCCCAGGGGTCAAAGGTTTTATATAGAGTTATATAGGAAAAACTTTAAAAACTCTTATTGTCAGAAACCACAAGGCGTAGAGTTTAGATATTTGGTGTGCAGCATTGTCTAACGGACCTCTATCAAGTTTGTTCAAATTATGTCCCCTGGGTTAAAATTGGCCACACCCCAGGGTTCTATTGATTTACATAGTTATATAGGAAAAACATGAAAAATCATTTTTCTCCGAAACTAATAGGACTAGTCCTTAGATATTTGGTGTGGAATATTGTGTTGAGAACTTTAACCAGTATTGTTTATATGTTGGCCCCGGGGTCAAAATTGGCCCCGCCCCGGGGGCCCTTAGTATGTAAAATGGAAATCTTTAAAAATCTTCTTACTGAAAACCTCAATGCCTACAGCTTAGATATATGGTATGCAGCATTGTCTAGTGGATGTCTATCAAGTTTGTTCAAATTATGTCCCCTGGGTCAAAATTGGCCACGCTCCCGGGTTCTCTTGGTTTACATAAAGTTATTTAGGAAAAACATGAAAAATCATTTTCCTCCGAAACTAATAGGACTAGACCTTAGATATTTGGTGTGGAGTATTGTGTAGAGAACCTTTACCAGTATTGTTTATATGTTGGCCCCGGGGTCAAAATTGGCCCCGCCCCGGGGGCCCTTAATATGTAAAAAAGGCAATCTTTAAAAATCTTCTTACTGGAAATCTCCATGCCTACAGCTTAGATATTTAGTATGCAGCATTGTCTAGTGGACCTCTACCTAGTTTGTTTGAAAAATGTCACTGGGGTCACTATTGGCCCCGCCCAAGGGGTCATAAGTTTTAAATAGCAGTATAGAAGAAAATCTTTAAAAATCTTCTTGTCTGAAACCACAAAGCCTAGAATTTTAAAATTTGGCATGAAGCAAGCTTTATCAAGCTTTTTGAAATTATTCGATTAGGTTTAAGGTCATGGAGGCTAAAAATAGATTTATCTACTCTACCTCATAGAGCCTTCATTTATAGACCAATATCTTTGATATTCAGTATATAATTTCCTTGCATGGATGTCTACCCATGGGTAGGGTTTGAGGTCACAGGGTCAAGGTCAAGGTCACCATAGCTTATAATAGATATTTCTACTTTCTGTCATAGAGCCTTTATTTATTGACTGATATTTTACATATTTGGTTTGTAGGCACTTACATATTTTCAATTAAAAAATGAAATACTGCTTAGCAGCAAACCTACAGCCAAAGTACTCAGGTGAGCGATCAAGGGCCATCATGGCCCTCTTGTTTATTTTTTTTAGCTCACCTGAGCACAATGTGCTCAGGGTGAGCTTTTCTGATCAATCTTTGTCCGTCGTCCGTCCGTCCGTCCGTCGTCAACTTTTCATTCAAATGATTTCTCCTCTGAAACCACTGGGTCAAATTAAATGAAACGTGCCTGGGATATTCCTTGCATGAAGCTCTACCAAAGTTGTTCACAGAATTCAAATCCATGCATAACTCTGGTTGCTATGGCAACTTAAAGGAAAAACTTTGAAAATCTTCTTGTCTGAAACCACAAGGCCTAGAGCTTAGATATATAAACCACAATGCGTACAGCTTAGATATTTGGTATGTAGCATTGTCTAGTGGATGTCTACCAAGTTTGTTCAAATTATGTCCCCTGGGTCAAAATTGGCCACGCCCCAGGGTTCTCTTGGTTTACATATAGTTATATAGGAAAAACATGAAAAATCATTTTCCTCCAAAACTAATAGGACTAGACCTTAGATATTTGGTGTGGAGTATTGTGTAGAGAACCTTTACCAGTATTGTTTATATGTTGGCCATGGGGTCAAAATTGTCCCCTCTCCGGGGGCCCTTAATATGTAAGAAAGGAAATCTTTAAAAATCATCTTGTCTGAAACCACAAGGCCTGGAATTTTAAAATTTGGCGTGAAAAAAGCTTTATCAAGCTTTTTCAAATTATTAGATTAGGTTAAAGGCGAAAAATAGATTTATCTAATGTACCTCATAGAGCCTTCATTTATAGACCAATATCTTTGATATTCAATACAATGTATATAGGTTCCTTGCGTGGGTAGGGTTTGAGGTCACTGGGTCAAGGTCACCATAGCTTATAATAGATATTTCTACCTTCTGTCATAGAGCCTTTATTTATTGACTGATATTTTACATATTTGGTTTGTAGGCACTTATATATTTTCAGTTAAAAAATGAAATACTGCTTAACAGCTAACCTACAGCCAAAGTACTCAGGTGAGCGATCCAGGGCCATCATGGCCCTCTTGTTTATTTTTTATTTTTTGATTTACCGATTATTGTTAAAGGTTAAAGGCTTGTACACATTTTTGGTATTTTAATACAGTACATTTACGTGTTACTTTCAAGAACCTCCGCAGTTATAATATTGTAGAGTTTTATTATTTACATGTATCTGATGTTTTTAAGTCAGTTTATCATGCGTTAATATTTAGAAGGTTATAAACTTCACAAATCAATAAAGTGATACTTTATAGTTTTACCAGTTGTATCTTTTTATTGCAGGGAGAAAAATATTTAAGTTGTTCAGATTCTAAAGTCTGAAGTCTAACTCCACTCTGTAAAGGATATAGCCCTCAGTATCGCCCTGTTGAAGCACGGGATATAGATAAATTACACTTAGGATTAGTTGTAGGCAAACGGTACCCTAGGGCGTTACAATACAGTTTAACAGCTACAAGCTTTTTTTTTAAATAGTTAAAGATTTTACCAGAAAATTGGATAGAGAAAATGGCTGATGTGAAAGTTATGGATAGAGAAAATGGCAGATGTGAAAGTTATGGATAGAGAAATTGGCAAATCTGAGAAAGTTATGTTATTTGATGATTTAACAGAAAATTCTCGACAGATAAAAACACAAGTGGGTTATGATAATGATTATAATAAAAAGCTTTGAATATGTTTTGAATGAGAATTGTCTTAGGAGAGCACTGCTAGCACCCTTCTCCGTCGCCGCTAAGGAAAGCTTGATTTCCAAGGTCCAAGGTTTGATTAATTTCTGACAATGAAATTACAAAGATAGAGACCTCGTGTCAATGACTAGTTTGTTAACCGAACTAATTATCTGTTTATCGACCACCAGTTTTAAGGATTTCACGGATTTTTTGCAAAATGTTTTCCATGGTCGTTGACGAAACGCCACTATCTACAAACGGTACTATACGAAACTTGACACTTCCCATAAATTTAACCTATCTGTCGAATTCAAGTTATGAATTATCTCTAATAAGGGATCATTTTTTTTAACCAGAGCTGAACATACATGTATTTGTTGAAAGTTCTCAGAGGAAAGTCATTTTTCTCACAAGAAAATTTAGCGTTCAAGTTACAGTTTTAGGCTCAAAAAGAATCCGACGGACATTTTTTTTAAGTTTTTAAAATGTATAAAAAATTAACGGGAAAGCGCCTTTTGGTTGAAACATATTTAAAAAGAAAAGGCATATATTGATGAATGAAAAGAAAATTCATTTTATATATCTGCAGCAAAATAGATAACACATTGTAAATAAGACTGTATAACTTTACATTTAGTAAATGCATGCACATTTTAAGCGGAAGATGTAGGTCAAGTGATCTTCAGGCTGTTGTTCGAATAAGGTCGATGTCAAATGTATTTTATATTGAGCATGTAAAAGAACGAGGAGTGATTCTGAAAGGTATTTTTTGTATCTGGCATTATTTCCACAATTAATTAAAGTTTGTGTCTGTCGTATTTGCAAGCGGTACCAACCTTATAAAAACTCGAAAAGATAAACTAATTTGTCAGCCTGAATGATGATGAGACTATAACTAGCGTCTTACTTGTCTTTCGTTATCTGTTTCAATCCCATCACATCCCTTGTCAAAAGCACATTGATCACACACACGCGCGCGAGCGCGCGCACACGCGTTTTAATGCAATTGTCTTTTCGTCCGTGGATAACGTATATGTTCATAACTGGAGTTTTTCAGAAATTCCTAACAATGAGGCTCTGCGAAACACAGACTGAGGCAGATTAAACATATTTATTTAGCAGACAAATTCGTTTAGTCTTTATAAGAAAGAACTGTAACCAGTATATGACTTCATGTCTAAAAGGGCTTAAGACATCGTTGATTCATCTCTTTTTAAGACATCCATGCGTTTTGAACACAAACTAAACAGCATTATTACATAATCATATATTAAAATTAGCAAACTACAAAATAAGATTTAAAACATATTTTGTTAAAAATCATAAAGTTCACACATACATTTTGTTATTCTAACCGTTGTGATGAATGATCTACTTGGTGTAAATAAGATATTCCATTTTGGTTTAAACAGTTGCAATAGTTCATGATGTATGAACATTATAAACGGTGCTTAAAATAAGTTGTGTTTGTCCCGTTATAACCTGAGGCTTGCTTTTAACCATGTCTGTGTGCGAATATATGCGGAGATCAGAAAGAAAGATTGTTTAAAACTTGCAAAATCTAAATAATTTCATCAGATTTACAGAAATTTCTTTCGGCAAAAACGTCAAGCATGACGTCATCGAGTCTTCCATCTTTAATGGCGCTGAAAATGTCTTGCAACCACTTGTCCATTGGTCCTTGTCCATGGTAGAAAGGTATTTCTAACGTCTTTCGCACAAAGTTGTACAGGCGTCTGGTTCCTAAAGAGGGAGAAAGATAAACGTTGCTGAAATCTGGGAATTTCATGTTAAGAACAACATCAACTGCAAAATATGGACAATGAAGTCAAATGACACGTAAACGAAAGATACAATTTGTGAAATAAGTATACATGTATATTATATGTAACTGAAGCTACGGTGAGGGTAAAAATAAAAATACGCGTTATATTAAATAAATGTGATATCTTGCCTTGTCCCAGAAATTCGTCAGTGTGACATGTGCCCTCTTTCATGTTGCTGTACATTTTTGTCAAACCGTTTGCAATGTCAGCTTCAAGGAGAGACTTTTTACCGTCAATCAGTACTTCCATTTCTTTCATCATTTCTTCAGGACGTAAGACAAATTCGTACCACTTTCTCTGACTCATATAACTGGAGACTTCTATGTAGCTGGTACTGAGTTCGGACAATAGTTTTATAGCCATGTTTCTTAGGTGCCGAAGGTCTACGGCCTGAACCACCATGTTCAAATGGTTAGCCAGCATCATTTGCAATACTTCTAATGCATCCTGGGTAAGGCGGCAACTGATCAGTGCTAGGGAATTCACTGATTGGTTATGTAGCTCAGCGCTAAGCACATGATTACTCATGGGATTGACCAAATGATCTAGTTCCGACATGTACGCTGCCATTGCAATATCGGCTCCTTTGAAACCGAAGTCCACATGAAAATCACACCCAGAGAGATTTGGTGGCAGGTCAAAATTAAGGTTTACATTGACAATTTCTGCAAATTGGGCGAACAAGAGCTTTCCACAAACGCCAATACCTTGTCTGATCTGGTCAAGTGTAAGAGACAGTGTCTCGCCCTGAAAGTTGGCGCCATTTAACACGGTCTCTGATCTATGGTCAATGATCGGGTTGTCAGAGACGGCTTGTAACTCGACTGAAAACCTTCTGTTTGCTTCTTTAAGAGTTTCAACAACTGGACCAAGCCATTGCGGAGCACTTCGCAAACTGTACCGGTCTTGTTTTAAACGCGTTGTTGAAAGAGCTTCTCGTTTCTTTATATCCAAACGATGTACAGCAAGTCTGCTTTGGTGTAGGACTTCACGTAAATTCTTGGCGACTTCGATTTGCCCACGATGTGGCATACAACCCTGTATGATAGGATGGAAGCTTTCTGTAGTACCATGGAGTGCTTCTACTGCTAGCGCTGTACAAGCCTGAGTTAACAGACAAGCGATGTTTGCATCATAAAGAACAGGGGAAGCGACGCCGACAGTAAACGACGTACCATTAACCATCGCTAAACCATCCCGTTTATCCATATGTGCGGGTTTTATGTTGGCAGCTTGAAGGGCGGATGGACATTTCAGTATCTCTTCTTGGTGATACACGTTTAAATCTTCTCTTCCTATCATAGCTGCTGCAATGTAGCTTAACGGGATCAGGTCACCACTTGCGCTGACTGATCCTCGCATGGGCACTGCTGGGACTATGTTGCTGTTAATTAGGTCTGCGAGAACCTGTACAAAATTGGAAGAGACTCCAGAATACGCCAGACTGAGAGAATTTACCCTGACAGTCATTGCTGCACGAACGGGTCCTGGAGGAAATGTTCTACCGAAACCAATATTTAGATGACGGAGCAGAGAATCTTGGATTTTTACAGCGCTATTTGCTCTGACGTCTGCAGATCCACCAAAGCCAGTATTGAGGCCATAGATATATGTACCATTGTTGTTGTCTAGAAGATTTTCCAGAAATTTCGCATTCTTCTCGATTTCATCCAAGGACTTCTCTGTGAGTCTAACCTTGACCTTCGTGTCGGTGGCGATTCGCTTGAGAACGGCAACAGTGAGACCGTGACCATTGATGTCTACCGTGTCCGGCACTGATTTCCGCTCTCTTATACAGTCAAGTGATTCTATCAGGTGCGATGACGTTGACTCCATCACCTTTACTGCTTCCACAACCTAAAGTAAAGAAAGGAATATTGTTTGTTTTATGCGGCATGCAAAAGTGTTGTATAGCACTATAAAATGTTAAAACTCCAAAAGAAGTGCAAAATTGTGAAAGCTAAAAGGAAAACAGCTTACGCTATTTATTTAAAAAGGATAAAAAAGAACAAATACAACAAAGAAAGAAAAGAAAGAAAAAAAGCTTTTTTGAAGTTGGGTCAGTATTAATATCGATGAACGTAAATATTCCAAATTTGCTTTTTTTGTTTCATTTATACAAAGTTATAAAATAATTATTTCATCTGCACTCTCGATAGTTTTATACTACCTTTTAAATATGTATTTGTCTCTATTTTAAATGTGATATTTTTAACCAGCTTTTATCTTGCTTATGGTGTACTTTAAGTTAAAAATGCTAGAATTTTTGTATTATAACACAGTGAATTTTTTACCGCGAATATAGAAACATATATTGAATAAGCGTATATTTCTACTGACAAATAAACAAATAAATAAATTAATTAATTAACTCACCGAAGGAATGTCTGCTTGCACCGCAACTAGCTCTTCCACAAAACCGAAGTTGGTCACTGCTCAGTACTGATGGATTTTTTCTTACCTTCACACGCAATTAACCTTGTCAAACCAGTCAGGCAGGGGTGAGATTCATTACAAGATTGAGTCCCATTAACGGCAGTTTTATATTTGACGGGCACGTCCACTAGTCGTTACTACTTTATTGCTTTATGTAATTTGCAAATGACTTGCTATAATTGCAAAAAGGAAGTATGCACCAATTAGGCCTATTTTTGAACGATAGGTAACGTCGTTTTACTATTACAGTAACTAACTGCTTTAAGCTTGATTTAATAGCGGATCTGATTTCTACTACATCCGCGGACTTGTGTACAATTGTTTTGCTCTGTGCATGTTTAAAGAGACCACACAATTATTTTGTATGTAGATCTATGACTTTTTTCTTCGCGCAGTATTGGACATAAAATGTTTGTGTTCCAAATTTGAAATAAAAAGGCAGTAATGGTCAAGCGAAACGGTATCTTAAATTTCTCATCTATTTATACTTGACTGTTTATTTTTACTTGTTACAGCAATTAATTTAATTAGAGAAACGGCATTTGAAGGTATGGTATTCGGATCGGAGGCTTTCTGTACTCCGCCGAGAATTGACATTGAAATGAGGACCTGTAAAACAACAAACTGTAAAATCATATCAGTGTCAATTGTTAGGAAGTAACAGTCGAAATAGTGGGCGTGACTTTAACGACGATCAAGTTAGAATCAAGTGCACTGAACGTATAACAGTACACGGAAATAAGGCGACACTCGTAAATGAGGACATAATTATCTTTATTTCATTCGCATCAATCATTTGTTACAAGACGTAGAAATCAAATCACTCACTTCCTTTTAAACTATTTGTCTGGTTTGTCCTAGATAAGATAACGCACGGTAAAAATAATTTTGTAAAATAAAAAAAGAGAAAACGACCTTATATGTGTTGTTGGTTTGGTGTATCACTGTCATTTTATCTTTCATCTTCTAAAAGAAATGTTATCACAAATATTTCCATTGATTTTGTCCAATGCTAGAACCTTTTAAACAAAATTACAGATTTCTATTTCAATTATTTCTGTCCGAATATTCGCTAAATCGAACTCGTCTTGACCAATCCATTTATACAGAAAAAACAGAATGAACAAATGTATCTCTACGTAAAACATATCAGAATAGGTACATTAATAAATAGACATAAGTAACCCATTGTAGCAACGTTGCCTAAGTTATTTCTTAAGTCTTCTTTTATAATGCGTATTGCAAATTATAAACGGAAGAAATCTACGTCTTGAAAAATTCAATAGTTCAGTAACATTTTTCGTTTGAAGAGAAGTCTGTTCCTGATTTTTGACAGAAAGTTTTTCATGGATAAATCTTGGATCTGGTGGCGATTGTTTTGGCACGTGTCATGTTCTATCCAGCTGGGACGGCATTTCCGGAAATGGTTTAGAACCGCCTTGGTCTTGTACAAATAAACCCTGTAAAATAGTGAATATAAAAACATTTTAGTCTGTGTCGGTAAATTAATGATAACCGTCTTTTCTCTCTTTACAGGACGCGCGTTTTTACTAAACGTATATAAATATATTTCAGAATTCGTTGAGCACATATCTGAAGGTCAAGGACGTAGTCTCACCAATGTTTGTTTTTTGTTTTTGTTGTTGTTGTTTTCTTTTTTTCCTATAAAAGTGCGAGATTAAACTGGCGCCCATTTCTCACTTCATATGCATCGCCCCTATAAACATGTACACACCTTTTATATTACTTTCAGCAAGGTGAAAACTCACAATTAGACGTGCACCTACTATTGTTCGAACAGTCACGAATGCGTTTCTGACCTACTCATGCGAATATAATACGAGAATAGTAACCTAATATTCAGTTGATCTATATGTACTATAATATATATATATGGTTTTCCGTTTTGGTATTTGAAACCTATGACAGTGCCGTAGCCAGAACTGAAAAACAAAACACCGAGGCAGAACGTGTCTAGTGGGGACCGAGGGAATGCTCCCCTGGATTTTTTTCTTTTGCTAAGAGCGATTTCCTTCATTCTGGAGTAGGTTTTGGTGAATTAAGGCAAATTAGAAAGGTTACTAGGAGTTACTTTCAGAGCTATCGAAAATGGTATATCCCCCCCCCCCTTCCCACACACACACTTTTAAAGTAGCTCAGCATGTATGGTCTGTTTCTACAGTTGTACTAACATTTTGGACACTTTTCTCGCATTTAATTATGTATTCACCATTGTCTACCGTAATCATTGTTTTTGACAATGAGCTTGTAATGTTTGTCAATAAACATTCAAACTTGAACTTGTTTCAGAAGTTTAACGTACGGTCAAAGGAGCTGAATGTTTTTATTATTATTATTTATTTCTAGTTATTTAAGCAATTTAATTCTTATTATTGAAACAAATTGTACATGAAGTCAGGCCAAATGGAAACTGCTTATTGACAATATTAGATATTAGGCAAAGCAATCCGTTTGAATAAAGACTGAAATTAATTATAACAGACTCACCTATGAAAATGTTCTTTGCAGCTGAACCCGTGAGTCCAAACTGACGGAAGTTTTACTCGCTCTGATATTACGATGCTTTTCCGTCTATCCCAAATCGGTGGAGTTCGCAATGTGTATTGACCGATGGTAAAGTTAGCCTCAGGATGGGTCTTTTCCCAGTCAAGAATAAATAATGAAGTCATGAGTGTAAAGCCTGCAGCCTTTGGGTTCTCCGCTAATAATGTTTCCTGTTAGTTAGAAAAACATTAGACCAAATAAAAATTATGTCTGTTATACAAGTGTTTCTAATTACAATACATGCCTACAATAATGATCAGCTTTATAGTCCACTAAACTGTAAGTTGGTTCCTATAATGAATCAGCAGCTCTTGGATCTGACAGCCATTGCTTAAACACGTGACATGTTCTATCCAGCTGGAACGGTATTTCCGGAAATAGTTAAGAATCTTGTCTTATAGCTCAGTTCTTAGAAAACTGTTTCGTTTGTATTTTCTTTTCTGTCGCTTGGAACATGTGTTTACTGAACTTGCGAGTATATGTATTAATAAGCATTATATTGTTATTGTTGAACTTTAAGCACATTTAATGTTTAAACGTTTAAATAATCTTTGTACGCCAAAATAAAATTAGACTCCTGATTTTTACAAAAAGTAAAACCCCAACAACAAACTTAGTGGCCACTAAAACTGTACAAACGAAAACAGATTTTTAACAATAGAACAAGGCATTTAATAAAACACGACACTCCAAAGAACACGATATTCAATAATTCAATAGAACACGGCATTTGATAAAACACGACATTCAAGAATTCAATAGAACACGACATTCAATAATCCAATAGAACACGATATTTAATCGAACACGACATTCAAAAGAACACGACATTCAATAATTCATTAGAACACGACATTTAATCGAACACGGCATTCAATAACTCAAAAGAACACGACATTCAATAATTCAATAGAACACGACATTCAATGGTTCAATAGAACACGACATTTAATAGAACACGACATTCAAAAGTACACGACATTCAGAAAAACACGACATTTAATAGAACACGACATTCAAAAGAACACGACATTCAATAATTCAATAGAACACGACATTCAGGTAGAAGTTTCTTACCATCATACTCTTATAGTTGGTGTGTCCCATTCTCGGCATTATATATTCATCAACATCTATGACGGCTATGTAGGTATATCTGCGGAACCTCTGAACACAGTCGAATACTGCCACTTGCTCGTCCATGTACGCCATCATGTATTTCTGACCCAGGTACCGAAGGTACCTCTCTGAAAGATCATATATCATTTTTTACTAATCTATTTCAGCTGGATACAGAAATTTGCTATTCATGTTTATTCTAAAACGAGAGATCAGTAATTATGGAACCAGTCACTCGAGAGAACAGCAAGGACGAACTGGTTACATTTATTATTAGAAACAACTTACGGTTGAGCTGACTGAAGCTATACATGCCTTTGCGCAGGGTCACTCCTAATGTTAAGGCTTGGATTTGCGTCCGAAATCTAACCGGGCGCATACGCCCATAACCCTTATATCGATGAAAAACGATTATAGTAATGTTCTTATGAATCCTTACTACAAGATAACAGGTCTGACTATCTTGAGGAAAAGTTTCGAATAACTATTACGACGATTTAGAGGAAGTATCGCTTACCTTATATGGAAGTGTATGAAAGCTGTTTATAACACTAGTTGCATTGTGTATAAATACAAAGATTGTTGGTTGTTGGTCATTTATGTTTATTTAATAAATTATAATCTTTTAATACGGACTTTCGGAACAATCAAAATCATCATGGATATTTCATTGTAAAAATATCATTGATATGTAACTTACTATAAAACCATCAGAAACTTACTTTTTAACGGAAAATCAAATTCTTTAACAACAAGAAACCCCTCCTTCTGGTAATGGTTCAACACTGTCTGTGTTTCCTTGGTTACGTTATATGTAAAAATAGAAAACTGATCAACACCTAGAGCTATGTTCATCTCAAACCATTCCAAGAGTCTTGAAGCGGGGAAGTTTCCATAGAGGATTTTACTACAGATTGCAAAAGAAGCACTTCGGGAAGAGGGCGGAGGCAGTTCAACCTCGAGTTCTATGTACTCAACTTGTTCACAGGCTGTACTCGCACTTAGTCCGACTAACGTTTGATTGAGTATACCAACATCTGAAGAAATATTACAAATAAACTGTGCCGCTGTTACAACTCCTATATGAGGATTATCCCATTTATTTCTCCTGAACACTTTAGTAGAGTACACCGGCTCATGGCGTTTGAAGCAACAGTATAAATCAGTTTCAGCGTATTTTCTTCCTTGCCAGCCATTTATGGCAACTGAATTAGACATTTCTCTATCCGCCATTTTGGGGTCACGTGATCTATCAGTTGCAATGGCGGATATATAGAATACGTCTATAGCCTTTATTCTTCTCACTACTTGATGCTTGTATAAACTATTTTGCTTTTTCACCATCCGTAACAATTTAGCCACCACTGACCTATTTCTTGACATGTGTTTACTATTATTATTATCTTCTCTAAGGTCTCCATCTTCTTTATTTATTCTAACATCACCATAGTTTTCGATGTAATCTATCTCTCCTTCCATTTGTTTTTTATCTGAATCATACAATGTCTCCAAATAATGTGCATCATCTCTACGGATTTTATTGTATTCTTCGTCATTCCTAATGTTTTCAAAAGAATTTTTGTCTGCCAGATTGCCAGTTTTACCATCATTTTCATTTGCCAGTTCTGTGTCAATGCTCCTGAACGATACAGTCAAATTTATCGAGATGGCATCAGATATTGACATTTCATTCTGCAAACAAAACAGTGGCAAAATGAGTTTCGTTGACGTGCAACCAAGGACATACTTTAAGTTAAAAGACAACGCACGTGATATATTTACCCGAACCGATAATCTGGACTCAATTTCAAAGAAGGCAAAAAGGATAAAAGAAATCAGCTTAAATAATATGAATCAACATCAAAGCTTTGTATACTTTTTGATATCCGATTTAATGTCAGTGTACCTGCTTATAAAAAAGTAAGTAAAAAAGAATTAAAAAAAAAAAAGATTAAAAAAAAAAAAAACAGTGTCACCACCAGTGACGACAGCTGACTATGTTATGACAACTTTTTTTTATCGAGTTTGAATCTGTAGTGTTAATTGAAATAAAAAGACTTAGTTTACAAAGTTTATATTTTGCAAAGTATTTTGTTAACGAAATTGCTTTTGGTATGGCGCCATGTCAGATTTTATCGAAGTCAAACAGCCGGTTTTCCTTTTTATTTTCTCATGAAAATTAAAAATATTAAATTGTCATTCACTTGTAAAAAGTTAAATCAAGATAGAATACGTACTTTAGTGGAAAGCGTATATCCGTACTTGCTTCCGTACCAAAAAAACAAACTCAGTGACATTGCGAAATACAGTGTTAAAGCCAAGTGAAATAGTATCCGGGTATTACGTGTACCGACCATAGATGTGAAATAAGAAACTGTTTTACGAATTTTTCATTTATGTGTTTAAAAATAAAGAGAACATAAAAAAGCAAGAGCATTTATTTTCATTCAAGTTTGCATGTAAACACTGACAATTCAAAAACTTTAGAAATATAATAGGTTTATTTCTTTTATAAATGTTTTAGTGCAAAAAAATGTTCCCCTGGGCAAATGTAAAGTTAAAGCAATTTTAGACGTACATCTGAGTAACTGATAACAATCAGAATGTTTAAAATAATTATAATGTTATTTGTAATCACAGTTGATATCTACAGGCTGTTTTCATGTAAAAAAAAACTGAATTGGTGTAACATCTTTAGTCATGTTGTGTGTCCAACTTGTTTTATATTTTCAAAGAGATTGTGAATTGTGTGACTATTTAAGGAGAATATGGTCTTATCACATGACAAAAGTTGTTGAAATGCAATATAACAATTACATATTTTTTTTACTATTACACACGTACAATATAACGGCTAACAAAACATTACGCATTGACCTCTCGCTTCGAATGAATGAGTTTTATTCATTGTCTTTTTTTAGAAGATGTCCTATATCAAAAGGAAATGTTATATGTTCAGTATTTCCGCATATTTTGACATGTTATTTGATACTATTTTCTCGGCGGATGTTTATGTAACAGCTTTTTAGTATACATGTAGTTCAAACAAATATGACCAAATTATAGTTGTTTTGGTCATGTGATAAAAAGAACTCAGCACTTGTTAACATTTGATATAAATTTTTATTCAACTCATCCAAGAATAATGTAATTAAACTCGACAGAGGCTGGCTTAATATCATTTTCCTAACACGTTGAACAAAAGTTTATATGAAATGAGAACTCGTGTCAGATCCTATATATATGCGCTAAAATTTTCTGTATACGAAATTAACAGCTAAAACGTCACGGAAAGAACGTTGGGGACATTGATGATGCAAAGAAGGATGTTAAATTATGATGGATAATGTATTTATTTTTCTACCTCTTTTCCTCAAACACGTTAAGTAGTAAAAGATTAAGGAAATAATACAAATTAATATTTAATCTCCATGGAAGATTTACTCAGATAAGGAACATTAAGTTTTTTACAGACGCTAAAGGGAAAGAATATAAATACAGAAAGTACATTATACAAGTACTGCTGTTTGTCATGCATACGTGTAAATGAGATGAGAGAGGCTTAAAAAGCCATGAAATTTAACATCTGAAGACTGGAAAATAACACAAACAATTAAGATTTCAACATCCAGTCTATTTCCCAGTTTTTCATCTCAAGTTTCATTCTGTTTCTGTCCTTGCTCCTTTCTAAACTTCTTTTCTTCCTTTCGTGTGGAATCGTCTCAAATGTGTATGGTGTGGTAACCAGTCTGCTCCATTTCGGACAAACGGAACCCGACCACTGTTCCACCTTCCGCTGTAATGTAATGATGACGTCATCTTCGTCTGCATCAGGGTCAAGGTGAAATGTGATGCTGCTTACTTTGGTGTTGTACATCATCAATATCTGAAAATTAGATAGATATTTTGCAAATTTTACGATGAAATTCAATTGGCAACGAGTTTCACTACACATGTCCTTAACAAAACATACAAATAATGGTATTTCTTAGTTTGCATGTAAAAATGATTCAATGAGTGACATTTGGTGTTGGTTTTTAACCCTATCTGATGCAAAGTATGCCAGTATCTTGTGCAATAGTTTTAATATCTTTGTCTATCAATATATATCAACTACACAGGTATGCGGTTTTGCCAGTTTACACAGACACGGGTGAATAAAATATTTAAAAAATGTAATAACTACAGCTTTACAAATGAAACGACGTTTACAGTAGTCCTAATAAACTAACTGACATGTAATAGTCATAAGTAACCAGAAAATCAAACCTTTATTGTGTTTCTTAGTGCATTTACGTCTTTTGCAGTCTCAATGTAAACATCGACCTTGCCCTCGGCCCGCCATGCCAGCTCTTGTTCTACTATCTCTAACAAAGGACTGGGGTTATCTGCCCCTCCAAACAATAGCTCTTCAGTGTTGTCGTATGTGTACGTTGCAGTTATAAGTGGCACTTGAAATAAAGGTTAAATATTTTTTATCTTACATCTTTATAAAGTCGAGTTGAAGAGTTTACTGAGTGAGAACTAACGATCTTAAAATACATGTTTAAACACTGACCCTGTCTCCTTTAAGTCTGCGGTGTTATCGTAACTCAGCCTGTGATAAAAGCACCTTTGTGTTGCAACTCTTACTACAGTAAGACTAATGAGAATATTATGTCCCTATAGTACCTAGTGGGAGCGAGATTTCATACAATAATCATATTTCAAAACGCATTTTCCACGAACGATACAAGAATATTTCGTCAATATTATCACTTTAAAGATGTTAACTGGGCAGATTAAAAAGAAACCAACATACAAATTGGCGCATTTTTTTTAACAAATTGTAATGCGTATAACAATTTTAACCCTTTCTTGACTTTCTCAATATTAACATAGTATGGTTTGAGTGTGTAATTTACAGATCGTGCAAATACTGAAAAGACGTTCTTACTGGAGGAAAATATTGTGAGAAAAACACTTACTTAAAAGCGAGTATATCTGTGTATTCTCTACACATATCTTGCCATCATGACATGCCTGCGAATGCACGGCAGACTCGTGGTTTTCTGTGTTGAAGACGGACACTTTGTTCCTTAGAGGTTGGAACGGCGTGCTGGCACGCTCTAGATACCGCAAGATCATTCTTGTACACGTAATCACCTTCTGCTTCCAGACCTCACCTTGATGACAAATAGTGGAATTATGAAATAAGTATTTTTTAAACTGTCAGCGTACAGATTGTCATTTATATGATCGTTGAAGGCGAATTATCAATGTCTCCATCAGAAAATGTTTTTTGGCAAGAAATTAATTAAAAATCCTGCAAACTTCTGTAGGTATTTGGTACTCAAGAAAAAAGTCTTCTTTCAACTAGGGATGCACAGTTCTGTACTTCTTTTATTTATTTACATGTATTTCTTTTTTTTGGATCTGTATGTCTGTATATTAAAGATACATCAGTAAGATACATCAGTAATAAAATTTCATTCAATGTTTTATCCTGTGATCAGGACTAGCAGTCATTCATACCCACTTATCCTTTTCTTCGCAAAATTTGGTCGTTTTCTACAAAGAGAAAAATAGAAGAAAAAAATCAGGCACTAGACCAACATATCATATTTATAGTGTCAAAATTGTGATAAAGATAAAACGTTAGTTCACCAGCACTTGGACAGCCGCCGCACGTGTTGACCACACACTCTTCAATTTCCGGTAAAATATCCTTCCGCGGCAGTTTACCCGTACCAGCAGCTGACGTCAAACGTCGTTGTAACACCAGACTGATATTGTAACGGTGCTCATGCGTCTCGGAACAGAAATTGTCGACTGCTTTCCAGCAGTATCTAAGAAATTAAACAGGAATTTCCTTCATTAAATGTCATTAAAAAGTTGGATCTACATTTTCTATCTTTGATGGAACTTATACTAAACAGCGTCCACGGCGCTTTCATAATAATGCTACAGTGACTTCTGAAACAGCTGACGAAATAGATATTAAAAATGCTGTTACATCTATTCTCAACTTCATTACTCATTGAAAAAAAATATAGTTCAAAGTTCTTATCTACATATTAGTTACAATCTATTACAAGAATGAAAAGTTGTTACCCGCTCTCGTCCAGGTCAAAGTTGAAATAGAAGTAGCTGTCTCCAAGAACTGGTCTGTTACAAATAACAGGATCTTCTCTGGCCGAAACAACAGTGCCACCTGTAAATATAAAAGATAACTCAGGCTGTTTAACAAAATACTTTTTATTACTGGACAGAACTCTGCATGTTGCAGAAAACTGTTCGCCAAGTGTTAACTTATAGTGCTAACAGCCACTATCGAATGGTCAGCCTCTCGAGATTTTGTCAACCTTACAGCTTCTGTGTCTTCCTGATACTAGACTATAACCCAGGTACAGATTTGGGAAGGCAGATAAGCTGTCAGCCCAACAAGCTTAAGTCTTGACAAGCATGACCTATGTAAAAACATTTTGCTTTCAATTATGCGTAAACTTTCCAGAGATACCTTCATAAACCAAAGTCTCGATTTCTTTCAGTCTTTTGTATAGATTGGTGTTTCCACTTTCCCAGACTTCTAGTGGTTTGCTGTCCTCGTCTGCCATTGGTCGAATTTCTAGGTATAACCTGTCAGCCTTACACCCGATGCCAATGCCAATACGCTGCATTCGAACTGTCTTCGCGACTTTAATCATGGCTATAGCCAGATCGAATAGGCTGTCATCACTGGCTGGTTTGTTTGGTTTTATTTCCACAGCTTGTCCCATTTCGTATCTTAGTGTTTCCTTTTCGTGTCTTGTCGCAATATTGTCTAAATTAACGGATCTTGGTCTGTAACCGGAGCCGGATATGACATAGAAACCCCCTTTATACACGTCATAACCTAAATCAAGTAGATTTACTAAAATAGCGTCAAGTCTAATAAACCGTTTTCCAGGACTCACGAAGTTACTCAGTCGGAAGTGTTCGGCAATATAATTAGAGCTTGTTGAAACGTCAAATAGCAGAGGCTTTCTTGATTCATTTTTCAGAGCTTCCGGATAATCATATTCGTCTTCTTCTCCAAGCGGAAGTGGAACTCCTATCAGGTTAGCGAGTGGAAATTGTACCAAGTGAGTTTGTAAGCCGTCTTGTACCTTTACACAAACATCAATATAGTTTGGTGAAGCATATGAAACGTAATCAAATCCTGCTAGAATGGCATCGGACGCAAATGTTTGCATTGTTAAAGTTGATCCAGAGGTCAAACTTATTCTTGCTGCTCTGAAGTAGAAAAGAAGACTTCATAATTAGTTTAGAATCTTTATTTGTCTAAAATCTAACGGACTGTCCAAAATATACATCTTTAGCAGTAAATTCGATATGGTCCTTAAATAATTGAGTGATACAATACAAATAATTTAAGCAATACACAACTTCTTAAATCATACAAACATATAGTCAACTTACCTGCCTTCCATAAACAGTTTTGAAGATCCATCACTGATGTTCATCGATAACGCCTTTATAACTTTGACTGGAATAAGATTACGATTCTAGATTAAAATTTTCTGAATGTGATTTGAAATTTTGACATTTTTTTGTATATTCTTATCTCATTAGCAATCTTAATTCTTTTACAGAATACAGCATTCCATTCAACAGTCGAGAAATTACAAAGTTTGAAAAAAGTTACAATGTACATGACTCAAGAGTTTATATAGACAGTTACATATACAATTTAATGTTTTGGACCTGAAAAGTAGAATCTACACTATACTATACCCTTGATAAAACATTAATTGGGGAGTTTCCTTTAATACGAAGAAAGAAAAAATCCTTGCAAATCATACCATTTCCGCCAGCAAGCACAACTAATCGTTGCAGTCTCGTTGCGAGTCTCATGTGCATGGTTCGAGCACCGCACCACGCCCAGTGGTCCTCAAGATCACCCGATGGTACAGTACAGTCTTTACACTGCCTCGTTTCCACACCGCACCACGAATCACGTGTCCCCTCAGTCTCGAAATCGATATCGGTTAACGGGTATTCAACAAGTCTGAAATCGATCATATCTATACAAACGTAGACGTTATATGTAAAATCAAGCGGAATGTCTAAAAACTTAAATAAAATATATTAAAAAGTTTATAAACATCCAGGCATAAGACTTTTTAACAAAACCTTGTTGAAGTAACCCTCTATAACAGTTGTTATTACTGACTTTTCTACATCAGCCTTCTATAATAGTTGTAATTACTAACTTTTCTAGATCAACCTTCTATTATAGTTGTAATCACTTAATTTTTGTAGATAGCTTTTTATTATTGTTTTCTACACCAACCTTATATGATCGTTATAATTACTGAATTTTTTTTGACAAACTCTATTTGATGGTTGCATTTTCTGACTTTGCTACACCAACCTTGAATGACCGTTGCAATTTCTGACTTTGCTTTGCAAACCTTGCATGATCGTTTCAATTAATGACTTTGCTACAACAACCTTGAACGATCGTTGCAATTGCTTACTTTGCTTCACAAACCTTGTATGATCGATGCGATTGTTAACTTTGCTAGACGAACCTTGTATGATTGTTGCAATTTCTGACTTTGCTACACCGACCTTATATGATCGTTGCAATTTCTGATTTTGTTACACCAACCTTGTACGATATTTGCAATTGTTTACTTTGCTAGACGAACCTTGTATGATCGTTGCAATTTCTGATTTTGTTACACCAACCTTGTACGATCTTTGCAATTGTTTACTTTACTAGACGAACCTTGTATGATCGTTGCAATTTCTGATTTTGATACACCAACCTTGTACGATATTTGCAATTGTTTACTTTGCTAGACGAACCTTGTATGATCGTTGCAATTTCTGATTTTGTTACACCAACCTTGTACGATCTTTGCAATTGTTTACTTTGCTAGACGAACCTTGTATGATCGTTGCAATTTCTGATTTTGATACACCAACCTTGAACGATTGTTGCCATTGTTTACTTTGCTAGATGAACCTAATATGTTCGTTGCAATTTCTGACTTTGCTAGAAAAACCTTATAAGATCGTTGCATTTTCTGACTTTGCTACACCAACCTTGAATGACCGTTGCAATTTCTGACTTTGCTTTGCAAACCTTGCATGATCGTTTCAATTAATGACTTTGCTACACCAACCTTGAACGATCGTTGCAATTGCTTACTTTGCTTCACAAACCTTGTATGATCGATGTAATAGTTTACTTTGCTAGACGAACCATGTATGATTGTTGCAATTTCTGACTTTGCTACACCGACCTTATATGATCGTTGCAATTTCTGATTTTGCTACACCAACCTTGTACGATCTTTGCAATTGTTTACTTTGCTAGACGAACCTTGTATGATCGTTGCAATTTCTGATTTTGCTACACCAACCTTGTACGATCTTTGCAATTGTTTACTTTGCTAGACGAACCTTGTATGATCGTTGCAATTTCTTACTTTGCTAGACGAACCTTGAACGATTGTTGCCATTGTTTACTTTGCTAGATGAACCTTATATGTTCGTTGATTTTTTTTGACTTTGCTAGACAAACCTTGAACGATCGTTGCATTTGCTGTCTCTGCTGGACAAACCTTGTAAGATCGTTGCAATTATTGACTTTGCTAGACGAAGCTTTTATGATCGTTGCAATTTATGACTTTTCTACACCAACCCTGAATGACCGTTGAAATATCTGACTTTGCTAGATTAACATTGAACGATCGTTACAATTGCTTATTTTGCTAAACCAACCTTGAATGATCGTTGAAGTTACTGACTTTGCTAGACGAACCTTGAATGATCGTTGCAATTTCTGACCTAGCTATACCAACCTTGAATGATCGTTGCAATTGCTTTCTTTGCTACACCAACCTTGTATGATAGTTGCAATTTCTGATTTTGCTAAAATAACTTTGAACGATTGTTGCCATTGTTTACTTTGCTAGACGAACCTAATATGTTCGTTGCAATTGCTGACTTTGCTAGACAAACCTTGTATGATCGTTGCAATTATTGTCTTTGCTAGACAAAGCTTTTATGATCGTTACAATTTCTGACTTTCCTACACCAACCCTGAATGACCGTTGCAATATCTTCCTTTGCTAGATCAACATTTAACGATCGTTGAAATTGCAAATTTTGCTAAACCAACCTTGAATGATTGTTGAAGTTACTGACTTTGCTAGACGAACCTTGAATGATCGTTGCAATGTCTGACTTTGCTACACAAACGTTGTATGATAGTTGCAATTTCTGATTTTGCTACAATAATTTTAAACGATTATTGGCATTGTTTACTTTGCTAGACGAAGCTTGTATGATCGTTGCAATTTCTGACCTAGCTATACCAACCTTGAATGATCGTTGCAATTGCTTACTTTGCTACACCAAACTTGTATGACCGTTGCAATTTCTGATTTTGCTAAAATAACTTTGAACGATTGTTGCCATTGTTTACTTTGCTAGACGAACCTTGTATGATCGTTGCAATTTCTGACTTTGCTACACCAACCTTGTATAATCGTTGCAATTTCTGACTTTGCTTCACCGACCTTATATGATCGTTGCAATTTCTGAATTTGCTACACCAACATTGAACGATATTTGCAATTGTTTACTTTGCTAGGCGAACCTTGTATGATCGTTGCAATAACTGACTTTGCTAGACATACCTTGTATGTTCGTTGCAATTTCTGACTTTGCTAGACCAACCTTAAGCGATTGTTGCAATTGCATACTTTGCTAGACAAACGTTATAAGATCGTTGCAATAATTGATTTCGCTAGACAAAGTTTTATGATCGTTGCAATTTCTGACTTTCCTACACCAACCTTAAATGACCGTTTCAATATCTGACTTTGCTAGAGCAACCTTGAACGATCGTTGCAATTGCGATTTTGCTTAACAAACCTTGAATGATCGTTGAAGTTACTGACTGTGCAACACCAACCTTGAATGTCCGTTGCAATGTCTGACTTTGCTTCATCAACCTTAAATGATCGTTGCAATTTCTGACTTTGCTACACCAACCTTGAATGACCTTTGCAATTTCTGACTTTGCAACACCAACCTTGAATGACCGTTGCAGTTTCTGACTTTGCTACACCAACCTTGTTTGGTCGTTGCAGTTTCTGACTTTGCTACAACAACCTTGTTTGGTCGTTTCAGTTTCTGACTTTACTACACCAGCCTTGTTTGGTCGTTGCAGTTTCTGACTTTGGTACACCAACCTTGTTTGGTCGTTGCAGTTTCTGACTTTGCTACACCAACATTGTTTGGTCGTTGCAGTTTCTGACTTTGCTACACCAACCTTGTTTTGTCGTTGCAGTTTCTGACTTTGCTACACCAACCTTGCTTTGTCGTTGCAGTTTCTGACTTTGCTACACCAACCTTGTTTGGTCGTTGCAGTTTCTGACTTTGCTACACCAACTTTGTTTGGTCTATGCAGTTTCTGACTTTGCTACACCAACCTTGTTTGGTCGTTGCAGTTTCTGACTTTGCTACACCAACTCTGTTTGGTCGTTGTAGTTTCTGACTTTGCTACACCAACCTTGAATTAACGTTGCAATTTCTGACTTTTTTAGATCAGCCTTCAATGATCGTTGTTATTACTGACATTTTTAGATCAGCCTTCGATGATCGTTGCAATTACTGAATACTATATCAATTTTGTATGATAAGTTATTACAATCATATCAATCAAACATTACCTTTTAAATCTAGGTCCGTCATCTTGAGACACAACACCCGTGAATGCCCCACATGCTTGTTCCATAGTTTTGCCAGGAGGATAAGCATTTTGGAGTGTCAGAGATGGCGCTGTACCCTTGTTCGAGTTTCTTACAGCATCGCCTGTATAAAGGAATCAACTTCACAAGTTCAGAAGCAGTTTCTCACTGTTTTGAAAAATGCATCGATCGGAAGTAATTGTTATTGAAAAAGACGCATTTTTTCTGTAAATTTTTAGATCTAACCCATTTGGGCCGAGTGCCTTAAGGCTGTGACTGTGTATCAATTTTCTGGACTGCCATCATACGAGGACAAACGCCTGGCAAGTTTTGCTTCGAATTAAAAAAAATCAACAAAAAAACATGTACATATATATTTAAAACCGTGTCATTATGATGTTTATGAAGCCTTTATTGAAAATCTCATTATAAAATATCATATTTTATTATATGAAATAATACCAAGTTTTTCTAGCATGTCTCTGACCATGGAGTGTTCCACGTGACCTGACCGGCGTGTCCTGGAAAGAAGAGAACGTTTTCTCACTCCTGATTGGATCTTCTTTTGTACACACATTGTCACTTCCGGTTCCCGAAGTTTCACATATGCAAAATCTGAACAGACAGCTAATTCGCCCAGTCTTTTTAGAACAAAAGAGTCTGTTTCTAAATCGGGAATTCCCTGTGATTCTAAAGTCATAGGCTTTGTGATGGCAATTTCAGCTGCCCGACCTTCATAAAATACCGACATGTTGCCATGTCTACCATTTGGCCAGACAGACGTCGGTTCATCCCACGCTTCCTTGACCAATACCTTTCCTGTAATTAAAATTAGTCAGTGTTTTAGGCCAAATTGCTTATTATAGGTTATATCTTACGAAAAATGACATTTATAACACTTAAGAAAGTGGGCGTTTTTTATTTGCTCTAACTGCTATATGATGACTCTCTAAAATGTTGTTTGATGAGTTTAGTACTGATTGTTTTACGTGTCACTATCTCCTACAGATCAGTTAGAGTAGCTAGTATAACTGGTTCAAAGGTTATTAACTTTGGATATATAAATCTTGCAGGCTTACTCTCAGGCCATTCTGCTTTTACGAGCTTGGCCAATCTCGTCACAGATGTAGCAAGGTCAAAGTTCATCATTCTGTCTGCGCATTTTGTGACGTCATCGCTACCAACGATTTGCTTTGAGCAATCAACACACGTGACTTCAGGTTTTCCACACCAAGAAGCGTTAGCTTCTTCTGAGGCGAATAAAATATAATCACCCCAAAGCTGATGCAGGCTGCAAATTAAACAGAAAAATTACGTTTATTCTAGTACGTCGTCATCAAGTTCGTTCATTTTCTTCCACAGATAACATATCGCAGCTAAAACTAAGAGAAAGGCAGTGCGTCTATCAATGCACATCTGAAAGACATTGGCATTCTCCATTATTTAAGCAAATAGAAATATTTAATGCAGTTGAGGGTGAGCCTTCATATTTATGTTATTAATATAATTGACAAGTCTAATAAACAAAACGTACCCGACTGCAAATATGTATTTTTCTTTCACTTACTTCAACACTAGTCTTACTTATACAGGGTTAGGGTTACATTTGTAAATCATGCTGATAAAACGTTACTGACAATTTATGCGTGATGTATGGAGGATTTCAGAACTAATGCAAACTGATTTATAATGGCCAATGCATGAGAATTACTACGAAACTGCAGAGGTTCATTAACAGCGCGTAGAATCGAACAGTTTCTTTAAACTTGAAATATTAACAAGAACTTCCGCTTTAACCTTTCGAATCTGCTATCTCCCCGTTCAATGGGTCCACTCGGTTCGAGGCAAGCTACTTCCATTGATGTGTCAGCTTTCAGCTGAACAGGACCGTGACAATCGGCGTGACAATGGTACATTAATGGCTGTTTTAGGATGTTCAGTTTTCTTGTTAAACTGTTCATCAGTTTTACATTCCTGAAACAGAAAATCCAGAATTTAAAACAACTTTTCACGGTCAATGTTGAATATGTATTTCATTTAATTATATTTTAATTTTCTTACTGTACTGCTGAAGCACACATACTCATTTAGAGTGACAATCGGTGACTTAGAATTTCTTTGATGATAACTGGTAAACCTCTGTAAAATCTCCACACCACACTTCAGTAAATCAGTTATTCTGTTATTTGTTAATTTATCTGTTGTCATTTTGTATGCAATATCAATTCTCAGTCACATGCCCAACAAAAAAAGATGTCTGCTTTGAGCTTAGTTAGTTTATACCAAATTTATTTTAGTTCGATTGTGTAGGAAGCTTTTAGCTTATCGACATACTCTCGATAAAGGATTTCTCAATCTATAAAAAATAGAGCTCATATGATCATTGAAAAAAGGGAGTGTTAATAGAAGATAAAAGAACGTAATCTGCTACCAGATATGTATTCCAAATGCGTCCACACTAAAGTTTGTTTCAGCAACTGTTACGTTGCTGTTTATAGCAATGGAGGTGTTGTAGCATCTAGCAACTGTATCCGTGGTGGAGACAACGTTCAGTCTAGGCCTTGTACTGCAAAGGGACATAACTTATCAGCTACCATGACTTAGAATTTGTTTAGCTTTGTAAGGAAAAAAGCCTCTATAATGCATAATATTTATCACAGCTGACCATATGGAGGATTTCTGATATTTCATCTGTAAGAAATGGTAAGGTGTCATTAACGGCATCTGTAAGAAAAGGTGTAAGGTGTGATTAGCGGCAAAACTTGCAGTTCATTCATAATTATCAGAAAATGTTTTGTATAACACTTACATGAACTAACAAATAAACTAATAGTTAATATTATTAATGGTCCTTACCTGATAACGGTAACTCTAAACTATCAGAATGGTGAAATGAAATTTTAGAAAGAAGACTTGACTAAAACCATGTTAAATTTCTTTGAGAAACTGGAAAAGCTGCGTATTGTCAGGTGTCCAGGTTTACCAAAGCGTATCCATGTTTACTGTAAGGTAAAGGCGAAGCAGAGTTTACATCTATACCTGACATGAATTGGAGGGCCTAGGTTCATGTCGACATCTTTCATAGCCCACGAGAGAGCAGGAAATACCGTCATTTTCTGGAAAACTGCAAACGTGGCATTCATTGTACCATTCGTGTCAATGTGCTGGTTTGATGACATCACCGTCCAATTGTAAACCGAAGCCTCGTTCTGAGATGGTTTTCCCTCTTCAAACCTCTGGGCTAGTAATTTCAAGTAAAAGCTTTTTTACGACAACATAGTTGATCGAGAAAGACTATATTTTATTAAAACGCTTTGATAAAAATATAGATTATTTTGTTTTATAATTTTCCCAAAAAAAAACAACTAGAGTGCAAAAGCACGTTCATTTTAAGTAATGTATGAAATCGTCAAGCATTGTAAAGCTTCCTGTACGAGATAAAAGGTATAGTCATGGACGTTTTCATTTGGTGATATCTTTCAAAAGTTGAGTAAAGGTTAGACATCTTTCGCCTTATATTAAGAAAATTTTAAAACATTTAAACTAGACACATAAGTAATAAAGCCCGAGTTATCTTTCTTGAAAACGATAGCGCCATTTACATACATGTAAACAGATCAGTTCCAAAGTTTTTAGATTATTTTTCGTCAATAGTAGATCTAAGGGAATTAAAAAGGGGTGATTGTAGGTAAGTATGTTTTCATTAGTTGTCTTTTCCTCTAAGACAGCTGACCAGGCTTTATTATAAAACGTTGGGACTTTTCTTTCTTTTTGTTTACAAAGGAAGTGTATTGAATTGCTGTACGTCTGGGTGAATAGGATTCAGTACATTTCTCGTCTGCATTAACGATCTTCTATTGAAAGCGGCGTTGAAGAAACATCGTTCAAGAGTGAAGCTATGGTTTCACTTCCGTTTGTTCCCCCTTTCATCTACCCGAATACTCGCTACAAACAAACCTATAAACAGTTCCTTTCTTTGATCGTCAGAGGAACTTTGGACGAATGATCGTGAACTGATTGACTATACATAAGTCTTTGGCTAACGTAAAGCTAGATATTTTTACAGTTATAAGGGTTGTTTTTTGGGGTTTTTTTTTCATTTCTGTGAATTCTCTTTATTTCTGCCTAGTAAAGTATAATTATATTTTTCTTCGAACGTAACAGTTGCTCATTTCAAACCAGTGTGTTTTGATTGTATATCACAACCAACCAATCATAAATCATCTTAACTTTGTAAGTTGTGACATATATAAACTTGTTATACATACAAATTACTGTCCTTCCATTCATGCTGAAGTCTCCATTATAAATTGTGGGTTTCTTTGTTGATGCTTTCAGCTCGATGTTGGACTGGCTTGAATAATTAACCGTCAGTAAAATTGGCGGAAATGTTTTGAATTTGGCAAGTTCCGTCTGGAAGATTTGAGACCGTCCTGTCGTCGACCAGGTGGCTGTTTTAGTAAGGCTAATCTCTTTCTCTGTGTACAGACTGTAATTAATTCATTCCGAGTCAAAAACCAAACAAAATAAAAAAAAAATCTGTGAAGATAGTATCTATATCGTTACATGTTTTAGTAATTTTCAGTAACAAGTAATTTTTCCCCTTCTAGTAATCATCCACTACAAATGTTATAATCGCCGTTCAGCTATTTTTAAATTTCACTTGTTCGGCGAGCGAATGAACGAATATATATGTACATCAAAAGAATGTCGGTACCAGTCTGACCGTTCTTCGTTAATAAGTCGATGTTCTTTAAAAGATTGCATTTTCTTACGTTTGTGCATGACCAGTTGAATATCAAAGAAAGTCAGAAATTTCGATTAAATATTCAATTAAAATGTGCATTCAGTATAAATGTATGCAGTTCTGAGGCGTTATCCTGTAGCAATATTTGTTGTAGTTGGTGTTGTCTAAGAAGTCGCCACGTTGAACAGTCATGTGTTTAAGTCGGGACAACACATGACGCTTTCTTTTCTATCGTTAAACTGCTGATGAAACAATCGCGATTTTCAAATTGGTGTTACTAAGTCATCACCGCACCAATTTTCGTACCGTTTTTGAAAATGTGCTTTTAAGCATTTACAAGCTGTTGTTGAAAATTCTGACTTTCGTTCTCCTTTAAAGTGAGATTAAGTGCGCTGGAGGGGGTGGGGTGGGGGTACCTGTAATTTTGCTGAACATGTGTTTTCAGGTCCATTTCCATGGTGTACTTCTTGACCACAGCCTTATTGTCCACCTTGTACACCTTCAGTTCACTGAATTTGATAATGCATTTAGATTTATGGCTGTTTGGATTTTTTGTTTGTACCATGGTAAAACAGTTTATACTTGGATGTTTAAATTATCAGTATGGCTGTACTCGAAGTGCTTGGAAAGAATAAAAGTAAAGAAAACGTCAACAAAATGAGCTTCTTGTTACAGATAAGTTTTTTTTATAAATGATTGTTTAAGTAAATTTTGTATCATGTCAATTTACATTACGATTGAGAATTAAGCATACACCCATCTTCTGGTGATCATTTCCTATAGAAAATTCGTACTTACAAGAAATACGAAATGTGGCTGTAACCATGGCAACTAAAACATTTGAAGAGAAAATCTTTTCCGTCGTAGGTGGTGTTTTCTTCGTTGTCAACAGAGGGCTCGAATTTGCCCGTGTTTTTATACAGGTTGACCGTTTCGTCGGTCTGGAATCAAAATAAACTTACATTGTGTAAACTCCTTTAATATTCGTGTGTACTATTTGCTGTTTTCAACTGAATGTGTACGTTTGGTTTTCATCAGCGTTTGTTTTCATTCCGTAATTAAACTTATGTCATGAAATTTTGCAAGAGAAAACTATATTTTTATTGATTTCAACAAGTGTCGATATGAACATGTCATAATTTGTTAGAAATAACCTGGAAAATAATTACTTCATTATTATGGTTCAGGTTGAACGGTATATTTTCCGTAAACGTGGTGTTCCAGTCAACCCGGTTGAGAACGGTACGGAGCGGGTTTGAGAGATAGCGCCGGTGGCGGCTGGGAACCAGCTTGCCTTGCTCGTAGTGAACCCGGATGTCAGCCGTCTCGAACATATCCAAGGGACTGAAGCAGTATAGTACAATCATTGTGTTAATAAACAGTAATACAGGAGAAAAATAAGGAAAAAGGTGTTTAAGTCCATACAGCATAAAAAGTTTAATTAAATTGTCTAACTGATGTCTTCTCTGTCTCTTTTTTTCCTTCTTGTGTCATTACGGCGACTAATTGTTTCAGTGTAGTCTTATAGCATATTCAAGTTTCATTAAAGATAAAGTTTCACTTGCACAGATAAAATTTACTAAAGTAGCAGGACGTGCACATGTGCTATCTAAATTGTTAAAGAAAAGATGGAACATTCTTTATGTTTGTGAGATACAGCGGTTTTGCGATGACTCAACATGCAATGACTCGACATGTCAGTATGACTCGACATGTCAGTATGACTCGATATGTCAGTATGACTCGATATGTCAGTATGCAATGACTCGATATGTCAGTATGACTCGACATGTCAGTATGACTCGATATGTCAGTATGACTCGAAACTGTTGTTCAGTTCCGTTATTTTTCCTAATATTTTTCAAATAAATTCGCTGACCCGAAAAACGCGTTAACTCGACACTTGTGTGAATCCCCGCCAATTAAAATCATTATAGATTATGTTGCAATGACTCGACAGTTACCGAAACGATAAATGATTTTCACACCTCTGATTAGCGTGGCCGCTCAACGATCACAGTTTAATAGTTGTCAGCATTGTCGGGCGACAAACACGACAAATTTTCGCACTTTGATTTAAAAAAAAAAAAAAAAAAAAAAAAAAAAAAAAATATATATATATATTGTCATTGTCTTGTTTGGCTTTAATTTTTTTTTCAGATAGTTTGAGTGATATAATTACTGTGTAAAAGAACTTTGACTCCTAGTCATTTTTTATCCCCAAATCGCACTGATTACACTCGAAATAAAATTGTTGTTGTCGTTGATTGCATTCAATATATCCGTGTCATTGTAGCTTGTTTTGTTTCGTTTGCATTTTTAAAATTTGATTTTCTTTTCATATAGTTATTAGTTTGTAATTATCTATATTAAAATCTATGTGAAAATAACAGAAAGAACAAACATACTTCACGCTTAGAATCGATTTCCTCTGTCTAACGAGCCAATTTCACGATGTGCTAAAAACACGACGCCGAACTGAAAACGAAAACCAAAGTACAAACCGGACAAGACATGCAAAGACTCGACAGATTCGATGACTCGACAATAAAGCGATCTCCCATGCGATTTCGAGTCATCGCAAATTCACTGTATCTGCATTGGATCTCATGACTAGCCACGTGACCATAGCTAATTTGCATTTAGTTGATGTATCATCTAGTTCGTGGAACAGTTGATGTTCCCTGGAGATTTATAGATATGGAGTTTCATATAGCTGCTTATATATACTTATATATCGGACTGTTCATCAGAAGTTGTAACAGATGTGTAAATTCTGATATTTGAGTATTCATTTCACTCAGTTGCATTGTTAAGGAAATTGTAACATAACATAATATAAGTTGTACCATGTTTAACTATGTACATGTATGATTTTACCTAGCCTATGTTAGGAGATATTTTATATGGGCGTTTTGCCTGTTGTCTAATCCTTTTCAATTTGTACTGAATAAGTGAAGTATTTAATTAAATTGATATTCAAAATCGTAAGTGAAACTTGACCTTTAATGACACGGTGACATATCATTTCTTCTGTATTTTGTTTATTCTCTGAAAAGAGTTTTCATAAAGAATATTAATTGAAGTTGTTCACGTGTCATTACTGAGATAAATTACCGTTTGAAATAGTTTTTGTTTAGCAATAAAATTTTCCTCGATGAAACGTAAGTAAGTGGTACAAGGAGGTAGTACTTGATAAAGATAAAATGGCCATATCTTATGATTTAATTTAATTTATTACTTTATGCATACTGTATGACTTTTTTTATTGAATAAGTAAAAACTTCTGCATAATAGAAATGAATGACTCTCATATATCAGCGTGTAACGAGATAAACATACTTCGGAGAAAAAAAAAAACAACTTCACGCGGTAGTTACTTCCCTTGTGTATACAGGGGAGTAACTCTGCGTTGATTTAAAATAAGAAATACCCTGCATCGGTCGTTTGCAACTCGACAACATATGCCTTGGGTCGTTTTATTTCTGCGACTTTAGCGTAAACAGTCTTCGACTCCGGTTTCAAAACGTTATGAGCGCAATTCCATTTGTCACTTCCGATCACTAACTGTCCCGATTTCCATGACGTCACATCCGGTTGGTCTTTCTTTAGTGCTACTAGGATTTTGTTTCCCTTGCATAACACTCTCTGCAAATAAAAACTGTTCTTGTATAGCAATTATTTAGTCTACATCCTGCCGACGCAACTAGATCGAGCATTTCCAAGGAAAACGCTTTTTTGTCGGAGTGAACAGGTAATAAAAAACAGCAACAAAAACTAACGACGTTGATGATAATAAACATAATAGTAATGTTTATATATCATATTTTAATAGTAACAGAAGTAGTAGTAAAATAAGTAGTAGTAATAGTAATAGTAGTAGTAGTAGTTCATATTAAATACATTTTTTTATATTATTAACAGTTATATATCTAGACATTTTTACAGTCTTTATTTAAATACAAGTAAAATTAACACGTATTAACCTTTTATTATAAGGAACAGGAAAAGACAATACCACTTAGGAAAGTATACTTAGTGGCTGCCTAGAAATTTTCCCCGACATAATACACTGGCTATATCGTGATTTACACGTCCTTCTTATTACCTTATATGGTAAACACTTATTCTGAATATTATAAATGTTCCTTCTTTGCCTATATAAATTAAAGCGGTCCACAAATAAGTTATGGTGTGGTGGTTCGGGTTCAGCAGGTTCAGCGGGCTAAAAATAAGCATGGTATGAGGCTTTTGGTTCAGAGGGCCATAAATCAGCATAATATGAGAGTTTGGGTTCAGCGGGCCATAAATCAGCATGGTATGAGAGTTTGGGTTCAGCAGGCGAAAAATCAGCATTGTGTGAGAGTTTTGATTAAGCAGGCCTTAATTCAGACTTCTATGAGGATATGGGTTCAGTTGGCTAAAAATCAGCACGGTGTGAGGGTCTGGGTTCAGCGTATCATAAATCAGTTTGGTATGAGGGTTTAGGTCCTGCCATAAATAAGCATGGTGTGAGGGTTTAGGTTCAGCAGGCAATAAATCAGCATGGTGTAAGGGTATGGGTTCAGCGGGCCATAAATCAGCATGGTGTGAGGGTTTGGGTTCAGCGGGCATAAAGCAGCATGGCGTAAGGGTTTGAGTTCAGCGGGCCATAAATCAGCATGGTGTGAGGGTTTGGGTTCAGCGGGCATAAAGCAGCATGGCGTAAGGGTTTGGGTTCAGCGAGCCATAAATCAACATGGTGTGAGGGTTTGGGTTCAGCGGCCATAAAGCAGCATGGCGTAAGGGTTTGAGTTCAGCGGGCCATAAATCAGCTTGGTATCAGGGTTTAGATTCAGCGGGCCATAAATCAGCATGGTATAAGAGTTTTGGTTTAGCAGGTTATTAATAAGCATGGCATGTGGGTTTGATTTCAGCGGCCCATAAATCAGCACGGTATGAGGCTTTGAGTTCAGCGGGCCTTATATGAGCATGGTATGAGAGTTTGGGTTCAGCGGGCCTTATATCAGCATGGTATGAGAGTTTGGGTTCAGCGGGCCAAAAATCAGCATGGTATGAGAGTTTGGGTTCAGCGGGCCATAAATCAGCATAATATGAGAGTTTGGGTTCAGCGGGCCATAAATCAGCATGGTATGAGAGTTTGGGTTCAGCGGGCGAAAAATCAGCATTGTGTGAGAGTTTTGATTAAGCAGGCCTTAATTCAGACTTCTATGAGGATATGGGTTCAGTAGGCTAAAAATCAGCACGGTGTGAGGGTTTGGGTTCAGCGGGCAATAAACAGTATGGTGTGAGGGTCTGGGTTCAGCGTATCATAAATCAGTTTGGTATGAGGGTTTAGGTCCAGCCATAAATAAGCATGGTGTGAGGGTTTAGGTTCAGCGAGCTATAAATCAGCATGGTGTGAGGGTTTGGGTTCAGCAGGTAATAAATCAGCATGGTGTAAGGGTATGGGTTCAGCAGGCCATAAATCAGCATGATATGAGGGTAAGGGTTCAGCGGGCCATAAATCATCATGGTATGAGTGTTTGAGTTCGGCGGGCCATAAATCAGCATGGTATGATAGTTTGGGTTCAACGGGTCAAAAATCAGCATGGTATGAGGGTTTAGGTTCAGCGGGCCAAAAATCAGCATGGTGTGAGAAATTGGATTTAGTAAGCCATAAATCAGACTTGTATGAGGGTTTGGGTTCAGCGGGCGAAAGATCAGCACGATGTGAGGGTTTAGGTTCAACGTGCAATAACTCAGTATGGTGTGAGGGTTTGGGTTCAGCAGGTCATAAATCAGCAATGGTGAGATGGTTTGGGTTCAGCAAGTAAATAAATCAGCATGGTATGAGGGTTTGGGTTTAGCGGGCCATAAATCTGCGTGATGTGAGGGTTTGGGTTCAGCAGGCCATTAATCAGCATGGTATGAGGTTATGGGTTCAGCGAGCCAGAAATCAGCATGGTGTGAGGCGTGGGTTCAGTGGGTCATTAATCAGTATGCTGTGACGCTTTGGAATCAGCGGGCCATAGATCAGAGTGATGTGAGGGTTTGGGTTCAACGGGCAATTAATCGTTCTGGTATGAGGGTATGGGTTCAGCGGGCTAAAAATCAACATGGTGTGAGGCATGCGTTCAGTGGGCCAACATCAGTATGCTGTGAGGGTTTTGGTTCGGCGGGCCATCAATCAGCACGGTATGTGTGAGTGTTTGGGTTTAGCGGGCCATAAATGAGCATAGTATGAGGGTATGGGCTTAGCGGCCAATAAATTGGCATGGTTTTAGGGTTTCGGTTCAGCGGGCCATACATCGGCATGGTGTGAGGGTATAGGTACAGCTGGCCATAAATCAGCATGGTATGTAGGTAATGGTTCAGCAGGCCAATAATCAGTATGGTTTGAGGGTTTGGGTTTAGCGGGCCATCAATCAACATAGTAAAAGGGTTTGGGTTCAGCGGGCCATAAATTAGCATGATGTGAGAGTATGGTTCAGCGGGCCATAAATCAGCACGGTATGAGGCTTTGAATTCAGCGGCAAATAAATCGGGATGGTGTGAGGGTATGTGTTCATTGGGCCATAAATCAGTATGGTATCAGGGTATGGGTTCTGCGGGCCATTTATTAGCATGGTATAAGGGTATGGGTTGAGTAGACCATTTATCAGCATGCTATGAGGGTATGGGTTCAGCGGGAAATTAATCAGTAGGGTGTGATGGTATGGGTTCAGCGGGCCACAAATTAGCATGGTATGATGGTTTCGGTTAAGCGGGTCATAAATCAGCTTGGCATGAGTGTTTTGGTTCAGCGGGCCAAAAGTCAGCATGGTGTGAGGGTTTGGGTTCAGCGGGCCAAAAATCAGTGTGGTATGAGGGTATGGGTTAAGTGGGCCAATAATCAGTATGGTGTGAGGGTTTGGGTTCAACGGGCCATCAATCAGCATTGTATGAGGGTTTTGTTTCAGCGGGCCAAAAATCAGCTTGTTGTGAGGGTTTGGGTTCTACGGACCATAAATCGGCATGGTGTGAGGGTATTGGTTCAGCGGGCAATAAATCAGCATGGTATTAGGGTTTTGGATAAGCTGGCCAAAATCATCATGGTGTGAGGGTATGGGTTCAGCGGCCCATTAATCAGCAAGGGCAACGTTTCAGCAGGCAATAAATCAGTATTGTATGAGTTCAGTGGACAATTATTCAGTATGGTGTGATAGTATGGGTTAATCGGGCCATAAATCAGCATGGTGTGAGGGTATGGGTTTAGCGGGCCGAAATCAGCATGATGTGTGGGTATTGGTTCAACAGGCAATTAATCAGCATGGTGTGAGGGTATGGATTCAGTGGGCCAAAAATCAGCATGGTGAGTGGGTATGGGTTCAACAGGTTAGAAATCAGTATGGTATGAGGGTATGGGTTCAGCAGGCCATAAATCAGTATGGTATGAGGGGATGGGTTCAGCGGGCCATAAATCAGCATGGTATGATAGTATGGGTTCAGCGGGCAATAAATCAGAATGATACGAGGGTATGGGTTCAACGGGAAATTAATTAGCATGGTATGAGGGGTATGGGTTCAGCGGACAATTAATCAGCATGGTATGAGAGTATGGGTTCAGCGTTCCACTAAGCTCAACTTGTGACCAGTCACTAATTTAGCATAGTGGCCTGCTTGTGTTTTTAAATTGTTGGTAGACTTCGTGTGTCATTTTAAGAGCGCAATATTTCTACATACACATCTTGATTATTTGTTTTAAAAGTTTATTTTTATTGTACAGTTCTGCTTCAGAAGTAAAAATAAAAAAATAAAATGTGTGGTATAATATTAAAAAAATAGTACACACCATTTCCGACCTTCTTACCTTATAGAGTACACCCAGACAGCCCAAAACATTTAACGGATATCAGTTTTCGGCTGCGGTCCGCTACATATTTGAGAGCATTCTGGTTTATTGAATATAGGACATTAACAGTATCATTTTAAATTAAATGTTAGAGTTAATATGTATTGTATGTTTGAGTTAATAATACAACCAAATATATTAAACAATGCAAAACGATCTGAAAAAAAAGTTGACTTGCCAAACTTTTAATTATCCAGTAAGTCATATCTGTGGTTATTCCTAACTAATAACAGATTGAAAGCCTCTTATTTCGTTATTAATATGCAACTGGTCTTTTCAAGATAATGGATTTTGATGAGTTTAAAATAATGCATGACAAAATAAACCGTCATAAAAGTAAATACTCGCATTGGAGACCTGTTTGTCTTTTTACTAAGAAACCTGTGGTGATGAACAAGTTGATAGTGTTAAGTCAGTGGATTTTTTCATGAAGGTGGTTGCTTGATAAAGGTTATTTGTGATAAACTTGACTTAAAAAAGTGCAAATGCAAGAATGGCTGTTTAATTAAGGAAACTTCTTAACGAAGTTTTACATAATTTTCCTCCATTTTTCTATATAACCCTCACACTAAGCGCCTGATATCAATACTAAAAATGACATGTTGATACCAAACAAAAATTCCATAATATCTTGTCAGAACTTAACATCAAAGGTTGGAGTTTTAAATCTAAAACGTTTGTTTGAATGATAAACTTATCTTATCCATTTATATATGTTAACACTGACGGAAAATAGTTTGATTTATAATTCCTGTATGATATTCGTTCACATTTGACGAAGTTTTTCCTCAAGCGACGTTATAAAAAAGATTAAGTAAGTTTTTATCAATGTTACCATCCCATAGTCAATTTTGTTGTTGTTGTTTTTCTAAAAATATATTTTTATTTCAACGCGATGCAGGAAAATGTTCATCTTTGAAATAAAACATTTTTAATGATTTATTGATATTTCTTTGTTCATTCTCTTCTTTGGCGAAAAAAAAGAAGAACAAAAATTAAGAAAACAAAGAAACAAATACAAGGAAGAAGAAAAGAAAGAAGCAAAGACAAAAATAAAGAAAAACGAAGAAAAAAAGAAAGAACGGCAAAGGAAACAAAGAAAAAATAGGAAAATAGAGAAAGAATAAAAGAAAGAAGGATGGAATTAAAGAACACATAAAGATAAGAATGAAAGAAAGAAAGAAAAGGAAAAAAAGAAAGAAAGAAATACAGATTGAAAAAAAGAAAGAAAGAAATATGTGGAAAATGAAAACATACCTTGACCGCAGGTGTCTGGTCCAGGTCAATTATGGGGGATAATTTTCCTTTACTTCGAAGCCTGAGGTTACCTCCCGTCTCTAGTTCTGTGTAGTGAATGTCATTGTCAAAAACAGAGTCATCCTTTTCACCATTAACCACTCCAAAAATCACTTGGAATACGACCAGCAGTGCAAATCCTTTCATTTTGTTTGCTAGGTGCTTGCTTTATCTTACATTTTCTTCTGGGCGGAAGAAATGTACTGAAACGTCAAAAAGTCACTACATCCGTTTTCTTAAAACGTAAAGTTGTGTTTCTATTCAGCTTTTAAAAATGTTTTTAAAATCTGAGTAATAGAAATCCAGAGCACTAGAAATTTGTTTCTAACGATTAAGATCTGCCGTGCTCACAGAATACAACAAATGTCTATCATCATCACAAGGACATCCCCCTCTATATTGCTAGAGTCACATTTCTTAACTAAGCCAGTTAAATTGGCGAAATAAAACAAATAGTAACTTGTTTAAAAACAGCAACGCCCGATATGCGGAATAATTCTTCCGGGTCGAGGCTTACTCCAGCTTTTATCTTGGCGCGTTATTTTGTGACCGATGCTTGTGAAGTTAGGACATTGGAGCCGAGAAGACTTCATAAGTTTTGCGGCAATGTAAACTTTTAACATCACTAGCACAGTAACTTGAATATTTTTAGGATGGCTTTTCTGCCATTGTTGTTGATTCTAGTGAGCCTGAGTTGGTCACGTGGTCTGTACTTTGAGGACGGGTATGACCATCATTATACATACTCATCGGAATCGGATATCCTCGGACTCCATAATGTTACAACTATTATCAAGGTATGCAATTTCAGTAGAAGCATATCGTAGATGTAATTTTCTTCAAAAATCTTGCAATTTTAGCATTTTTAAACAAAACTTGCATCGAAATTTTAAATGGTTTTCGTGCGGTGTAGACTGTTACAAATGCTTTGATTTTTGTGAATATTTACCCATTCATCTGGTTATTTCAAACAATTTTAAAACACTGATTAATGTAGAAATTGCTTTAAGTCGGACGTCCTTTCACGTGAGAAAATGAGAAAAAATCTTATCATGGCGAACGTGGACTGATTATTTCATCTGGAAGTATTTGACATATGAGGCCATTTTCATAAACCGTATTTCATAACCATGCAGAAATCTGAAATCTGAAAAAAAGCAAAATCTACATTTCCGAACAAATAAAGTCTGATACGACTAATTAAATACTACTATTACTTTTTGACTGATGTTGAACGAGGAGGTTTTCCGTAATTATAAAAGGCCTCATACCACCAGCTGGTACAAACAGTCTATAATCGCAGATCACGGTGAAGTTCTGCGACTAAAATTCAGATTTTGGTGCACAATACTTGTTCGAAAAAAATACTTCTAAATACATCTGCTGTTCGTTCATGTAGATAATGAGGAACAAATTACATTTCAATTGGATTAAAATCATAGTACAGACGTTGACGCTCTTGAAAAATATGCACATCGGCCCTTAGTGATGTAACGATAATCGAGTTAAATCGAATAATCGTTGTTGGCCATGGTATGTCGGCAACAATCCATTATTTGTTGAAGGGGCGTGGGGGATCAATGTTGCCAGGTGGCAAGGGAAGTTAGTTTTTGCAGGAATCTGTTTTCACAGAAGTACATGTGACTTTATAAAAAACATTCACTAGCTGGTTAATATAGTTATTCAATACTATTAGATTTATCATGCATCCAAACTGTATTTATTGTGATAATATCGGCACCATTAGGGTGTTATTGTACAACATTGTTGAAAGTATTTCCCAGTGTTTCTATGTTTACGACATTTCGATTATTTTCCGATAGTAAATCGAAATGCTCTTTCCGATTCGATTCGACAATCGATGTTCATTTCAGTCCGATTTTACAACACTTTCGGCCCTTCATACAGTTTATGTTTTGTATATTTTTATTTCAATCGAACGAATATTGTAGGGTTATCCACACAAGAAATTTGAGAGAGAGAGAGAGGGACACACAGAGAGAGAGAGAGAGAGAGAGAGAGAGAGAGAGATTTGGGCTCATAACTCCAGAAAGCATGAGTAGACGAAAAACAGAAAAGAATCGTACACATCTACTTATAATAATGTATGAAGTTTCATTTCATTCTGGTGAAAATTGTAGGAGGCGTTAATGCTGACACATGTAATCAATAATTGAGGTGAAAAACATGTCTTGTAAATCTACTTGCTATGAAGATATTGTTTAGCAAGTTTCAGTTCAGTCAAATGAAAAACACTTCAGGAGGAGTTATCCGTACGTATATAATCAAGGACAGGTTACTCCTGGTGCAAGATTTGACGTTCCTTAAAATGTCTTTTATATCTATGTACTCTTCATGTAGCAAGTTTCCTTTAAGTCGTTTAAAACAGTATGTGACAGCATGTTATCGGACGGAAAGATGGACCGACAGACTGACGACATGCGTCATACTATAATACCGTTCCTCCGGGCGTATACAAATCAAAAGGCTTAAAATTAATTTTTTGTCTATCTTTTATGTAACATTAAAAGACGTATCTGTAACGGGGCTTGAACAGAGGGCTACATGCCCTTGAGAGTGACATGAATATAATTACCAGAAAGTCAGTAAGGTACAGAAAAATATACAAGTAATGTACATGTACAAGGCTTCTAAGGGCTTTTTTCAATGATCACCCTCTTGACTAAGTTATTTTCCGTCAGCGACAGTCTGAAAACTTCAGTTATGTTTAAAGAAGAAACTGTACTTAGGGCATCGTGCACTCGCTCATCACGGCTTAAAACACGTACGAACGGCGCCAACTGAGTTAGGCCACTTGTTACATTGTTGAAAAAGGTTAATTTACCTACTTCGTCCCTGACAAATTTCTGTTTACTCTCTTTTTTGAAGTACTGAAACTGTCTTTGTCCTTGTAATTAGACATATTGTCTCTATGCCAAACATATCATATTGTTGTGATATGGGAAGTACTCAATCCACTTTCCTTAGCTGGGCGTTGCTGACTGAAGTCAAGACGCCCTCAAATTTTACACTGCATATTTGTAAACAAAGAATAAGGGCTTTTCTTGTAACAGGATATTAGCTCTTTTTTCAGTTTGGGTTCTAAGAAAAGTTTAGTCATTGCAGGAAAAATGACAACGGTATAAGCTGTGTCAGTTTTTTTTCCCATGAAATGATAAGTGGTCTATTTGTAAATAATAGCGCTCCATTCAGAAAGGCAAATGAATGTTTTATCATCCTAATCAAAACTCTAATACCCTTACTGATATGCAAAAAAATATGAATCGCAAGATTTCTAAAGAGTCCTCTCTTGAAGTTGCTTAGGCCAAATGTATAATTGTTAGAGGGTGAATAGCAGTATATTATCTAGGGTTTATGTGTGCATATGATCCCTTAAGTTATCGTATACTTGAAGTAGACTAACAGTCAACAGAAAATTGAGTGCTTCAATATAGCGAATATGTTTTGGCAGATAATTTGAAATCTAAGCTATGAAAATAAGGATTTATTATGATTTATTATTCCTCTTACTTACAGGCAAACATTTGCCAGCTTTAGTTTTTGTTGAATCCTAAAATCATTTTATATGATATTCTTATGCAACAGTGTTGGTATAAAAGGAATTCTACAAATAATATGTGTCAGTGCTATACACAGAGCATGTAAAAGAACCAGGAGTGTCTCTGGAATGGGATGCTTTCTGTATCTTGCACTACCCCCACAACATAAAATAACTAATCTCTCCAGGGGGCGTCGGTCATATGGGCAACCGGTACCGACGATAAATAAGCTTAAATAGATAGATAGATATGTGTTAGCCGGCCCGCTTAGCTCAATAGGTAGAGCACTGAATTACTAATCCATCGGTCGTTGGTTCGACCCCTGGGCAGGGCAAAATTTCTCCGTGAACAATTGTTCTCAGACATTGTGTCTTATGTTCATTTGTCTCTCACCGCTGATTCAGAGTAGATCATGTGGGAACAGTAGTCAGTCACTTGCGGAGAAATTGGCAATTACTGGTTAGTTATCCAGGAAAACCGGTTAGGTGGACTGACCGCCGAGATATAACATTTGTTGAAATTGGCGTTAAATCCCAAAACAAACAAACAAAATATGTGTTATTAAATAATTGATATAGGAACTGTTAATTGTTAGAAGGCAGTCGTAGTAGACACTAAGCCATAGGCCGAGGGCGAATGCGACAGTCCTGAGGACAAATAACAGGGTCTATATCGATCAATTCAATTATCTAATGACAATTTTATTTCATAACAATTCCAGAATTTGCTCACCCTCCATCTTCTGTCGTCTTCTTAAGGGTAACAAGTTGTGAAAAAAGCAAATCGGCTTTTCACACGTATACCTTACCAAGGTTATTATACAATATTTGTGGGTACTCACTTCTACTGCTGAATAGGATAAAAGTCGATAGAATAGTTTCAAATATTCCTAAAACTCGATGCTATCATTTGGAAAAGAAAATGGCTGTTTTTTAAAATGAAATTCTGTATCAATTTTGTTGGCCCTTATCTATAAGCCAATCAAATTGAGCTACAAGAGGGCCAATATCAGTATCACTTTTCTGGCCCGGGACCGCTCAGAATTATTGAAATTGGCCCTGATATTCAGAAAGTCCAATTGTTATCAAGTCAGGATTCTGGTATGGTATTTGGTGGATAACTAATGGTTATCAAATAATGATAGTGGTATAAGTGTACATGTTCTTCGCCGTAATTGTATTAAAAGGTACAGCATTCCGGTAATGCGTCTCTGGTCGGTAGGGAGTAGCACTTCTAGGGGCTATTATTATATGACTCATAAATTATGAAGGTCGGTGAATATCATTGTGTTTAAGTAGTGTAAGGTTGTATGCGTTACAACAAATGATTTAATTAAGATATAATTAAACAGTGAATTTTTTCCCCAGATGCAACTCAATAAAACTGTACGGAGGTAAAACTTGTATTTTTCTTATCGTTTTAGTTCCGTATTCGATCTGTGAACCATACAGAAGGGGCCGAGACCCTTAACCAGCTGATGGTCGATAGCTTCGTCCAACATTCAGAAAAGGGCTATGGTAAGTTTGCTTACATCCTTTTCCGTTTGAACTGTTTTTGAAGACTGCAAAAATATACTATAATATTATAGCAGTTCACCAATCAGTAACGCCTTTACATTTATGGCTGTTTTCAAATACACACAGTGAGATAAAACATGCTATAAGTGCAACGAAAATACTTCTATATCGACAGTTTTCTACAAATTACTCGTGTATTAAATGTCTACGAAAAACTAGTGATATAAACAGACATATCTTACGCTTTACCCAGTCCATTGATCAGAAATTTAGCTCTGAAGTATGCAATCATTTTCTTAGAATTAACTCGGAAGCATTCATTTGAGGACTCTTTGATTCCAATTTATTGGCTGTCTTTGGTATTAATCCAGAACTCCAAAAGAGCTTCACCAACCTATGTTGTAAATACATTCACGACATAACGATGCAATATAGAAAATAATGATAATAATAATAATCTTAGAACACTCTTATAACATTCTCCATGAGAGAATGTTTTTTCTTAGAGTACTAAGGTTAAAATGCAGTATATAAATCCATGTTAAATATTTCCATACATGACACTTATATTTCGTGTTTTCGATAAGTTATTAATGTAATCGGGAAAATGGATAAGAAAAGTACATAAAGAAATTACAATAAATAACGTTATATTGAAAACTCTGATAATCAACATTTCAAATTCTTATAAATAAGTTAACATTATGTATGTATATTGTTATTTTATATTTTATGTAATTGTATATTTAATGTATGACATAATGCACTGTGTATGATATGTTCTTTGTGTATATGTTCAGTAATCATATGTTATGTTCTCATGTATATGTGTTGATTAATTGTTATAACAGTCACTGAAAAGTGGAATAAAAGAATATAAATAAGTGTACAGAATAAGAATTTGAGATAAAATTGAACGGTTTAAAAGTACGACGGACATTTATCACAAAACAAGGAAGTGTCAGGAAAAAAAGATTTCTGTAACTTTAAACAGTACAGAACTTGTTCCTTCAAGTTGGACCTGTCGTATCATGTCGTATATCTACCTTTGTTTGTTTTTGTATTCGTTCACATTGAGAGGTTTTCAATAATATCTGTTACGCGGAAAATTTGATAAACTTCAAACATGTCTCTGTCTCTCAGATTTATCTACCACAACATGGTTTAATGTAAGCCACGTGTAAATAGAATTATCTAAAAAGAGTCATTAATTGTAGACGAAGATTTATTTTGAATTTTGAATGATATAAACATGATAAACTTTTTAACTTGGAGAAACATACCGCTGGAGATCAAAATTAAAAGATTTGAGTTGTTAACATGGATATAAAACTATTTAATCGTTTTTGAAGTTTCTTGTTCTTCCGTTTAGTTGATTGCCTTATAATGCAGACCGTAGATTTTGGTTGAAAAATGAAATAAATACAATTGGTCTTAGACCAGATACCAAGCTTGAAATACCTGGACCAGTGTGACCAAAACATCTGTTTCTGAAAGCGGTAATAAAGCCCTCAGAAAAGAAAATATCTTTGTAAACCTATACTATAAGCATATTCGTTAAGGTACAGCATTTGAAGGACATATTGTGTCTTAATCTTTGTTGATAGACCACATCTACTATAATGTATAATATTTAGTTTAACGCTTGTTTTTGTCCCTGTTTAGTAGCTATATAAGAATTGTTTTTAATGATTTTCTCGTATCCAGAGACTGCCTGTTGTCCCTTAGGACAGGATTTGACTGTATTTTATACTACAGATTTTTTTTAAATGATTATAATGGTGAGACGCATATTTCTTATTCTATAGAGTTTATTAATGTATTTAGTTTTTTTTTATTTAGTTTTTTTTTGTAAACACACATTACCACTTCCTTAATTTTGTCCATCAATTTTCTATGTTTTAAAACTCCAATTAAGATTATTTCAGTCTTTCGGAAAAGATCTAACAAAATCCCTCCAAATGCTACTTTGCCATTTACAAAGTAATTGCGCTTTGGGGGAGCGGTACCTTTGCTAGTCGATAAGAACATTAAAAATGTTCGTACAGGTTAAGTAAGATCTTTTGTCATTTTTTTCAGTTGTGGACAATCCAATGCATTGGCATTTCGGTCACAAGTAAGTGTTTTTTATGCTAATATGTAAAATAACATCTCCACACCTAGTTATGGGACTAAAAGTTATACGGAGGTCCCGTTTATCAGTGCTTTGCATTAACTGAACATAAATTTTTAAATAATATAAAAGTGTCCCTGGATTTTAATGGGGCTGTTCGTTGCGATGTCCCGTAATAGTATAACTTTACTCTTAGGAGGCGTCGATTGCTTGAGCTTACCATGCCAAAGATAATAAAAGTGTTTAAACAATAGAAAAATAGATGGCCCAGCTAAAAGACCATACACCATGTAAATGTCCTGATTTTAATTGCAGATTCTTCTTCACTGTTGGACAAGACGGCCTGGTCACTTTTGTACACTACCATCCTGAAGAGACGAACGAAGTTTTGACCATGAAGAAAGTCCTGGCTAGCACACTGTCCGTCAAAGTACAGGTAATGGTCCTTTCACCTTGAGTAACATCAAACTCTATGAGCATTTATGGCGATGATTGTTTGTAACTGGCATTTAAATTTGATTAGGACTACGTGTAATTAATGCGCATATTATATCAGAATGATTAGGACTATGTGTCATTAATCCGCACATTATTTCAGAGTGATAAGGACAATGTGCCATTAATCCGCACATTATATCAGAGTTTTTAGGACAATCTCTGTTTATGATCCGCACATTGTATCAGAATGATTAGGAATATGTGTCATTAATCCGGACATTATATTAGAGTGTTAGGACTATCTCTCATTATGATCCCCACATTATATCAGAGTGGTTAAGACTATGTGTCATTATGATCCGCACATTATATCAGAATGATTAGGACAATGTCTCATTATGATCCGCAAATTATATCAGTGTGATGAGGACAATGTGTCATTATGATCCTCACGTTATATTAAATTGATAAGACAATGTCTCATTATGATCCGCACTTTACTACAAAGGGATTAGGACAATGTCCTATAATGATACGCACATTATATCAAGGAGATAAGAACAAGTCTCTTTATGATCCGTACATTACATCAACGCGAATAGGACATCGTGTCATTATGATGCGCACATTACATCAACGCGAATAGGACATCGTGTCATTATGATGCGCACATTACATCAACGCGAATAGGACAAAGTCTCTTTATGATCCGAAAAATGCATCAAAGGGATAAGGACAATGTCTCTTTAAAATACGCACATTACATCAAAGGGATAAGGACAGTGTCTCATTTTGATCTGCACATTTCATCAAAGAGATTACTACAATGTCTCATTATGATACGCACATTACATCAAAGGGATTAGGACAATGTCTCATTATAATCCGCACATTACATCAAAGGGATAAGAACAATGTCTCATTATAATCCGCACATTACATCAAAGGGATAAGAACAATGTCTCATTATAATCCGCACATTACATCAAAGGGATAAGGACAGTGTCTCATTTTGATCTGCACATTTCATCAAAGAGATTACTACAATGTCTCATTATGATACGCACATTACATCAAAGGGATTAGGACAATGTCTTATTTTGATACGCACATTTCATCAAAGAGATTACTACAATGTGTCATTATGATATGCACATCACATCAAAGGGATTACGACAGTGTCTCATTATGATCTGAACATGATATAAAAGTGATTTGGACAATGACAAATAATTTGCCGCGCATGATATGATTAGGACAATGTCTCATAATGTTCCGCACATGATATCAAACTGATAAGGACAATAACTTATAATATGTCGCACAGGAAATTGATTAAAACAATGACACATAATGTGCCGCACATGATATAAAAGTAACTAGGACAATGACTCACGGTGTGTGCCCGCTCGCTTAGCTCAATAGGTAGAGCACTGGATTAGTAATCCATCGGTCGTTGGTTCGACCCCTGGACAGGGAAAAAATTTTCCGTGACAATTGTTCTCAGACATTGTGTCTTATGTTCATTTGTCTCTCACCGCTGATTCAGAGTAGATTATGTGGGAACAGTAGTCAGTCACTTGCGGAGGTTTAGGTGGACTGACCGCCGAGATATAACAATTGTTGAAATCGGCGTTAAACCCCAAAACAAACAAACAAACTCACGGTGTGTCGCACATAATATAAAAGTGATTAGGACAATGACTCATTATGTGCAGCACATGATATTAAAGTAATTAGGACAATGATTCGTAATGTGTTACACATATTATCAAATTGATTAGGCCAATGTCTCATTATGATCCGCACTTGATATCAAAAATATTCGGACAATGTCTCATTATGATCCTCACATGATATAAAGGTCATTCGAACAATGTCTCGTTGTGATCTGCACATAACATCAAAGGGATTAGGACAATGACTCATAATGTGCCGCACATAGTATAAAAGTGATGCCGACAATGTCTCTTTTGATCCGCGCATTATATTAATGTGATTAGAACAATGACTCATAATGTTCCGCATATGATATAAAAGTAATAAGGACAATGTCTCATTATGATCAGTCATCATGTCAAAGTTATAAGTACAATATCTTTTCATGATTCGCACATGATATCAAAGAGATAAGGGCAGTGTTTCTTTATGATCAACACATGGAATCAAAGTGATAAGGACAATGTCTTTTTATGATATGCACATGATATCAAAATTTTATTATCTGCGCATGATATCAAAGTTATTAGGACAATGTCTCTTAATGATCCGCACATGATATCAAAGTGATTATGTCAATGTATCATTATGATCCGCGCATCATATCAAAGTGATTGGGACAATGTGTCGTTGTAATTTGCACATCATATCAAAGTGATTAGGACAATGTCTCATTATGATCCGCAAATTATATCAGAGTGATCTGGAAAATGTCTTATTATGATTTTCACATTATGCTCAGTATGAAAGTGATTTGGACAAGGTGGCATTATGATCCGCTCATTATATCAAAATAATTCAGATTTTATCCGAGAGAAATATGCAGGAGGTGTACCAATGTGTACACAAGAAAATATTAACCGATTTGTCGTATGTTGTTAGAAGAACTGGCACACCGCCTCTTAAAGATTCGCATATGATATCAAAATAATTTTCACAATGTCTCATCATAATTTGCACATTTTATCAAAATAAGTTTTGGCGTCGGTAAAATTTGCTTTTAAGCTTATTAGATAAAATGGAACTTATTTCAGGTTGAAGATGGTCATAACTGGAGGTTCACGTCAATCGAAGAAGATCACGCAGGTGAGCGTTGTAACCCTGAGCAAGTATATTTGTTTAATCAAGTTAAAGATTAAAACGGCTCTGCATTTAACAAGTTCGATCCTAATTGACACAGAACAAAACGCTTGAAGTTTCTTTGTCACGTACGTTAATATTTTTTTTTAAAAAGGTCGAACAAAGGAATATATTTATTTTTTCATGTATTTCACAAAAGATTTCAAGGTTTTTTACATTAAAGGAACATTAACAGGAACTTAAGAAATACACAAAGAGAGGTATTAACTTGATACATTGACTCACTTTCAGGTCATTTAGATCACGAGTATGAGGCTTCACGTCATGCCAATGGAATAACATTCGTAAGAAAACATCAAAGTTTGAAGGACGTCCATAGACTTCATAACAAGGTAACATTTACAACACAACCTGTCCTTGGCGGCCTCGAGCTTGGCTTGTCTGACTACGAATTTGGAGATGGCGACCCTTATCTTCGAGCGGGGCAAGCCCCGATATGACATTTATTTGTTAAAGGGACGTTAAAACTGAGTTCACTCACTTTACTTGCAATAGTACTGTAGATTTTCTATCAGGACATATAAAAATGATAAACCCTTTATATTTCGAAAGAACGGATGGAGAGTTTAATGCTGGGTTAAGATTCTTAAAATAAAGGGCTTCAAATTCAATGTCAATTTCAAGGTGCTGAAAACAATCACAATTCACAAAACTGATCATATCAGTTTTACAATAAAAAATGTTTTTATACTCTGGTATAAACAATGTACACATGTTTTCTATTCCTCTTTTCAGACAATAAATCTTGACTTCAAAGGAACACCAGTGCACGTTGATTCTATAGATAACATAACTCTGAGACATTCCCCGTCAAAAACCTCCAGGTATAGAGTTTTTCCCTTTATCGTAAAAACAAACAGGTTGGCATCTTACACTTCCGCCATTTTCAGAATCTGTGAGAGAACAGCTTAAGCAATAAGCAATAATACGTCATCAGGGACTCATTCTTTTGTGATACGGTTACATGTTGGAACCCTTGTCATTCTTTTTCTATTAGACATGACATTTCGTGGGACTAAATAACTACGAGGTAACTCTCGTAGAACACTTTCGTTTATGGCTGGGTTGCACAGTTAAGGTAATGATGCGCAAGAATACAAGACAAAGTCACCAGACGGCAACTGCTCGTGTATACAACGAATTAAAAGTAAGTCGGCTATGTCCCAGATATTCCCTGTACGTTCAGAGAAAATTGCTGATGAAACAAATGCAATGCTTTTCCAGTGTTAAGAAGGAAAATCACTGCATTTAGTTAATCTATGACCGAAGTAAAGTTGTGAAGTCGTTTTGACCAGTCAATATCAGCAACACTATGAGGTGAAATATGTACATATGTGAATGATAAACAGAGAAAAACCTTTCACCTACAAGCAGAGGGTGGTCACCTTAGTCGGGTAATACTGTGAAAAAGAGGTGTCTCTATACATTTCATTGTTTCATGTTTCAGGAAATCTGTTGAGGGAATACAAGACATAGAGGAAGACGTGTCAGGGGGTATGGTTCTTACTGATATTGAATACAATTAGATTTTCAGCTTTTATGAATTAAAGATTGAATTTTGTGTGGCGGTGTGTTTTTATCATGTTCATAAGATCAGTATTTCTGTAATGTGTTCAGTCCGCATAGGGTTGGGTCATCCTTTGCAGAAATGTATGTAATCTACATAATGTTCTGTCACTTTTACAAAGAAATACGACTGATTGTATAAGAAGAAATAACTAAACACTGTTTCTGGCCTTCACTGTGTTCCAATCTTGAACTAAACTGGCTAACTCAACACGGCTCTTTCCGACGTGTGTTGCGTTGAAATTTTAGCAGACGATCATTGTTCGTATTTCTGAAGATATCTACACGGAGAAAACAAAATGACCCTTTTAACCGTTGTTTTTCAATTTAACCGCCATTGAAATTGTTTTTCAATTTAACCACCAAAAGTGAAATTGTTTTTCAATTTAACCGCCAAAATTGATATGTTTTTCAATTTAACAGCCATTGAAATTGTTTTTCAATTTAACCGCCATTGAAATTGTTTTTCAATTTAACAGCCATTGAAATTGTTTTTAAGGGGACAAACCTAAAGAAAAATAAATATCTATTGCATTTTTTGCAGACTTTCCAAAGATTGGCTCTATATCAAGAAGTAAAATGAAATTGACATCAAAGAGGTTCATAAATATTTTTTTATCTTTATTTATTGTTCACTTTAAATCATTTATATAGAAATTGTAAACTTAAAGAAGTTTAAACTGATATTTTTAAATTATATCTTTCTATGATAGGAATTGTAAATCTTGACATATGTATATAGGCATGCGAAGTTTGAACAAGGCTGATTTATTTAATTTCATGTAATTGCTTGATTTATTTTATCTTATAAACGTAAATATTCTTTATCAAGGCACTTGTTCGTGGCCTGACATTTGTTTCAAGAAGTACTTGTCGAAATTAAAACGGTACGTTCTTCTTTTGTTGTCGGTTGTTCAATATGATATTTGCCTTTCCTGACTCATACTTGAACAATTTTAGTCTTGACAGATAAGAGATATAAGTTTAACCTCATTTACAAGTCTGAACTTAAAACATACCTGTATAAAAACACACGTTTGCTAGCTTTAGAAATCAATATTTTCCTCTTTCAATGTGATATTGTTTCTTATTTATTTTCCAGAAAGCACAACGAATTGACCACCCATAATCTAAGAGACATGAGAAAAGATACATTGACTGTACGAGAGGTAGGAATTATGAGAGCACAATTTCTAATGTACCAGGAGAAATTACGTCTGTTTTCCTTGAGTGGCTGCTCGTGTTTATATAGATTCTTTTGACGAAACATGTATTTGTGTATTGGGTTCATTAATTAGTCTTACAATTGAAGTTCATCAACTGTATGGTCACCTAAAACTTGGAACACCTTTCTTACGTCATGCGATAGTGCCATAATGTTTCTAAAGATACTTCTACAAATTTTGTAAGTGAAATTGGGTCTTATTGTACCACTACAAGCTTCAATGCAGTTATAGTTGAGACAAATGATCTTAAAGAAGAAATATTTAAATAAAGTTTCGGTATGTTTAAGCTACAGCTAAGCTGGTAAAGCCATGACAATGCTAAGAAAAAACAACGGATCATGGTTTGAGTTGGTCATGGTCTGTGTCAGTTATGGTCTATGTGGATCATGATCTGTGTTGGTCATGGTCTAGCTATGGTCTGAGCTTGTCATTGTCTGTGTTTGTAATGGTCTCTACGGGTCATGGTCTGAGCTGGTCGTGATCTGTGTTAATCATGGTCTGTGCGGGTCATGGTCTGAGCGGGTCATGGTTTGTGTAAGTCAAGTACTATGCGGGACATGGTCTGTGGGTCAGGGTCTATACAGGTCATGGTCTGTGCGGGTCATGGTCTAAACGAGTCATGGTCTGTGCGGGTCATGGTCTGTGCGGGTCATAGTCTATACGGGTCATGGTCAGTGCGGGTCGGTGTCTGTGCGGGTCATTATCTGTGCTGGCCATGGTCTATACGGGTCATGGTCTGTGTTGATCATGGTCTATACGGGTCCTGGTCTTTACCGGTCATGGTCTGTGCGGGTCATGGTCAGTGCGGGTTAGTGTCTGTGCGGGTCATGGTCTATACGGGTCATGGTCTATACCCGTCATGGTTTTTACCGGTCATGGTCTGTGCGGGTCATGGTCTATACCTGTCATGGTCTTTACCGGTCATTGTCTGTGCGGGTCATGATCTATGCGGGTCATGGTCTGTGCGGGTCATGGTCTGTGCGAATCATGGTCTGTGCTGGGTCATGATCTCAGCTGGTCATGGTCTGTGCGAATCATGGTCTGTGCTGGTCATGGTCTGTGATGGTCATTATCTGTGTGAGTCATGGTCTATGCGGGTGATGGTCTGTGCATGTTATGGTCTATGCGGATGATGGTCTGTGCGGGTCATGGTCTGTGCGAATCATGGTCTGTGCGGGGTCATGATCTCAGCTGGTCATGGTCTGTGTGGTCTGTGCGAATCATGGTCTGTGCTGGTCATGGTCTGTGATGGTCATTGTCTGTGTGAGTCATGGTCTATGCGGGTGATGTTCTGTGCATGTTATGGTCTATGCGGATGATGGTCTGTGCGAACCATGGTCTGAGCTTGTCATGGTCTATGCGGGTAATGGTCTGTGCGAACCATGGTCTGAGCTTGTCATGGTCTATACGGCTGATGGTCTGTGCTGGTCATGGTCTGTGCTGGTCATTGTTTGTGTGAGTCATGGTCTTTGCGGGTGATGGTCTGTGCGAACCATGGTCTGAGCTTGTCATGGTCTATGCGGGTCATGGTCTGTGCTGGACATGGTCTGTGCTGGTCATTGTCTGTGTGAGTCATGGTCTTTGCGGGTGATGGTCTGTGCGAACCATGGTCTGAGCTTGTCATGGTCTATGCGGGTCATGGCCTGTGCTGATTATGGTCTGTGCTGGTCGTTAAAGGCAAAATCGGTTTCAATTCAGTAGCACTGTGAGGAATAGTAAACAAGTACTAATTATTCGCTTTTTTGCAGAAAGCCAAAGAGAAAGTAGCTCTTGACAAAGTGGAACAAGAAATCAACAATCATTTATCTTGTGTGCATTCTATTCAAAATAAATGTAAGTATTTACACAAAACACAAAAACAAAAAAAACAAGAAAAGGCCTATAGCTAGAATGTGCCTAAAGTCATACAGCTTGTCTCTTTCTTTACGAAATTTGGAGTCACCTTATCTGTGCTTGCGTCCATTCAATAAATCTTCTATAACTCTGTCATTTATGGATGGATTTTAGAAATACTTGGCAGAAATGTTCACCAGCAAAAGAAAATGTCTCATGCCCAATACCCAAGTTACGTACCTCCAAGGTCAAGGTAACACTATGAGACAGAATGTCAAAAAGTTGAGCATGTTTTTCGTGTCCGCTCCATATCTCTGCCATTTATGGATGGATTTCAGAATTACTTTGCAGAAATGTTCACCAATGTATGACTATGTGTCATGCTTAAGACCCAGGTCAATATTTCCAAGGTTAAGGTCAGACTTAGAGGTCAAATGTCAAAAAGTTGGGTCTGTTTTTATGGTTGGTTCGATACCTCTGTCATTTATTGATGGATTGCAGAATTAATTGGTAGAAATGTTTACCAATATGAGGCAATTCTTCATGCACCTGACCCAGGTCCGTACCTCCAAGGTCAAGGTCAAACTTAGAGGTCAATTTCAAAAGTTGAGCTTTCTTGTGTCCGTGCGATAACTCTGTTATTTTTGGATGGATTTCAATACTTGGCAGAAATGTTCATTTAAAAGAGACAATTTGTCACGCGCAATACGCAGATCCGTACATCTAAGGTCAGGGACACACAGATCAAAATGACTGGTCTGTTTTTTGTGTTTGTTCCATACTACTGTCATTTATGAGAAGTGTTCTCCGACGTAAATTGATGTATTAAAGTGTATTAATGTTATGCAAAAGACCCAGGACTGTATCTCTAAGGTCACAGTTTGAAGAATGGTTATAAAGTCGGTCCTGTTTTTCTTGTCCGTGTCATAACACTGTCATTTATCGATAGATTTTGAAAATACTTGGCCAGAAATGTTCACCATGATCAGAGAGTGTGTCATGCGCTAGACACAGGCCCTTATCTCTAAGGTCATGGTCAGACTTAAAAGTCAAAGTTCAAATGTTGAATTTGTTTTTCATCTTCGTTTGATAACTCTTTCATTTATGGATGGAATTCGTAAATACTTGGAAAAAATCTTCACCAATATGAGTGATGTGTTCGTATCTCCAAGGTCAAGGTCAAACATTGAAGAAAAGTTAAATATCGGGTCTGTTTCTCTAGTCCCTTCCATAACTCTAACATTTATTGGTGGATTTCGCAAATACTTGGCACATATGTTTAGTAATGTAAGGGCTATATCACGCGCAGGACCTAATCCGCATCTCCAAGGCCAAGGTCACATTTTAGGGTCAAAGGTCAAAACGTGTGGCCTGTTTCAAACGATTTTTCTGTTTTTCGTGTTCATTCGATAACTCTGTTCACCTACACGAAACAATATGTCACACCCTATACCCGGGTCCGTACCTGCAAGGTCAGGGTCACACTGATAGACCAAAGGTAAAAAAGTTGGTTCTGTTTTTTGTGTTTGTTCCATAACTGTCATTTATGAGGAATTTGATGCTCAAATGTTGCCCACATGATATCTATGTGTTTTATGGAAAAAATAATAGAAATTTTTGTCTGAAACGTTACATAGAAGACCTATGACTTATTTGGTTCTTACTTGATTTTTGTACATGTAATGATTTTAGAATAATTGCAACATTATGGATATTTTATCTATATAAGTTTTGTCTTAAGTTACTCTTTTTAACGTAAGAAAATATTTCGAACACAAGCTAAAGAAAAGGGAATTATGTGTTCATTTTAGATGACAGAAATAGAACTGAATGCGTCCACAACCTTCGACAGCTGATATATTCCTTAAAGAAGGACGATTTTCTAAGCCTGGGAACCAGTGCATTAACACGTCAGTGTGGACAGAACGATACACTTTGCAGCGATGAGAGAAATCTATTTATAGACATAGTAGCACGTGAGGGAAGTGCAGAAGCGCAGCTATTGGTTCTTGATCTGATCATGCGCAGTCCAAACGTGACTGAAGATGACTTGAGAAGGTGTCTGTTTCATTCCATTGCCTTACCGTCACCAGAGCTTGTAAGTTTGCTTGATACCGTACTAATATTTACTTCTTATACTCCAACCCGATCCGTACTTGTTTAAAAAGACAAACTTGCTTTCAAAAGAGTTTCAAAGAATTGATCATAGATTTCAAAATAAAACTTTGCAAATTACAGCTGTCTTACCAACAACTAAACAAGTTGAATCTTTCAAAATTATCTTCACTACAGTCAGGCTTTCTTTTGTCCCACAGGCACTTGTGCAGCACGTGGAACATCTGTGCTTTGACCAAGATGTTGGACCTGGAGGTGAGTTTTTTGGTAGTACTTTTAAAATAATCGTTTCTCTAAAAGATCATATCAACTCTGTTAGGACGAAGCACTCTAACAGTGTTTCCTTTCAAAATGGCAATTTGATAATTTTCGGAGAGAATTGCTGATGACGCCAGATCATCGTTTTACTTTCGCACATTTTAACCATTTACCTTCTAATTAAGATTTTAATTATTAAAACTGATAACTTACAGTTTTCTTTAAGAAAAAGAAACCGTAAAACTTATTGATTGCTTTGTTTATTTTTGGGATTTTGAAAATTCGAATTTTACAAAATGTTTTTCTTCAGAGACACCGACATTAACTAAGACAAGGAAAAGGGCGTGTTTGTCACTGGGAGCCATGGCGAAATCACTTCACGACAAAAACCTGACAGAATCTGAAAGAATCGTTGAGAAAATAGAACACTGGCTGGACCATCATAATGAAAGTAAACACATGTTTAATATATGAATTTACCTATAGGAACATTTAGACAATATTCAATCAATATGTTTCTTATTTCCAATTTTGGTTTTCAAACACAAAATACACGAATATGCATTACTTTCACTATGATTTCGTATTGGAATGGCTAAGGACCCTAACTTAAGATCTTTGGGTTATTTAAGATAATGTACGCGAAGCCCCATAGTTTATTGCGCATGAAATATATCCCAGTCAGGTAAACTGTCCCTCGCCAGGTAAGTGAAATGTCGATGTACAAAGCTAAATACAACAGAACCAACATATATTTTATTAAATCGATCTTTTACGACACACACTGTGATGTTTCAGGTCTGTAATGTCACTGTTTTAATATCTGACACCTTCATATTACTATATTTTTATTCTACAGCTAAGTCGAGGAATATAGTAAAACCGCGAGAGAGACGCTCAATAATACAGCATGACCTGCCGGCCAGAAAACACATTGAGACCAAAATGGTTCTGATCCAGAGTCTTGGTAACGCGGGGAAACAGAGGTCACTGAACCATATCAAGTCCTATATGGAACCTAATGCTGGCGTGACGGCCTGGCGTAGAGCAGCTATACATAGTCTCAGGCATTTCTCTTGTAACGAGGTAAGGGAGTCCGGAGAATAAATTAGTAAATAAAACACTTTTAATATTGGGTGTCTGAAAAAAGATACATATTTTGGTATGTGATTTTCAACATACTATTAGATAAATACCGTAGATGCTTTAGGGACTAAAAAGAAATCTTCGAATTTAGACGCCGGACCGAAGGCCCAGTCCACCAAAATGGCTGACGGTCCAGTAAAAAATTACAAATCAGTAGTCCGACTGTCCAGTGAATATTGGTGCTGCTTAAGTTTTTTACTAAATACAGTGAACAAAGTTGACAAACAAGTAAAAAGTAGTGTTTTTGAAAATAAAATGAAATTGTTTCTTAAAAATGCATTCTTCTCCATAGAACAGCGATTCTTTAACCCCAACTACATCATAACGCATTCGTACTTAGTTTACACATAACCGGTGCTTAGGCTTTAATCGTCCTTTCCAGTTTTCGCGATAAATATGATATTTTATTTTAATTATTGACCAGGCTATTTCTGGTGTAAAGAGAAAAAAGCCAGCCGAAAGTAACAACTTATTTTCATTTTTCTGTTTCATGAAATAACTCTGTTTCGGTTTCCTATTTTTTTCTTCTTTTTTTACATGCATGTATACATTTTCGGAAAGTGACATCCAATCAATGGGGGACATTAGTGGATTATCTAACCTGAATACTCTCTAATATTACATTGGTCCTTCCATTTGGATTCCTCTGCTTTTATCGCTATTTTCTCTTTTGGTATGTCAGATAACACATTAAGTTTAGCAACATGTTTTCTTAACACCATTATCTTTGTTTTTTGATAATCCTAACTTTTTATTTAATATATAAGTGACGATTTTCACAACTTAAAGTCAAGGCCATCACAATAAGAAACAGGAATAAAGTCAGAGGATTCCAACTGAAGGACCAATCTGCTATTTGGTTTACCTTTGATGTTATCTGAGTAAGGGAGGTAATTTGTTATCAGGAATGTCCCTCATTCTATTATTCTCATTTATCGACCATGGTACATAATGTATTCGTACGGAATAATCAATGGTGACATGTATATATGGCATTTTCAGAAGTTGGGGAAAAAAAGTTGAGATAAAAATCTGGTAAAAAGTTTAACTGAACTGACAGTGTCCTGTACAAATGAATCAATTATACCAGAGCTTTTTTCACAGGTTGGGGAATGTGCCCTTCCCTTAATTTGGGGAAATTTAATGCAGTTTTTTTGCAAAAGGGGAAGAAAAACTTGGAGATAATTGAATTTTAGGGGAAAACTATGATTTTAATAAATTTTCCTACGGGGAAGACGCCTGTAAACGGCGTAGAGGGGGAAAAAAGCCTTGAATACTATTATTTTCACTAAACAGTACTATTGTTAGGCTATGAAGCAAGTTCAAAGTATAATTAATATTATTTTTTAACATTGTGGTGACAAGTTCTACTTCAAAACATAGTCTTATTGTTTTGTTCATCCTTATAGCATTGTTCACAGCTATTATTCAGTCCAGTTAAATCTCATTCGGCCCAGTAGATTATTGCCTTGGCTGGTCTGAATGTCCAGTGCTTCAAAAAGTTATTCGTGAAGACTGAAAAAGGGTCGCCGTAACTAATCCATTGGTATAATGTTGAAAACTGCGGTTGAATAATAACATTGTTCCACTCATAACAATTCGTAGTTTTCTCGTTGCAGAGTGCGCATGCGCTATTGACGAGTGCTGTACATGATGATGATGACATGGTGCGAAAAACAGCTTTAAATGTGCTCAAGAAACATCCGAAAAGTAATGCATTTACGGAGGAACATGAAAACGTGGTTTTGAGGTAACAAAAACAAAACTTTTATTATGTGAGGTAAAAAATGTTTAAATAAGAACTTTGCCAGTTTTCTCTCTTTCGGTATAATGGCCGTTAGGAATGTAGCAAAAAGACTAATGAATCTATACAAGGTTGTTTTATTTAGTAAGGGTCAGAGATGTCCTGGTAAAAAGAAACTGTATTGTGTGTACCAGAGTTACAAGAACAACGCGACTTTAACATTTAATATATTGTGTATGCTTTCAGCAAGAACTACAGTTATCCAGTCGTGTCACGTGTGCGAAGGGGCCTGCTTCAGACCCTAGAGCAGGGCATACAAGTACTGATAAAGCCGCCAGGAATAGAATGGGATAAAACCATCGGTACCGACGCCATAGGAGCAAGCTTTGGGCTTCATATAAGGAATATTCTTGATCTGAAACTAGGTATCAACTTTGTAAACGTCAAATAACACATTTATTTATACTCCGCAAAATTAAAGCAGTCTGAAATTGAGAAAAAAACTGTTCTCTGTTGTTTAAACTCACTGCTGTGTGACCTTTAACTGATGAAGGGTCAGATGTGTTAAACCACACTTCCGCGATGGCGTAAGTAACATGTACATATTTGTAAGACATCACATTTTTTTTATCCGATAGTATACAGCTATGTCTTACTGTCTGAGTTTATTTATTCTCGGTCCCGGTTGCACATATGACCGACGCCCTTTGCGGAGTTTATTTATTCTCGGTCCCGGTTGCCCATATGACCGACGCCCCTGCGGAGTTTATTTACCGTCGGTACCGGTTGCCCATATGACCGACGCCCCTTGCGGAGTTTATTTATTCTAGGTACCGGTTGCCCATATGACTGACGCCCCTTGCGGAGTTTATTTATTCTCGTTACCGGTTGCCCATATAACCGACTCCCCTGCGGAGTTAAATTATTTTACGTTGTGGGGATAGTGCAAGATACAGAAAGCATCCCATTCCAGAGACGATCCTGGTTCTTGAACATATCAATGTATAGCACCGATACATGGGACCTCTGTTTAATGCCTCATTTGAAAGACAATAAGTGAATTAAGCGGAGGAGTCGTTGATCCAACTCGCGACTCCTGGGTTCAATATAGCGCGTTATGAAAATAGATCGTTGTTCCGCCCCGAATATGGATGAACTCCTTAGGAGAAACTGGCAATAACGAGCTGACACATACTTCATTTATTTATATATTTTCAGCACTTCTCAGTGGTCATTTTATGGTAGATGTTTATGATGGAGCGTACGCCGAGGCGCACGTGGGCATGATTGACTTCCAGGTGGACATCGTCAAATGTTATGTTTGCTACAAAGGACGTATTGCATATGATCTAAATGTATTGAAGGTAATATATATGTTTTGTTATGTCCTTCCATTGTCTTTCTATTGTCCTAACATAAATTGATTCCTGTTTTTGTGACAGCTAGCGATGCAAAGTAAGGATGTCATGACTTAAACTGTTGTTCTGTAGACTAACAAAACATAGGGCAGTTTTGCCACCACTGTCACCTCAATTTCATCTCCACAATTAAAGGTTGAGAAAAAAGTAGAGCCAGTTCATTAATCTTTGCTTTCGGCTTTTTTACTTGTTTATATTTGCAGGATTTCGGAATTAACAGTCTGTCAGACCTGGTCCACATCTATGACAAGATTGTTGCAAAAATAGTAACTCCAATAGTAGATGCAGTGAAGGCCTTTAAGGAGATTATAATGACTTTCAGAGGTAACAGAATGTTTGTGCTCGCAAATATAATAATTATATGAAAGATTTGCAAGAGAAACGTTATCTATCAAATGTCAACCAAAATAATTTGAAAAAAAGGTTTACATTTAATTGCACAGTCAGTTTTAACAAACTGTTCAAAGTAATTTTTCAATTGCCTCATTTTGTCAGAGTTTGTCTGTGTTAACATAAATCAACTTCTGTTGATTAAAAAACCCGATATATAAAAACCGTGACTATGGTGTCCTTTTGAAAAATGACAAAATGACCCTAGGAGGTCAGAATCATGAAAATTTCAAATGGTTTCACTTTGAAATCTCTCTCTAACGATTTTAACTGAATTCGATCACGTGGAAATGATCAAACACAATTGGAAGCTGTTTTTATTGGTTTATAAGAGAAGTGATTATATAATGACAGACTTACTTTGTAATTTTCCAAATGTTTATTTTTACGTTTTGGCCAAAGATATCCAATAACAAAATAGCTTGGTACCGTTACTTATATTATTTTGACCTGATCCTCAACAAGATATTTACATGGCCGGAACTTTCTTTTATCAAAGTAGTTTCTCTTTCTACACCTGTATTATCTGACTATTACTGAAACCATAGTGTGACCTGTACTAACGACCATCTTCGAAAAAGATGATGACGCTTTGGGAATAGATTTAAGATTTAAAAACTTAAAGAAAAGGATAGAAATTATGTGGACAATAGGAGTTTTTCAGTCTGTAGATTAGCATGTGTTTTCAAGTTTGACTGTTTTACAAATTGTAGGCGGAGGCCTAAAAAAGATAGTAAACACGATCGTTGAGACAGTGAAAAATCTGCCGACTATTCTCAATGAGGTGGCTCAAAGGCTGAAGCAGTTTATAGAGAAGATCTTCAGCATCGCTGGTTCGACCATAATGGAAGAAATCAAGATTATTGTACAGAACGTGAGAAATTTTGTTGACGGTGTCAGACAAGATATCTTGAAATTTTACAATGTAAGCTCCATTCTTGTTATTCTTCTTTTTTCCTCTCTTAGACATTGAATTATTGAACCGTGACTACATATGACATACTATTTTCGTACAGTTTGACAACATATGAAATACTGTTAACGTACAGTTTGACTACATATGATACACTATTAACATACAATTTGACTACATATGATCCACTATAATTTATGTACAATTTGACTACATTTGATACACTATTTACGTACAATTTGACAACATATGATAAGCTATTTACGTACAATTTGACTACATATAATAAGGTATTTACGTACCATTTGACTTCATATGATATACTATTTTCCTACAATTTGACTACAGACGATATACTATTTCATACAATTTGACAACATATGATACACTATTTATGTACAATTTGACTACATATGATATACTATTTCCGTACAGTTTGACAACATATGATATACTGTTTACGTACAGTTTGACTACATATAATGTACTATTTAAGGACAATTTGACAACATATACGTACAGTTTGACAACATATGATATACTGTTTACGTACAATTTGACAACATATGATATACTATTTACGTACAATTTGACAACATATGATTTTTTATTTACGTACAGTTTGAGTACAAATGGTATACTATTTAAGTACAATTTGACAACATATGATATACTATTTACGTGCAGTTTGACTACCTATGGTATACTATTTACGTACATTTTGACTACATATGATATACTTTTTATGTACAGTTTGAGTACATATGATATACTATTAACGTACAATTTGAGTACAAATGGTATACTATTTAAGTACAATTTGACAACATATGATATACTATTTACGTACAGTTTGAGTACATATGGTATACTATTTACGTACAATTTGACAACATATGATATACTTTTTACGTACATTTTGACAACATATGATATACTATTTACGTACAGTTTGACTACATATGATATACTATTTACGTACATTTTGACTACATATGATATATTTTTATGTACAGTTTGAGTACATATGATATACTATTAACGTACAATTTGAGTACAAATGGTATACTATTTAAGTACAATTTGACAACATATGATATACTATTTACGTACAGTTTGAAAGGCCTTCCAGAATAAAAAAGGAAATTCCATTTGTCCTTTTTCTGGGGGAACATAGATGGGGGAACATTCCCCCATCTCACATAAAAGATAGGGGAACATTCCCCCATCTCACATGTAGATAGGGGAACATTCCCCCATCTCTCTAGTAGATAGGGGAACATTCCCCCATCTCTTTAGTAGATAGGGGAACATTCCCCCATCTCAGTAGTAGATAGGGGAACATTCCCCCATCTCAGTAGTAGATAGGGGAACATTCCTCCAACTCACTAGAAGATAGGGGAACGTTCCCCCATCTCGTTAGTAGATAGGGGAACATTCCTCCAACTCACAAGTAGATAGGGGAACATTCCCCCATCTCAGTAGTAGATAGGGGAACATTCCCCCATCTCAGTAGTAGATAGGGGAACATTCCTCTAACTCACAAGTAGATAGGGGAACATTCCTCCAACTCACAAGTAGATAGGGGAACATTCCCCCATCTCAGTGGTAGATAGGGGAACATTCCCCGATCTCAGTAGTAGATAGGGGAACATTCCCCCATCTCAGTAGTAGATAGGGGAACATTCCTCTAACTCACAAGTAGATAGGGGAACATTCCCCCATCTCAGTAGTAGATAGGGGAACATTCCCCCATCTCAGTAGTAGATAGGGGAACATTCCGCCATCTCAGTAGTAGATAGGGGAACATTCCCCCATCTCAGTAGTAGATAGGGGAACATTCCCCCATCTCAGTAGTAGATAGGGGAACATTCCTCCAACTCACAAGTAGATAGGGGAACATTTCCCCTTATAACGATTGTCTTTCCCCCATCTCACCATTGTCTTTACTATTAGACATGATAATATCCTGCATCTCTTATTCATTTTCCCCATTTTAGTGTAAAGTAGGTTATTATCCCCTGATAATCTTTATTGTGTATAAAGAAGTATGATGTAAAATTTCAGGAAACATTGTTTTGTTTTTAAATGCAGAAAAAATGAGAATTTCTTGTATTGAGAGCAAGGTCTATTATTGTGTTACTATATATAAATGTATACAAAAAAGAGAGGATTTTTTTATGTCTTTAGTTCAAATTGAAATTTGGTGGATAATAGATTTATTTTACATTACGACAGGGCTTTAATTTAAATTAAATTTTGTAAATTAAAGCCCTGATTACGAGCAATCTAAAACAAACTGATTTTATACAGATAAATGAAAATAGTCTTGAAATAACTGGGGGTTGATAATAATGTAACTACTATTTTAATAAGAACTTTATACTAGAAGTATCAAAGCAACAACATCACAACTTAAAAGGTAAGTATCGGGATAAATACAGCAAAGTAATGGAACATTTAACAAATACACTAAATAACTCAGAGAAAGTCCAATATGCTAACATCTTATCAAAATTAAAGCCAATCAACCATATTGTCTTAGTAGCTGGACAAATAAACATTAACTGCATAGTGACATTGCTAAAATTACACTATTGTCCCATTCATTCCGTCCAACATGTACACCACATACCAAGAATCGTCATTTGCAGAAATCTTGTCGCAGCTTCAGACTGGTTTCTTATTCAACTTCCACATACATGTATATGAGACCTATTTTAATGCAAAAAAATAAGTACTTGCATAATTAGGTCATACAGACTTTAAATAAATAAGATATATATCTTTATCATTTGTTATAGTAAAAGCCCTTTTCTTTGAAAACATGGGCTAGTGCATTATGATGCAATCAATATCTTGTCACTTATCACTGTGACTCAGTGCCTTTTATATTTGATAGATTGCTAAGTCTTGTTTATAGTATTTGAAGATGAGGCTGTAATGTAAAATTTTTTAACAATCATTTTTTTAATAGTTAAACTGTTGATCAGCTATTGTGTTATCAGAATCATCATTATCATCATCATAACTTTCACTATTTCGTCTATTTATACAGCAATTAACAACTATAAGTTACTTTGTTTTCGTTAAGACATACCTTGGGGAAAAAAAAACAGTGATTGTCAACAACATCTTTTCTGAGTGGTGTCACCAAAGCCCATCACTAGGGGTCAACTTTGATCGTTTCAACTTGTTTTCACCTGTCAAAGTCCTTGTTATGTCTGTAACACTGTGACTTTCTACGTTTCCGGTATACCCCATTTTTGTGATGTTATATGTATTTCCGCAACTGTACAAACCATCCATTTGCTGAAAAGCTTCTGGCTGCCTTTTTTCCGGAAGATTATTTATTAACCTGGAAACAAATCATCGGCTTTAAAACTCTGTTCCACATATTCATGTACATGATTTAATGCAGTTCTAACTGCAGACTGCACTTAATGTCACATTCTTGTGTTTCAGTATTTCAAATTGTGAATATCAAGTCTCACAAAACATATCATAACAGGACCAACACTTGTCTGTTTTGTTTATGAGAAGAAAACATGCAAATACTTACCCATGGCAAAAAAAGGAAATATATCTTTTATCAAGTACTTAATCAAACCAGAAAAAAGCAAATTAAAAGAACAACTGAAAAGGTGGGGGGCGGGGGGATGAGGGGATCTTGTGCGATGGGGTGTGTTGACTGCCAGTACCTACTCATCCCAAAAATTAAAATAAGCAAAAGAAAAATGAAATGAAAAGAACTAAAAGGGTGTAACACTGGGATGAGGTTGGTAAGTAAAAATTAAAGTTACCTTATCTATAATCATATTTTGAACAAAACAAAAGAAAATTAAACACTATCAAAATACAGGATATTTTACAGTGCTCATTATATTGGCTTTGTTGCAGACATTCAAATACTGTTCAGCAGAAGCATGTTATGTCCACATATAATATCTATTAAATGACAGACATGTGTTTCACATTTTCAGAAGGGCCAGACAAACACTGATAAGATATCTGTATTACCACACAGAACAGTTGTAAAACAATGGCAACTTATAAGACAAGAGCCACCGCAAGCGGGGCCATGCTCGACTTTTCCTATTTCCAAAGGCAAATACAACAGATGAAGCGCATATTGGTGAAGGATTTCAAATGAAACATCATTTAATAATGTAATTATAAATTCCATCCATACATAACAAAGTTATGGCCAATTTTAGCAACATTCATTAATTTGACCTTAAAGGTCAAGGTCAAGTTCAGTTTAACCTTCTTTGGAGGTATTGTCTAAAATGTAGTTATGTCTTAGCATGAAAACACTACATCAATCAACATAAAAATATAGTGAAGATAAGCAATTTCAAGGGAATTTAAAGGTCAAGGTTATACTTGAATTGTTCAACACATTTTTTTTATTCTCAGTGTTGTTTTGTCCCTGTATTGATCAAATCTATTTATTAATAACAAAAAACTTGTCTATTTTAGCAAATTTCAATAATTAAAACTTGCATATGAAGGTCATGTTTGGGTTCAGGTCATACTTGAATATCCTAACAATTAGGAATTGTCATGAGCGTTGTTTTGTCAAAGTATAAATCAAAAAGAACTAAAAATGACGTTATTGCAAATATTAGCAAAATTCTATAATTTGACCTTGATGGTAAGGGTCATTTGAAGGTCGAGGATATATTTGAATGATTCAATGTCTCAGTTTTGTCATAAATGTTGTTAAATGTCCTAGTATAAATCAAATCAAATTCTAAATAACAACAGTTTGGCTATTTTAAGCAAAATTCAATAACTTGACCTTAAATGTCAAGGTCATCGATAGGTCAAGGTCATACTTAAATAAATTATAATATGGGTTTTGTTGTTTATCAAAGTACATGTAAGAATTAAATCGATAAATAAACAACAGTTATGACAATTTAAGCAAAAAAACAATAATGGAACCTTGACTGACGAGGTCATATAAGGGTCAATGTCATACCTGAATTATTCAGCATGTCATTTTGGTCAAAAATGTTGCTTTGTTCAAGTATGAATCAAGTATAACCATAAATTACACAGTTATGATCAATTTTAGCAAAATTCAATAATTTGATTTTGCTAGTCAATGTCATTTTTAGATCAAGGCCAAACTTAAATCAAAATGTCTGATTTGTCAAAAGTATTGTTTTATCCAAGTATGAATCAAATCCATAAATAAATGACAAAGTTATGACAATTTAGGATAAATTAAAAAATCTGACCTTCATGGTCAAGGTCATTTTTGGCCGTGGTCATTCCTGAGTTTTTCAACATGTCGGATTTGTTATAAGTGTTGTTTTATCCAAGTATGACTCAAATCCATGAATAAATACAATAGTTATGACAATCTGAGCAAAAATCAATCATCTGACCTTGACAGTGAAGGTCATTTTTAGGTTATGGTCATACCTGAGTTATTCAGTATGTCGGTTTTGTCATAATTTTTGTTTTCTCCAAGAATAAATCAAATCCAACCATAAACAAGAATGTTATGAAAATTTAAGCAAAATTTAATCATTTGACCTTGACGGTTTCGGTCATTTAAAGGTCAAGGTCAAACTTAAACATTTTATCATGTCGGTGTTGTCATAAGTGTTCTTTTGTCCAAGTCTTATTCAAATCCAACATGAATAACAAAATTATGGCCAGGTTTTAACAAAATTCAATGATTTGACCTTGACTGTCAAGTCAGTCAGTCAGTCAGTCAGCCAGTCAGTCAGTCAGTCAGTCAGTCAGTCAGTCAGTCAGTCAATCAATCGTGTTATATTGTAATGAGGTGAGCCTTGGGAAATGAAGTTAACTTGCCCAGGTGTTATCAGTATCAATATACACTAGATGAATAAAAAAAATTCAATGTAAAAGTGATTTATATCACATTTGCTGGTTCAATACATGCATCCAGTCATTTTGCCTCATTGTGTTCGAGTTTGGCAAGAAGAGGCCAAATTAATATCTCTTAAGTCACTGTAAAATATACTTTCAAGTGTAAATGAAAATGTAAGTTTAAGGATATTTTTTTGTTTTCTTTACAATATTTCATAATCAACTTTTTCTGAACTTCATTTCGAAAAGATCGTCTTAGCAAAAAATTCAAACACATTTAGTTGGATATCACAGGGTCAAATGAAATAATGTGACTTATTTGACTTTTGTTACCTTCTGCAACTCTTATCATATAACTTTTGTGCATTTTTTTTATTCATGTTCCACACATGTTACGCTAATATTCTTGTCAGCATATATATTCATTTAGAAATGAAAACAGATAAAAAGGTACCCCATCTGTCTACATTGATATTGTTCAGGTTTTCATTTAATCATTGTTTGTAAGGCCTTTTGTATCCCAGTAAGAAGATGCTTATCAGTAGTTCTATTTTTAGAAACAGTATACATGTACCTATTCGATCTTTCCTATCACTATATTTAAGTCCCAGAATATCCAAGAAATATTGCTACTCCCGTATAAAATGTAGACCATTGAACAAATAAGATTTTAAAGTCAACTATAATAATGCATTCAAGCTGCATATTCTCCTCAAAATGTAGGATCCGATATAAACAAATATAATGTTTTAATAATTCTTTCAGATGCGTGCATAGTAACACTGACAGTTTTACAAAACGCACTTTAAGCATACATGACAGTGTGTATGTGTTTTCACCTGTACACTCTAAATGCTGCCAGTAGTTGACTTTTTTCTAATGAATTGTTGCTTATCTTTTAAACAAAAGTTGATTAAAGTTTTCAATAACTACATAGTTTAAAAATGTCTCCTCTTTGAGTTTTTTCATTTCATAAGGTAAATCCTAAAATGAATATTCTTTATTTTGAAGAAAATTAAAAGTTTAAAATACCTGGAATGAATGTATCCTGACATAAATTAGAATTCTTGGTGTAGAGACATGACGAAGCAGTATTATTTGTAAATTCTGCCTCCCTCAAAATTTCTCGAAAATATAATCTGATTGGTTAAGATGTTTGATAAACGGCTTTGAATATCTAACCACAGAACTGTAGCAAATCAACACAAGGTTAACCTTCAACACTTTCCAGTATTATCTTTAGCTGCTCAGCATGACATTATAGCCTGACTGTGACCTCTGTTACTCCTAATGAATTGATACAGAGCAAGATAACACATCTAGAAAATGCATAGGCCTGTAATGTGATTAATTTGCCTGGTCAATTAGTTGTTATAAATATTTGATGACCTGCTGTGCACAGACCAGCAGTATTAATGTTATTCTAACCACATTATGTTAACAGATAAGTTTTCAAAACTTTGAAATAGAAAAGTGTTAAGTTGTATTGGTCTACAAAAAATAAATGAATGAAATAAAAAGAAACAGAATTAAGTTTAAAGATGATAAACAGGTATACTCCTGAAAAGTAACTTTCAATTGTACTATACCACTTGAGGAAACAAAACTGCTTTTCTTGTATGAAAAGTCTTTAAAATATAAACACGTTTAGATTTATTTCAAGTTTGCTATAATAAACAAAGTGTGTCCTCACTTGTGCTTGGTGTAATAACCATTCAGGAAATATTTTATAGGCAAATTTAACATAAGTTTCATAATTGATGAAATGAAAGTGAAATGGTAAATATAGTTACTCTATTATGTATGCATGTGGCCAGTTATGCATAGAGCAGCTTATATTTTGAATAGCACGAAAAAATTAACAATCAACTTATCAATAATTGTTGTATTATGTCAGGATATTTTTCTTAACACAAACATTTTATCCTTTATTATTATTAGTAGTAGTATTATTATATTTTTTTAAGTTGAAAAATCATACTTTGAAACTTTAAGACACAACTATCCGAATAATCCAGATTATTGTATCAACTAATTTTAAAGTGTAATATGAAAGAGTGTAACATGCAAGTAGCATGTTGTTTGTTAAGATGTAATTGCTTTCAATTATTTTTCAAAAGAAAAAAACACATATAGCATGAATTTCAATCTATACATTTTAAGCCCTGATTTGTACGTAAGAATTATAATGACTGTCATCAATTCATCTGAGTATTCAGACAAAATCAGTGTTTAAAATGAGTGCATTGACACATGTCTGAGTTATTTTTACAATTTTGCATTAGATTTTTTTCATGTTACCGTGATGATTTTGTAATCTTTTTGACATATTTAAAAGATATGAAATATTGAAAAAAAATAATTGAAAATAAAAAGCTGATGTTTAAAACTTGTGACTATTAGCTTTTTTGTTTCATTTAGTTCTTTGATAAATTTATACAAGCGAATCTGAAAATTCTGTTAAACTCAAAATACTGAAAAACGTAGAATATTTGCACTCAGAATAATGCAGATAACCAGTCTTTTGAATGATTCTTACTTTCATATTCATGCAGTTTTCAAATGTCTGAATAGCAAATATATAATTAGAAAATATTCAGCATATTTTCAGAAATTTTCAGTCCCTCCTCCCCCCCCCCCCCCCCCCCCAAAAAAAAAAAAAAACAATAAAATAAAAAAAAAACAGAACTATTCATACAGATAAGTTTTTTTAGAGGTATTCACTATGAATTCAGATAAATTCAGAATTATTCAAACAAATTCAGACAATATTTTTATGAGGGAGAAGTAAACAGTATATTTCAAAAGAAAATAATTTCAAATTCTTCACAAGCATGGTTAAATTTAACAGTAAATACAGTTTTGCTACTGAAAGAATACAATTAGAAAGTTTCCAGTTCAAATTAAATGATGCAGTGGTTCATCGATTCACACCTTTTATTTTCAAAGCTATCGATCTTTTATATAAAGTCTCTGTAAACTGAGTACCTAACTACATTTTATCTGACTTATTATTATCAATATGAACACGTTAAAACAGGGGCATTATCTAAATTTCTACATTGTCCAAGAAGACACATGTACATGTGTAAGACTTATAAATTTGCAAATTGGATCAATACTTCCACTTAAAGCGACTGACTCACACACAAACGATGCAAAAAAGAATATGTTTATACATCTTGCTGGAAGTAAAGAACATATTTAATCTAAGCAAATGACTCATTATTTGTTACAAAAAAATCAAAATATAAAGCTTTACAAGCTTTTATTTGTTAAAATATTTACCCTATTTGTCACAGTGTAGATACTTCAGATATAGCATTAGTTTTGACACATTTTGTTAACTTGATGCTGTGGCTCAGTGGTCAAGATCATTGCTCAATATTTTATTGACCGAAAGGACAGGGGTTCGAATCCTGGTTAAGTCAAAACTTATTTTGTGTGTTTAGAAGCATTATATCATTTTTTCCATAGTATATCTACTTATCTTAAATAAGAAAAAAATCACAGCTAAATTCTGTGAGTCAGTCGCTGTAAACCTCCTTGAAATTTTAGGAATAAAACAAATAATGTTTCAGGATATGGTAACATTTTTACTGGTACGCATTCAGAAAGGTTTGCTTTTGAACTTCAGTGTGAACTGAACTTATTAAGTATCGTATATTATACTTCCATACAGTACTGTGATATGAAAACTTTTATTTTTTTCTTTTCTTGTGAGATCATTCTACCGTTACCGTAAAGAGAATATCAGTCCAGAGAAATGATGAAAAATTAGAAAAACATATAAATGATAAATTCGCGCTGTTATGCTACTGTTATAAAACCAAAGAAATGTAAAACTGCCAAAAACGAGAGAAATAAATGGCTTGAGTGTGGTTTGAACCCATGTTCTTCAGTGAAAATGTCTCAATCCTACACAAAGTAATAAAATTGAATACCCTAAAGAGTGGAGGTAGGGTATTAGGAATCTAATATCGTAAAGTAAGAGGGATTTTCTCTTTTATGTTTCCATTTGAGTTATTTGTCTTTGGTACAAGTGCTCATATGACCTACAATCCCTGCAGAAATTAGTTTATTAGTGGAGAATAGTGCAAGATACAAAAAGCATCCCATTCAGACACGTCCCTCAGAGTGCATGCTCAGTGTACAGCACTGATACATTGGATTCAACCAGAAGACATTTAGTAAATTTAGCAGAGGAGCGGGGAATCGATCTCAACACCCCTAGATTACCAGTCAAGCACGTTACCACCGCACACTCATCCACTCCATGATTCTCTCTTAATTTCAACTTAAGTTATGCAATAGAGTATGTTTCAACGGAGCAAAGCTGAAAAAAGTTCACTGAGATCGGTTGATAGTGATATGAATATCCTCTTTCCAAATTATTGATATTACCGAATAGCAAATGCTTGTTTTGATTAATCTAATAAAAACTGCTTTACATATACAGTATGGAGGACATTACGGGAAAATCTGTATGATCGAAAAATACTATAACTATCTGTAGTATCTTGCAAGAATTTTGCAAACCTCAAATTGCATTCTCAATTTTTCTAAAGTTTTTTTTCAATTTACTCACAGTATGTTTGTAATTAAAAAAAACTGTCCTCTCATAAATTTCAGTTGATCAACCATAATATCAACCATGTAAATATAAAAGTTTTTTTTCTAACCTAAATTTTGTTCAAATTTGGAACGAAATTCATTGTAAATTTCTATCAAAACCTAAAAGAGTTAATCAATACCTTAAAGTTATTTGTTGAAATCATAACGAAGATCACTCTTTGTCAAATGTTATGACTAACAGATGGGTTGATGATGCGAAAGAATAAGGTTTATACACTTACATGTTCCAGCTGTTTTTTGAAGAACATATCTATACTAAGTTGCTGGCTCATATTTTCTTTATTTTCTCACAGAAAAACAACACATTATAAGGTTTTACACATTTTTTGTGATAAAAAGTTCCTCTGTTCACAACGGGGTACGTATTTTGTTTATTTTGATAAATCTTAAAAAAAACGAGCCTCTGTGGCTTAGTTGTGTAGATTACAGCTCTTTATTTAACTGACCAAAAGACTGAAATGGGTTCGAATCGTGGTATTTTTTTTCAGTTTTCATGGTGTATAGAAGCATAATATTATGTTTCCCTTATATGGTATATTAACTTCTCAAGTTTTAAAGAAAATGTTGGTCTACTAGATCATGCTATAACCAAATATATAAGCTCTATTCTTTGTAGTTTAAGATAGAAGATTTTTAAAAATTATAGGTCACAATTAGCTTGAGCCCAAGCCCCTACTGGTTTTCATTGAAACATTAATATGTACACTGCTAGGCTATGCATGGTCTTATATTACAAAACACATAGATCATGATTTTTTATTTATCCATTTGGTTATCATAAAGGACTTCAGCTTCATGAGGAGTGTTTAATACTTCAAGGACAACCCTCTATGTCTTTGATAGTTTCAACTTTTTGGAAATGTCTGTCGTCAAGAATTATGTTTGTTTGGTCAACTAATTTGTCTAAACATTTCATGAAAAGCAAAAGTAAAATGCAAGATCTTGTTTACTCCAAATGCAGGATGCCCACCTTTTTCTTTTTCCAATTTTGTCTTTCCTTTTAGCCACTGAAAAATGTTGCTACATTTGATTCTTGTGTCATTTGCAGAATGTTTTTTCTTTCAACAGTGATATAAAATCACTGAATTTCTAAAACTTGTTTCAGCCATCATCGATTACATTTAGCTCCGAGAGTAAAGATATGTTAAATGCCATGTTTTTCCAACTGTTTTAAAAGGAATCCCTCATAAAAATGTAAATTTTCATACTTATGCATGCTATTTCTTTAAAAAATAATAGTTAAAAAAATGTAAAGTTGTTCTTGATTCTTTTCCGTTCATTTTTACTTAAATAGTGAAATTTTGCAGCAGTTTTTATTTACAAATATATTTTTTAGTTAACTTAATGTTTACTGAAATAAACTTTCACTTAAATACAAGTACAGGTTATAATTCAAGGGACAAATCATTATAAATCTGAATCAGACCCTAAAATTCTAAATAGTGCCTTCATTTTAACCAACTAACTGCATGTGCAACAAAGATGTTGATTGTGGTCAGTTTACATTTCAACCCAGCAGGAGTGAGAGATTTATTACTCTCTAACAGTTAGGCCAATTAATGCTGTTGATAAGCCTGGGCTGAAATTCATACTCTAAGCCGGCGTAAAGTGTAGCACTGAACAGATAACATTGTTACAAACTTGACCTCTGATTATCGGTCAAACCAAGTGCAATGTAGCTAATAAGTCCTAGCCTGGCTGCAGGCTATAATATCGTTTTCTTTTTATGTTAACGCATTGATATACTAAATGTTTTTTTACCCGTTAATAACATTTTTTCCTCTCCTAGCAATCATATAATTCCAGACAAAAAAGATAAATATGTAGTTTGAAAGGGACTTGTTAGTATGTAGCTTAACGTAACTATGGAGTAGCATATTAATTGCTGGGTCTGAAACCAGTCTAGATAAGCCCCAGTGTTTTAACATAAAGTGATAAAAGTAATGGTATAATCGAATTTTCTTAGCATGGATAGTAAATTTTAGATTTTGACTTTGATAACAACATTTTGATTTTGTAAATTGAAGCTACCTATCAGAGATTTATAGATTTACACTTTATATTGTTTTATCTCCAGACTGTATTTTAGCTTGTATGGCTGTTTTGTAACACAAGAAGTTAAAATGAAATTGCCATACCTACTTTATATGCAATCATGCAAACTATAGGCCATGGAATATTATTAAACTATTTTCCGTGCAAATTTGTCAAAGCATTTTGTTCTTGTGTAAATTCGGAAATAAATTTTAAGTTTGAGTGTTATACCATTGAATAAATCTCAGTGTCTAGTTCAGATGCATAGTAATTTAATTTAGATGTATATGTATATGAACAAGAGACCGTGATGTATATGACAATAGATCATGAACATTTTAAAATCTATATCCATTCTAACACGTACATATTTTATAATGGGCACAAGTACGTGCATTATTTAATGGTGACGTTTGCAATGAATTTATCTTAGTTTAGTGTCGGCGAAATGCAAATTTTAGAAATCTTTAGAGAAAATGAAAAAAGTTAAATAGGGATTTTGAATGCATGATACATGTAACAATATGAAACGAAGAATCTGTCACATGGCAGTTTTTCGTGTCATCATATCAAAAAAGTCACTGCTCACTGTAGCTCTTAAACAGTTATTATACTCCCAACGACGAATGGGGGGGGGGGTATACTGGAAATTTTTGTCGCGTCCATCAGTCGGTCCGTTTCAAACTTGTCCGCTCACTAAAACATATACTTATTGAAGAATTGTCTTCAAACTTGGCTTTGATGTGAACCTCAATATATTTGACAATGAAGTACAAGACAATGATTGTCTTCTAACTTCACCCATATTTGAAAGATTTTATGCAAACTTAGCTCAAATGTTTCCCTGACGATAAGGATATGCAGAAATGGTGTTGAACTTGTGTTCCCTTTTTACTAACTCATGGTTATGGTCACATTTGAATAAAAACATAGACAATCAAATGTAAGATGAGGATTTTATTTTTACTCGGCTAAATACATAATACACTTTAATTTAACTCATAATTTCTTTATTTTAGTAAATTTGCAAAATCAAAGGTTAAAGTTACCTGTTTCCTGACTTGCTAATTCAAAATTTGTTTATCACCATTACCTGTGAAGTATTGTCTATTTTTCATCAAACACAGCGATTTAAAGCCACAAAAGTTTTTCCTATTTTCCTTTTTCCATCTATTCAAATATCCAAATAACATATTCTATCATTGACATTGGTGGAGGTTTGAATCGCATACAGTGATAGTTCTAGTTGTAACTAGAAAAAAATAAAGTAATGTTTTGTGAGCACAATTCACAGTTATTTCTTATTGGTAAATATATACAAGTGTTTAAAATTATCTAACATTTAAGGACAATTTTCTTTGAAAACAGACAAGCATGAAATGTAGAACAAAACAAAAAATATATAATTGAACAGAGATTAAACTTTTATTCATATTGAGAGAATTAGTGCAAATGTTGAGGAGTGTTACTTTTTCTTCTCTTTACCAGTTTTACTTTCCTTCTTTTATTTAGGAAGAGAGATGAATACACTGCATGATTCTGGTTTTCTTACCAGTGCCATGACTAAGTTATATGGGATCTTCATTGCTTGATGTGATAATAACATTACACGCTTGAGCAGCCTCAGTTCAACAATTCAAGACAATTCCCATGGAGATCATAAAATGCTGAATAGTGCAAACAAAGAGAGAGTAGCAACCAAGAGTGCCCTATTTTCACCACAGTACTAAATGAGTTCGTGTTGTAAATGGCTGAATTATTTAAACACTATCACAGAAGGAAAGAAGACATAAATATAGTGGGTCTTCCAAATAAAACTTCGGACAGAAAATTCAGTGTGCTTAGACATTTCATCTTCAAGGTGTATTCAGATCAATAGTTTACGTTAAAAGTGTAAGTAATGTTGGATTTGCAATATTATAATGATCAGGCAAAAAAGAATTTGTTTTTGGATACTTTTTAATTAAGTGGAAAATACTGGCAGATATGTAATGTAAATTGTATATATGGACGACTTTAATTTGTGTTTTCAAGTTAAACGTTGTGTTTTCTTGCTTATTTTATGCCTTTTTTCATTTGTTTTTTCAATTTTAGATATAGTGATACATTTGTACACACAAGGTTACACAGCATTGGCTGGGTATAACTTAGGATAAAGGTTATCACAGGAGGAGAATGTTGTTTTAATCATTTCTAATTACATTACGTCACAGTTTTCTTTATAGTAAAGAAACGTTATTGTAAACGAAACTGATTTTACATTAAGTACTATTCTGAAATTTTGGTAATTGGTAATGACTAACCCAGTAAATCGATTACCTGTTCTGTAAAGTGTTCTGTAGATAATTATTGGCTCCAGTCCTCATGTTTTGATATTTTCAAAGCTAGATTTTAGGGATGTTTCTGTGTTTGCAATGAACATGTAAAGGTCAAGCAGTAGTAAAATAAAAACTAATAACCAGCCCTTACATAACATTAGTAGAAAAATGGGATTGTTTGATTTGAGCAAGTTGTTTTCCTTTTGTTTGCAACTGGTAAGTGGAAGCACAGCAAAGAAGAAAAAAAACTGAACTAAAATGGGTTATTCATATTTGGATTTTTCTTAACATATTTTGTTAACTTACTATACTACTTCATATCTGAGATTACAATTTTGGAACACATGGCTTTTGAATTTTGAACACTGTAAAGACAATATGTGGCAGTATATTTTAGCTGACAAATTTTTGTTATAACCTAATAGGAATTATTTCTTGGATAAGAATTGTTAATGGATTATGTGGAAAACAAAATTTTTGATGAAATTTTAATATCACTATGCAGGTTATACACCACCAAATTTATGTTATCAGGAACCAGTCATTTTTTGCCCAACTTAAAAAAAATCGACTAGTTGCTATAGTCATGGTGTCGTTGCCGTTCCCGACCGAAAACTTTATCATTGATAATAACTGTTTTATTCCTTGATGGATTATCTTCTCATACTTGGACACAATAACGCTTTGGACAAGACCTTCAGGTAGAGCAGACTAAACTTGACCTTGACTTTAAATGACCTTCAAATTCAAGGTCAAAATATTGAATTTTAGGAGACTAGACTAAACTTGACCTTGACTCTTAAATGACCTTCACCTTCAAGGTCAAATTATTGAAATTTGCTAAAACTGCCCATAACTTTGTTATTTATGGTTGGATTTGAGTCATACTTGGATAAAACAACACTAATGACAAAACAGACATGTTGATTAACTCACATATGACCATGACCTATAAATAACCTTGACTGTCAAGGTCAGATGATTGAATTTTGCTCAGATTGTCATAACCTTCGTAGTTATTTATGGATTTGATTCATACTTGGATAAAACAACACTTACAACAAATCCGACTTGCTGAAAAACTCAGGAGTGACCGTGACCTAAAAATGACCTTGACTGTCAAGGTCAGATGTTTGAAGTTTTCCTAAATTGTCATAACTTTGTCATTTATTTATGGATTTAATTCTTACTTGGACAAAACAATACTTTAGAGGAATCAGACATTTTGATTAAAGTTTGACCTTGATCTAAAAAAATGACCTAGACTAGCAAGATCAGATTATTGAATTTTGCTGAAATTGATCATAACTGTGTAATTTATGGTTAGACTTGATTCATACTTGAACAAACAACAGTTTTGACCTAACTGACATGTTTAATAATCCAGGTAAAACCTTGACTGTTAAATGACCGAGACAGTCAATATTTGTTATTTATGATTTGATTTGATTTATACTGAGACAAAACACACTTACAGCAAAACTGACACATTGAATCATTCAGGTGTGACCCTGGCCTTCAAATGACCCTTACTATCAAGGTCAAATTATAGAATTTTGTTAATATTTGCAATAACCTCATTTTTAGTTCTTTTTGATTAATACTTTGACAGTGCAGTCTAGATAAATCAGATCGCACTGATTTGATGACAAAACAATACTTTTGACAAATCAGACATTTTGATTAAAGTTTGACCTTGATCTAAAAAATTACATTGACTATCAAGATCAAATTATTGAATTTTGCTAAAATTGATCTTAACTGTGTAATTTATGGTTATACTTGATTCATACTTGAACAAAACAACACTTTTGACCTAACTGACATGTTGTATAATTCAGGTATAACCTTGACCCTTAAATGACCTTGTCAATCATACCATTATTGGTTTTTTGCTTAAATTGTCATAACTGTTATCTATTGATTTGATTCATACTTTGAAAAAACAACAAAACCCATATTATAATTTATGTAAGTATGACCTTGACCTATAGATGACCTTGACATTTAAGGTCAAATTATTGAATTTTGCTTAAAATAGCCAATGTTTTGTTATTTAGGATTTGATTTGATTTATACTAGGACAAAACAACACTTATGTCAAAACTGAGACATTGATTCATACAAATATGACCTTGACCTTCAAATGACCCTGACCATCAAATACAAATTATAGAATTTTGCTAATATTCGCAATAACGTCATTTTTAGTTCATTTTGATTAATACTTTGACAAAACAACACTCATGACAACAGTTCCTTAATGTTCAATTATTCAAGTATGACTTTAACAAAAATATGACATTGACAGGCAATTTCAAATTATTTAAATTTGCTAAAACAGCCAAATTTTTGTTATTTATAGACAGAATTGATCTATACTGAGACAAAACAACACTGAGAATTAAAAAAAAGTGTTGAACAATTCAAGTATAACCTTGACCTTTAAATTCCCTTGAAATTGCCTAACTTCACTATATTTTTTATGTTGATTGATGTAGTGTTTTCATGCTTAGACATTACTACCTTTTAGACAATACCTCCAAAGAAGGTTAAACTGAACATGACCTTGACCTTTAAGGTCAAAGTTATGAATGTTGGTAAAATTGGCCATAACTTTGTTATGCATAGATTGAAATCCTTCCTTCACCACAATGTGATTCTTCTGTTGTGTTTGCCTTTGGAAATAGGAAAAAGTCAAGCGTGGCTCCCACTTGCGGTGGCTCTTGTCTTAGATGCTGCAATTGTTTTACAACTGTTCTCTGTAGTAATTCAAATATCTTATCAGTGTTTGTCTGGCCTTTCTAAAATGTGAAAGACATGGTACCAATAACTGGAACTGATGACATAGCTATCAATCTCTTCTATTCATTTCTTACTATCTAAAGTTCAAACTATTTGGATATATCACTGTTTAAATCTTACCACAGTATAAACCTTATTAGTATATCTAGTAAGCAAAATCTGCATGTCTGTCATTTAATAGATATTATATGTGGACATTACATGCTTCTGCTGAACAGTATTTGAATGTCTGCAACAAAGCCAATATAATGAGCACTGTAAAATATCCTGTATTTTGATAGTGTTTAATTCTCTTGTTTTGTTCAAAATATGATAACAGATAAGGTAACTTAAATATTTACTTACCAACCTCATCACACTGTAACACCTTTTTAATTCATTTCATTTCATTTTTCTTTTGCTTAGTTTATCTTTTGGGATGAGTAGGTACTGGCAGACAACACACCCCATCCCACAAGACCACCACCCACTCTTTTCAGTTGTTCTTTTAATTTGCTTTTTTCCGGTTTGATTAAGTACTTGTTAAAAAATATATATTTATATATTTTTTGTTTTTGCCATGGGTATGTATTTGCATGTTTTCTCTGATAAATAAAACAGACAAGTGTTGGTCCTGTGATGATATGTTTTTGTGAGACTTGATATTCACAATTTGATATGATACTGAAAGGCACAAGAATGTGACATAAAGTGTGGTCTGCAGTTAGAACTGCATTAAATCATGTACATGAATATGTGGAACAGACTTTTAAAGCCGATGATTTGTTTCCAGGTTAATAAATAATCTTCCGTAAAAAAGGATTGCCAGAAGCATTTCAGCAAATGGATCGTTTGTACAGTTGCGGAAATACATAATACATCACAAAAATGGGGAATACCGGAAACGTAGAAAGTCACAGTGTTACAGACATAACAAGGACTTTGACAGGTGAAAACAAGTTGAAACGATCAAAGTTGACCCCCAGTGATGGGCTTTGGTGACACCACTCAGAAAAGATGTTGTTGACAATCACTGTTTTTTTTCCCCCAAGGTATGTCTTAACGAAAACAAAGTAACTTATAGTTGTTAATTGCTGTATAAATAGACGAAATAGTGAAAGTTATGATGATGATAATGATGATTCTGATAACACAATAGCTGATCAACAGTTTAACTATTAAAAAAAATGATTGTTAAAAAGTTTTATATTACAGCCTCATCTTCAAATACTATAAACAAGACTTAGCAATCTCTCAAATATAAAAGGCACTGAGTCACAGTGATAAGTGACAAGATATTGCATTATAATGCACTAGCCCATGTTTTCAAAGAAAAGGGCTTTTACTATAACAAATGATAAACATATATATCTTATTTATTTAAAGTCTGTATGACTTAATTATGCAAGTACTTATCTTTTTGCATTAAAATAGGTCTCATATTCATGTATGTGGAAGTTGAATAAGAAACCAGTCTGAAGCTGCGACAAGATTTCTGCAAATGACGATTCTTGGTATGTGGTGTACATGTTGGACGGAATGAATGGGACAATAGTGTAATTTTAGCAATGTCACTATGTACTTAATGTTTATTTGTCCAGCTACTAAGACAATATGGTTGATTGGCTTTAATTTTGATAAGATGTTAGCATATTGGACTTTCTCTGGGTTATTTAGTGTATTTGTTAAATGTTCCATTACTTTGCTGTTTTTATCCTGATACTTACCTTTTAAGTTGTGATGTTGTTGCTTTGATACTTCTAGTATAAAGTTCTTATTAAAGTAGTAGTTACATTATTATCAACTCCTAGTTATTTCAAGACTATTTTCATTTATCTGTATAAAATCAGTTTGTTTTAGATTGCTCGTAATATAAAATAAATCTATTATCCACCAAATGTCTATTTGAACTAAAGACATAAAAAATCCTCTCTTTTTTGTATACATTTATATATAGTAACACAATAATAGATCTTGCTCTCAATACAAGAAATTCTCATTTTCTTTTGCATTTAAAAACAAAATAATGTTTCCTGAAATTTTACATCATACTTCTTTATACACAATAAAGATTATCAGGGGATAATAACCTACTTTACACTAAAATGGGGAAAATGAATAAGAGATGCAGGATATTATCATGTCTAATAGTAAAGACAATGGTGAGATGGGGAAAGACAATCGTTATAAGGGGAAATGTTCCCCTATCTACTTGTGAGTTGGAGGAATGATCCCCTATCAACTACTGGATGGGGGAACGTTCCCCTATCTACTACTGAGATGGGGGAATGTTCCCCTATCTACTACTAAGATGGGGGAATGTTCCCCTATCTACTACTGAGATGGGGGAATGTTCCCCTAACTACTACTGAGATGGGGGAACGTTTCCCTATCTACTAGTGAGTTGGAGGAATATTCCCCTATCTACTACTGAGATGGGGGGAATGTTCCCCTATCTACTACTGAGATCGGGGAATGTTCCCCTATCTACTACTGAGATCGGGGAATGTTCCCCTATCTACTACTGAGATCGGGGAATGTTCCCCTATCTACTACTGAGATGGGGGAATGTTCCCCTATCTACTACTGAGATAGGGGAATGTTCCCCTGTCTACTTGTGAGATGGAGGAATGTTCCCCTATCTACTTGTGAGTTGGAGGAATGTTCCCCTATCTACTACTGAGGTGGGAGAACGTTCGCCTATCTACTTGTGAGTTGGAGGAATGTTCCCCTATCTACTACTGAGATGGGGGAATGTTCCCCTATCTACTACTGAGATGGGGGAATGTTCCTCTATCTACTACTGAGATTGGGGAATGTTCCCCTATCTACTACTGAGATGGGGGAATGTTCCCCTATCTACTAAAAGGTTGGGGGAATGTTCCCCTATCTACTACTGAGATGGGAGAATGTTCCCCTGTCTACTACTGAGATGGGGGAATGTTCCCCTATCTACTACTGAGATGGGGGAATGTTCCCCTATCTACTAAAGAGATGGGGGAATGTTCCCCTATCTACTACTGAGATGGGGGAATGTTCCCCTATCTTCTACTGAGATGGGGGAATGTTCCCCTATCTACTACTGAGATGGGGGAATGTTCCCCTATCTACTATAGAGATGGGGGAATGTTCCCCTATCTACTACTGAGATGGGGGAATGTTCCCCTATCTTTTAGGTGAGATGGGGGAATGTTCCCCCATCTATGTTCCCCCAGAAAAAGGACAAATGGAATTTCCTTTTTTATTCTGGAAGGCCTTTTGAGTACAAATGGTATACTATTTAAGAACAATTTGACAACATATGATATACTATTTACGTACATTTTGACGACATATAATATCCTATTTACGTACAGGTTGATTACATATGATATACTATTTATGTACAGTTTGACTACATATGATATACTATTTATGTACAGTTTGACTACATATGATATACTATTTACGTACAGTTTGACTACATATTATATACTGTTTACGTACAATTTGACTACATATGATATACTATTTATGTACAGTTTGCCTACATACGATATACTATTTACGTACAGTTTGACTACATATTATATACTGTTTACGTACAATTTGACTACATATGATATACTATTTACGTACATTTTGACTACATAAGATATACTATTTACGTACATTTTGACTACATAAGATATACTACTATTTACGTACAGTTTGACTATATATGATTTAATATTTATGTACAGTTTGACTACATATGATATACTATTTACGTACAGTTTGACTACATATTATATACTGTTTACGTACAATTTGACTACATATGATATACTATTTACGTGCAGTTTGACTACATATGATATACTATTTACGTGCATTTTGACTACATATGATATACATTTTATGTACAGTTTGAGTACATATGATATACTATTTACGTACAGTTTGACTACATATGATATACTATTTACGTACAGTTTAAGTACATATGATATACTATTTACGTACAGTTTGACTACATATGATATACTATTTACGTACAGTTTAAGTACATACGATATGCTATTTACGTACAGTTTGACTACATATGTTATACTTCTATTTACGTACAGTTTGACTTCATATTGTTCACTTCTATTTACGTACAGTTTGACTTCATATGGTATACTTCTATTTACGTACAGTTTAAGTACATATGATATACTATTTACGTACAGTTTAAGTACATATGATATACTATTTACGTACAGTTTGACTACATATGATATACTATTTACGTACAGTTTGACTACATATGATATACTGTTTATGTACAGTTTGACTATATATGATATACTATTTACGTACAGTTTGACTACATATGATATACTATTTACGTACAGTTTGACTACATATGATATACTATTTATGTACATTTTGACTACATATGATATACTATTTACGTACAGTTTGACCATATATGATATACTTTTTACGTACAATTTGAGTCCATATGATATACTATTTACGTACAGTTTAAGTACATATGATATACTATTTACGTACAGTTTGACTACATATGATATACTATTTACGTACAGTTTAAGTACATATGATATGCTATTTACGTACAGTTTGACTACATATGGTATACTTCTATTTACGTACAGTTTGACTACATATGGTATACTTCTATTTACGTACAGTTTAAGTACATATGATATACTATTTACGTACAGTTTAAGTACATATGATATACTATTTACGTACAGTTTGACTATATATGATATACTATTTATGTACATTTTGACTACATATGATATACTATTTACGTACAGTTTGACTACATATGATATACTATTTACGTACAGTTTGACTACATATGATATACTGTTTATGTACAGTTTGACTACATATGATATACTATTTACGTACAGTTTGATTACATATGATATACTATTTACGTACAGTTTGACTACATATGATATACTATTTACGTACAGTTTGACTACATATGATATACCATTTATGTACAGTTTGACTACATATGATATACTATTTACGTACAGTTTGACTACATATGATATACTATTTACGTACAGTTTGACTACATATGCTATACTTTTTTACGTACAGTTTGACTACATATGATATACTATTTACGTACAGTTTGACTACATATGATATATTATTTACGTACAGTTTGACTACATATGATATACTATTTACGTACAGTTTAAGTACATATGATATACTATTTATGTACATTTTGACTACATATGATATACTATTTACGTACAGTTTGACTACATATGATAAACTTTTTACGTTCAGTTTGACTACATATGATATACTGTTTACGTACCGTGTGACTACATATGATATACTGTTTACGTACAATTTGACTACATATGATATACTACTATTTACGTACAGTTTGAGTCCATATGATATACTATTTACGTACAGTTTGACTACATATGATATGCTATTTACGTACAGTTTGAGTCCATATGATATAATATTTAAGAAGAATATGACCAGGTATGACTTATTCTCAAATCATTAAACACAACAGGATATTGTGGATGCGGTAACAATGGCTTTACCATACATTTCCAAGAAGATTGTGGACGCCTTCAACCTGATAGTGGAGGCCCTGTCTCAACTCGTCAACAATCCCATGCAATCAATTACAGCTATGTCAAGGGCGATAACCAAGTAAGAGCTACCTTCTTGCATTTGCTTTACTCAAAGGTTTGTGAGCTGTAAGGAAAATTTGTTTGCTTGTAGACAATCTTACAATCGTAAACAAACTTATCCAGTTTTATCTTCAGTGTAAGCCTTGTTAATTTTACGTCGATTTAGGAACAAAATCTTGCAACTTACATTAACCCCGCTCGATGACAAGCTTTCTTGGTACAAACCAATACTAACGCCAAAAGTGTGACAAGAAAAACGACTTCTGGATGTAGTTCCATGTGCCTGATAAAGAAATGTACAATCTGAAATGATAATTAAATGTACTTTCACGCTTCCAGCATAAAGATGGCGATCACAATGGCGGTTGATGTGAAAAACAAGGTTATCGAGGCCTGTCTGTTTATAAAAGGTAAAATCAAATATAAGAGTCAAATTACTTTAACCCAAACGAATCACTGAGAAGCTATGATCCTGTTATCTATGTCAGCTGAGTTAACGAAGCCTATGCACCGTTTCATGACACAGTCGAGTCAAATTGTTACATGTGATTCCTGTGAATAGCGTATAGGGAAGCCAGCTCTTATCATTCTTAAAAACTGTTTAAGGTGTTAAACAAAAAAGGAAATATTACTTTAAGACTTTAGCATATAGCAAGAATCCTATTCATCTCGATACTTTTATAAGTGGTTGAGACCACTGACTTCAAGTCTTTGTAACTTCTGTCTTAAGGACAGTCGCTAGTTTGAAGTTTATGATCAAAATTGAAGGTTTACATTGGTATTTTAACAAAATTTCGATACCGTTTGAATAGAATATAACCGCGCATGATTGAAATCTATCAATTAGATTTAGAAGTTAGAAGAGAGAGAGAAACAGATATTTAGCGTTATAAGCAAGAACGATTTGGCATAAAACATGGGCATTGGTGGTTCAAGAATTGTTCTCCACTTTCGACTGTTTTTCCTCATTGTAATATGTGGTTGTGTGAGTATGATAAAACTATGTTCCTGTCGAGTGTTGTGCTTGTGAAATCTCTGTTTTATGGTTTCAACCTTTCATTCTCACACTTGATATAACAATCATGATTTTAAGACTTCACCAAACAAAATTGTGCCGGTTTTATATCATAAGGGCTTCTCTAACTTGCTATAGACATACATAACTTTTCTTAAAGGTCGAGCAGTTGAATGGTTGAACACTGCTAAACAGATTCCCAGTATGTTGAAACGGCTGGCTGATGCTTTTGAGAAATTGTTCAAAACTTTAGCCGGCAGAAAACGTCGTGATCTTGAGTCAGAGATGACCAGCGCTCTCTCCGACGGGGTGACCGCCATGGTAATTATTCACTTCTATGATTGATAAATTTGTGTAACAGGACTTTCCTATCTTTACATTGTCTGACCGTCTGAACTATGTATGGCAAGGTATATTTTCCAAATCAAAAGATATTTAAATATGTTTTGTACATCTGCTTTGTGTTTCGTTTAATAGAATCCTTATCTGTTGAATTTCTTCTGCTTCAGCACAGCCAATTGATTTATACTATGTTAGTTTCTCTGAATTGTATAGAAGAAAGTACTGTTGTGTTGAGGTGCTTACTTCATTTACGTTCATATATAATCTTAATAATACAGCTTAAGAAATTAGTTGTATTATTTAAGTAAATTTCGAATGACCAACTACCTTCTAGAATGCAGTTTAGGATTCGAATAACCAACTACCAACTGATAACTGCTAACCAGCTTTTCACACATACATATCTACTTACACGCGTGATTGCTACATAACAAGAGAAAATACTTTAATTTCGATCGTTTTGTTTATACAGAAAGGTTCCTTGGAAGATCTAAAAGCAGATTTAAAAGCTGAATGGGAGAAAGTGTTGGCACCTCTGAAGCCACTTATAGATATTGTGAAACCTTTTGTTGATGAATTCAAAGCAATCATGGATCTAATTAAAGGAGTGAAATGGGGCTACAAAAAAGTAAAAAAAGTGTAAGTCTGTGTTATTAGAGAAATTGAGACGTTTCTTGGATAGTTTTGCTTTCTTTTGATAAAATACAAAATATTGATCTTTTTCCGTAGTAACGGTTTAATGGTCATGTTCCCATAGAAAAACTATAATAAGTAACACTTTAACATCTTACGCAAATCATACAGATTTGTCCTTTAAACAGCTGAAAAGAAATTTCTTATTTTCAAAATGTTTGTCTAATTGTTTGGCTTTCCTAGTTAATGCAGATTTCAATTTACATGTATCTCTCTAAGAATTAGGTATGACATAGATAGCTTTGATTTGAAGTCGCTTTGACCGAGACTTGCTAGGATTGAAAATGTTGTATCACAATGCGAACTCAAATTAATGCAAACATAGTGTCATAAATAGAAATGTACATTCGTTTTTTTTTACAGTATAGAAACCAGCAAATCACTTGTACAGAAAGTATTTGGTCCAAAGTTCCACAGAAATTTTCCGACGGAGAGACGACACGGGAAGGGAGAGTGTAAGGATGGAGTGTGGCCAACAACAACAGATGATACCTATCAAACAACGGGTGTGGACATAGCACTCGGTGAAGGACAATCAGTATGTGGCTTTGATCTTGCTTGAACGGGGTCATGGCAGCAGTGTTTTCCGTTTCTTTTTTGTGTGGTTGTGAGAAGGGGATGGGAAGACATTTTATCTTATATGTTTTCAAGGTTTCATACTCTTCCATGTGCATAACCCGTTGTAAAAAATGTTGAGAAAAATATAAATGAAGAAAAAAAAACCTATCTGATTTTATTTTATATCATTTATTTTAGATTTTTCTTATAAGTATATGTGTACTTTTTCAAAATAGTTTACAAAATCTTGCTAAAGACCTGCTTTAACTATACAAAAAAATGGCTTTCTTTTTTAAATGGAAAAATGTCGCTCAGATAATTTTCGATACATTCTATTCCTTTTAAATTTATTTTAGGTAAAGAGCTATCAGCCACTTGCTTTTGTTTGAATTTAAAGATACTAGCCAAACTGTAATTTTGAATTTTGAAACTATGTATTATCATTGCAATAACGGCAATATCTAGTAATCTCTAAATGGTTAACCAGCACAGGAAAACACAAATTCTAAACTATACTATTTTACAGATTGTTATGCCAGTTAATGGAATATTGCACGTGCTGTCAGACAGTAATAAAGTGGTCGTTCAACCGATTGACCCTGAATTTTCACCTTTGGAAATAGTCATTGAAAACATTAAACCTGAACTCAAATACGATGGCAAACAAGTGAACGCTGGAGAGAATATTGGGCGGGCATCCAAGGCACCAAAATGTAGTCCAAACTATATCCACGTGTCTGTAAGGCAGGCACAGGATAAAACATTGCCGGATGCTGATTATGACTACACGGATCCTGGGCCGTTCTTAGACCGGCTGGTGCCTATACCTAAATGGATTCAGGAATGTAATGATCACGAGTTCAGGTATACACTTAAGTCAGTCTGTTTGATATATAGTTAACATCAATCTTGAATATAAATACATGTACATCGCCTTTGAATGATGCAGATTATATTTGAGCACTAAACAAAAACCCTTCGAATGTTCATATTTTAGCTACACAGTCGATGATTTCAAATATTTTAAACGTTTTGATGAATAGAAACTTAAACAGTTAATAGTACACTTTTCGATTTTTTTTAGGATTTTGTATACTTAAAAGCGTACATATCGGAATCTTCCACAGGATTTTGTTCACTTAATGACTGACGTACGTTTCGAAATCTTCTTTAAGATTTTTGTGTCGCCTGCTACAAAGTAGCTGCGACATATAGGGATCACTTCTTCGTTGTCTGTTTGTCCGTCCGTCCGTCTGTCTGTCCACCACAAAACTTGTTCGGACTACTTTTCAGAAACTACTGGTGCGATTTCAGCCAAACTTTAAAGGAATGATCAGTATCAGTTTAGTTGTGCATATCGTCGGCATTTTCCAGATCAATGATTTTTGTCAAGGTTATGGCCCTTTAATGATTTTTATTTTTAAAGTTTGTCCGGACTACTTCTCTTATACTACTAACGCAATTTGAATGAAATGATACAGGATTGATCAGTACCTCAAGTACTTGCGCATATGTAACGGGTTTTTCGGTTGAATGATTTTGGCTGAGTTATGGCCCTTGAATAAAAAAGACGTTTTGGCCAACAAACTGTCCAATCACCCCTCAATACAACTGCTTAATTGGTTATCATCAGGCGACACAGGTGATCACTGATCGCCCTTGTGTTTACATAATGGGGTAAACTTTGGAATCCTTTACAGGAATCTGTTTACTTGCAAGTGAGATTTCTGTAGGATGAATGAGTCGGATAATGGCTCTTAGGTCGGGCGATCTGTAACCTAAAGTTTATAGTGCAACCTGGCCCTTGCCAGCTATCTAACATGATGTGAGCACTACCATAAACCTACAATTTTAATGAGGTTCTTGTAGTATAGCTATTTGCTCTGTTGATTTGTTAAGACAATAGCTTTTCTAACAGTTTTGCTTGACTTTGACATTGGTAACACAAAATGGTAGCATTGTTTTTCAGATATATCGGTCAGACTTTTGAATCTGGTGAAACAGACGAGGACGAGGAACCTGACTCTAAGGAAGAGAAAGTAGAGAGAGATCCTCCAGACTTTGACGAGTTAGATAGCATGCTAGGGGAGGAAAGTACAGAGTATCGTCCAGACGACCCCTCTCTGTACGACCCCCAATCCTTTGGAGACAGCCTTATGGATAGTCTAAAGAACCAAACCAAGAAGTTTGCCGAATTCTTCAAAACAGCCCTGTTCAGCAAAGATGGGTAAATCTTACTCTTACCTAAGTATCGGTACTTACAAGTCAGGAGATCAGTCTTTTAATAGTATATTATGAAATATATATTTTTGAAAGAATATGAAAGTTAAAATCTAGTGAAAGTGTACCCAGCTATAGTTACTGATTTTGACCAAGTCAGTAGTGTTTTATTTCATGAGTAGAGTTTACACATTAAAAGCTAGCCTGAACAGATAAAGCATGTTTTTTTTTTATTTATATTATAGGCCAAAGGTTCCAAACATTTTAGAAATCATCGATATTAATGGTAAAACTGCCGACTGGATTTTTGGAATGCTCACACCAGGAAAACAGCTACACGTTGATTTAAGCAGGCTTTTAGACAAATTAAGCTGCTCAATGACGTCACTTCCTTCTGGAAACATTGCCACAATGTCATTATCTTTCATGCGGAAATTTATGAAACTAAAGGGATTTTCGCTATCTCTCAAAGGCGGAGATGTTGGCAGTGTGGCAGACAACGTAATGAACTTGGCAGGGAAAGGTATTTCATACATACTGGGAAACTTGTAGCCTTTTGTTACTTGTTTGGAAAGATATTTTGTTATTGCAAGAAATTTAAGTAACATATAAATGATTATATCAGTTGAAAAAATGACGTTTTTGTGTAATCTGTGGTAAAATATTCACTCTTTAATTTATTGCAAACGGCAACTTCGATTATGATTTGGCATTAGAAATTGCTTTACAGGTAAAAGCAAAAACCGTTGACCATTTACTTTTTCTAAATAAAAGCTTTGGTTGACAGTATAGATCCCCATTTGATTGTGGGTTTTTTTTTCTAGCATAAGGCTTCAGTATTTTATGTTTCTTCCCGTTGTTTGTTTACTTTTGACTTTGAACATATCTCATCTTACTTAGTAAAGGACAGTTACAAAGATAAGATGTTTTAAGCACATTACTTATTATAACTAGACTAGGCTTAGGCGTACATAGCAATTTGAGTTATGAATTTGCCTACATTATAATTTAATGTCCAAACAGATGTCATGAAGAAATTCATTCAAAAATGTCATATTTCATAAATAATAAATAAATAATAAAAAAAAATTTATTTTCAGAGTGTCAACATTTTAAGGGTGCTATTGCTGCAGGATTTGGTCACGTATGTTCGGTGCACGACTGTTGCCTCGGTATCACGTGCAGCGTTCCAATACCTTTTGGAGCGGAAACGAAGAATTTTGACGTCAGTGTAGATATCAGTATTGAAGATTTATCAGTGAAAGTCAAAGTTCAGAAGAAAGTTATAGAATTTTCAGCAAACGGTACTCGCATAATGCTTTTTGTTTGCTTTTTGTATCAAGTGGACATCCCAGTTACAAAATAAAATAATATGTACTAACTTTTAAGTGGAGTCTGTAGTCAGCAGTTTAAATTTGTCCACCGTCAATCATGAGGACTGCCTTTAAAGAAACACTATGCATAGACTAATAAAGGTCCTAGTTTTGTTTAATGGTAATATGATACTGAAATTAAGTAATACTAATTCTGGGTGAGTCTCAGAAAAATTCTTTTATAGAAATGTAAACATTTGTATACCTTCTAAACCGGATTTACTTTGCTTTTAACAGTCTGTCTCTCGCAGTTTGTATTGTCACAGCAATATTTTTATGCGCGATCAGTTAAAAATATACATAGATAGATTTCTTTATTTTCTCCAGTAGGAGAGAGCACATGATATATACATTATATACAAATATGTATGCAATGTAAGATAATTAGATGATAGGAAAAAACAAATACATGAAATATATGAATTCTTCAGAACAAAACAATGCTAATGCTCTTTTGTTTATAATCTATGTTAGCTTTCAGTTTGACATATTTTTTGACCATGTGTTTCCATCACGGCACAGAAACGAACCACTTTTGTTAAAGTTTACAAAAACAGATACTAGTTTGTACTTCCTTATGATAGGGTGTATATCAGGGAAAAATCCTTGAACTTTTCGTGGTGAAGTCATATATTGTGTGAGCCTTGATATAAATACGGTTTTAATACGCATAATTATGTGTATCAACTGATAAGGAAATTGCTTTGATAAAATAGTCTTGTTTTTTACAGAGATGGATCAAGAAATCGACCTTGACCTTAAGCTGTTTGGTATGAAGGTTACTCTGGTGGCCAATGCTCAGGTACATAACGGAACTTTACACCTGTCAGCAGAGGTGAAGCTGTGTAATGGACTGTTTGATGCTTGTCTTCCACCGATAGACCTCTTCAATGACATTAAGTTTGACCTTGGCATACGCTGCCCTTCTAAGCGATGTAAGAGTTTTTTTCACTTCTCGTTTGCTTTGAAAGAAAAAAAATCACATGAGTATTGCCTCAAAGTCATCGAGAAAATATTCAACGTAATTAGGAAAAGTGAGATATAGACTTGACGTAAAGTGTAAAGATCTATGATTCCATCGCTTCCTCTTCTGCCATATCAGAAGACGCTATATATGTATAAAAGAAACGTATTGTCATATGATTGTCACAAACGTAGAATGCAACCGTTGACTTAACGTTGAAAATTCTTTTGATATCTCAAAGAAAAAACAAGATAGTGCTATTATATTGTCAAAGAAGTGATATTTAATACTGGCTACTGTACTGACAATTACTGTCTGAGTTATCACCACGTGGTATTTGTGCTAAACGTATATGTTAATTGTCTGACGACATTAGTTTTGTATTAATATTTTCTGACAGTAAATTAGTCACTTTGTTAAACTTAGATTTTGCCTGTCTGCTGCGAATTATCTCGACAGGTTTTTGCACGAAAGAACGGATAACTCAGATTCTTTTTGAGCATGTAAGAGTTACCGTTACTTATTGATAAATTGAATCAATCTAGCGAATGAAGCAACTCTAACATGTTGACTGTAATACATCTATCAATTTTAATAAGCCTATCTAAAGCAGTTATTTTGTAAAACATAATAACATAAATTTCTTTATTGTATTAAGAACTAGAACCCTTTTCTCTTGTATTTTAAGGTGAACATCAGTTGCTAGTTACAGACACTTTTTTATCACAAATTATTGCACTGACAGCCATATGTCAGTGACAGTTTTCTACAGTTTAACATGTAACTTTATTAACACCTCAATACATGTATTTACAAGCGGTGGACACGTGTTCCATTTCACAGAAGGTGTCCATTCTACAGCTCCCTATACCCACATTCATCGCTCAACTTGGCGAATTCATGCTCCTTGATAAAAAAGCAACAAAAGTGCTAGAAGATGTCAGAGAAACTGTTATTAAAGAGGTAGGTTTGTAAACTTTTGTAATTCTCCTTATACATGTAAATGTTTTACGATTTTGTACCTGGTTATGCCCCCGAAGGGAGGCATATAGTTTTTTGAACTGTCCGTCCGTCAGTCCGTCCGTCAGTCCGTCCGAAAACTTTAACATTGGCAATAACTTTCCTATTAGTAAGTGGATTTACTTTATACTTGGACACAACACCCATTCGGACAAGACCTTTCCACTGACCATTATTCATTTGACCTTGACCCCTGAATGACATTTACCTTGAAGATCCAATTGTCCAAAAACTTTAACATTGGCATTTTCTTTATTGGTAAGTGGATTTACTTCATACTTGGACACAACACCCCTTTGGACAGCCCTTCCCACTGACTTATATTTGTTTGACCTTGACCCCTGTATGACCTTTACCTTGAAGATCAAATTGTCCAAAAACTTCAACATTGCCCATAACTTCCTTATGAGTAAGTGGATTTACTTCATACTTGGACACAACACCCCTTTGGACAAGACCTTCCCACTGACCTTTAATTATTTGACCTTGACTCCTGAATATCCAATTGTCCAAAAACTAATATTTGGTCATAACTTCCAAATTAGTAAGTGGATGCACTTCATACTTGGACACAACAGCCCTTTGGACAAGGCCTTCCCACTGACCTACATTTGTTTGACCTTGACCCCTAAATGACCTTCAGCTTGAAGATCCAATTGTCCAAAAACTTTAACATTGCCCATAACTTCCTTATAAGTAAATGGAATTACTTCATACTTGGACACAACCCCCTTTGGATAAGACCTTCCCACTGACCTATATTTATTTGACCTTGACCCCTGAATGACTGGTTCTCAGCTCAAAGGTCAAAGCACCACGTTCGGGGGCATTGTCATCTTACAGTGACAGTTCTTGTTGAGCAAAAGGTACACAACAGATAGAAGACTGGTTTTACCTCTGTTGATTCATTCGTCCTGTAGACAAAAAACACCCAAATTTGGTCTAAGTTTTGATGCAAATTTCCTAGACATTTTTTACGAACGATTTCGATATATGAATCTGAGTACTGCTCAGAATTGTTTTTCTTTTTTAATGATTTGCACTGTAAGTTTCTATGTATTTTAGCTGTGGAATCACTTGATTTTTAAATGGATATTTTAAAGTCTTTTAATTTTTCAGTTGATGAAAGATATGGCAGACAAGCTTGGTGACGTTTTGAAAGAATTTAAAAACAAGGTTGATTTTTGTGTCAGCGCAAATATTCCCGTACCACCATTTGATATAGACTTCTTCAACGTCCGACAACACTTCATGGTAGGACCTGTCCCATTATCACTAGGTAAGCACACGATATTATAGGACCGGTAACATTGTCACAAGGTAAGGACAAGATATTGTAGGACCGGTCACATTCACAAGGTAAGCACAAGATATTGTAGGACCTCTCTCACATTGTCACTAGATAACCACACGATATTGACGGACCGGTCACACTGTCACAAGGTAAGCACACGATATGGTAGGACCTGTCACATTGTCACAAGGTAAGCACACGATATGGTAGGACCTCTCACATTGTCACTAGATAACCACACGATATTGACGGACCGGTCACATTGTCACTAGGTAAGCACACGATATTGTAGGACCTGTCACATTGTCACAAGGTAAGCACACGATATGGTAGGACCTCTCACATTGTCACTAGATAACCACACGATATTGACGGACCGGTCACCTTGTCACTAGGTAAGCACACGATATTATAGGACCGGTAACATTGTCACAAGGTAAGGACAAGATATGGTAGGACCTTACCCATTGTCACTAGGTAAGCACACGATATGGTAGGACCTTACCCATTGTAACTAGATAAGCACACGATAATGTATGACCTGTCCCATTGACTCTAGGTAACCACACGATATTGACGAACCGGTCACATTGTCACTAGGTAAGCACACGATATTGTAGGACCTGTCACATTTTCACTAGGTAAGCACACGATATTGTACGACCTGTCACATTGTCACTAGGTAAGCACACGATATTGTAGGACCAGTCACATTGTCAAGAGGTAAGCACACGATATTGTAGGACCTGTCTTTTTGTCACTAGGTAAGCACACGATAATGTAGGACCAGTCCCATTGTCACTAGGTGAACACACGATATAGTAGAACCGGTCACATTGTCACTAGGTAAGCACACGATATGGTAGGACCTTACCCATTGTCACTAGATAACCACACGATATTGTAGGACCGGTCCCATTGTCACTAGGTAAGCACATGATATTCTAGGACCTGTCACATTGTCACAAGGAAAGCACACGATATTGTAGGACCGGTCCCATTGTCACAAGGTTAACACACGATATTGTAGGACCTGTCCCATTGTCACAAGGTAAGGACACGATATCGCAGGACCTGTCACATTGTCACTAGGTAAGCACGCGATATTGTAGGACCTGTCCCATTGTCACTAGGTAAGAAAACGATATTGTAGGACCTGTCCCATTGTCACAAGGTAAGGACACGATATTGTAGGACCTGTCCAATTGTCACAAGGTAAGGACACGATATTGTAGGACCTGTCACACTGTCACTAGATAAGCACGTGATATTGAAGGACCTGTCCCATTGTCACTAGGTAAGGACACGAAATTGTAGGAACTGTCCCATTGTCACAAGGTAAGGACACGATATTGCAGGGCATGTCACACTGTCAAGAGATAAGCACGTGATATTGTAGGACCGGTCACATTGTCACTAGGTAAGGACACGATATTGTAGGACCTGTCCCATTGTCACTAGCTAAGGACACGATATTGTAGGACCTGTCACATTGTTACTAGGTATGCACAAGACATTGAAGGATAAGTCACATTGTCACTACGTTAGTACATGACATTGTAGGACATCTCACATGGTCACCTGGTTAGCACACGATATTTTAGAACCGGTCGTATTGTCTCTAAATAAGCACACGATATTCAAGGACCTCTCACATTGTCACTAGATAAGCAAACGATATGGAAGGACCTCTCACATTGTCACTAGATTAGCACACAATATTGGAGGACCGGTCACATTGTCACACATTGTCACACGATATGGTAGGACCTCTCATATTGTCACTAGATAAGCACACGATATGGTAGGACCTCTCACATTGTCACTAGATAAGAAAACGATATGGTAAGACCTCTCACATTGTCACTAGATAAGCACACGATATGGTAGGACTTCTCACATTGTCACTAGATAAGCACACGATATGGTAGAACCTCTCACATTGTCACTAGATAAGCACAAGATATGGTAGGACCTCTCACATTGTCACTAGATAAGCACACGAGAAGGTAGGTCTTCTCACATTGTCACTAGATAAGCACACGATATGGTAGGATTAGTCACATTGTCACTACGTAAGTACATGACATTGTAGGACCTCTCACATTGCCACCCGGTTAGCACACGATATTGTAACACTAGTCAAATTGTCACTTAATAAGCACACGATATTGAAGAACCTCTCACATTGTCACTAGATAAGCACACGATATGGAAGGACCTCCCACATTGTCACTAGATTAGCACACGATATGGGAGGACCGGTCACATTGTCACCAGGTAAGCACACGATATGGTAGGACCTCTCACATTGTCTTAAGATATGCATACTATATGGTAGGACTTCTCACATTGTCAGTAGATAAGCACACTCTATGATAGGACCTCTCACATTGTTGCTAGATAAGCACACGATATGGTAGGACTTCTCACGTTGTCACTAAATAAGCACACGATATGGTAGGACCTGTCAGATTGCCACTAGATAAGTACACGATATGGTAGGACCTCTCACATTGTCATTAGATAAGCACACAATAATGTAGGATCTGTCACATTGTCACTAGATAAGCACACAATAATGTAGGACCTGTCACATTGTCACTTGATAAGCATACAATAATGAATGATCCATCACATTGTCACTAGATAAGCACACGATATGGTAGGACCTCTCATATTATCACTAGATAAGCACACAATAATGTAGGACCTGTCACATTGTCACTAAATAAGCACACAATAATGTTGGACCTGTCACATTGTGACTTGATAAGCACACAATAATGTAGGATCTGTCACATTGTCACTAGATAAGCACACAATAATGTAGGACCTGTCATATTGTCACTAGATAAGCACCCGATATGGTAGGAAGTCTCATATTGTCACTAGAAAAGCACACGATATGGTAGGACTTCTCACATTGTCACTAGATAAGCACACGATATAGTAGGACCTCTCACATTGTCACTAGATAAGCACACAATACAGTAAGACCTGTCACATTGTTACAAGATAAGCAGACGATATGGGAGGACTTCTCACATTGTCACTAGATAAGCACACAATATGGTAGGACCTGTCACATTGTCACTAGATAAGCACACGATATGGTAGGACCTGTCACATTGTGACTAGATAAGCACACAATATGGTTAGACCTGTCACATTGTCACTAGATAAGCACACGATATGACAGGACCTGTCACATTGTCACTAGATCAGCATCCAATATGGTAGGACCTGTCACATTGTCACTAGATAAGCACACGGTAAGGTAACCCTGTCACATTGTCATTAGATAAGCATACGATATGGTAGGACCTCTCACATTGTCACTTGATAAGCACACGATATGATAGGACCTCTCATATTGTCACTAGATAAGCACACGATATGGTAGGACCTCTCACATTGTCACTAGATAAGAACACGATATGGTAAGACCTCTCACATTGTCACTTGATAAGCACACGATATGGTAGGACTTCTCACATTGTCACTAGATAAGCACACGATATGGTAGGACCTCTCACATTGTTTCTGAATAAGCACACGATATGGTAGGACCTCTCACATTGTCACTAGATAAGCACCCGATATGGTAGGACCTTTCACATTGTCACTAGATAAGCACACGATATGGTAGGACCTCTCACATTGTCACTAGATAAGCACACAATAATGTAGGATCTGTCACATTGTCACTAGATAAGCACACAATAATGTAGGACCTGTCACATTGTCACTAGATAAGCACACGATATGGTAGGACCTCTCATATTATCACTAGATAAGCAAACAATAATGTAGGACCTGTCAAATTGTCACTAGATAAGCACGCAATAATGTAGGACCTGTCACATTGTCACTTGATAAGCACACAATAATGTAGGACCTGTCACATTGTCACTTGATAAGCATACAATAATGTAGGATCTGTCACATTGTCACAAGATAAGCACACAATAATGTAGGACCTGTCATATTGTCACTAGATAAGCACACGAAATGGTAGGAAGTCTCAAATTGTCACTAGAAAAGCACACGATATGGTAGGACTTCTCAAATTGTCACTAGATAAGCACACAATATAGTAAGACCTGTCACATTGTTACAAGATAAGCAGACGATATGGTAGGACTTCTCACATTGTCACTAGATAAGCACACAATATGGTAGGACCTGTCACATTGTCACTAGATAAGCACACGATATGGTAGGACCTGTCACATTGTGACTAGATAAGCACACAATATGGTTAGACCTGTCATATTGTCACTAGATCAGCATCCAATATCGTAGGACCTGTCACATTGTCACTAGATAAGCACACGATAAGGTAACCCTGTCACATTGTCATTAGATAAGCACACGATATGATAGGACCTCTCATATTGTCACTAGATAAGCACACAATATGGTAGGACCTCTCATATTGTCACCTGATAAGTACACGATATGATAGGACCTCTCATATTGTCACTAGATAAGCACACGATATGGTAGGACCTCTCACATTGTCACTAGATAAGAACACGATATGGTAAGACCTCTCACATTGTCACTAGATAAGCACACGATATGGGAGGACCTCTCACATTGTTTCTAGATAAGCACACGATATGGTAGGACCTCTCACATTGTCACTAGGTAAGCACACGAGAAGGTAGGTCTTCTCACATTGTCCTTTAGGTAAGCACACGATATGGTACGACCGCTCTAATTGTCAATAGATAAGCACTCGATATGGTAAGACCTCTCACATTGTCACTAGATAAGCACACGATATGGTAGGACCTCTCACATTGTCACTAAATAAGCACACGATATGGTAGGACTGCTCACATTGTCACTAGATAAGCACACGATTCGGTAGGACCTCTCACATTGTCACTTGATAAGCACACGATATGGTAGGACCTCTCAGATTGTCACTAGATAAGCACACGATATGGTAGGACCTCTCACATTGTCACTAGATAAGCACACGATATGGTAGGACCTCTCACATTGTCACTAGATAAGCACACGATATGGTAGGACCTCTCAAATTGTCACTAGATAAGCACACGATATGGTAGGACCTCTCACATTGTCACTTGATAAGCACACGATATGGAAGGACCTCTCATATTGTCACTAGATAAGCACACGATATGATATGACCTTTCACATTGTCACTATATAAGCACACGATATGGAAGGACCTCTCACATTGTCACTAGATAAGAACACGATATGGTGAGACCTTTCACATTGTCACTAGATTAGCACACGATATGGTAGGACCTCTCACATTGTCACTAGATAAGTACACGATATGGAAGGACCTCTCACATTGTCAGTATTTAAGCACACGATATAGTAAGACCTCTCACATTGTCACTAGATAAGCACACGATATGGTAGGACCTCTCACATTGTCACTAGATAAGTAAATGATATGGTAGGACCTCTTACATTGTCACTAGATAAGCACACGATATATAAAGACCTCTTACATTGTCACAAGGTAAGCATATGATAGGGTATAACCTTAAGCACACGATATGGTAGGACCTTACCCATTGTCACTAGGTCACTAGGTAAGCACGCGATATGGTAGGACCTGTCACATTTTCACTAGATAAGCACACGATATGTTTGGACCTTCACATTGTCACTAGATAAGCACACGATATGGTAGGACTTCTCACATTGTCACTAAATGGGGAATTAGGAGAACTTTTTTTAATTTTGCTTTTCGTTGTTCCTGAGACACATTTTTCGCATGAACAACATACTATTCCGCCTTAGAAATAAGGATGTTTGTCTGATGGTAAATAAGTAAGACCAGTTTTTGGTATCGAACGACAGAAAATAAAGTTTTAATTTATGTATGGTTTTTGATGCGGTCAAAAAGGTAATGCCTCTCTGTAATGCGAAAAATAAGTATCAAAGGCCAATAACTTTTTCATTAAAATAAAAAAGTATATATAGTATCAATCAAAAGGTGAAGGAAGGAAGGATGTAAGAACGGACTAACAAAGACCGAACAAACAAGCGAGGGGAACAATGAATGATTGAATGAATGAATGAATGAATGAATTAATTAATTAATTAATGACGAACTAATGAACGAACGAATGAATGGAATGAATGAATAAATGAATGAATGAATGAATGAATTTCATACCCTGCTCAGTTTTGTGTTAATGTTACATGTTATCATTTTTTCAGTTGACTTAACTTAACATTGTTTTGCTTCAAAAAAAAAGGCGGATGAAAATGGACATAGTAAAATAACATGAAATTTCATTTCCTGTCAAGCCGACAGTCTTTTCACACTTTAAGCGCAATGATTCTTTATGCCCCCACAAAGTGGGGAGCATATAGCGTTGCACTTGTCCGTCCGTACGTCTGTCCGTACGTCCCGAAATCTTGTGAACGCAACTCCTCTTAAACCGGATGGCAGATTTTGCTTAAACTTCTAGGGATGAACAACCTTAATGTGTAGATGGTAGTAAAGGAAGGAATTTTTGCTGCGACCAAATTTAACAGAATTATGGCCCTTTGTTGATTTTTTCACTATATACTATGTAGAAATTTTGTGAACGCAACTCCTCTTAAACCGGATGGCAGATTTTGCTTAAACTTCCAGAGATGAACAACCTTAATGTGTAGATGGTAGTAAAGGAAGGAATTTTTGCTGCGACCAAATTTAACAGAATTATGGCCCTTTGTTGATTTTTTCACAATATACCATATAGAAATTTTGTGAACGCAACTCCTCTTAAACCGGATGGCAGGTTTTGCTTAAACTTCCAGGGATGAACAACCTTAATGTGTAGATGGAAGTAAAGGAGTCCATACACGTGTTTCAAAATTCAGTTTTATTCAGACACTAATATTGTATTCCATCTGTAAAGAGACCAAATATGATGCCTCAAGAGTTAGGTGACTTTTTTATCATTAATACATGAATTGAGGAAATTTTAACTGAAATGCTATGATAAGAACAGAATTTTGTAGACATTAAATAAAGCTGCTCTTGTTTACGAGCACATCTGCACAGTGGGGGCATTCGTGTCCTTTGGACACAGTTCTAGTTTGTATTGGTGATGCTTTCCTCTGATATATCACTTGTCATAAACAAGGCAAGAGAATACTCGAAATTCGGACTACACAGCTGTATAAGGAGGGTCTTTGGTTCTAATCATAGTCAGAATAACTTGAGTCTTTGGCCAAGAATACCTAAACCAAACAACTGCAGCTTTGAATAAGTAGCAGTATTAAATGATAGTTGGCTTTGGTGTTTCGAGAACCAGATCCTTCTTATCAATTGACCTTAGACAAATTAGTTTAAACAAAATGAAGTACATGTTTTCAGTTCTTATGTGAACACCATGAAAAAGAATCATGGACATTGCATGGAGACAGTTCTTTTAACAATTTACAAACATTTATGATAGCTTTTCTAGTTTTCTTTAAAAAAAAACGATATTGGCAGGTACTGAAGAAAATTATTTGATATGTGATGCATTATCTAATGTGATGCTGCTTAACCTATATATTCATCAATACTTTTCAAATGAAAAGTTTAAGATTAAAAAAGTTCAGTTTATATATATTTATATATGCATTAAATATTAAGGTAATTATTACAAACAAGTAACTGACAGTTTATCAAAAACTTTAAAGATTGTGGGAAGAACAGAACGACAAATATTTCAATGTTAAAGAGTTTGGGGCAAATCGGTGGAAATCTATTTGTATTTGACCAAATGATTGTAATTTTAGGTTTTGGAGCTGGTGGAAGCATTGGTTTAGGTGTGAAGGTTGGTCTCTGCGTATTAAGTATGACCACACAGGTAAATTATTAGCAATAATTCACTGTTTTGTTGTGTCATTAAGATAACCAGTATTGTTTGTCTTATTGTTTTGTTCTATTTATGAAATAACACCGGAAAATACACTTACCGTATTGTCAGTAGGCTTTCAGTCTGTAAATTCGTCCTTACAAGAGTAACTGTCAGGCACATAGACAATAAAAGCCAAAGTGTTTTACACGATTCAAAGTTAGAATCACTTTTATCAAAGTCATTATTTTCAGTTGACACTGACCCCATGGGTAGGAGGCAAAGTTTGGGGAGATGCTGCTGTCGATATATTTATTGCTAGAGGAGGTATCAGGTTGATTGGATACTTGATGGAAACCAAATTCCCCATGACAACAGAACTTGTGTTCTCCAAGTATCCTATTGATGTTGGGTGAGTACTTTTTCTTACGAGTTCAAAGAACGTTAGTGAGGTATATATTATAATGACTTTGTTTTAATACTTCTTTAAGAGGTAAAACTATTGATAATTAAAATGGCAGTTGAAGAAGAAGGCTAATTATATGGCTTAAACTTTTTTTAAAATGACACTGTTATTAATTGGGTGGAGAAACTGGTTAAAACTTTACTGTTTCATTAACTTCAGGGCAAAGATGGATTTGATACTAACCCCGCTGCGTCTACAGCTGAAAGCATTTGCAGAGCTTAACTTAATCTTTAAACGTGTGACCGTATTTGAAGGTCTTCTTTGGCAATATGCGGTCCCTACGATCCATAAAAATATTTTCCACAAAAAGAAACGCGATGACGACCCGTCACCACCAGCTGTTCTACCAGCTACCATAAACGAACGCAGGAAAAGGTCCGGAACTAGAGGATGTATAGTGATTCAGATACCCGGAAGACCTTATTATGATCCAGCCTTCAGTCTAGAGATGCATGCACAGGACGAAGTCAGTGAAGTTAAATTGTTTTATGCAATCGGCACACATCGTGGCGGTACAAACGTTGTTGATTGGACAGACATGGGTGGTAATTCGTTGATGGTGCCAGCAAAGCTTCCAGGTGGTATACCACTGTACTGGTCAGTAAAAGCAAGAAATAGCCAAGGACTTGAATCAATAAGTCAGTGCTGGCTTGACACGTACGATAGCACTCTGCCAGATGGAAGGGTTGAGCATTCCTATAAATATTCTAGTCACCCCGACAAACTTGTTGCCTCTGTTATAGCATTCGAAGACAGTCCTCTAGTCGAAACCCATTACAAAGCTGTAGGATTTAGTCCTGGACAATTCGGCTCACAGTTCGTGGACTGGCAAGTCCTTCGACTTGATCACTCAGTAACAAGGGAAGGCGTTTCCAGTGCACTTAAGCATTTCACTGTCCCAAGAGAAGGAAAATTGGTTGCCTGGATACTAAAGTCACAGAAAACGCCGGCTGCGGAAACTTGTGCACAAAAATGTATAAGTTATGGGTCTAACTGTGTATCATTTGATTACGAACATCACTCAGAAACATGCGATTTTCATGACGTAGTGCAAGGAGCAAATGCTTACCTTCGTATCAGTGGTACTTACAGCAATTACGAAAGACTTGGAAGTGGTTATCATACCCCAATAGAATACTCAGGCTTGCCACTAACACATGGTTCAACTTACTTTATAAATGCCAAAGTCAGAAATGTTTTAGGATACGACGCACACCTTGTCGGAGAGGGCACCATGATTGACTTCACACCTCCTGAACCTGGTGTTATAAAGAATGCGATTCAAGATATCTTACGAGCAGATGCTTGCAAAGCTGCAATCACCCAACAGTGTATCGACATCACATGGAAAGATAATCACAGGTCATTTAAAAACAATTTCTGGTACCTTTATAATCATAAGTTTATCATTCATTGTTTCCGAAATTTGTACAAATTAAATTTTCCAAAAGCCCCTTTGAATTTAAGGTATCAGTTGTTCTTGACAATAGTGATGAGATTTGTCAGCAATTCAGACTTTGATGTAAAATGTTTTTTTCATTTAAGGAAAAAAAACGTCTTATTAAAATGACAGTCAAAATACAAAAGCTCTTACTATGTCCCTACTTACACATTATATACTATGGTTTGAAGGTGTAAGGTCTGGTACTCAAAAGTACTTCTAATTAGAAATGAGACAAAGTCTTTGATAATGTTGTGGGTTACCCTTCTAACCACCTGTAATGTTATTCCTAATGTTTCTGAAATATTGCAGAATTATCATAGATGGTCCTGGATCGGGCACTGTCTTTAACGGGCACGAGCCATTGTATGATGAGCTTTACACGCTAACCAATCACTATGTATCTGGTAAGTGATCCTCCTATAAGTTGGAAAGATTTTAATAGAGTCTTAGATTATTAATCAAATAATTTGGAAAAAATATGGAATGCACGGTCGTTTTCAGTAAAACGTTTACAATAAGGTTTGAGCAAATGAACCCCGGATTTAACTGTGCTTTTTGTTTTAAATATTGATTCCTATATATTTCAAAATTTTCAGTACAGTATGTTTTTGAAATATTATAGCCAACTGGAAAGGTTTCCATGATGACGAAAGTGGAATATGGGGTTATACATGGGCTGTAGGTAGAAAGATTTGCGGTACAGATGTCATCCCATATCAAGATCCTTACGCACATTTGACCAGCAAGAAATTTTGGACTGATTCAGCATTCCACAAAGGTATCCATTTGGAAGACGGTCCTTACTATGTGACTGTACAAGCGTTAAATGGAGCCGAACTCGGTGGGTCATTGGTCATTACTGTTTGTCATTCAACTCCATTCGTCGTAGACACAACTCCGCCTGTTTTCAATGGCGTCACAGACATAATATATGATGAAGATTTTGATCTCATTGCAATTTATTACAATGCTACAGACGAACTTTCAAAAATTGCTGATGCTGAATTTGGCCTTGGTAAAACAAAATACGATGTACAACTTAAACCATACAGTCTTCATGCATCAATGGACAGGGATGACCCATTTGTAGCTGTGGAAGAACTTGGATTGAAAGAGGGAATTCCAGCTTGGATCCGTATTAGAGTCACAAATAATGGTATATTTCTTTCTAAATACCATTTCAACTTTATATTTTTATCTGCAAATATATCAAAAATAATTATTGAAATTCCATTATTGACGGAAATATGGTATTTTGAACAAGTTTTTAAGGCTTGGTGGCCTACTGCCCAATGTTACGTAATGAAATTTATACAAATATTTAGAATGTCTTTTACTATGAAAAATATCTAAACTATATTTTCAGTCGAGCTTTTCACTGCTGGTCATGGAGATGAGCCGATATTGATAGACAAGTCTCCTCCGATACCAGGACAGGTTTTAGATGGCGATCGATTGCGAATTGATCGGGTTTTTCAGGCAGAAGATAACAAAATTTGTGCGCAGTGGGTTGACTTTTACGACCCAGAGTCTGGCCTAGACAGGTATGTTTTCCTTGTATTTTTAATCAAATAACACGCACTCCAATGTATTAATATGCAATATATTTATACCCCCGCACAACGAAGTTGTGGGGGTATACTGGAATCAGCTTGTCCGTCCGTCTGTCCGTCCGGCCGATCGTCCGTCGGTTTTTCCTTGTCCACCCAATAACTTAAGAATCCTTTGACCCACAGTCTTCATATTTGGTCTGGAGATTGGTCATGGCCAGTAGATGATCCCTAATGTTTTTGAGGTCACTGGGTCAAAGGTCAAGGTCACATGGGCCTTGACTAAAAAAAGCTTGTCCGCCCAATATATTTTGTGTGGATGTTGGTCATGACCAGTAGATGACCCCTATTTATTTTGAGGTCACTGGGTCAAAGGTCAAGGTCATAGGAGCCTTGACTAAAAAGAGCTTGTCCGCCGAATAACTTAGGAATCCTTTGACCCTCAGTCTTCATAATCGGTATGGAGGTTGGTCATGACTAGTACATGCCCTTACTGATTTTGAGGTCACTGGGTCAAAGGTCAAGGTCACAGGGGCGTTGAATACAAAAGCTTGTCCGCCCAATAACTTAAGAATCCTTTGACCCACAGTCTTCATATTTGGTCTTGAGGTCGGCCATGATCAGTAGATGATCCCTATTTATTTTTAGGTCACTGGGTCAAAGGTCAAGGTCACAGGAGCTTTGACTAGAAAAAGCGTCTCGGCCCAATAACTTAAGATTCCTTTGACCCAAAGTTTTTGTATTTGGTGTGGAGGTTGGTCATGACTAGTACATGCCCCCTACTGATTTTGAGTTCACTGAGTCAAAGGTCATGATTACAGTGGCTTTCACTCAAAAACTTGACCTCCCAGTTACGCGGCATAAATGAGTAAAAATGACTTAAATCCATTAAAAACCATGTAATAAACAGAAAAATTGTTATACCCCTGCACAACGAAGTTCTAAGGGGGTATACTGGAATCAACTTGTCTGTCCGTCTATCTGTCCGTCCGTCTGTCAGATTTTCCTTGTATGCCCAATAACTTCCGCCCAATAATTGAAGAATGTTTTGACCCTCAGTCTTCATATTTGGTATGGAGGTTGGTCATGACTAGTACATGACCCTTCCTAATTTTGAGGTCACTAGGTCAAAGGTCATGGTTACAGTGGCTTTCACTCAAAAACTTGACCTCCCAGTTACGCGGCATCAATGAGTAAAAATGACTTAAATCCATTAAACTAGTAATAAAAAGAAAATTTGTTATACCCCCCGCACAACGAAGTTGTAAGAGAGGTATACTAGAATCAACTTGTCCGTCCGTCCATCTGTCCATCCGTCCGTCAGATTTTCCTTGTCTGCCCAATAACTTAACAATCCTTTGGTCCACAGGGGGGTTCAAGTCATGCAATGGCAGTTTCAGTTTTGAGGTAGTAGGTCAAAGGTAATGATTACTTTGATCTTTGCCACTAAAAGAATGTAGAATACATAACTAAGCAATGTACTGGCTTACTACTCTCAGATTTGGCTGGGAGGTTGTCCATGACCTCTAAATGACCCCTGTTGATTCTGACAAAGCGCTATGCGGGGGTATTCACGCCATGACAGTGGCAGTTCTAGTTATACAAGTAATTCTTATAACTAAGAGTTTTGCAATAAATATATAATTTTCAGATTTCTATGGGGAGTTGGGACTTCAGCAGGCCTTGATGACGTGATAAAGTTTCACAATCTTACAAGATACGAAAAATCATCTTGCGCTCCAGCAACGCTTCAACATAACCGGAAGTACTTCTCTACAGTTTTTGCGTACAATAATGCACTGAATTCCAAATCAGGAAATAGCTCTTCAGATGGAGGTAAATAAAGATTGTCATTTGTTTCATTGTCTATTCTTTATGCATTTTGAATGTCTCATAAAATGGAAATTTGATATTTCCTAGTGTGGCATGTGGTCGTTTAAAACAAATAATTATGTGTGTTCTGCCTTTCATGAATTTGCTATATATCGTCTTCTGACAAGTAGTATGCACAGTGATTTATTTCTGTTTTAGTGCTTGTAGATGTCACTCCGCCAATCGCTGGTCACGTGAATGATGGCAAGAAACACGAACAAGAACTGAGCTTTAGTTCCGAGACTGTTTCGAAATTTGCAAACTGGGATGGATATTATGACCCCGAAAGCGGCATCGATCATTATGAGGTTGACGTCCTTATCAACAATGAGCATGTAGGAACTTTCAATGCTGGGAAAGAAACAAGCTTTGAGGACCACACTATATCGATGGAACATAACGATGAGGTTTTATATACCGTCCATGGTATTAATGGTGCTGACCTCGATAATACATCTGACAGTAACGGCTTCAAAGTGGATCTGACAACACCGATATTAAGAGGTATGTTTATTTTCCTTTTTAGCTCGACATCTTGAAGAAAAAAATCGAGCTATTGTTACAGTCATGGCGTCTATGCCATTGCCGTTCCCGTTCCCGTCCGAAAACCTTATCATTGATCATATTTTTTATTTCTTAATGGATTGTCTTCTACTTGGACACAAAAATTCTTTGGACAAGACCTTCAAGTAGACCAGACTAAATTTGACAATAAATGACCTTCATCTTCAAGGTCAAATTATTGAATTTTGCTAGAATTGGCTATAACTTTGTTATTAATAGTTGGATTTGATTCATAGTTGAATAATTCAAGTATGACATTGACTTTAAAATGACCTTGACCGTCAAGGTCATATTGAATTTTGCTTAATTATCATAGTTTTACCATTTATTGACGGTTTGATTCATACTTAGACAAAACAACACTTATGACAAAACTGACACGTTTAATTATTTAAGTGTGATTTTGACCTTTAAATGAGTTTGACCGTTATAGTCAAGTTATTGAATTGTACTAAAATTGCTATAACTTTGTTATTAATGGACGGATTTGATTCAACTGTGACAAAACAACACTGAGAACAAAACCGACATTTTGAATAATTCAAGTTTGACCCAGACCTTTTAAATGACCTTGACGGTACTAAAATTGGCTATATCTTTGATATAAAGTGATGTATTGTTCTCACACTTGGATATAACTACCCTTTGGTCAATACCTTCAGTAAGGTTAAACTGAACTTGACCTTGGCCTTTTTTACTTTGACCTTCAAGGTCGAATAAATAGATATTGCTAAAATTGGCCATAACTGTAATTTGAACTTGACATTGACCTTTATTTTACCTTGCTCTTCAAGGTAAAATTATTGAATATTACTTAAATTTGCCATAACTATGTTATTAATGGACGGATTTGGTTAATGCCTTTGACAAAACAACACTTCAGACAAAAACTGACTTGTTGAGTAATTCACGTATGACATTGACCTTAAAATGACCTTGAGTGTCAAGGTCAAATTATTGAATATTGGTTAAGTGTCATAACTTGTCATTTATTTACGGATTTGATTCATACTTAGACAAAACAACTCTTATGTCAAACCGACACGTTGAATTATATAAGTATGACCTTGACCTTTAAATGATCTTGACCTTTAAGGTCAAATAATTGAATTTTCATATAATTGGCCTTAACTTTGTTATTAATGGACGGATTTGATTCATACTTAGAAAAACAACACTCATGGCAACACCGACATGTTGAATAGTTCAAGTATGACCTTGACTTACAGATTACCTTGACCGTCAAGGTCAAATGTAAAATTTCATTTAAATTCTGTAAAACTTTTTTATTAATGCCGGATTTGATTAATATTTGGGTTATTGGTAGATGGAGTACAAAAAATGCTTTGCTTGTAGTCCTCGTGTTCTTATGTCCTATGAAGCTCCTTAATAAGTAAATCTACTTACTAGCACTAGCTGTATCATTGAGAGACTTTCTTCATAGTTGTAAAATATAAGATTAACATCCACAAAATTGCATTTAATGATATCAAATAACTTTTCCTTTGAAAACCCTTCACCACAATGTTATCCCTCTGATGTGTTTGCCTTTGAAAACAGGAAAAAGTCGGTGGTGGCCCCCGATTGCGGTGGCTCTTGTTGTGTTAAAAACCGAAACTGTAAGAGCTCTTCAGAGTTAAATACTCGCTCGCATTTATCATTACTTGTACAAGTTTCTTAACCTATACTAAAACATAATATTTCCAGGAATAGCCGACAATAACAAAAAGATGTTATACCAAAGTGTCAGTACAAAGATGGATCTGATGTATGAGTTTGAAGACCCTGAGTCGGGCATCAAGGAATACAGAACAGTGATTTATGAAACTATGTATGGCGTAAAACAGAAGTTCTGGCCTAGAAACGATCACTTCAATATCTCTGAACCTGCATCTCCATTTTCTACAAAAGTTACTACAGTCCTTGACGGCTTGGCTTTAAAAGATGGTGCTCGTTATACACTGCATGTGACAGCACTTAACAGGGCTCTGCTGGCATCATCGCACGAGACTAATGGTATCACCATAGATACAACTCCTCCTCAGAAACCTAAGGTAAATAAGTAAAGATATATTTGTATACTGAATGCATATGCGTTATCACCATTTTAAGCATACTTAACTAAAATTATCTCTTTCGGATTCTGTAAATATCATTTTTTTTGATTTTTTAAATATCAGACTATGCGCGTGCGTGTCTGCGAGCATGTATGTGTGTGACATTGCGCTTATCGAACTAATGACATTAATGTTTTGCCAGATTTAACTTTGTATTAAAAAATCGATAATTATTTCGTTTAAGTCCAGTTTTGAGTACAAGTTTAACTTCCGTAACAAGTTTTCTTCTAAGTTTAATTGGATAACTGAAAAAGAACTACGATAATTGGTAAGATATTCAGATCCAAAACCATACAATCAGAGTTTGAATCCTTCGAAAAAAATGAATAAAATGTCAAATGAAAAACAATTACCCAAAATCAAACGTAGGTTCAACGAAGTCATGATTTTTTCTAATAGGTTCATATTGGACTACTGAAAGATGAAGAAGAACTAGATGAACAGGGAAATGTTTTGCATGATGACCAAAATGGAATACGTGTAAGCTGGTCGGGACGAGACTCCGAAAGTGGCATTCAAAACTATTTAGTTGCCATCGGTACAGTGAATAATACGGGAAGCATTTCTAACTTTACTAGCTATGGAGACGGGAATACTGCCTACATTCAAAATATATTCCTTGAAACTAGTGAGAAGGGTGTATTATATAAGGTGTCTGTTATCGCAGTTAATGGAGCAGGTTTAGAATCGACAGTAGGTGAGTCAAAGGCAATCTATGTACAAAAGGCAAATGTTCCCGGTATTGTCTTTGATGGTCGGAATCTATACCAAGATGAAATGTATACTACCGACTACACGTCAATAGCTGCTTCTTTTTATGGGTTTGAGAGTGAAAGTTGTGATATCATTGGCTATGAGTGGGCCATTGGTACAGAAGAATATGGCACTGACATCCAAACGTACACAAGTTATGGTCTTGTTATGCTTAACGAAACACATGGACAGTGTCAGATACATATAGAGCTTTTTGAGGATACTACTTACTATATCACTGTTAAAGCCATCACAGGATGTCGGGATGAGAATATACTTTCCTCTTCTGATGGTATAACACTTGATCGCGTTCCTCCAGAGGTGATTTATGACACAGAGGATTCTAATGATACAGCTACTGCTAGTATAAATGGCGTTTTATATCAAGGATCAACGGACACACTTACAGTTACTTCTAACGTTACAGATAAGAATTCTGTAGCTTCTGTGCAATGGGCTTTAGGGTCACTTCCACTTTTAGATGACCGTCATCCATATACGAATGATTTTTCTGAGCTCACCAGCGTTGTCACACTCATCCCTGGGGAAGTAACATTTATCACAACAAACACTTCAGATAAAGCAGGAAATATTAACATTACTTCATCTTTGGCTATAATGGCAGATGAATCTGCTCCGCTTGTACGCGACTTTGACTGCACAAAGTACCTCTCGTCTCGCAAAAGCTTAATGACCTGCTCATGGGATACGGTTGAAGAGTATGAAAGCTTGCTTGAAAAAATTGAAATCTCCCTTGGCTCAAATGCTTCTACATTTGACATTCTGGATAAATATATTTTACCTAAAGGTTTTAGTTCCTTCACTAGGGACCTAAACCATCACCTTAAAGGTATGCCTAACATGACAAAAGTGATTGTAAGCGTTTCTGTCGTAAATGTTGTTGGTCAGTTAAAGACATACGGAAGAGAAATTATTGTTGACACTACACCTCCAGAGGCCGAACGACTTAGCGTTGTAACAAGCATCGGAACAGAAAATATAACAGAACATCAGAGTTGCCAACTTCCAAGGGCGTTTGTTGAGCTCAGGTATCATGGTGTTACTGACGAGGACTCGGGCATTGACAGCGAAAGGTATTGTGCTAATTGTTCATATTAAACGTTTAAGCATTGAGTGACAGTTTTTTTCCGAAATAATAAATTAAAACTTTATGTCTGTACAAGTGTTAAAATGCATAAAAAAGAAGCTAAACGTGTTATTTCGGACGTTTGTTTTCAACAGTTTTGGAAAAAAATGTACCCTTTTTTTTCTTTGCAGATATGAAGTGAGTATTGGATATAAACCATACGGCACAGATATTCTTAATTACACACCCGTCAAGCTAGGAGCGGATGGTCTGATTTTTGTAGACGGGTTTAGCCTACACGAGGGTGCTGTATTTTATGCTACACTTCGAATTTACAATCACGCTGGATTAAAAACTGAGGTAACATCAGATAGTGTGGTTATTAGTCAGTCTCCAGTACTGTCAGTTTTTGATGGAAATCAGAAAGAAGATATCGATTACCAGTCAGTTCCTAATCTCATACAGGGTCAGTGGAAGTATTCAGACAAGTGCCCGATCAAAGAAGCATCCTGGTCATTAGCAGACTTAACTGGAAACGTTCTTTTTGATTTCCAGCTTATTCCTTTGGCATCGACATTATTTTATAACGACGAAGTAAAACTGGAAAACGGAAAGAAGTATATTGTTACTGTAAAAACTGTTGATTTCCTCGGACGAACAAAAGTTGCCCGCTCAGACGGCGTTTCCGTTCGAATACAACCGCCAATGCCTGGACTCGTAAGAGATGGTCTCAAAGAAGATTTGAATTACCAATACAGTGTCACGGAACTGTCTGCAAATTGGGATAATTTTGGCGACGGGTCGAATGATCCAACCCAATCAATACATCATTATGAAGTAGCCATTGGAAATGACAGGCGCTACGCTAAAACAAGATCCAACATTCATTTCTTTGTCGACGTTGGTCTAAATACTTCTTATACTTTCAAAAATCTAAATTTAACATCAAAGTTGGTCAAGTATTACATTACAGTTCGTTCCTACAGCATGGCAGGTGGATATACCGAAGGATATTCGAATGGTATCAAAGTTGGCTTTAACGACGACATAAGTGCAGGAATGTTGGCTATTAAAAGATTCCAATCGTCCACTACTTTTGTAGAGGCATCTTGGTCTGGCTTTAGGTCTGACATTGACTTAATTGACTATCTAATTGGTATAAGTAGCCACGATGGTATCATAACGAACGACACGCTGAAATGCTCTATGTTTTACAGGAATGTCACCGAATATGATATTTATCAGTTACAAAGCGTTGGATTGAATGAATATGTAAAACTTGACGGTTTAACGTTACGACATGGAGATTCATTTTTTGTCACAGTCGTTGCCAAGGATGAAGCCGGCATGTGTATCGGCATCACAAGCGAACAGATATTAGTTGACACCACGCCTCCTAGCAAAGGCACTGTCTTTGTAAATGATATTCAAAGCCACACTGTTTTATATGCAGACTCCAGTTCCGAAATGCATGTAAGATGGTCAAACTTTACAGACGCAGAATCAGGAGTGATCAACACTAAAGTTTGGTTATTCGAGTGTAAAACATGTGATATTGTCTCTGTATCTAGTTCAAACTGCTTTATTATTGCAGATAATGTGGTTGAAAATGATGATAAGTCATCTTTTTATGAACTTGAACTGGATCCTGAATATGTTTATTATGTCGTTCTGAATTTTACTAATGGTGCTTATTTAGTAAAACATGTTCAAACACAGTCAATCCTAATCGACTCAAGTGGTCCTTTAACAGGACAAGTAAAAATTGCAAAGGACTGGTATTCTCTGCAATCATTCCAACACTCAACATCCTCGCTTCATGGATTTCTTGCAATAGCGACTACTTTAGATGATTATACGTGCCCAACGCAAAAACACTTTTTCCCGTCAACAGAAACTCTACCGTTTGACAGACTTTCTAGTGATTTTAGTCCAGACTTTGTGGTCGTGAATCGCTCTGGAGCTTTTCTAGGTATAGGTTATAATGCAGATATGACTGAAATAACCAAATCGAGTATTGCTTTCGGTTCCATTGACCTTCAAAGAGGGAATTATTCGTTTACGGCTCAAGTTGCCAGAGGTAACAATATTGTTACAACAGTCGCTCTTGTTACGGACAGTGTGGCTGTTCCATTTCAAATAGTTGACAAACCAATAGAAATTGAGTTTGACGAGAATCGTTTTGAAAATATTACAGGACTTGCGATTGCAGATTCCAATTCAACAGATACAATGAATCTTTCAACAACATCACCAAGGACTACAACGAAGAATACTGGACAGTTTATTGCAGCTAATGACTCTAATGCAAACAATGTCACTAATTTTGCAGTTGACGAATATGGATTTGGAATCCATTTCTTAGGTTACAGAATCGCTGGAAATAAGCAATTTCATAATCTCTTTTGGGCCAGAAATAAATTTACCAGTATTGAAAGGTGGTTCAGCTTGCCGTTTGATCCAACAGTGGTGGAACATAGGTTTACCATTCTTGTAGATAAGAAGTCAGAATACCTTGAGACGACTTTAGATCTGACATTAATTGTAGATGGTGAAGAAATTATTAGTATATCAGGGTTTGAATTCTACGGTGAAATGAAAATCGCAGCAATGACCTGGAATGAAAATGACTACAAACCACCAATAGAAGATATTTATCGTCCATTTTATGGTGATGCTATTATTCGTCAAATTGATATACCAGACTCCACTGATAAGCTTTGTCGTCACGGGCGTGGATACTATGACGAGGAGAGTAGTATAAAAGACATTTGGATAGGAGTATCTGACAGCAAGTTTGAAATTGGAAACATTGTCTCGTTGTTCCATTACAAGTCATTTTGCTATCCTTGTAAATCCCCTTGCGCTAGCTTGTGTAGTAAACCATGCTCTGATGAATGGCTTTCAGCTGGATTTAATCTTATTCCGCTCGAAGTAGACGGGCTGAAAATGGAAACTCCGACAGTAGACCGTGAGTGCTTTAATATTAAAAACGATGTGGAGTGTAATAGCACATCTTACTACATTAATGTTAAGGTCGTTAATTTTGCTGGATTTGAGTCTTTAGCACACTCTAACGCTATACAAATTGACTTATCACCGCCAGACTGTGATTACGTGAAGTGTTTAGATCCTGATTACAGCGAGGATGAACCGACAGAGCACTTAGGGTCAAGTTCCCACATAGGTGCCTACTGGAATTGTTCAGAAGACATCAGTCAAATTGAACGTTATGATATACGTGTGGTTGATTCCTACAGTAATGAACCAAAAATGAACACAACAAATGTCGGTTTAAAGACAAAAACTGGTTTCAGACTTCAAAACGGAACGTTTCAAGATGGCAAAAATTACACGGTGGAAGTGACCGCTGTGAATACCGCTGGCTTATCAGTGAAAGAAAGCTGCACAGTCCTAGTCAATTTGTATCCCCCTGACACATCTGGAGCCTCCACTCGACCTTTGTACACGGAGGCCTCAGATACTGTTGAAGGTGAAGACAAACCCTATTGGACCTCATCTCAGACACAAATTGGTATTGAATGGCAAGGCGGCAACTCAGATATAGAATATTACGGCAAGTAATTAAATTTATTACAGCAAGAAACTTGTTACTCTTACTTTTGAGCTGTTTATGAGATTACCGCTCGTTTTTTTAAATCACTATGCGTCTTTGTTCATTTCAGATGAAAACCTAATGTACTGCACCTTCTTTTTATGTATGTGTATGGAGCGTTTTTAATTATTTTATCTCTTGACAGAATGGCAAATTGGGACTTTAACAAATGGCAGGGATATCTTTCCTCCAGTGAAAGTTGGGGACAAGAAAGTAGGGTCCTCTGCAATAGTACATGGCAAAGTAGAATTTGACAGGAAGGCAGTCAACAAGTCTGTAGCTGAGTTTCGAAACATGTCAAGTATGACCCCTGAGGAGATACAGAATCTTACAGCTAAAGACGAGAGACAGAAATCCTTTTTCTACATGGAGCCTGGGCGATGTGTACATCAGTCTTTGTATGCAATAGGCTTTTCTCATCTGAAAAGTAAAATTCAGGGGAAAACTGTTTGCGTTAGAAGTAAGTATTTTTCAGGTATTCCGAAGTATGAAAACATGTATCTCAATGTATCATCCGAACAATTTAGAAAATGGACAATCAAGTTAAGTACTAAGGATAATTGACAAACACTTATTTTGAGTTTATTCTTTGTCTTAATGGTAAGCAGAAATTCTTTAGGAGACACAATACATTTTAATCTTCGTAAAATTATTTCAGGAAAGAATGACGTGTACTTAAATGGAACAGAAAAGAAAATTGTTGCTTTTAAATCTAAATCAGCTGATAAATGGAGCCTTAGTACTGTTGCGGAACCACAAATTGTTGTTGACGCTAGCTGTAAGTTCTTTTATTTTATACATGTTTTAGTACTTTGTTGCCTTTGATTGTACTCTATGTCCTCTAAGTTTAGTATGAAGTTTTTATTATGAAGTTAAGTATGAAGTTTTTAGTATGAAGTTTTTATTATTGTATTACTGAATGTTGCATGACGGATACATGGGACAATTTTGAAGTTTGCCATAATTAAGAATAACGTCAAAAGGAACTCGGTTGTACTAGTATTGAACTATGCTTTTTGTGTCTATTTATTTTATGTTAAGACATATTTCTAAATAAGAATGTTATCATAATAAAAACTTTTTACACAGTGGTTAATGGAGGTTTAAGTCTTGGAACACTTACGAAGACGGACCTTACCAGCGACTACGGTAGTGCGGCCACAGCAGAGTTTAAGCCGTTTATATCAGATCCAGAGACGACCCTGCATAAAACAACGAGATTTCTTAGAAACAGGTAATCCTGTCTGGTATTTGTTACCCCAACCTTTCTCTTCCATGAACTAACTGATTTTTTTCTTTTCAGACTCTGACTACGATCTGTTTATTTCCTTTTATGGACCATATATATCTAACGCTGATACTTTCCTACCTTCAGTGTCGAAATAAAAAGACCGAGCCTCTAATTATAACTAAAAGTTTATCGAAGTAAAAATGTATTTACTTCAAATAATGTAGAAAAATATCTGTGTTGACAATCAATTTGGAAGTGCGATTTTTGTTTTTTGTTAGCTTTTGCATTTGCCCTCAGAGATAAGCTTGTGGAGTAACAGCGCATTAGGTATTTTGTAAATTTTGTTAAAGAAGCTTAGTTATAAAATAAATTCGAAATTTAATTGTTTTTAATTAAACATTATTGTTGTTTTTATGTGTTTCACAGAATCCAGAATCTTTGTAACATAACATTCTATCTGTCACCATCACCTGCAGCAGAATATGAAAGGATTGGGTTCAATATCACCGTCCCTAAAGGCTGTGAGAAAGATCCCAATTACCAGCCTGCTCTGATTTTCTGGGATAACGGTAAATGTCATTTTTCTTAAATATTTGTTAAAGTTTTAAATGTTAATCATTCAGTGACATCTTCATTGCATTTGCTGTCCACTGAGGAACGGTGAAAAAAAGATTTAACAAAGATACTGAATACCTATCGGTTGAACAAAAAATAAACGTGTGTGACTACAGGAAGAATTTTAGGACAGATGCTTGAAATTTTAGTATTAATAAATGCATTAGAATGGAGTAAGAGTTGTCGTCCCTGTTTTCAGGTCACAGCTAATATTGCACTGCATCGAAGAAAGAAATAACTGTTACTTATTGATAAACAATGACGTTCTTAGCTACATTATAATATATATAATTATGTATTTTTTGAATATCAGAAAATGAGCAGTGGGTACACACTGACGAAGGATGTAGAGACTACCTCACTGCTATGGTTGATTCCAACGTCTATATGTCAGAGGTTTGTTAAAAACAGTTTGTTTGTTTGGAAGAGAGTAAATCGTTGTTGTCACCTTGCTGTTCCTCTGTTGTGTGTTTTAGTAAGTGATGCCGAGAGAGGAGACGGCTATTATCAAGTTTTTTCAAAAAGATGTAGACAACAATGTGATTGTCGTTTTCATGACCATAACGATTTAAATAGACGGTAGATGAAATTAGTTTAATTGCATTGATATTTAGCAGATAACATGTCATTATGAATTTAAAAATAAGATTTCAGATATCATAGTTTGATCTGAAATTAATGATGCCCAAGAAAATTTTGAACTCCTGTAATCTTATTTATGAAACGTAAAAAATGAAAATGCAAAAAGTTGTTTTGGTTGCTACAATAAGTAGTAAAGAACTAAAAGAGTTGTTTTGGTTTCTACGATAAGAGGTAAAGAAAAATGTAAGAAGTTGTTATGGTTGCTACGATAAGTAGTAAAGACAAATGTAAGAAGTTGTTTTGGTTGCTACGATAAGTAATAAAGAACTAAAAGAGTTGTTTTGGTTGCTACGATAAGTAGTAAAGAACTAAAAGAGTTGTTTTGGTTGCTACGATAAGTAGTAAAGAACTAAAAGAGTTGTTTTGGTTTCTACGATAAGAAGTAAAGAAAAATGCAAAAAGTTGTTTTGGTTGCTACAATAAGTAGTAAAGAACTAAAAGAGTTGTTTTGGTTTCTACGATAAGTAGTAAAGAAAAATGTAAGAAGTTGTTATGGTTGCTACGATAAGTAGTAAAGAACTAAAAGAGTTGTTTTGGTTTCTACGATAAGTAGTAAAGAACTAAAAGAGTTGTTTTGGTTGCTACGATAAGTAGTAAAGAACTAAAAGAGTTGTTTTGGTTTCTACGATAAGTAGTAAAGAAAAATGTAAGAAGTTGTTATGGTTGCTACAATAAGTAGTAAAGAACTAAAAGAGTTGTTTTGGTTTCTACGATAAGTAGTAAAGAACTAAAAGAGTTGTTTTGGTTTCTACGATAAGTAGTAAAGAAAAATGTAAGAAGTTGTTATGGTTGCTACAATAAGTAGTAAAGAACTAAAAGAGTTGTTTTGGTTTCTACGATAAGTAGTAAAGAAAAATGTAAGAAGTTGTTATGGTTGCTACGATAAGTAGTAAAGACAAATGTAAGAAGTTGTTTTGGTTGCTACGATAAGTAATAAAGAACTAAAAGAGTTGTTTTGGTTGCTACGATAAGTAGTAAAGAACTAAAAGAGTTGTTTTGGTTTCTACGATAAGAAGTAAAGAAAAATGCAAAAAGTTGTTTTGGTTGCTACAATAAGTAGTAAAGAACTAAAAGAGTTGTTTTGGTTTCTACGATAAGAAGTAAAGAAAAATGTAAGAAGTTGTTTTGGTTGCTACGATAAGTAGTAAAGACATATGTAAGTAGTTGTTTTGGTTGCTACAATAAGAAATAAAGAAAAATGTGAGAAGTTGTTTTGGGGTTACGATAAGTAGTAAAGGAAAATGTAAGAAGTTTTGGGGTTACGAAAAGAAGTGAAGAAATTTGTAAGAAGTTGTTTTGGTTGCTAAGATAAGTAGTAAAGACAAATGTAAGAAGTTGTTTTGTTTGCTATGATAAGTAGTAAAGAAAAAAAAAGTAAGACGTTTTTTCGATGCTATGATAAGTAGTAAAGAAAAAAGTAAGAAGTAGTTTGGGTTGCTACAATAAGAAATAAAGAAAAATTTAAGAAGTTGTTTTGGGGTTACGATAAGAAGTAAAGAAAAATGTAAGAAGTTTTGGGGTTACGATAAGAAGTGAAGAAATTTGTAAGAAGTTGTTTTGGTTGCTATGATAAGTAGTAAAGAAAAAATGACAGAAGTTTTTTCGTTGCTATGATAAGTAGTAAAGAAAAATGTAAGAAGTTGTTTCAGTTGCTACGATAAATAGTAAAAAAATGTAAGAAGTTGTTTTGGTTGCTACGATAAGTAGCAAACAAAATGTAAGAAGTTCTTTGGTTGCTTTGATAAGTAGTAAAGAAAAATGCAAAAAAGTTACTTTGGTTGCTAAGATAAGTGGTAAAGAAAAATGCAAAAAATGATTTTGGTTGCTAAGATAAGAGGTAAAGAAAAATGCAAAAAAGTTATTTTGGTTGCTAAGATAAGAAGTAAAGAAAAATGCAAAAAGTTATTTGGTTGCTAAGTAGTGCTTAAGAAAAATGCAAGATGTTATTTTGGTTGCTAAGATAAGTAGTAAAGAAAAGTGCAAAATGTTATTTTGTTTGTTACGATAAGAGGTAAAAAAATGTAATATGTTATTTTGGTTGCTTAGATTGGAATTAAAAAGAAAAATGCAAAAAGTTATTTTGGTTGCTACGATAAATAATAAACAAAAATGCAAAAGTGTTATATTGGTTGCTACGATATGTATTAAAGAAAAATGTAAGAAGTTATTTTGGTTGCTAAGATAAGTAGTAAAGAAAAATGTAAGAAGTTGTTTTGGTTGCTAAGATAAGTAGTAAAGAAAAATGTAAGAAGTTGTTTTGGTTGCTAAGATAAGTAGTAAAGAAAAATGTAAGAAGTTGTTTTGGTTGCTAAGATAAGTAATAAAGAAAAATGTAAGAAGTTGTTTTGGTTGCTAAGATAAGTAGTAAAGAAAAATGTAAGAAGTTGTTTTGGTTGCTAAGATAAGTAATAAAGAAAAATGTAAGAAGTTGTTTTGGTTGCTAAGATAAGTAGTAAAGAAAACTGTAAGAAGTTGTTTTGCTTGCCAAAATAAGTAGTAAAGAAAACTGCAAAAGGTTATTTTGGTTGCTAAGATTAAAAGAAAAGAAAACTGCAAGAAGTTGTTTTGGTTGCTACTTTAAGTAGTAAAGAAAAATGTAAGAAGTTATTTTGATTGCTATGATAAGTAGTAAAGAAAAGTGCAAAAAGTTGTTTTGGTTGCTGAGATAAGTAGTAAAGAAAAAGGAAGACGTCTTTTGGTTGCTAAGATAAGTAGTAAAGAAAAATGTAAGCAATTATTTTGGTTGCTATGATAAGAAGTATAGAAAAATGCAAGAAGAAGTTTTTTGGTTGCTAAAATAAGTAGTAAAGAACTAAAGAAGTTGTTTTGGTTGCTAAGATAAGTTGTTATGAAAAATGTAAGATGTTGTTTTGGTTGCTAAGATATGTAGTAAAGAAAAATGTAAGAGGTTGTTTTGGTTGCTAAGATAAGTAGTAAAGAAAAATGTAAGAAGTTATTTGGTTGCTAATATAAGTAGTATAGAATAATGTAAGAAGTTATTTTGGTTGCTAAGATAAGTAGTAAAGAAAAATGTAAGAAATTATTTTGGTTGCTAAGATAAGTAGTAAAGAAAAATATAAGAAGTTATTTGGTTGCGCTGATAAGTAGTATAGAATAGTGTAAGAAGTTGTTTTGGTTGCTACGATAATTAGTAAGGAAAAATGCAAGAAGTTATTTTGGTTGCTGTGATAAGAAGTATAGAAAAATGCAAGAAGAAGTTTTTTGGTTGCTAAAATAAGTAGTAAAGAACTAAAGAAGTTGTTTTGGTTGCTAAGATAAGTTGTTATGAAAAATGTAAGATGTTGTTTTGGTTGCTAAGATATGTAGTAAAGAAAAATGTAAGAGGTTGTTTTGGTTGCTAAGATAAGTAGTAAAGAAAAATGTAAGAAGTTATTTGGTTGCTAATATAAGTAGTATAGAATAATGTAAGAAGTTATTTTGGTTGCTAAGATAAGTAGTAAAGAAAAATGTAAGAAATTATTTTGGTTGCTAAGATAAGTAGTAAAGAAAAATATAAGAAGTTATTTGGTTGCGCTGATAAGTAGTATAGAATAATGTAAGAAGTTGTTTTGGTTGCTACGATAATTAGTAAAGAAAAATGTAAGAAGTTATTTTGGTTGCTACGATTAGAAGTAAAGAAAAATGTAAGAACTTATGTTGGTGGTTACTATAAGTAGTAGAGGAAAATACAAGAAGTTTTGGTTGCTACAATAAGCAGTAAAGGAAAAAGGAAAATGTTATTTTGATTGCTACGATAAGTAGTAAAGATAAATGTTAGAAGTTATTTTGATTGCTATGATAAGTAGTAGAGGAAAATGCAAGAAGTTTTTGATTGCTACAATAAGTAGTAAAGAAAAATACAAAAAATTGTTTTGTTACTGTGGTAAGTAGTAAAGAACTGGAGAAGTTAGTTTGGTTGCTATGATAAATAGTAAAGAAAATGTAAGAAGTTGTTTTTGTTGCTGCTATAAGTAGTACAGAAAACTGCAAAAAGTTGTTTTGGTTGCTACCTTAAGTAGTAAAAAAAGTCCAAGAAGTTTTGGTTGCTACGATAAGTAGTAAAGAAAAATGTAAGAAGTTTTTTTGTCGCTACAATAAGTAATAAATAACTGGAAGATTTGTTTTGCTTGCTATAATAAGTAGTAACGAAAAGTGCAAGACATGTACATTAAATCATTTAAGGCAAAATTATGGTTTGGAATTAACGGGAAAAAAGTCAAATTAATAAATACTGTCCAAATGCCTCGATTTATTAAGAGAAAACTTCCTTCGAAAGTTGTGCAAGTTTGACAATTATGCTTATCGATACAAAAACGACATATTTTGTTAAAATATGCAGAAAAAATCTAAGTAAGATTTATATTTTTTCAGGTGTGTAAGGGCAGAAATGAGCAGTCTACTTTGACAAAGAGGGCATTAACATCGCAATTCATGACTCCTAGAGCTATGACAGTGGCTTCTATAAAGCGCAAGTTTCCTAATCATCCTCCAAATATAGTAACGGAAGTGTTGCAATTAATAGAGGACACCATTACTGAGTTGCAAGTGGACACTTTTGATCAAGAAAGCGATACTCTTGTATACCATATCACTGAACAACCAACACATGTTATTTGCGAAATTCACAACACCAGTGGAAAACTGACATGTACGCCTGAGGAAGACTTTTACGGCCTAGATTACATCAGAGTCAAAATTATTGAGACAGGTTTACCTAAATATGAAGAGGCGTTGTTTCATGAGAAGACAATCAAACTTAACGTGACGGGAACTGAAGACAGATCTGATAGGTACTTTATAGATTCAAATGGAACAATCCATTTTGATATACGACCATCGATGACGCAGACCTTTACTTCAGAAGCGAACAGATCATCTGTCTTCAGGGCCGGAAAGATTTTGTTGGCCGATGTTGACGGAGGTGAATTATTTACAACGAAGACACAGTTTGCACCACTTGAGAATTCTACCCTTGCCTTGCTAACTGCGGACAGCTCTATAAGCCAACTTGAAAATGTGACATCAAAGACGTACAGAAGTCTAGAAGCCTTCTATGTGGAGTTCAAGTACTCTCCAAAAGTGAGTGGAAATATGAGTCTGAAGTTCATTGCACATACAGCCAGTGGTCATTACACACCTTCTGTAACACTGGAACTTTATATTCTCAAGAACCCTTGCGTTTTTGGAAGCTGTAGTCCCAAAGGGCATGTGGGTTGTGATAGCATACAGCGAGCTACTTCGTTCGATGAGTTCAAATGTGTTTGTACCCCTGGATATGAGGCTGAATGGTGCCAGACAGAGACTAATGAATGCAAGGATGAACCTTGTGCGCTCATGTTTGACTGTGAAGATTTAATCAACGCTTACCAATGTAATATCAACATACCAAAACTTTTAGCAATCTTGTTTTGCTCACTGATTGCCATAGGCGGGGCGTCATTTATAGGGTGGAAGTGTTTGAAGCGGATGAAGCTGTATTCTGTGAATAAAGTAACACCAAGCAGGTATGTGAGAGTGTTTCATTGACACAGTCTGTAGATATTTATATCATTTTATTAAAATTATACAAGATTGTTCGAATACTTTACTCTATGGATCTATTTGAAATTCTCTCTTTATGACTTTTCAAAGTAGCAATTATAGGATTATGTAGATGAATTGAAGATCCATACATATTTATATTTGCATTTAAGTTTAGTTTTACTGACAATTCGTTATCCAGCATCCCGTAAAATAAAGTGCCCTTGTTGTTGAACACATACTATAAAGGTCTACAATAAAAAGTTCTGCTGGGTAGTATTTTCTGGATTCTTATGAATGACAGACATGTGTTATATGCAAACTTGTACAACTGTTAAGTCGTTAGTAAAATACAAAATGTTTTCTTTTTATGTAGGGCCAATTTAAGAGACTATGATGTCAACGAGACATTCGAGATGGACGAGGACAGACCAGCAAGTAGTGCTTCAATCTTCCTTGAGGCGACCCATGGTAGCACACCTGCTGCGTCCACGGCTATGGATATATCCTATCGCCGCCTTAATTCTGACATCGACATCGGTGCTGTGACGTCACTAACGAAAGCTGCTGGAATGAGACTTCCGCCTCACCACGCCTTCAGACAGAAAGCATCAATACCCGAGACACAGTCTTCTACTGAAAATAGCCAATCTGAGACTGATCTGTCGATTCCGGAGAAGTTTTGTGTGTCGCCAAAGAGGCTAGACCGATCCACTTTGTCAACACGCGCGTCCGTTGGATCATCAAGCCTTACAATGAAAAGCGGTTTGAAAGGTGAAATTACTAATATTGACGTTTAGAACTTTGAAAATATTTCGGATGAATAAAGCTGACCTTTATGTAGACATTTTTGCTTTTTTCTGTGTATGGCTGTTCGTCTTTTTCTCTATTATGAAGTGTTGTTTTTGCTCTTGTTGTTTTCAAGAAAAGTAATTGCTGCTTTTAAATAAAGATATATGAGCTTTATATTTGCCGTACAAATATTAATGTCTGACTTTACTGTTCAACATCAGATGGTTTTTCAGATAAAAATTGTAAACTTGTGTAATTAAAAATATCATGTATATCATGAATAATGGAGTGTAAAAGTTGTGAATGCATTTCTCATGATTTCCTGTACTTTGTTTGTGCATGCTTTATTATCGTGTAAACTTTGAAAATATTTCGAATAGAAAAAGGTTTACTGTAAGCTTTTCGTTAATAAATGTGTATGTTCAAAGCTTGAAACAAGTTTGGGTGAAAGAGAATTAAACATTATAAGCACCCACTTCTTTTTCAATTTGAATATATTTGCAAAACTCTGAGATGCGTCATCTGGGGTTATAATTTTGTCGGCACATTGTTTCTAAGCAAATATACTTATTGTATCTTTCCAGAGCTTAACGTCTCCGCTACGTAAATAGAGAATAATAGGTTAGTGTCTTAATATGAGAAAGTTTATCTGGCAAGGCGTAGGAATTTATCGGGTGAGCCGCAGGCGAACCCGATAAATTCCGCAGCCGAGCCAGATAAACTTTCTCAATTAAGACACTTACCTATTATTCTATTTATCCTGTCACATCTGGCATTTGGAAATAATTTACCTAAGATATTGAAAATCTATCTTGAAAGTATTTCAGTTTAGGCTAATGTCAAGGTTATCCGGCAGAGGTACATTTGCACACAAAAAAATAGTTCCAAAGTTTCAGTAACTTTATTTCCTTAAATGATCACTATACTGTAAGATTTACATATTTAATTTTTTATTCAAGTAGTCTCTGTTTGTAATAACATCAATTTTATCACTTCCTCCTGGTTATAAACACAAAAGTAGTCCATGACATATCATGTGCCGGATATCAACGTCACGTGACCAACTGCCGTAGATGAAATGAAATATACGGCACCTTGTTATCGGTTCGAAATTGTTATAAGTGACAGGATAAATATGAATACCTTATTTCCATGCTTAGTTTTCCTCTCAGAGTTTTTCCTTAATAAATTTTAGACTAAAATTACTATTTGTCATTCCTTTACTTAGATGAATTTTTCCACCGAGGAATCTTTGAAAGATTTTTCCTGGATTAGAAATAAAACCCTTCATTAAAAATGTTTGACTCAACCTGGAAAAAAGCAGACGACAAATGGGGCTTTTTGCTCACAGAGACGCCCTGTCCAACTGACAGTTACTTTGTTACAAGTCTGGTCGAGCTGACAGTGCTGTAAGGCCCCCTGTAACGGAATAGAACAAACCGTAACCTTTGAATATCTTTTAACAACAGTTCTGTATACAGTGCTGTAAGGCCCCCTGTAACGAAATAGAACAAACCGTAACCTTTGAATATCTTATATTAACTGTTCTGTATACAGTGCAAGTAGAGTCTGTAATAAATTGTAGAGACACTGATGGACATTATTAAGTTGTGGGGTTGAATTAAAAAAAAAATGATGTACATTGTGCAATGTCCTTTGGTCGTATTTTTCGCACGTAGGCTTAACCTGTACCTACTAATGTTACAGTACTAGAACCCTGTACTCATAGAAACTTCCAGCTTTTACACATGTATACGGTGTCAGGCCCCTTAACATAGATGTTACAATAAGCTATATTGACATAATGTATGACTGCTTGTTAGAGGTTTAGATTTATATCCCGGCACCTGTGCATTACCTCACGTTAATGTTTAGTCAGTTATTAATTTTGTACCACAACGCCATCTGTGACGATTGAATCCAACTCACGTTTAGTGTTAAGTAGCCAGGTGTAATCTTGTCGTGACGTATCCGTGTCTACAGACGACCTCTTTATGTTCATAAAAAATCTTAATGCTCCTTCGCAAAAGAAATTGTTGAAGACCTTCACGAAGAAAATTATTTTTTTATTATGAAAATAGAGCAAAATGTTTATACAGTTTTAAACAGATTTAGTTCATGTTTAATTGTATGAAGCTAGCAGCCAAGTCACAATGTTTGACAATACACAAGGCTACACACTGGACCCCTTTAATCCCTTAATTGGTTTAAGTCAAATGAAGTTTCCGTCGAGGGATTTTTACCCGAAGGCAAATAAATTGATCCTATAGACACGTACTTTAAACGCAACTAATATGACGATTTTAAAAAGTTAGCTGTATTTTACATTAAAGCATTTATAATTAGAAAAGACAACTTAAACAATTTATATGATTGAGTTTGTTTTACAAAGATGAAGAAAAAACAAATAAACACATACACACACGCACAACGTAAATTATAATTACTATACGAATCAGAAAAAAGCGCTAAAAGTAATGTTTTCCTTTATAAAAAATTGTATTCTACCAAAGGTTCATTCCTTTGTTCCATTCTTTGTTCATTTCTTCCTCCCATCTATCCGTCCTCCCTTAAATTCGTTCGTTCGTTCATTCAATTCGTCACCTGAAAACCGATTTGTCGTAACTAACAGTTTTCACTTTTCGAGAAAATGAGATTTAAAATTGGAACTTTTTTTTATCTTAAAAGCTTTCTTAAAATTTCAAAAGCAGTTGAATGCAACACTTATTTTGCTATATTTTTGTCATTCTTACAGACCAGTTGCCCCATTCATTTTTTTCTAAATCTTGATTACACGATTCGGAGATACAATATTTTCTAACAATTTTTACTTACTTTGTAGAATTGAAGAACCGTTTGGAATTAGGTCATTTCAGACTTGAACTATCTATTCAGAACTGGACATAGCACATTTCAGACAGGAAAAAATCTTTAAAGTAAATTGGAACAGTACTGTCTTCATAAGATATAAGCTACCGCTAAGATATCCGTTAAGCTAAGTTTGATAAAGGCATCGGGAGTTCTTGAACATAAAGCTTAATTATAATTCCTATTACGTCCCGTATTCTGTCCCGTACTTTTTTCATATACTCGTCAACATTCTGACTGTCAAATGCACAGGAGCAAATATATATGATTGACAGTATTACCCAGTTTCCTTTTGCCCATATGATCTACATTCGAAAATGACATAAAATTCAAACATTTATGAAAACAAAAGTTCTTACAAATATTCATCAAACTGCAAACGCTCCAAAATCGCTCCAAAGTGTAGAATTCCTAGAAATAATTTGGTTGAGCCTGTGACAAAATCTGCTTACTGTAGCGCCTTCAGACCATTTGTTTTTGCAAAAGTACAGTAAGTGTTATATATTAAATTAAAGCTCTCGTCGAGAGAAACTCATAACTGAAAGAATTATGAAAATCGGTCATGTACACAAAAAGATATGTCCATTCAAAATTATGATTTTTTTTTCTGACGTATTAAGGCATTATTGTGTAAAATCATTACTTTTACAAGTTAATATGCAAAAATAATGAAAAAAATCTGTTTTGAAGAAAGTTTCACAAGCCTGCGTGAATTTTCTATTCAACAAGAATGTCTAGTATAAAAAGGAATTTATTAAAACTGTCAAAAGTATGGGCATTTTTCAAGACGGCAATGAGTCGTTTGCCTCAGAATCAATAAAAATATATATTTTCAGGATTTTGAAAACTTGTCTTTCCATTTAGTTTTTATATTCTTTAAGCTGCCTTCAGACAACTAAATACAGACATAAAAGTATCATGTAAATCAGATGTGCACATTTATGCCAGTAAGAAAAGAAAATCATTAGGATAACATCATATAAATACAAAATGCAGCATGACAAATGTACAGCTCCCCTTCTACAAAACAACTTCATAAACAAATGATAAATTACTATCAGTATTATTACCATACCAGTCATGTTACTTTTTTATTACAACGTCACACTCAATGTATTCTTCCCCTAGCTTGGCTGTGTATATGTCCTCATCCCCATCATATATAGCATTAAACCATTCAGGAAAGCCTGGCACCTGCAGCAAAAAAATAAATAAATTTATATATATACTAAGTTTTTTATAGTTTTTTTTTCTTCATTATTTTTTGTTATTTCTTTCTTATTTTCATTTTGTTTGTTCTTGATCATTTGTTATCCCATTTGTTTGTTCATTCAAATCTTATTCTTCCTTTCCATCCATTCTTCTTTCGCTAATTAATTATCGAGAATTGAATTGAACTGAATTGAACCGAACCGAACCAAATTGAATTTAGTTGAATTGAATTGATAAATTATTTTATGTCAGAAATTGGTCCGTCGCAGGTTTCCGAGATTTAATCGATTTTTCTTAGTGTCTATGACCGACGGTTGGCAAATCAGGGGTAGCGTTCAGTCCCTTATCATGAAGATATTGAAACACGGCTTTAGTGCTGCCAGTATCATGTCCGCTTGTCGTGGATATCGATACTAATATTCTTTAAGCGCTTTATATATTGAGAACGGTGTAATCACCTACTTACTGCCTAGGGCCTTTTACATATGATCCAGACAAATATATGGCAGTGGACTGAAGCCAGACTGAATAAATACAACAACAAATCTTTATAAGCAAAATCGTCATTACAAATGCTTTTGGCCAATCAACAGTGGAAACAAACACACCACAATATATTCAATACAACAGTGTGCATCAGTGTTGCATAATTAATGTACTCACAGAATATAGTTTACCAGACAGCATGTGCAATCATACCATTATTTATAATAATAATGTAAAAACTCAATGAAATCAACTTCTCTCAAGTGATTGGTTCCGTCTGGGGTAGTGTCTTGCAATCTAGCTAAAATAAATTAGTATAAATTAGAACAATAAAAAATAACACCGAGTGAACCACATCGGGGTGGGTGGCTTCTTTTTTATTTTTAATATTTTACTTTTATAACTATGGCCTTTCTAAGAAGGCGCCTTCGTATAAAATTGAACTATTCTCTTAAGTTCAGATAAAAAATAGATAATGTATACTCTATCAAGTGAAGTAAACTTGCGGTTCAAATATCTTGAAATGTTTCTTGAACCAAAGCAATGCAATTTTATTGTTTAGTCATAAAAACAAAAGATGTATCGTGGCAAATGAAACCGCTTTGAGTTCAGTTATGTTTTCAATAGATATTGTCAGAACAAAGCCAAAAAACAGGGACCAATCCAAATCTCATATCATCAGATGTAACGATAACTGGAGTGATATTCAGTTATATCCAAATGTTTATGTTCGACCGGAGAAAATAGTCCAGATCTTACGACTGACCGCTCCACAAAATTATGCCTACTTAGCCCAATCGGAGAAAATGTGTGTAAGACAAAGTCATCGTACAGAATGCATGCAATGCTATTTTGGAAAAAAATCTTAATTGCCAATCATAGTTGTATTCATTTATTTTTTTGTCTTTACAAGAATGAATATATTTCCTGTATGTTGTTTTTTTATCCAGACAAATTCTTTATCTTGATACCGGGCCTTAATTGAGGCCCTGCTCGATAGGAGTTTCATACCCGTGGTTTCATTAGTCTTTTCCAAAGTCAGGCACGGAAGTTCTTCTATATTATGTGGAATAAAATTTATACTCCTAACTTCAGAGCATTTCCGTTTTCTTTCATATCATGTTAATATGAATGATATTGAATGAATTATTACCTAATTTCAAGGTGTCTGTACTATACTATTGGTGAATCATTGATTATGTCCCTTTAATTAAAGATATATAATGCTCAAGTTTTACATACAAATAGCTACTACACCTTTTCGAGGTAAATATAAAATAAACATGTTTTGAGTCCACACAGATTAGATATGTTACGTTTAAAACTCTACACACTATAGGTAAATACAGTATGAATGCATATTGTCATTTAAATAAAACTCGCAGTTATTTTAAGAAAGTAACAACATAACATGACCTGTAATAGGGAATGCAACTTCCCATATATTATGTGTATTCTAGTAGCCTTATTAGACATATTCAGTAAGAATTTCCTAGATTTCAATTAATTTCTGCAATAAAAATATTTTATGCAAAGATGGGCATAGTATATCTTTAAGAACAACATGGCAGAGGTGCGAAAATATTAGTATTTAAATTAAGAATATTTTATTGTATGAAAGGTGTGACAAATAAGCAACCAAACTTAGTACCGTTAACAGTTATAATTACCAAGCTTATACGGGTCAGTTACGCAAAATAAGAATATCAGTTAGAAGAATTAGTTGTATAGTCACGTGTCAACTTTCGAGTGATTGGACATGGCATCAACAAGATTTGCTCTGTCAAAATCGCAAAATGTGGTCAAGACAAGCCGACAGCCTCACCAAGATACTTAAAGCAAGCAAGTCTGTCATTGTATTCATTTACTCCAGTTAGGCTTGTACATTCAAACAACATTGCTCTAATATTCAGTAATATATAATCTTATGTTACTTCGCAGAATGAATTCCTCCTTTACAACACTGCCTCTGATGGGAGATTCTAATGCTGACACAGATACTTTTGCCGGCACATCTTTTGTTTCATATGATAATGACGGTAAGGAATTATACATTTTACTGTAAACAACAACAATAATGAACGTTTTATTAAGAAGTGAAAATTACTATCAAATCTGTTTTTTTTTTTTCTTTATTATTATCTGTCCTTGTGATTGAAACAGTATTAAGCTGATATTCAATTTTCGGTTAAACAATAGTCTTAAATGAAAAAAACAAATCTTTTTTAAAAATCTGAAAACTACATGTATTTACTAATTTAAGTTTCGGCACATTATCGACCGAAATCGCAGAAGAATTAATGTCGATATTGGCAAAGAAATCACTAAATTAATGTGAAATTATTAAAACTGTCACATTTCCATTTCACAGATTCTTCGTCAGGATATGATTCGACGGAAATTTCCGACGTGGATTCTGTTTCTTCGTTCGAATCACGTGACAGTGTACCAGACGACAGTCGCCACAACTTCCTGCCAGTGGACGAAAAAGAGGAAGTGATGAAATTTCAAAATATGCATGCGCTTTCAGAACATCTGAAGCTTATTCTGTCAATTCCAGAGATGTGTGATGTCACGTTTGTTGTCGGACCTCGCGAAATACCCGTGCATGGTGTTCGTGCAATTATGGGTACTCGAAGTCGGTAAGTTTCTTTATTCTAAATAAATAATACCAAAAAAAATGAATACGTTAAAAGTATTGCATGATACACTCAGCATGTCTAAATGAATATATAAAACAAATTGAATGTTACGGAGTGAGGCCTTCTGTTCGATTACCAAATAGTATATTCCAAATTTTATATCATAACTTGGAAATTCCTTTCTATTCTGTCAGCCTATTTCTATGATAATATTTTCTTCTTTTTCAGTGTTATGTACCAACTTATACTGAAACACATGTCAATGAAAGCTGTCGATGAGAAAAAGAACACTAAAAAGAACAAGAAATCGAAGACTGAGTCAATTGGAATTGGTCGGACTTTATCGCAGAGACTTCTCATTCCGGTGAAGAAGTATGACTCCGATGTGTTCCGATTGCTGGTTCAGTTTATTCACTGCGGAAGCGTCAACATTACTGAAGATACGGTAGCAGGTAAGAAATAAAATAATTATGTTTCCTGAACTCCCAACAAAGTAACTAGCTAACTATTATTCCCAAGACTGAAGTATTTTGTCAGTGTGGCATGTCCTGAACAGTATTACTACGAAAGTCATCTTTTGAAATAATTAACATTTAAACATCATGCATGTAATGAAGACGTCACCGCCAAAATGTCTATATGAACACCATGGTGTGAACCGGAAACACTTTACTTATAAATGTAGTTTTTCATATTGGTTTCTCTCTACTTTTCAGGGTTGTTTTGCGCTGCCTCACATTTTGAGTTATTGGACTTGAGTCAGGCGTGTCTGGATTTCGTCGAGAGATGTATCCAGGCGGGGCGAGCTGAAAAACTTCTCTTCTCTACAAGATGCTACAGTCAGCACAAAGCCACGAGTACTTTGTTTGAAAAGGTAAACTTTCACATTTTTATGCCTCACTATTCTGCAGTTAGACACCATTTTTGGTGGAAGGTGTACAGTCATATAAGATTGTATTCCTTTTATAATAAAATTGTAAGTGTAAAATACTATTAACACTCAAGTATCTCGGTCCCAAGGCATACACTTCGCTACATCGCCATAAAAGCTAGCTATATTTATGAGGGCACTGTTAAAACTGTAGTAATCGTGAACTTTTTTTTTTTTTCTGTGGAATATTTTTCTTTTTATTTAACTGAATTTAGCTTTGAAGCCCATGATAGCTTTCTCTAGATAGAAGGGAAAAATTAAATCCATGCATATTTTTATACAAATTGTAGCTTTCATATCTCCTTTTTCTTCTTTTTCAGATCTATTCTGTATTAGACAAACGTACTCTCACCAATCTTGGAGAAACTCTGGTCTAATGACATCACCTATTCAGTCAGGAAACACACAGCTCTAAATATACTGATTTAACATTGTTGAATTATTGTTATTCATTTCTGGCTTTGTTATGCGGTATTGTTAATGAACTTGCTTACTGTTATTTTTTATTTGTTAGTTGTGTTAACATGTGCTAAATGAAATAAAAATATCGAAACCAGATAAAGTTAAATTGTTCCAAATAGGACTACTCCAACAACTATGGTCCGAGACTGGAACAGGTACAGTATCTTCATCTTTTTTATCTTTACTTAGAATTGATCATCTTTTTCTAAGTATTAGACAAACATATTTCCGCATGGAATAAACTTTATAAAAAGACCCACAGTGTAAATAATAGGAAATGGAGTTTTTCTTGACATACAGAAGTAGGACACAGGATTCATCTTTTATTTCTGTCCTTGAAGAAGTTGATATTGTAATTGCTTTTAAAATTGTAATTCAAAACGTTTACCTAGATTAAAATAGTCAAAGGGCACAACTTGAGAACAGAAGCTCAGTGTGGAGCCCGCATACACAGCACAACATCCAAAGGATCGAGATGGTACAGCGTACAGCTGCTGGATTGGTCACCAGCGATTATTCCCCTTATAGAAGTGCCACACGTATTTTAGGACAGTAAATGTGGCATTCCCTTAGAAACAGAAGTTCTGAAGCCAGGCTGCTGGTGTTTTACAAAATCAAGTTGTTCACGACCTGGTTGCAGTACAAATGCCTTCTTACATTCTATCTCCTACCCGGCACTCTAGACACATGCATTCTCTTTCCTTTATACAAATCTATACTCCGTATAATTATTATCCAGTTATCTTTTTACCTAGTCCAATTAATTGTACGCAAGTCGAGATATTGTGTAATTTTTGCATGGGTCAATATCTCGCCTCCGCTTTTTTAGCGAGATTCTGACCCATAACAAAAATATCTCAGAATTTGCTCAAGACGTCACTTGAATTATTTTGACTATCTCTTTACCTAGCTACCATCATACTTTGGAAGGGTGCTAGTCAAAACGGCCTCAGGTAAAAACGGCCTCAGGTTAAAACGGCCTCATTTTGGTTGAAACGGCCTCACTTTTTGGTCAAAACGGCCTCAATTTTTTATTAACTGGTTAAAACGGCCTCACTTTTGGTCAAAACGGCCGCAGTTTTGGTTAAAACGGCCTCACTTTTAATTGAAATGTTCTAAATAATCTTGATTTTATTTTTTAGTAAACTATGAAAGGACTTCGCTTTTTGAAAACACACGCTATTAATTTGCTTATAAATAATAAAATGTTGTTTATTTGGATTAATATTGGAGATTACTAGATATTAGCGGGATAAGGTGAAAAACAATTGAGAGTGATAATTACTATTTGATTAATGGGATCAAAATAACTTAAAGTGATAATAGAAGTATGTCTTTAATTGATACGTCGGAATGATCAAACAAAAGATAAAAAGGCGGTCTGTGTCTGAACTAGATATAAAGATTTGTTAAAGAATAAGATGATACAAAAATGAGTAAAAATCGTAGATATGTAGACGTGAATTATCATATGTTTTCATACCTTTTGTTTAATCTTTACGTACAATTCCGTAATTTTTATATCAAATTCATGTAGATGCATATTGTTTATAGGGGAATTTTGTGATTTGTTTATTTGTGAAAAAAATGGATTAATTTTATAGCGTTTGTTTTCATATATGTGGACTATTTTCTTGTTTTGGACTTTGATTATTTTGTGTTTCTTTTTTTACAATGGACATTTGTATTGAACGTGGTGTTCATGTAAGGGACCGACAAGAAGCCATTTCTGTGACTCCTGTGACAGATGGCAACACAGAACATGTTATACCGTTAAGACAGAATATTATTGCAAGGATACGTTATTAAAAAATTTCAGGTCGCTCGGGATATAGATAAAGATCAAAGTCAGAAAACGCTAACAACACAAGAAAAGAACGTAAATGGAGTTCCTCTGCTTTCATCTGATAGTAAAAAAATTGATGTATTATAAATTATTACTGGTTCTTTTAAAAAAGGAAAATATATGCTAATATAAAACATTTAAAAACAAAGAGAGAAAACCCCTTCCTTGATTTAAATATATCGTCGTAGACTAAGTTAAGAGTGATTTTAAAATTAATTTGAAAAAAAAAACAAAAAACAACAACAAAACAGTTAAAATAAATACTACTAATGGAACTGGCAACTGAAATTTAATTACATGTAAATAGTATTTGTCCACTTTGCTCCGTGGAGTTATGTGTATATATATATATTTTTGGTGAAGCTATTGTGGAGTTAATCAAATAATCTTGTCATTTATATAGGTGTTGATTGATATTGTATTTTTCTGTACTTAGTTTGTATTACTCATATAATCATGTCATTTATAAAGGTGTTGATTGGACATCGTTTATTAAATGTGTCATAAAACAGTACCAGCGCGTTTATATTGATTGAGTACTGATTAAAACTGTTAAAACTAAGGGAACGGTCTTATATACATAAAGTCTTTTGAAACATTCAGTCAATTTTAAAGCATATCTAGACAGTATTCCAGAATCAAAATTTAGAATAGCTAGTCTATGCTATTTTAATTAGGAATTAAATTGGTACACTGTTGATTACTAAATATCTGTTACGTTTCATGTTTATGTATTTTTATTTAAAATAAAATCAATAAATACAACTTATGACATTCTCACCTTATTAACTACTTTTCTCGTAAAACCCTTAATATCATCTTATTCATATCTTTACAGTCGATCTCAAAATATGTAATATAAATTTTATCCTCAACATAAGAAAACAAGAAATAATTATCTAATAACATAATTTAAAAATTCTAATTAAATGATGGTTCATCTACTGAAAATAAATAATGAGGCCGTTTTGACCAATACATTTTCTGAAAGTGAGGCCGTTTTAACCAAAATGAGGCCGTTTTAACCTGAGGCCGTTTTAACCTGAGGCCGTTTTGACTGTAAGCCCTTTGGAATTCTTTGCCAGCTTACATTGCACATGCACCAATCCTGGACCAGTTTAAACAAAGGGTAACCAGGATTTCAGAGTGGATAGGCTGTTTTTAACCTCTTTACTGAATATCTCATCTTTTAATTGATTTATTTTCTACCTCTGACACATAGTGTACAAAATACACGATAAGGGTGTGATGCAGTAAATATCGACAGATCGAATAGTCTGGATTACCTGCCCTTTGTCTATTTGTTTACAATAGAAGCTGGGAACCAGACTACAGATCGAATAGGCTCTGGTTCGAGTAAACATGATGACGAAACCACAATCATTTTGCAAGCGTCCAGCGAGTGTAAGTGATCAAAACATTAATAAATTTAGAAATTATAGTTTATGAGTAATAAGCTGAGGGAAAAGGAAGGTATTTTGATTTTAATTAATAGTAATTAAACGAGTTATTTTGTTTAAAATATTTAGATCAATGGCATTAGGAATCTGAGGATTTATGTAGATCTACTAGTGGCAGAAAATCTGAAATTCAGATTGAAGTGAAAATAGATCTAGCTATAATAAAATAGAGACACACCCTAAAATCTTTAGCCTTGCTATTTTCACTGCCATTTTCATTTTAGGAACACTGAAAAGGCGTCAGTTTTTAATGTGTATTGTACACCTTTCATATGTCACAGGACCAGTATCCGTGATACAGTTAAGTACTATCACCAGCCCTGGTAGAGCAGTTGGTAGAACACCTGACTTCCATGTGTGGAATCCCGCCTTTGCTGTACAAAATTTCAGACCCTGCAACTTATGCATGTGATCACTTTTTGTGCCAAAAACTGTTTTTATATATTGGCGGAGAAGAGATATTTACCCATACAAAAAATTACACAATATCTTCACTTGCGTACAATTAGTTGGACTACTGTTTACAATTACCCAAGAGCCAGATATTCCCATTTGTAACAACAGCCAGTGTTTGATTCTATTTCTTGTGTATTACATGTAAATCAAATTACTGATGGAAATCTAATATTTTTATTTGGCACTTTTAGGCCTAAAAAAAATACTTCTGTTTCGGGTTACCCGTCCGATCGTTTTTTTTTACCCCCGACCGCAATTTTGTTTGATGGATTGATGATCCGACAACGATATTTTTCAATAGACGTTCCGGTGCCGATGTTATTATTCGTTCGTGAATAATACGTTGCTAATGGTAACTCGATAAAATGGCAGCCTCTGAAGCCGCATCTGCAACACTCCAACCATCGAGTCTCGATGCAGTTAAGCTAGAAAAATGCCAGCACCAAGGGGGGCGGTCTGAAATAAGAGTGGTTAACCATGGGGTTATCATCGAAGAAATATTCAGCGAGGTGCATGGACGCCCCATCGACGGAATTCAAGCGAAATGCGCAGTAAGTAGAACCAAAGTAAAATGGTAAGAAATTGTACCGATATTTAACGAATGCTCGTTTTATCGTGTGATGGTTTCATATAAATAAAATAAAAATGAGTCAGGTAAAGGTACTATTCCCCTCAAGTTCATCCCTTTAGAAAGTATAAGCTCAGTGGAAAGCCACCCTCCCCCACCACACACTGTTTAGACCTGGACAACCAAAATTTAAAAATGTGCCCAGGGAAACATTGGGTTGTATTAAATTTGTATTGTTTTTATAGCATGCAGAAAAAGATGTATTCCCTTCTGAGAAATAAATGAGCCCTTTTATGCACTAGTCATTTGTGATCACTCCCAAACTCACCCCCATGGTCCAGGGCAGTGCTGGGTAAGTGGGCTGTGGTTTTACTTTTTCATTGTCCCTGTATTACTGGGTGAGTACGGTGGTTTTGTTTTCACACAAAATATAATACCCTGAACCTGTAAATTGGGACTGGGGGGGGGGGGGGCGGGGTGCAACTAGAAGTGTGCAATTATTTTTTTTTTCACTATCGAAACCATCTTTAATATTGGGTATGCAGACCATTGACACTAGACATCAACCCCTAGAGTGGCTTGCCCATATGGGAAACCAGTGGTCTGGATTAATATTAAATGTAGTATCCATTTTTTTTTACAGACATCTGTTGGTGACAACGCCAAAGAATTTTTTGATGTGAACAAGTGCACAAGATTTGGCGATCTGAAAGACTTTCAAATTAAAACTATATACCTAAAATGTAGCAATGTGCCCAAAGAAACCGAGCATGATGAGCCAGAAAAATCTTCAGGAAGAGAAGTACTTAATGCTTTCAATCTGATGATGGCGGGTCCAAAAGTTCTTCCAAAAAAGAAGAGGTATTTTTTTGTAGTATCATTCTCCTTGTTTCAAAAATTCGTGATGTGGATAATTCTGTGTTATATCAAAAAATGTTGTGGACCGCAACTTGTTTGATGTGAATGGATAGGAAAGAAATGCTGAATCCAAGCCAACCCAACAGACCATACATCTAACAAGATTTTCTATCTAATTTGTCTGGTGTCTTTGCATGGCCTCGTACAAATGTACATTTATAATAATATGACCGATAGTTTTTACTTTAAAAACCCAAAGTTTTCGAAAGGTCTTCATTGATTTGGAATTTATATTTACATCAGCGGTTGTCAAGAGCTGTGTGGTGGCTTTCAGGATCATTGATTTTAGTCAATTGTGAAAATAGAATACCGCTTAAGCTGGTGCTAGGGGTCATTGGTGGTGTTGCATTTTTAATTTATACTGCCCATGAACAGACTCAATAAAACAGTCTGCTATTTTCTGTATTTTGTTTGATGTCTGTGCTTTCAAAAGATCTTTATTGATTGGGAATTTAATAGCCAGAGATCTTAGATTCCACAAATCAACTGTTGATGATGAGGGCAATTACATAACTCAGGTATTCATCTTGCAATCTAACCAATTGCTTACATTCAGGAGACGCCCAACCAGTGAGCCATTTCATATGGCTATTAAATTGCCACAGATGGAACCAGTCAAAAGTCAAGGTCATAGGCAAAAGACAAACTAGCATTTTTAATAATAGTTTCTTGGCATTTCTTGATAGATTTTTAAAATACTAAAAGACAGTCAGAAATAAGAATCATTTTTAAAATAAGCATGAAAATCTTTCAACTCCAAAGATTTGTATATTTGAAGTCGATACATCTATCCAAAATACAAATATTTAATAACATATACCGATATACTGGTACAAACCACGCAGGAAAACATATCTTTGGGAATCCTCCCGAGATCCTGTAAATCCCTGCAGTTGAATTCAACTCTTAATAGCATGGTAAGGTGCAGATAGGACTGGCCAATGCAAACAGCGTGGAACCAAACCAGAGTCCAAGTAACTTGGTGTCTGGTCAGGTTCCAAGCTGTTTGAAATTCAGGTATTAATATTTCTTTAAAATTTAAAACAAGCAGAAATTTTCAGCAGAAGACAAAACTACCCTGCATACAAAGGGTTAATAGAACTTGGAAATTACTACTTCAGACAGATTGAGTTCACGTACATTAATTCACCCTTAAAGTGCTTGACAAGAATATATTTCACTTTTGCAGCCATTGTAGACCCAGATCAGTTCGGTCTCAGACACCACCATGCCAAATGATCAAGAACTACATTTCTTACTGTTCAAGCAGTAGGTAAGGTTCTAGTGTCCAAGGAGCTAGCAGTGCAAGCCCTGATCAGTTGGCACAACTGCATGCCATCTGATCTGAGTCCACATCAGTTGCAAAGGTATTAAAGTCATCACTTCAAGGGTTATAAAGCAAAACTGTGTGGATCCTGATCAGATTTTTGATGTACAGTCTAATCTGGGTCCACATAAAAAGATCCTGAAGACATGTGGTGTTGCTCATACATGTATATTGAACTTTGTTTTGCAGGTCATATCAAATGGTATATCACCAATCAGCATAGCACTATAAATGATGCGGCACAAAAATGGAAGGATATCATTGCAGTACCGCCTGAATTGGATGATTTCCAAGGCTACAACGACATCAAGCGCAAAAAGCTTAAAGCTCAGCAACTAGACCGTGTTCAGCTCAAATCACACGCCGAGGCACTGTTTAGCATTTTAAGTAGACCAATATTTGAGAGCGCATGCCAGTGGCGCGATTACAAAGACATAATTTAGCGTCTTGGTAAATGTTTATCACTGTACATGGTTCACCTAGAAAACAGAAATGAAGATCAAGCAAAGCGGCAAGCTGAAATGAATCCACCAAGAACTGTAATGGAAGATATAAATGTTGACTTCCGAGAGCAAGTGACAAATGTTGAAGACAGATACAAACTGTTTGATCGTGAAATTTATAATGCTGCATACCTAACTCCAGTACTGTTTGATGACTCTAAACATCTTAGAAAACCATTTGACAATGCCACTCAGAAAAATAGGTTTTTTAGGGATCTTAAATTGTCATGGCCTGTTGATTTATTTTCTTATAGCCCAGGTGGTTCAGTTGGTACAATTTATTTTGTTGCAAAAGTACCTTCTGATAGAACAGATAATGATTTTTAGGTTCAGCCTCTTAAGGTGGTTTCAAAGATATATTCTAAATTACCTGAATACCATCATGCACAGAAGCGTTATTTCAAGTCAAAAATGGCAATGATTGCATCAGTTAAGCCAGCTGTTGTTGACTTCATGTACAAGGAGCTCGCTATGGATGCCTCTGCAGCGGCCAATCCTGTTACACAAGAGCGTCTAAATATGATTACTTTAGGGGAGCCTGGTCTCGTGGCTGATCTCAGAGAATTAAATCCCGGCAGACCTGGAGGACAATTTGATCCATTCTTTGAAAAGCTTGCCGAGCAAGTCGAGAACATCACTGCAGCTGATGACCGTCGACATGGAACAGCACATCTTAGTACATGGATTTCTCTTGATGACCTCGTGCAACAAACAGCTGATGCCTGTCCTGAAGGTACGCTTGTTCCATCAAAGTCATTAGTGCGTCTTCAGTTTACCCCTCGCAATATCTATACACACAGTGCACTGAACTTTACTCAAAGAATCCCAGTCCAGTACAAGATCCAAAGGAGACAGCTACGGGTAAACCATATTGATCAGCATTACTGTGCAGCACAATTTGTATATCTGAAATCCAAAGCTGTAGAACTTGGCTCTGATGCATTGTTAATGTGTTGCGATGATAAGGCAAAAGTTCCCATCGGAGACCCAGGAACACCAGTCTCTACGGGTGTAAGGGATTAGAAAACCCTGGCTCCAGTATCTGAAACTCTTGTCGCCTGTGATCATGACATGACAAAAAGTAGCATCTGCCCATCAGTTTATCTTGCCTGCGAAACACCAGATGATGTAGAGAAATCCTTTGTCAGGGGACAAGTCACAGTAATTGTCAATGATTCTGTTCTTCAATTATCTACACCATTCAGGCATGCAGCAGCGATGTGCAAAATATTAAAACAGCCGGAACGCCAAGTACCCCCAGTCTTGCTGAAGTTTTCGGATGGTGGAACTGACCAGCGGAACACACTTGAATCTGTGAAATGTGCAACAATATGTGTCTTCAGAGAATTGAACCTAGACATGATGATTCTAGGGAGATGTGCCCCAGGAAATAGTTGGGTGAATCCGGCCGAGAGGATTATGAGCATTCTCAATCTTGGCCTTCAAAACTGCGCACTTGAGCGTAATGCCACAGAAGAAGATCCAGACAAATTCAAAGGGTATAACAGCATGGCAGCAATACGAAGTGCAATTGACAAGAAAACAGATCTGAAAGAACCTTGGCAGATGTCCGTGCAACCAGTACAACAGTTAATCGAGAAGAGATTTGAAAGGCTCAAACTTAAGGATAATCCAATTGTAACTGTTCCTCCAGTGACTGATGAAGAAATCGATCTCCTGCAGCGCCACATTAGAGAACTCTTTCCTGGAATGGACTTGCACAAATTGCAGAAAGAGCACACAAAGAAGATTGACTCTTACCAGTTGTGGTTGGAGAACCATTGCAGACAGAGGCATTATAACTTTCAAATAAAGAAATGTGAAGATCCAGCTTGCTGTTCACCCACATCACTGCCACGTGAGAAACTAGATTGGTTGCCAGACCCAGTACTGGATGCCACAAGTGAACACTATAAGAAGTACAGTGAAGTCAAAGATCAAACTACAACAGAAGAAGATAGACACAGTTATTGCAAGCCATCTGGTCTTGTTAAAACAAAGACACAGAAGAAGACCATGAAGATGGGAAATCTCCGAAGTGCAACAGCAGCAGAACCTGAAACTTTATCTCCAGGTCCATCTCCAACAGCTCCTAGCACCTCAACAACTGCCTCACTGTACACAGCCCAAAATGCTAGATACACAGTTGAATGTTGCGAGTGTAGAAAACCACGCGTTATATACTCCAAAAATAAATTGACAGAATGCCAAATCATGAAGCTAGCAGTTTCGTTAAGCGAGGCAGATTATTGTTGTGGTGACCACATTGATACAGGGTCAAAGGATATTGCCCATGTCAGGGAATAAGCTGCAGAGATGTAGTTGAGTTGTCATATTACAGTTCCAGTCTTGGTAGAAATGATGTGTGTTGTAACTGTGGTGGTAAAGAAGCTGAAATCCCCCAGGAATTGAAAGGAAAGTACAAAACAGTACCTCCTATTTGCAGTGAATGCATAAGCGCTGGGTTTGAAACAGTCTGTCAGAGGCCATTTGGCAAATCAAAGTGATGTGGTGTTGTTTTAATCCTTATCCTGCCAAACATGATCGTCAGGCCTTTCTAGTCAATATGTATCAATATAATGTATATGTTTATACATGTATATGACATTTTTGTCAAGTTTCATTTATAATACTGATTTCAAACCAACCTAGTCAATATGTGTAATAAATACAATGTATATGTTTATACATGTATTTGACATTTTTGTAGTGCATAAATTTCTTCAGGAAATAAATAATTTTGATTGGAAGATACTGGTTTGGTTCTCAGCAATATATCTACTTCAATTTTATAGTCTTATTTAGACTCTTTCAAACATCCTTTAAGATATTACAACAACTGCTTTATATTAAAGTCAGCATCAAACTCATCAGGCATTTTAAACCAGAGTTTCATGTGGATAAATACATGCCAATTATATATATTTTAATTGGAAATACATAGCAGAATGTTTTAATAGCCCTGAAACTGTTCGCAAGAGTCTTCAAATGGCAGACTATTCTCCTGGGTGGAAGTGGAATCACAGGAATATAAATAACAAACAAAAGACTGACTTTCAATCACTTTAATAGTAGTTATGAATACTTATGATGAATGCTTAACACATTTTTCTGATAAAACATGTTCATCTTTCAATATTATACAGAAAAAAAAATATTAAAAAAAAAAAAATCCCTACCTACCGACCCATATTTTTTTCAGGCCGTAACCCTAACCAGAACTTTTTTTTTTTTAGGCCTTATAGTAGCATATGAATTTACAACTTCATAATAAGTTCATTCATAAGGGCGAAAGGATGTCATCCTAAGCACGTAATTATTCATAAAAAGCTCTGAAATGATGTCATTTTAAAGCACGCGACTTGTCTTACACATGAGGTGTAAGATGAGTTTTTCTAGCACCGGCATAAACAGTAGAAAATCCTGTCTGATATGCAAGAAATTGAAATACACCACTCTTGCATACACTGTAGTCAAAATAATTCAGGCGAGCATATTTTGAGATATTTTTGTTTGGGGTCAGAATCTCACTATATACTGACCCATACAAAAAATTACACAATATTTTGACTTGCATACAATTAGTTGGACTAGCATACACTGGTGATATTATATAAAAATCATGGAAAGAAATAAGGTCCTACATAAAGATGTCCTGTTTCTGCTGAATATACCAGCCATGTAGATCCTGCAGTGTAAACCCATTGTGATGATTTCACATCCAGAGCCTGTGTATGTGGGATAGGGTATTTAATAAAAGAGATCCTAAAGTTAAAGATTTACTTTGTGTTGGGTTCCATAAAACATCAGCCTCCTCTGCCTACCCTCTAGCCACATCATTGCCATTTCATCAGGAAATGTTAATGAAATTCTAAGCATACACTTATCGAATGTGTGTTCAGGGTGGATATGCAATCTTTGGACCACAGAGCAGAAAGCCCAAATGATGCAGTGATTTCTTCTCAAAATGTGAATGATGGCTGATCACAGGTTTAATGAACTTCTCACTGGGATGAGACATGGGTATATTATTTCTAATCTTAAAAAATAAAGGTGAACAGGTAAAAAAATTGTAACACCCTAAGTATTTGATTCACAAGAGTATCTGTGTCTTTTCTTTAGTGATGAAAATGCTGGATGGGCATCACTTCTTTGTAGCATGGTGTATCAGTGATTGCACAGTTTACAAAGAACATACTATTTTGTGGCCTTTTGGTCATGGATAACCAGAAAAGAAAAGCGTGTGCCTGTTAAGGGTGAAAATTGTTAGGAACTGATACAAGAAATACAGTTAAGCAAAGTCCAAAGACTCACTGCTTGTGCGTATCTCACAAAATCTGGCAGGTTGGTAAGATCTTGCAAAATGATACATAACTTCTCAATAGCAGATAAGAATGTTTTATGTAAAGAAGAAATGCTCCTGTGTTTAAAGAAATCAATAAGTTTGAGATTTGTCAGTACACTCATGTCCTGACTAACTCAGAAATTCTACAACACATTAAAAGTTTCACGATAAAACATTTTTCTTTTTATGCAGACTTTTATGATTTTAATAACGTGATAAGGATTTCCATTTCTAAAGGTTATTTAGTATTTTGAAAATGTTGACTTGCCTTGTGCTTAAATGGTATATTCCACTGGCTCATAAAGGAGTTTCTAATGTGTGGTATTTTATGTCTTTATTTATAAATTAAAGGTAATAAAGTCATTATGCTGCATCTCCACACTGAAGAGTACGCACTTCCATTGATTTGTGCTGGTTTGAAACATTTTCACTGAAGAATTCAAATCCAACTTATACCAAAAATGTTTTTCAGGTTTTGATTTTTTGCTTTTGTTACATGTCTAGCCTACTAAAAAATACATTCTGTTTTATATTTACAGGTTTCAAATAACGAAAACAAGAGGCCACCATGGTGAAGTTATTGAGTGACATTTGTTTGAATGTTATTCAGCACTCATTGGACAAAGTGCCTGATATAGGATTGTACCTTCCAACAGTCTACAAGGAAATGTTAATAGAACGTTTAGCCTGGCATGACATGCTCACACTAGATTACCTCCCCTGTATATGTACACAGTTATTCAGTGCCTCCCTACGGAGGGTAAATTTCTACAAGTGTGAGCAAGTTAGTGATGCTCTTCTACAATCACTGGAGATGGCAAAGTGCAAACTAGAATATATCACTATACACCAGTGTAATAATGTAACAGGTAAAACCACATGGGTTTTTGATTGGAATTTTCTTCTTTTTTGTTCTAGATGTAATGATCACGACACTCATTATAAACAATCAGGGCTCATTGAAATACCATAATGATTTTAACTACATATAAAAAAATGAGATACAACAGTTTTACACTGAAGCCTCTAATTTATTAGTATTATTATTTATATCACTGTGTGTCAAGTATTTCCACTTCCATTTATTCATATCATAGCTAATCCTATTATTTTTACACTACAACTTACATTAATCCCTCTCAGTCACTGCTTTCTGAATTCAAATCAGCAGTTGCACTACTTGCTGGAATGCGGAAAGTCAATCTTGTCCTCGACCACCAGATGGAAAATCGAACACTGTAACCTCTTAGACCACTACTCCTATTAAAATCTGAATTGTTGTTGAAAGACATTAATCAGAATTAGTCAGCACAAAGGGTAGTATAACTTTGGAAGAAAATTAATTGTTCGTTCAGCAAGACAGGACTTTCTTAGCTTGATAGTTTATTAATGGTGCCTTGGTTACAACTTGCCTTTTTTCTTATAATTACTTCAAGAACTTCATTAGAAGTTCAGAAAAAGTATTACTCACAGGTCATAACAAGATATAGCTAAATTCTTAAATAAGCACATTTCCCTGTTTGTATTACAGATAAAGGAATACAGTCATGTACAAGAGGTCAGCAGGAACTAATCTCTGTAAAATTCAGAAAGCTGAAACAGTTAACCGATGCTGGACTCCATTGTATCTCTTCCCTGGCTCTTAAAACTGTTGATCTCAAAAATTGTGCCAAGGTCACATTTGAAGGTGAGAAGTATGAAGTTTAAGAACACAAAACTCCCAATTTAGAGGTTGCCAGTTCAAGCCCATCAAGAGCTGATACTGTTGCAATTTGAAACTAGATCTTTTTTTGTCATTACAAGGGCATTGATTTTTTAGAATGATTGAGAGTTTGAGACTTAAATGAAACTATCGTTAATGAGTTTAAACTTGTTTTCTTACATGTACATTAATTGGAAAACAAGTTCTTGCAGCTTAAATTAATCCTGTTTTCTGCATGGGTGCAAACAAGTGCTTGCACCAAAATTGTGGTATACATGAAGTTGCCAGAATGTCAAGGATGGTATTATGTACGGTGATTTCACTAAAATGTATTTTGATGAAAAATGACTCATTTTAGGTGTGAGGGGTGTGTGTGAAAAAAATCCAAGCATTAGAGAGTTGTATCTGTCAGGAGTAAACGAGGCACACGGCAACAAAAGTATCAGCAATAAAAGTCTGGAACACACACAAAATAAACATGCTCAAATAATCAGTATAGGTTATCATCTAGGACAGAATCTGGTAAGATCTTGTGCACTATTTCATTGTTTTATATACTCAAGTGTAAAGGTTTAGCCAAATACAGTTGCTACTTTTTATGTGATGAAATTTGTTCAATACTGAATAAGCATGTGAAATAGCTTAGGTTTGTCTGAACTAAATATGTATAATTTGTATAAATAGTTTAAAGGTCCTTTTTCACTCACAAAGATACAGTGTACTCAAATAACACAACTAGTGAAACAATAACTTAATCCTTATGTATTAAACTACAATAGTAGGATACTACATCATCGCTCACCTTTTTTATGCTCTTTCGTGGATCAACAACCTGTCACTTGAAAGGTAAAATGGTCTTTTTCAGTAAGAAATCTGTAGAGTTACAAAAAATCATGTTGTGCATCGAAGTTTGGCTGGTGTGCTTTGTATTTACGAAAAGAATTTTCATAATGTAAAATTCTAGTTTAGGCCTGAAAACAGGTCCAAGTTTTCTGAATGCATGCTGGAAAAAAAACTTTCATTTTACCGTTCAAGCGACGGATTGTTGAAAAAAAAATGGTTCGCAAGAGAGCATAAAAAAGGTGTGCGATGATGTAGTATCCTACAATCAGACTATGCTTCTAACAAACAGTCCTGTTATACAGGTAAATACAACCCTTAATCTACAAGTCTGCAGGAAACATCATTGATTACACCTACTTGTTGATACATCAACTAAATGCAAATTAGCTAAAGTCACCTGGGTAGTCATGTGACCCTAGGCAGATCTAAATTTATCACAAATATAACAAATGTAGAATTTAGATGCATGTTTAAAGAGCAGTTGTAGCACATATGTAATGTCACTGTCATTTTAGTATATTTTATTTTTGCATGTAAAACTATCCTGTAACTTTGGGGTTTTTTTTACATTGAGGAAAAGTTCTTTTCAATAATGCTCAGTTTAAGTTTGAAGAACTTATTGATTATAAAGGTGTTTTTTTTTTTTTCAGGAAATACTGGATACACAGTTGAATCAGATGTGTGATGATTGTTTAGTAGAACTGGCAAGCTACTGTCCAAATATGAAAAAGTATGAATATGTTCTAAGTTTATTGTGTTTTAGATGCTACTGTTAAGCTGCTCATTGAAATTGGCCTTTAAATACGTTTTTTTCTTTGTTACTTAATACTGGCATCAAGGACAACAGTCAATAATTCAAGAAAAAAGTCAGTAACTTTCATTGTTTTAGCTAGGTATGAAATAAGGTGACATAATAGTTCTGAACTGAATTGTCAGAAATAAGGTGACATAATAGTTTTGAACTTTGTGACATGATAGTTCTGAACTGAACTGTCAGAAATAAGGTGACATGATAGTTCTGAACTGAACTGTCAGAAATAAGGTGACATGATAGTTCTGAACTGAACTGTCAGTTTGAACATCAGCTGTAAAGAAAAAGGAGTTTTACTGTCATATCTTATGATATTGTTAAAGTTACTTGAACAATTGGTACACTTGTTTTATGTCATTTTTCAGTTTAAATTTACACGGCAGCTCACGAATATCAGGAAAAGCTTTAACTAAGGTATGTACATGTTTATATATGGTAAGAATATGTAAATCAGTGTAATGTAGATACATACATGCTTGCTGTAGGTATTGTCAATCATTTCAGGCATACTTATGGAATAGACCATTAAAGTATTTCATGATTTACTGAATATTTATGTCACTGACTCATTCTCTATTAAAATAATCAGTAAGATGAAGAAAAATATACATGTATGTTCAACAGTGTCACCAAATAAGAAAGTGTTCATTTATATTAAATTGCTATCCACACAAAAATTGTACAACAACAACTCTGTAAAAAGGCTAATACATTTGTACTCATGCATTCAGGTAACTTGTTATGCTTTGAATTTTTGACTTGCACTTTGACATGTGGTCATGGTTTCTCTATCTGAGTTTATTTATTGTCAGTACCAGTTTCTCATATGACCAATGTCCCCTGCAGAGATTAGTTATTTTATGTTGTGGGGGTTTGTGCAAGATACAGAAAACATCCCATACCAGAGGTACCCCTGGTTCTTAAGCGTGCTCGGTGGACAGTACTGATTCATGGGACCTCGGTTCAACGTCTCATCTGAAAGACATTTTGTAGTGTTAGTGGAGGAGTATGGGATTGATCTCGGGACCCCTGGGTTAAAAGTCCAGCGCGTTACCACTGGACCACTGATCTGCTCCAGACTTGATGTCATGATTTGTCAAAATCTTTCAGTTTTAATTGATTTTAGAAGAAATGAGACAGTCTAAGGATATGCCTCTAAGAAAACAACTGTCACATTTTGAAAACTAGAAAATGAGAGTGTCGGGTCAATATACATGTACATTTTACTTGACATGTATCACTTGTATTTTGTAATGTATATTATGATAATCAGAAAATACTTTGTTTTATTTGGAATCAATTTCAAAGATTTAAAGAATAAAATGTTCAGTTTAGAATAATGAGAAGGTAAGTTTAAATGAAAAATATCATGGATGATTTTAGCATGTCAAGGGGAACAACTCTTGTTTTCTTATTTCAGTTCTCAATGGGGTGTACAAGCCTCGAGGTACTGGATTTATCATTTTGTAGTAGTTTATGTGAAAGTCCTTCCAATGAAGCTCTTTGGACCCTTCCTACATCTCTCTCAGAGCTGTCTCTTAGTGGAGTCCTTCTTACAGATGAAAGGATCTTGGTTGAATGTTTACAAAGGTTACGTAACCTGAAGGCAGTCAAGCTGTGTGGAGTTCAAGCTTTGAATGACAAAACCCTGAATGAGGTGAGTGTGGAAATGATTCTTATATAATATTTAAAAGCCACATGTTTACACCTTGTCATTATTTTCCTAGGAAGTACAGTCTCATATATCCATGGAAACAGATGAGCATTTACATGCTTATCAGAATGTTGTTTAAGTTACCCCTACCCCACTTCATATGAATGATAGGGTATGAAATACAGTTTACTGGCACAGGTCTATGAAGTAAGATGTGCAAAACATAATCATCATTCAAGTATTTTATAATGGATTTAGAATAGAAATTCTGGGGTAATCACTGATGTTAAGTCTTTTAATACAGCTGCAAATCAGGTATGATATAAATGAGTCATATGTTGTGGAAAACTGTCAGAGGACATCTTTTTAATACTGTTTTTCATTTTATTATGCCCCCACCTTTTTGGGCAAGAGTGGTGGGGGATATAGATTTGCTCTTTTCTGTCCATCACACTGTCCCACTGTCACGTTGTTTGTATGTAGACTGGTTTTTGTTGCTTGTAATTCCAAAGAGATAACTGCTAGAGACATGAAACATTCTAACTTAGGCACCTGGGTATTTTGACGCAAATTTTTTGGAGATTGGCATAGTTATGCACCCTGATAAAGCTAAAAAAAGAGAATTTTAGGCTTTATACGCACCTGTAATTGTACAGGATTTTTTTGTGACAATACAGCAGAATGTGGGTGCATCCATGTCCTATGGACACATCTCTTGTTTTTGTTGGCTTCACCATTCTTCAGCTCAATCATAAATTTTGTTTACAGATTTTGAAGCATATAGGAAACAACTTAACATCATTAGATTTAAGTGGAGGTACAATGGGCCAGCTCACAGATGAAGGTTTGTCAGCCATTGCAGAACACTGCACCAGGCTGGAGGAATTATTGTTTAGACTTCTACCAAAAATAAACTGTGAAAAACTGCTGCCTTTATTCAAGGAACCATCAACAGCATCAAATTTCAAGAAAATATTTATGTCTGTGAGGGAGGTATGTTCTGTTTGTATCTTGAGTATCGGCTTATATTTTTATCATTCAGGAATATCGACACATTCAGCTTTTTTAAAATAGTGAAACTATAGTTACGCTTTGGATCGGAAATAAATTTTGATTTTCATTTGATTAATTGTCAACCAATTAACAGTCTAGAAATTTTATTACTTGTTAATACTTTATCTCTGTCTTTACAGAGTTAATGTTTTATGATCTCAACATCTGGTTCAGTATAAATGAAAACATGTTTATTATTAAGATTTATACATTGTACCAAAAGTAGCCAGACTTTGGCTCTTCTTACGAACGTGAAAGTCCACAACAGAAAGATGCAATGCATCTTAGAATACACAACCCAGACCGGGATTCAAATTCTAATCTCCCGCGTCACATGCCAGTACACTAACCACTGAACCAAAGACTCGATTCCCTGATGCAGTTGTCAGCGGTTGTAGTTATACAACTATCAGAAGGTGTGCACTAGACTGTAACACTCTTCAGTTGATTAAGTTTCTAGTTTACAGACAAGGGGTCATACTCATAAAGCATCATAATAAAAACTTTACAGTTCAAAGTATTTTTCTTAAATCACGATTTTTACTTAATAATTCCATTTCAATAGATAAGAAAGAATTGAAACATTTCTTTTTGTTTGTTTTCCTTCACAGTGTAATGAACATAATACATTGTATGTAGTTTGCAAGTTTCACATGTATGCAATAAGCAATTCTGCTGCAAAACAATTCTTGAAAATTTGACTGAAGTCAGACCTTAAGATGATTTATAAATTAAGTCCCAAAAGCAGCTATTGACAAATGACCTATAGTACCATTACAGATGGAATAATCTTAGAATAAAATCTGTTAGCTGGGATAATCCCGGTCCATAAAATCATTATCAAAAGGATAATTATTATCCTTAGCAGTGTGAACAGATTTACATTTTTCCACTTTATTTCTGAATTTTGCATTACATAAGAAAAAAGAATTGAAGCTCTATTGTAGACAGAGATTTGTTCCGTTTCAGCTGTCTCCTGATGTTCTCTATGAAGTGTGTAAGTCTTGTACCAACCTGGAGAAGTTAGATCTAGCTGGTCTAGCATGTGTAGATGATGACTGTCTCCTGTCCTTGTCCAAACACTGTCCGAAACTGGAACAGCTTAGCATCAAAAGTTGTAGAAAGGTTTGTTTTGAGCAACAAAGAATTTATTCATTTTGTGCATGAATTGGATATATGAATATTTGGAAGTCTTACTTTGTTAATTGACTCTGCAATGTAAGTTATGATGTCACTAATTGTCAAACCATTAATTGTCTGTCAATCTATTCTATAATCTAGTCTATCTATATTATGACTAGAGGGGGCCATGTTGCAAAAAACATTCTGCAAAGTCAGTTAAGAAAATTTCGGATCTCAGCTCAAATCAGTACTTTGTTAGGGCATGCTTGAATGTTATCAATGATTTGATACAGGAAATAGTTACTATGTGATGAGTAGCAAGAAGCTTGTGGCAAGGAAAGTACATGTATATAAAAGCCAACAACAGTAAACGAGTGTTAAAATATCATTCTTACCATTTAGAAATTTTTGTTTGGTTCAAATGTTATTTGGTGTGAGACTATAGAATCCCCTATTGCTGCTATTACTAAGTAAAAGAACACTTTGTTAGTAACTTGGAGAATTAAAATAGATCTTCCAAAAATGATAGTGCAAAAAAGCAATTTGCAAAAAATAAATAATTATAATTATTATTATTTTCACTTTTAACCATGTCTTTAAAGAATCACAGTAATTGTCATTTTATAATACTGTGTACAATAGCATTGGTAAAAGAGTTACAACTGTTCAAATTATCCTTGTTGCAGGTAACAGATATAGGTGTATGCGAGCTCGCCCGATGTTGTCCTCTCCGACTGCTGGTCCTGGCAGGAATAAACAACATTACAGACAAAAGTATATTTGCCCTTGCTAATAGCTGTCACTACCTGGATGAAATCTACCTGAACGGATGTGCTCAAGTCTCGCCCACTGCCTTGAGGTACCTTACGGTAAGTGAACACAGAAGTACATGAAAACTGATTATCTGGAAAATTTCTTTGATATAAATGCTGTGTTAACTGTATTTTCGATCAATCTTATAATAAATCAGTCAAAATGATGCAGCTTATTCACAAGTTTGGCTTGTATTGACATAAAATGGTAGTCAAGTTTGTTAGGTTTTGTTGAGTGAGGCTTATACACAGGTGTAGCTTATATTGGCATGACAGTAATTGCCTTATACCAATATTTGGTTATTCATGGACTCTCCTTTTGTAGCTTAATTGTGTGACAAGTTACTGAAATTGTCTGGAAGTGGTCATGCTGATAATGTTAATAGCAAAATGTTTATAACGATCCAACTCTTCCAATGATGTCTTGTGCTGGGTGGTTGTAAATCTAAACTAATATTTCAAACACAAGTGAAACTTGTAAGTTTTAAGCAGATTGTGTACTACTGTGAGCTTATTTTCTCCAGATTGTATAGACTAGATGCCTGTTCTACTCAAATAATCGCTTTCAAAACCTTACTGATTCCCATTACACAAAAGTTATAGTCACCGACTTTAAAAAACAACAACAACAACAAAGCTTTGAATATTTTATCACAACACAGCATCAGCAGTCAAAAAATGTTTAGATATTTCGTTATTTCAGGACTGTACCATTCCCAGGCTGTTCTACAAACATGCCACTCCAAATGCAGCACCGAACCAGTTGATGGCAAGAAATTTGGACACTGGAGAATTCTGTAGAGCAGATCTTATTAACACTGAGCTTACTTAACCCTGAACATGCTGAAATTTTATAATGGATTTGCCCAGCTTTGAATTTGGAACAGTCCATTCAAAGTTTAAGGGATTTCAATATCAAAATACAAAAATGGAGCTACCAACAGTATAGAGCCTGGTCAGACTGCACGGATGTGCAGGCTGGCCTGGCTCTATACTGGTGGCAAAGGCTAATCACTTTCGGTTCCAGCAGGTTAAGGGTTAATGTGTATTGGTATACATAGAGGGAAAGATATTGATCTAGAATAATCAGTCAAATATATCCACTGGAATGGTAGTCAGTTATTGTGTAATAGTAAAGTCAGTAATATTTACTCAATAGTATGTTCAAAGTAAGTTGTTTAGTCAGTTTGTGCCAAAAATTTGTCAACTTAAGTGTTTTCAAGTTCTGTTAAGTTTTACACCTTTCTCAGGAGCTGGCGTCCTGGAATAGAAAAATTAGTTTTATCCAATTAGGAAACAGTGTTATGTTACAAATTATGCTTGACTTTTAAGCAGAATTAGCTGATTTTTTATGAAGGTCTATATTGTCTATAAACTTCCTTTTCAATTCTTAATCCTTTTCTTCTATTTTCACATATTTTATTTTTTGTATCTCCATTTTGTTTTGATATATTTTACTTACATGTGATTTTTCAATTCCGATTTTGCTCACTTCACCTGTTTTATACATGTGAGATTGCAAGTGCATTGGCTGCATTGATTTTCATAAGCAGTACTTTGCTATTTTTCTTGGAGAAGGGCAACTTATAACTTCCATTTTACTAAAAATCTAAGCCCATTAGACCTACCTTGGAAATTTTTGAAAGATAAGTGCCTAACATATTCAGCTACTCAGATCTTCCAGTAGTTACATATGGCTAACAGATTATTAACATCAAACATTATCTTCATCATTATATCTTCTTTTTCAGTCTGTTGAAATATTTTGCTTTTGCACATTTTTGTGTCATGGCAACTACAAACTCTTTAAATCCTTTTGACAAGGTTTATTTCTGACAGGGCTGAAACATCGGAGTTTAGTGTTGATTATATAGTGGTTTTGTACAATTTTTAGTAAGATATATTCCCACTGTTAACAATCTTCTCCAAGCTCTTTGTGCCACATGATGAAAACTATGGAAATTGCTGTTACTTTTAAAGCAAAGCTGCAAGTTTTGTAACACAATATTTCACAATGTCAAGTGTGTTGACTTCAGAATTTGTTACAGTCATGCTTGTTCGGCTTTTACTTTGCCTTGCTGCTAGTCTGCATATGAAAATAGTGTTATGGCTTACATTTACAGTGTGATTTTTTGAGTAGAAAATTTAATGTGTATGAGATCCCTAAGGCCAAAGTTCAGTACAAATCGCATATACAAGAAAAACAGCTTTGAATATGTTATACTAGAGTGTATAGTTACTGATCTCTGTCAACCTGGCACAGAGGTCAGGGACTACATTTTGATGAATTTTGTCATAGCATGCCTTGATTTACATACATAAAATACACACAGTGAAGGAGCAAAGAATATTGAAGTTCGCTATGGTAAAATGATTGTCTTTTACCATATCTAAGTCTATAAATAAACTTACATTATGTTGAGGGAAAGTACAGGGTATTTAGAAAGAAAATCCCAGAGTGTCAAACTTAACCTTAGTACAAAGATCTCAGGAACAAAATTCAATGCTGTCTTCTTCCCCTCCCCAACCCCCGACCCCCACCCCCTCCACCTTTTTTTTAACATATTTGTTTTAAAATAGTTCAGGAATCCAGTTGTCAAAATTTATGTTTATCCTGATTTATGACTGCGTCCTGGATTCAAACCAGTTTTAGCACCATTAGTGAGAAATGGCGAAAGTCACTAAAGAATCTCACACCTGCTTGGATATGATCCAGAGATATCTAGACTGGAAGTTCTGCACTATAATAACTTAAGTCCTATGACCACTGCTTCTCTAAGCCAACAAGGTCTTCTTATATGATATTTGTATAATATTAAACATATTAATTGATTTTTATCTTGTTGCATGTTACATATAGAGAGTTACTTTTTGTATTTGTATTTTTACGTAATATATACATGTAGTTGTTCTTCCATATTATTATGCCCCCACTTCAAAGAAGAGGGGGTATATTGCTTTGCAATTGTCTGTCTGTCGGTCGGTCCGTAGACCAAATGGTTTCCGACTAATAACTAAAGAATGCTTAGGCCTAGGAACTTCAAACTTGGTAGGATGATTGTCCATCACCAGTAGATGATCCCTATTGATTTTGGGGTCAAGGGGTCAAAGGTCAAGGTCACACTGACCTTGTAGGTAGAAACGGTTTCCGACCAATAACTAAAGAACGCTTAGGCCTAGAAACTTCAAACTTGGTAGGATGATTGTCCATCACTAGTAGATGACCCTATTGATTTTAGGGTCAAGGGGTCAAAGGTCAAGCTCATATAGAACTTGTAGGTATAAACGGTTTCCGACCAATAACTAGAGAACGCTTTGACCTAGGTTCACCAAACTTGGTATGCTGGTTGGTCATCACCAGTAAATGACCCCTATTGATTTTGAGGTCATTAGGTCAAAGGTCAAGATCACAGGGACCTTCATCCTAAAAACAGTTTCTGATCAATAACTAGAGAATGCTTTGACCTAGGTTCACCAAACTTGGTATACTGGTTGGTCATCACCAGTAGATGACCCCTATTGACTTTGAGGTCATTAGGTCAAAGGTCAAGATCAATGAGACTTTCATCCTTAAAACGGTTTCCGATCAATAACTAGAGAACGCTTTGACCTAGGTTCACCAAACTTGGTATGCTGGTTGGTCATTCCCAATAGATGACCCTTATTGATTTTGAGGTCATTAGGTCAAAGGTCAAGCTCACAGGGACCTCCATCCTAAAAACAGTTTCTGATCAATAACTAGAGAATGCTTTGACCTAGGTTCACCAAACTTGGTATACTGGTTGGTCATCACCAGTAGATAACCCCTATTGACTTTGAGGTCAAGGGGTCAAAGGTCAAGATCACAGAGACTTTCATCTTAAAAACGGTTTCCGATCAATAACTAGAGAACGCTTAGGCCTAGAAACTTCAAACTTGGTAGGATGATTGTCCATCACCAGTAGATGACCCCTATTGATTTTGGGGTCAAGGGGTCAAAGGTCAAGGTCACATTGACTTTGTAGGTAAAAAACGGTTTCCAATCAATAACTTGACAACCCATGCGCCGTTGACCCTCAAACTTCATATCTGCATTTGTCTTGGCCAGTCAATGACCCCTATTGATTTTGGGGTCAAAGGTCAAGGTCACATGTATGTCAAAACAGTTAAGACCAATAACTTGGCTACCAAATGGCATCGGGTTTTGTGGACTGTGAGACTTACATTTTAGATAACATGGTCACTAGATCAAAAGTCAGTCACAATAATCTGGCCACGTGACTAATTGGCTGCCGACAGGGGGCATACATGTTTTACAAACATATCTTGTTACATTTTGAGTGCTCTGTCCTTGTGGGACAAGTTATTATACTGTCAAAATGTAATTCTTCATACTAGCAGTAAACCTGAAAATTTTTTCATAGAATTACATATTTTATTTTATCCAGTCATGAATAACAATTTCAAACCAATAACAATGTGCTGTTTATCTTACCTTATCTACGGCAGTTTGTCACATTACCTCTTTATAAGGTTACCTGATCATGTGATCAGCCGGACTACTTTTAATCAAACTTTTATTGATATAGCACTTTCATATTGTTTATTGTTGTTGGAAGAAAATCAAAAGAAAGAATGTGATATGATAAATTGAATAATAGGTTGGTGTCATGAACGTGAAAAGTTTATCTTTCTCGACTTCAAACTTTATCCAGTTCACCACCAGATACCAGATGAATTCCCTTGCTTTGCTAGATAATTATTTGCCATCCATGACACCGGTATATTTTTTCTCTATGTATTGCATCTTTTATGTTTTACTTAAGGTGCAATAGAGACCAAAGACTAATAATAGGTCATCGTAATTTTGTTCTACCATGATTGGTTTAATTATATTTAGACTATATTACTTTAAGAATTCCTCCTTTGGAGCATAGAGGGGCATTGATCATCTGTACTGATTGTATAGTTAGTCGTTTTTAATACACGTTATACATGTTATGTTCCCATGGGCTGAGTTGTCTTTATGCATGATTAGATTTGTAGAACAAAACAGCAATGACGAAAGATTTGAAATACAATATTGCACTGTGTCCAGTGATTTGACTTCAAAAATTATACGAGTCATGCCATTTTGGGTTTTTTATTTGCTTTGCTACTGGTCTGTCACTTGAGTTTAACAGCCACTTGCATGGAATGGCTGTTTTTTATGATAGTATTGTTAGTTATTCTGTATCTTGGAATATATGGTTATAATGATAAGCTGTAGTGATTGTTTAGTTACCTCATTTTATAAAATTAAGATACATATATTCTATATAATTCACAAAAATGCGTTAAAATTAAGTTACATTTCATATTTATGTTTTAAAAAAAACAATTGTCGTGTTGTTAAGATATATGTCTATTCACTTTAACATTTTTAAAGTCACTTGAATTTAACTGCCTCTTGGATAAAATGACCATTTTTTTTCTAAAAAACAAACACACTTTAAAAGTGAGTCAGTTAAGACTTTATAAAGTTTCAGCCTCTTTTATGTGACTTGGTTAATTGTGTCCACATTTGTTAAACTGCATTACATAAATAATCTTGAGCTTTCCTCTGATGTTTTTTCAGTCCCTTGTATCTTCATTTGAAATATACAGTTATAGTATGCATCAAAAAACAACTTTTCATGCCGTCTTAAAAATGCTTTTGATGATTTTGTTTGTTATAAAACAGTGACATTGCAGTTAAACGTCTTGTTAAATATGTTTTTTTCTGTGAACTGTACAACTTTTCATATCATTGAAAATTTGATAGAATATGACACTTTGAAAATCAGAAAATATTGTATGATTACCTCCCTTATACAGTTCTAAAAATAAGTAAATATTCATTTCGGTACACAGGAATTTCTTTTTCTCTTTTTTTTCCACCTAAATGTAAAACCTGTATCTGTTTTCTGGTAAGTGCTTATTACAGGTATAGAGTGTTTTTGATAGTTTTTCAGTAATTTCTATGCTAGCATTAAAAATGTCATAATATGGACTTTTATTAGTTCAACTTCAGTCTGATTTTAGGTGTATTTTCTTTTGTACAAATAGAAACTTATTCTTGTTACTCTGTGATATGAAATAAACCCTTTATTATGTTAACAGCAAGTCTGTTCTTCATTATATACCCACCGGATGTAGTTTCAGCCATTTGAGTTCATTAGTTATATATTTATTATTATTTGCAAGGTAATATGCTAACCCCATGTTAGCGTTGCAGCAAAAAGTCGTCGGTTATAAACCTCGTACAAATTATAAGTTAAGAAGATAACATTCACCGTATCTCATAAAAGATGTTTCATTGCTTGGTTTTGGAGACAATATTCTATGGTTTATTGTGTCCCCGTTAGGAGAGGGGTGGGGGCGGCACTTGGATTTGCTCTTGTCAGCCAACACTTTTACACCAAAGGTCATAAAACTTCACAGGGATTTAGATCAGCAAGTGACGTTGGTCCCTTGGATTTTTCATCGCCCTTCATCGAGGGAAAGCAGTGTTATGGCCCATACTTTAGTCAATGTAGCTACCAGAAAGTTTGTGTCATGCGCTCAGCCAACACAAATAGATTTACGGTGATGTAACTTCACATAGATATAGATCAGCAAACGAAGTTGTGCACTTGGGGTTTTTCGTTTCCCACCTCCTGGGGAGAGCAGAGTTGCGGACCTTAATTTAGTGAAAAAAGCTACACACAAGTTTGTGTCATGTACTCAACAAACACTGTTGCACAAAGGGCCATGAAATTTTACTGGTATATATATCAGCAAGTAAAGTTCTGCAACAAAAATTTTTATTAGGGATACTGTCATAACACTTGTAAACCTGTCCTTAGCTCAAGTCTTGCTAAAGTTGGCCTTTCCTTTCCAAAGATAGTGGCCTGAACTAAGACCAATCTGAATAAAGTTCACGGTCTACCTAATAGCATACCGATGTTTAGGATATGATTTTAATCAGATTGGAACTAAGACTTTCCTGACAGCAATATTTAGACAGACTGGCTTCACAAATTGCTGAAAAAACTGAAATGGAATAACTTTAAAGAATTGCGCAGAAATGAAAACAAAATCGATAATATTCTTTCTATGCATCGTGTCCTCAATATTAATACAGATACAACTATTTCCAAGAACTGTAAAACAAAAGTATATAACAATAATCTACATCAAAAAGTGTTTTGAAGCGTCACTACAGAAATAAGATGTAATCAATCCCATGTAACAATCTTGTGACAACCTTGTTGTGTTACGTAACTCGGAAAAAAATCCACTTCCCCCCCCCCCCCCCCCCCCCCACACACAACTCGAGAACCCTAGCCCACAAAACAGACACTAAACCACGCTGCCATAAAATTTGACTGGAAGTCAGGGGAATGCCATGTTATACTGTTACTACAATACACCCCTTCCGTAGAATTCGTCCTTGAATTTTTCGGAATAGTTTGGGACTTCCTGCAAAGGTGTCATATCTTTTCTCGTGAGTTACTTCGGGTTTTAAATGTAGCCCAGAAAAAAAACCTGCTTGCTCCGAGCTGTATTTGAACTCTCTGGACTCTTAGTCTACAAAGCGGACAACGTATCACGTCGCCATAGTAGGTAATAGACAAACAAGTTGAATTTCTGTTTTAACATTCTACTACATACACACTTGTTATGTACACATCTACTAGATACAGTTCTACATAAAACCGTCTTAAAATTCACGAGGTAACGTGGGACCTTTTATAAATGTGTAATCACATGTACAGTTACTTATTGTAGGCACGTTATTCAAGTTGCAATGAGATTGATTCAAACCTATGGCCTTTGGTTCACAAAAAAGGCTCTCTTTCACGTTGCCATGGAAGCTTTGCTGAAAGTGCCCTTGTATATATCGTTACTAATGTAACAATTATTTTCAATAAATCTCTGAAACACAGAGCTAGACTTTGATTTAAAACTAATCATCAAAAGTTAAATATATTTCGGAAGTATATTTCTCAATCAATAAATGTCTTCAGACTGCAGTAAGATATTTTTAGATATTTCTATAGTCACATGACTTGGCCACGAACACAACTTAATTCGTTATGTATTTAGATAATGGTTAAAGGTCACTTGTAGATAAATATATATAAAATTAATTAAATGATTAAAATTGAATTGAATTAATATATAAATAAACAAATACATACGAATATGAATAATTATATTTCTATTATATAATTTTTATTTTTATTCTGCCTTTATTTTACGGTCTGCCAATATTTCTCATCTTTATTTCTTTCTTTCTATTCCACATTTTTTATGGAATGGATTATTTTTAACCCTTTTTTTTATCCCGCACTTTTCCGACTCAGACGTGTGGAAATAACTGAGCGACTGATTTCATAAATTGCACGAGATTTTTTCAAGTGATTTTTTTTATCGAACACGGACATAAAACGAAAATCTCGTGTTCCATGAAAAGATGAAGATTAGTTTACTATAGTTGTATATGTTTTAAAAATCACAAAATATTTTAACTCTTAGCAGTTTCGGTTTTAAAAGTTTAAAATTAGTGGAAAGAAAAAAGTGAAATACTGAAAAGTGTTGTGCATCATTTTTTTTACAGATAAACATTACATTAATGTGCATGTGGGACTTTCATATTTGATGAACAATTTGAATAAGTTTGACATTTTGACTGCAAAAAAGTAAAAGTTGTGCACGTGCGCGTTGGTTGCAGACGACAGATATCAGCAGACGACAGCAGAGTACAGCTTATGGAGCAAGATGCAGACGACAAGTCAAGAACAAAAGAAGAAGTAAAAAGTAAGTGAATAGGTTTAAGAAATTAGAAATTACAGTAAGGTTCCGATTTTGTGACTGCCACGACCATTTCTAAGTTACGTAAATTTTCTGAAATTCATACATGTAAAAATCTCTTTTTTGCAACAATTCAGACTTCTCCCACCTGGCTTAATTAACGGAACTTTACTGTAAATTAGTAAAGGTAGCCAAATGAGTTCCATAGTATATATAGTGTATTTCAAAAATTCAATATTCTCTCAAAGTTAATAAGTACCTCTGTGCAGTTTATAAGTAAGCTGCGATCATTTTGAAAAAAAGAAGCGAAAGAAAACAGACAACACAAGAAGATAGCTGGATGACCTCACTGGATCAACAAAGCGTAAAACAGAGGGAAACGACAAGAAGAAATGAAGGTAATTTCCCCTTTTAGGTTACCTCTTATATGAACTGTTTTAGTACAGAGCATATCTAAAAGGCCGTTTTATAGTGGTAGAGCGTTGAAGTACTAAGCTAGTGCTGGGTTCGAATCTCAAACCAAGCGGGAGGTTTCAACCATTGACCTTCCCGGGATATGTTACTGATGTCAAAGAGCTCTCCGTCAATTTGAACCTTTATGTTATATTAGGCAACTGTACGTCTGACCTGGTGTATATTGCATAGCTCTCTCGAGACATCTCTCCTGATCGAAACATACCACTTACGACAAAAAGAGACTACTGTTATCTATTCCAACCATTCTTTTAGAGCCAGCAAATTGTCAAACATTGCCCTCGAGAAACGACCTTTGATCGAACCAGCTATGTGGTCTAATACCCTGTCAGTTTTAAGTGAAATATATATCCTTTATAGAAAGCCAGTAGCTCCCAGTAAGTGCTTGACCTGGGAGGCCGATGTGTCTGACTTGCCGTCGAGACACAACTCATGTTCGAACCTTGAATCTTATCAGAGAGAGGGCTACCCTAAGTCTCACTTTTATTATGTATGTTTTGCAAATAAATCTATTAAGATCTATGCTCTTTGCAATAAAATATTTCTAAACCAACTTCTTATGACTTAGATGCCACAGAGACATTGTAAATTTTGAAACCTTTAAGAAATGAAAGAGAAAAAATGCAACTGTCCGAAGCTGTGTGTCAACAGAAACTATCTGGACATTTTTACGTTTTTGATATGTGGACTTTATTCGAACCAAATGGTTGATATCAAAGTTATCAACATCATTTCATAAACTGATATTTAGAGAAAGGCAGGGTTGATATCAAGTTTCAGGTTCTTTTATAACATATGTAGTCAAGCCGGGGTTCAAACCGACCACTGGAGGTACAGGTATTGTACTAGTTCTCAGACCGTCACACTGCACGGCCCTAGCACGTGCCACTTTCATTGTTTTAACGTATGTCATTTACTGTGCTTCACGTGGATTTTTCTTCGGTTATAGTGACGTATGACAAAATCGCTCCGAATATTTTAAGGTATCCGATGTGACAGAAAGAAAGACACTTAAAGGAATAAATTTTGGCAACATGAAAGCTGTCTTTAATTTTCTCCCTGTTTTCTACAGATCTTCTCTTCTAAAAATTTCAAATCTGTCGGTGATAACATTTAACAATGTTAGAAAAAGTAAACATTTAATATAAAGTATTTAATTTAAGAACTACAAAATAAAAATTAAATGTATGTAACCGCTAATTCTTGGAGTAATGAATGTCTGTGGGTCTTCCTAAAGGTATCACATCTACATCCCTGATTTAATTACGCTGAATGCCAAATGTTACCAGAGTTCACATGTCCTGAGCTGGATTTGAACTAGAGTCCCCTGGATCGCAAAGCGGACACTACCATATCGCTATAAACAGCTGACTGGAAAGGGAGTTGATGTGCCGTATTAAACATCTTCTACATACAGGCTGGCGTCTCCTTCAGGGAAAAAACACTTTCACACTTTCAAGATTAGTTAGCGATTAGTTAGTTATTTTAAATCGATTGGGTAGCAAGTTCTTGCAACTTATATTAACCCATTTCGATGACTGCTTCCTGGGTTCAAACCATAACTCGCGCCGAAAGTGACTGGAAACTCTCATCCCTGTCGGGATTCAAACAAGCAGCCTCCGGATTTGGAGTCCGGCGCTCTAATCCCTCGATCACTGCTCCTCCTAACGATTAAGCTAATGATTCAAATAACAAATATCATGTAGGTTAAGTATGTGTTATAAAAATCTTATTTCACATACTTTTCACACAACCAGGTGGACCTTCTTTCATTTAGCATTCACACTGGATACCTTAAAATGAACAAATTTTAAAAAGAAAATTGAGAGAATTTCACGAAGTTTTGAGCAGTTAAAAACTGATATAAATATATAAATATCTATATCAGTTTTTTAGATACTTATAAGTGTGTTATTCGTTACAATATTTTAGTCTCAAAATCAAATACTCAAAAATTGGTCGCTTAAGCTGTTTAGCAAATAAACAGTTACAAGTGAAACATTTAAATAACACACACAGTAAAGGGTGAGGACTGTAGGTACTGAGAATATTTTAAGTACGTCTATCAGCCGTCCCCTTACTTGCTCGACCTTAAAGTAAAGTAAAATTTACTTTAAGATGCAATATCTTTCACTTTGTCCTAAAATGTCTTTATTCTTAGTTTTGTTACATATATGATGCAGTATATATTATGATGTAGACATCAGACATATAATAATCTCATATAATGCTTAAGACAAAAATCTTTTACCATTAAGGTTTAAACTCAAGTCTTCGTCTAGTGGACTCGACTGGCTACCTTTACAACGGACGTGTTCGATTAGACTGTTCCAGAAAAATTAGTTCTGGAAAGAAAACAACACATGCAAAATTAATAACATTGGAGTATTTTCTGTAAGTTTGTAACAATTCATTTTCAAATTCTCTTCATGCAAAGCTGTAATAAATTCAACATAAAGTCTGAAGAAACACATTTTAGAATTGTTTTATATTGAGATGATTTCTGGAGTTAAAAAAATAAAGATTCTGGAATGGGCGCCGAACACTCTGTGTTTTGTTCTATTTTGACATAAACATGGACTTTTCTTAAATTTGCAAGACTGAAGAGGAGTTGTTAACTTGAAATTTACTCAAGAATACAGCTCAGTTTAGAACGCTGAAAATATAAATTGAAATTTGATACTAGTGCCTGAACTCTTACATTGTTGTCTAGACTGAGTGAAGGAGTAAAATTGCAACTAGAGGTGTAGATACTCTGTTTCGACAAGAAGGTATTCTCAGTTATGTCACGTATTAGTTTTTGCAATGATTTATATCAAATTGGTAAAAATGAAGTGTTATCACGTGATGTCGTCCTGTTATTTGATTGGGTAATATAGTATTGAATTGAAAAGGAAGTCTGTTTTCAAAACCGATCTTAAAATAGTTTTAATACGGTGTGGAAATGTCTTGAATGTCTTGTTGATTAGTCTTGTTGAGCAAATGATATTGAAAAGGTGTTCTGAGCGCGTGTCACTTTGGTACCTTGATGTGATCCGTGAGTGAATATAGCAGTAACCATGAATGTGTCAATAGCTGTTTAAGAGGAATTGTTTTATTATTTGTATCTATTGGAATGTCACGAGGACGAGTTGTGTGATATTGTTATATTTCAATTGATTTTGGTGACTCGATCATGAGTTTCTGTTGTCATAACCTCTTGACGGGGAAATTGTTTATGATTGCTGGAAATGGCCTTAACACTTGGCAGTTTAAAGGGAAGATTTCCTTAGTTGAAAGACACATTATTTGCATGTCGTAACTACCCAATCCTTTGTAAAATACCTGTGACTGAATGGTGTAACATACACATTTATACTTGTCATAGTCTAAAAGATTTCCCCAATCAACAATAACTTCTATTACTGACTGCGGAAAATGTCTCATAACCTAGGAATTTTTATGAGCGACAGCAGCCTGTGTTATGACCATGGAATATTTTCATTTTCCATGAATGGAACATTTATAGCAATATTCCTTGATAATAAAATCATGTTAGGAAAGTATTACCATGCCAGACAAAGGCAGCAGGTTGAAACAAGTTCATGACATCATCTTCTGGTATATATTATTTGTAATGTTATTTGTAGCGTGTTCTGCTGTACACCTGTACGTGAAAATATTCATAAGCAGTCTGAAAAGTGAATAATCTTTTGAACAAAATTTATTGAAAGAAAAAAAAACTTCTAGCAAGCTTAAAACGTTTCTCCTGTCAGTAGGTACATTTGTAATAGAAACAAAGGTTATTCTTTTTAGAGGCAAGTTTGTCGGCGAAGCGAAGGGGAGTTGATTTCTCTGAAAATGAAATGATGTAGGGGACATTTATCCCTATTGAGTAAATTAGCACTGCAAAGATAACGTCATAAGTTGAGATAGATAACTATAGTCAAGTTGTTGGCTTTTGCTATATGTACGAAGCCTCTATGATGTACCATGTATTGTGAAGTGAAAATCTGCTTGAGTTGCCTCTGGACCTCAAGTGTTATGACATAATAACTTAATAACCAAACAAGAACATGCACCTTACAAATATACTACAAATCAATTAATGTTATATTTATATATGTATAACATGAATGTTCTATCGGGAAGTTGAAACAAGCAATTTTATGGAATTCTTGAGCCGACGCAATTGATTTTCAGATATGACAAACTAAAACCGTTTCATTATTGTACAGTTTAGCAATTAGCTGAGTTCATATGGTGTAATACCTTTGATGTAAAGGCTGATGAACAGCCAGGATACAGCCAATCACAATGACGTCAGACAAGACATCACTTTAAGTTGTCCTATCATGTATGCATGCATTAGTGTGATTTATGAAGTAAGGAGTGCTCACATTGGAGAAGCCATTTTTCTTGTTTGTTCCTTTCGGGTGTTTAACTCATTTTTAACGTATTTATTTCCTTAAATTGCAAAGTGGTTTGTTTAGTATTCATTGTAAACGTTAAAATTGAAAGGTGATAGCTAAAACAGAATCGTGCCATAATGTCTTTGCAGAGCCCCTCTTATATATTGAAAAGTAAATTTGATAGTTTATACATATCAAAAACAACTAAAGGTATCCGAAAAAAAGCTAATGATAAAAGTTTAGCGCTGTCAACCAACAGGACGCGTATTTTCTTTATGACGGGTTTATTAGGATTTTCGCGCGCCATTTTGTCTTTTCTCGACCGCTGATGATAATGCAGACGACATTATGTAGAATTTGAATTTTCAGGCAGCGTCAGTTCAGAGTTATAGGAATGCGCTGGAATTAACACTGAGTAATGCCCTATCCTCGTTGTAATAAAGCCCTATCTATAGTTCTACTTATAGAAGTTACAAGTAATACTATAGGGGTATACTGAAAATTGTCTAATAGTGTCAGATTATTGTTGTTATGAAAACTAAATGTGGATATATATATAATTCTTTGGGTTGTAGCAGGGAATTTTGGAGGAGGGGGTACACTCTGGAGGGTAGTGTCAGGTCACAGAGTCTTGCCTTTGTGTTTTATTGACGTTTCGTTCCGTTGTTTTTACCCCGCTTTTTTAAATTTCTTGTTATCACTTAGACCTACGCGCGTTTTTCTGTGTATAGTCATTTCAGTATTTACAATTTTTGTTATACATGAAAGACACCAGACACTAGTCCAATCAGTGCGATCTTGGAATAAATTGTCTTTTTTCTGACAATTTACACTGCGATTACACGTATCAGAATGATAGAAAGTAGTTTCAAGCCGATATCCTACTAAATCTTGGTACTATTGCAGAATTGAAAATTCAAGTTATGTTGTTGTCTTATACATTCATCCGAAACTCTTTGAGTTCTTTGGTTAGAAAAACTTTTACCGTACCATTTAACCTAATCCAGCGATGGATGGTCGGGATAGAGCTGACCTTTAAGGTTGTACATATAGAATATAACATTATTTCGACACACATGTTTGTTCCATAGCCTTAAATACGCATACATATCAACAAACGCAGTGCTTTCGTAGTTTGACAAACTTACTGGTACCTACCAGAACGAGACAAGCATCCCACCCTTCAAACATTTTACGATGGTCAAGCTATCGGAGACTTCTCGCGCATTTTTCTCGTTTGATCATTGGTAGTGCCGTCACCAGTTCACCAGTGTTAAATCAGCTGATTTTTTGTATTGTATTAAATAGACAAGACCAACTATTCCTTATCGTGTCTTGTAGTGTTAAGTCATGTCCACCCTTCAAACTGTTTTGTCGTGTAGACACATGTTCACCCTTTTCACCATTTTATCTTGTACTGTAAACGAAAGTCCACCCCTTTTGCAAGTACGTAGTCAATCCTTTTAAACATTTTACCTTGCTGTGTAAAGACAAATTCACCTCTTTCATAAGTCAGTCCAAAGTCCATACATCCCGCCATTTTGTCTTTAAGCAACCACTAATGAGACTCATTTAAGCTGACCATTGAACACAGGCGGCTGCTTAATACCTGTGTATATTATCATAATAGTCAATAGGCAATGATCAATATTGTTGCTTAACACGACTGGCTTCTTAATTCGGATGGCCATTTATAAAGGTTTTACTGTATATTCAAGACGTGAAGAGTTATCTTGGAATTTTTTGCTTCAGAATCACACAGTATATTGGTGCGCGTACTTTCTTGTTTTTATCGGTTATTTTACATCACATTTACTGTCGATGCCTTGAATTGTTAAATGCACACACTGGGTTTAGAAATTTGTAACATGTCAGGTAAGTAGCGATATAAAATTCTTAGTAGGAAAACATACGACTAAAGATAATTAGATAAGAGTTGTGAGACATGATGTGTATATAAATTGATATATCATTGATGTTGTACACACAAGTGCCAAGTGTCAAATTGATATATAAGGCCGGATAGTTCCTTTTTTCTGATAAAAAAATCCTATTATATACAATATCTGATAGTTCTTTTTTCAAAAAAAAGAAACTATTTTATATACAAGATCTGGTAGTTCTTTTTTCAAAAAAAGAAACTTTTTTATATACAAGATCTAATAGTTCTTTTTTCAAAAAAAGAAACTATTTTATAAACAAGATCTGATAGTTCCTTTTTTAAAAAAAGAAACTATTTTATATACAAGATCTGATAGTTCTTTTTTCAAAAAAAAGAAACTATTTTATATACAAGATCTGATAGTTCCTTTTTCAAAAAAAGAAACTATTTTATATACAAGATCCGATATTTCCTTTTTCAAAAAAAGAAACTATTTTATATACAAGATCTGATAGTTCTTTTTTATATAAAAAGTCCCACTTTATATACAAGGCCTGATTTCTTTGGTTCCATTTTGTTCTTTAAGAAAGAGTCTATCTTGATTTATACAGCCTGATATTCAAGGTTCCTTTTTTATGAGGGGTAACAGTGCCACTTGATTTAAAGGCCTGCTGTGCTCGAGATTCGTGTTTCAATATCTCCATAGTACTAAACGTATAGTAAGAACAGCTATCGCATTTTTTCTAAATCGTCAACAAGAAAGTGCATGCTCATTCTTGTTGCCGTTTCCCTCGGGTACTTTGCGGAGCATTTCACGACGATAACGTTCTCCGCCGGCGATTTTCAAAAGCTGTTTGTGTAAGTATAACAGATCTGAAACCCATTCTCCTCTCCCCTTGACCTTGCTGATGCCAGTTGTTCTGTCTATGTGATAAGTACAGATCATGATGAGCCCATGCATCTATAATACCTCATCATGATATGTACCATATAATCTTTTAATATTTAGTTAATAAATTTTCAGCTAATACCTCTGTTGACCCTGAGTGATAAATTTAGTTCAACGATTAAGCCCATTTTAGATATTTAGCAGGAAAGTTGTAAACAAAATCAAGAAGCGGTTTAGTTTTTGAGATGTGTAAAATGCATAAGCACCTTAAATATTGAAAGAGAATTATCAGTTAAGACTTTTACCTGAGCCAAGTTTTACAGGAGAGAATTGTTTCGCCCTTTTTACGGATAGACATTCCCTAAAAGACATTGATTAAGATAATTTCAGTAATTGTCTATAGAAAGTAATTATACAGTACTGATACATACTTATTACGTTTTATATGCACATCACTTACAAATATCAGATTTTGTTTTCTAGGTAAAAATTACAAGAAGATTGGGCAGGAGTGTGTTGATGATTTTATTTACTGACCATTGTGTTGGTAATAGCAAGTCCTCGGATTTTAAAATGTTTAATTCTTTCTAGCAGGTGTTTACTTCCTTACTTCCGGGTTCAAGACAGAAAGGAATGTTCCAGTTTCGTACGAAGTCGCTTTTTAAGTGTCTGTCTGTAAATACACTGTTAATTGTATGCTTATGTAATTACTTACTAATATATAAATGTCGACATTTTCAGGAGTTTGCGGAAACTTCCTTGATTTTACTGCTCGTGATATGCTTGATTTGTTAAAGTTTTTGTTTGGCACAGTGTTAACTTAATTGTGTACACCTCTTGCTTAATTGTTGTTTGGCATGTTGTAAACTTCATTGTGTGCACCTTTCACTGCTTGCTTGATTGTTGTTTGGCATGTGTTTACGGACGGACGGACGAACGAACAAACAATGGAATGAACAATCTAGCTTAGCACTGGCGAAATAAAGGGTGTCCTGCCAGCAGATTATTCGAAAAATAGTATACTTTTGATACTAAGCTAGTGTCCAACAAGAGTGCCCTGCCAGCAGAGCAATGAAAGTTGACAAGCCATTTTCAAACACAATGAGAGTGCATTTAGTTTAAGGTAAGTGTATATTATATTTGCCATCACGTACCTTAGTTTGCGAACATATGGGATACAATTTCGAAGCAATGGTTAATTAATTGTATTTGTTGTTTTTGTTGTTTTTATCTCAGTAATTTATTTGTTTATTTAAAAGTAGATTTCAGTCGACTATTTCAAAGAGTTAATTGAGAGTATTTAAAATTATAACGACCATCTTTTTAAGCAACTGGTTTTTAAGTAACTACTAATTTAATGGTACACTTGAAAACTTTCTGCAGGGCTTCTTTTTTGATAAGTCCACGCCTTTGACTTGTTTTCATATAAAGGTACTATTATCGTTAATGCAATATTTATTTCATTTTTGCTCTTAAAATTAACTTGTTTTGTTTTGATCATGTTAAAATTGTCCATGTATGCTTGTCATCTATCTTTTTTTACACAGCCACCATCAGTTGTTTATAATTCTCAGTTATCTCTGCAATTACGACTGAAATACATAACGAAATTCAAAAACAAAAAAGCTTCATGATTCAGCAGAACTGATAACAGAAAGTTATATGCATTGTTCGAAGAGAAAAATACAGGTGGGAGGGAAGGTAAGTATGGTTTCGAGTTTCACAGACAATATGGTTTTACCAACTCTCTGCAATGGGTGTATTTTGTAAAGTCAGTGGATGTCGTAGGGCAATGTACTGTTGTGAGAGAATATGTGACGCAGTAAAAAATACAGAAATCATATTAAATATTATTGAATAAATACGTAAAGATACTTTTAGAAGCTATTTAAATACGCTAAAGCACAACAGCCATTTTCAGCCTCCAATCGCAAGCGTTTAATATTCGAACCAGCATGTCAGAAATTATCCTTATTAATTAGTGAGTGATTTCCAGGGAATGACATCCGCTTTTATTATCGATGATAAAGTTTTCTTGTTGCTTCGCCAGCAATTAAATCAATTTCAGTATTGATCACTCCAGCATAGCGCTGTAACCTCGTTCTAAATACAGTGGATTGCACCGTACAATAATATCCAGTATTGGGAATTCGCGGAGTGATTTCTGCAGCGAAAATAGTTCCAAGGCGAAAAAGGCCAATATGAACTCTAAAACACACATGGTGAATGAGGTGATATGAAAGGCTGTGGATCGCATCATTTGTTATTGATTGAAAAAAATTTCCATTTGAAATAGTGATGCTTAACTAATTCCTTTTAACTATGCTTAGAAAAAAATAATAACATTTTTGTTTTGTATTTGTTTGATGTCTGCGTTACGGAATTTACTTGGTAACTTGTTGCTTTAAGTAAAGACTTTTGTGAGTTTTTCTAACAGGATCTTACAGGGTTAAGGTATATGGTCTAAAAGCTGATAGGATGTCGGACTCCGGAGGTCAGGGGATGGAGCCCACCTTGGTCAACGCCCGCTGGAGCCTAGTTCAGTTCTCATTGCTTGCCTGCTACACGACAGGTTTCCATGGAGTCACGAGCTTTCCCTATTTCATACATAAACATTCAGGTTCGTAGATTTTTTTTTCAATTAAATTTGATTAAATTTCCCAAAGACCAAAATATGACTTAATGAAGATTGATTCTCACTTTTCGTTTCTGTTTTAATCAGTTTTGATATGATCAAAGAATTTGGGTCTTATGCCAGTAAACGTAGTATGATATGTTAATCATTAAAGTGTTGTTTATTTTAACTATAAAATAATCGAGCTTTTTTTCATTTGGGCTTTTCTGTTAAATTTGTTTTTCTCAGAATAAATTTCTTAATTTGCCAAACATTTTTAGAGAAAGTGATTTGTAAATGATATTTGAAAACGAAGGAAAGGTTTAAAACAATGTGTTGCTGGAATGATAACCCTAGATGTTTTATCTTAACCCAAATCCTGCAGGTTGCAATAAGTTCCCCTTTGTGACCAGTGTAGATCAGTGTAGACCATTCGTACAGTCGAATCATAGTCTACACTGTCTGCTTTTCTGTCTGTAAGTTTTAATTTAGCACCCCTATAAATGACGAGTTGACCTGTCCATATTAAATAGACCAGTCCATGCTAGAAATGAGTAGAATAAGGGTAGATTTACTTAATTTGTTACAATTCTTCTTGTCTTCTCACTACCATTCGACAAAATTAGTAACGATAAATTAAATACGTATGTGGCATAACTTCAGTTAAAAGAATAACGTTAAATGTTAAATACAATAATTTAGTTATAAGATAAAAATAAACATTACCTGTACATTTCAAAGGATGATAAATCATAATTACAAAATAGATTGTTGTAATTTTATTGACATTTTGCCGTTAAAAGACATTCGTTAAATGCCACCTAAATCATGTAAATGGAAAACTTGAGTAAATAAGCCCTTGTTTTTTCTAATAGTGTTGATGACGCTTATGAATGCCACTATATCTCTGTTTTCTTCCTTCCTTTATTTAGCCGATGATTTTTAGTTCAAGTTATTTTCGCTCTGCACTTTAGTTCAAGAGAAGTTTTCTCTATTGTATTCATACTATACTTTTTTAACCTCTTCTTTTAAGTTCGAGTAACTTTTTGCCTTTATACATATCTTACATAGCCCCTGACCTTTTAATTCCTTTTTTAGCCCCCGATTTTTTGTACTCTTTTCCTTTATCTTTAGTCTCCCTATCTGTTCTTCTTTGTTTCCCCTCTTTTTTTGTTTTCTTTAAAAGGTTCATTTGCATACACTTTTTGTCTTAACTGCACTAACTTTCTTTGTTTACAACGATATTTTCTTTAATCAAAGGGGCACGTGTTAACTTCTTAATCTCCAGTTTAGGTAGATGTGTTTGATCTTAATAGAACAGCTGATCGGTCGAAATCAGAATGTTTTATATATTAATCTTAGATATTTTATGATAATTTGAACGTGTATCTCTCTGCAATGATTCTATTTCTGAGTGCAGTTATTGTTACTGATGTTGTAAACAACACACTCTCTTTGATGTTCAGAAAATGCAGACGCATAAAATGAAGTGCGCAATAAGTATTTATTATAATGATAAGTTGTAAAGTATGATAATTCTTTTATTACCGTTCTAGCTTTTCACTGAAGGTCGAAATATATCGCCTCTGTTGAATGTAGGTCTTTAAAATGTAGCGCATAGCAATATACACTTATCTTCTGAAAAAAGGGTGATTTGGGAGAGGAGATACGAGGCATTGTTATCAGTTTTTTTAACGTTATTACTGATAAAAATCATAGACAGGCCTTTCTTTCTAGAATTTCTGTGAAATAGCAGTGGGTGATTTCTTTTGGCTTTGTTTTCTAACTTAAAAGGTAAAATGACATAAAAGGCATTTGAAGAGATTTAAGTCATGCGCGCTGTATCGTTGGCGTATATCAATGCATAAGCAAGCAAACAGAGCAATGTTTTCTGCAATTAAGAGTAAAATTCTTGGAAAGAGGAAGTAAACCCATTGATTGCGTGTTTTGCGAAGTTTTATTAGAATATAGCTCCATGAAGAAAGTGAAGAGAACATAAAAACTATAGATATCATTCTAGATTCTTGCAAGAACAACAATTGCTGGATAAAATCCAATCGGTTTCAGAATGGATTTAATCAGTGAAATAAATAAGGTTTTATAGGAGAGTCTGTACAAATGAAAATTGAACATATCTATACACATACTTACTCAGAGAATAAGTGGGACGAATGGTCCTCTATATTTGTTAGAAATACACACTTAGGGCTTAATTTCTGAGATTTATTTTTGGGAAGTCTAAAATCATCTACCAACTTCCTTGTGACTAAATACTGCCTTTGCCATGTCGCTCATTTCTATACGTCAAGATCAAGTCTTCCTTTTAATTAACAGCGCCTCTAAAATCTTTCTTTCACCTCACTGATCCCTGCACATCGCTACTTAAACTATGCACTTTTTCACCAGCTTGTCAATATTTAGCCCAGTACAGTACGTGATGGAATTAAAAACAAAACTCATGCAATATTTATTACTTGAGCAAATATTTGTACGCGCGTTCACTCCGTATATTGATCGCGAGAAAGTACGAGATTCCGTTACATGTCTGTTTTTCACCCGGCATGCATTTGTATCTCAGCCATTGAATGACTCAGAGCCCTCTTGTCTCTTCGGCGTATTGATCGAAGGGAAAGAAATTGACATTTGAATATCGTTCATTAGTCAGTATGCTTTATTCCCGATAGATTGGATCAAATGATCTTCTCCATTGTTTTCATTTGCGCGATGACAACAATATTTTTCATTATTCGCAAATTGGTATTCATAATCCCGCAAGAAAAATTTGACCCGATTGTCACATGTGTTTCTGTCACTTTCATCTCCTCTGACTCTGCGAAACTCAAGTTTATTAGTTTGGATTATTCTGAGAAATCTTCAGCTCTAGTAGATTATTTAGAGGGATTTTTGTAAGATTGTAAATGAAGTTTTATTTTTTGCGTTTTTGCCACGGCCATTTTTTCACGGTATTCGCGGCATTCTAGCCATACGTCTTTCAAACAGTCACGCCATTTACATGACGCTGCCGTTAGTTTTGAAAATATTTCTTCAAAATAAAACAGTTCACTTTTGATTTTATAGGAACCTTAACGGGCAGTAAATGTTCATTTTCTACTTGAAACAATAATTGTAAGAAATAGAATACTGACTTGCTTTTACAGCCGACTGGTTTAGAATCTAGAAGACTTCTTTTAAAACTTAGAACGTAAGCAACAACCAATCTTGTCATAAATTATCGAAAGACTTGACCTTCAGTCAGTTATTAAACAACCAATTACATTTTCATAATTCACTTTTTAACACGATAAACAAAACAAGAAATATACCATTCATAGATATAAATATACATTGTATTTCTCATGTCCGTACATGTGAAACTGCAAACTAGAGACAGTTATTATTACATGTTTCCCGATGTTTTATTCACGAAGCAATACACCATGTTTTATGGCTCCGTGTATCCTATAACATTATGTCACGATGTCTCATCAAAGTGGCTGTTCTTGGCTAGAGAGTCAATATCTTTAGAATAGCTTTAGCCTCCGAAAACAGTTTCAGTGCAATGGTTCTCCTTGGCTTTTTGGTGTTTTGTTTTTGTTGTTTTTTGTGAGTTTTAATTCAGTGAAGTTAGCGATTTAAAGAAAATATGAAACACAACAAACGAACTTTCGGATTTTTTATGACATTTTAGGTCTATATTTTGTACTGTTTATTTGTGTATTTTATTGGTGATCGTTATGACTTAAGAAAACCCAAAAAGGAAACATGTCTCTGTATATCAACCTTTGTTTCGAAATGATTATAAAATAAACTATTTTCTCATTTATTTCATTATTACACCCCCACCACAAAATGTGTGGGAGGGGGGCTATAATGGATTTGCTTTGTCGCGTCCGTCGGTCGGTCCGTCCGTCCGTCCGTCCGTCTCCATTTTCGTGTCCGCTCTATAAATCCTATACCAATTGAAGGATTTTCTTCAAACTTGGCTCAAATGTTCACCTCAACAAGGGGATGTGCAGAACCCATGCTGCCCATGTGTCAGCTCAAGGTCAAGCTCACAATTGAAGGTCAAATATCAAACAATCAAATATAAGACATTATGTCGTGTCCGCTCTGTAAGTCCTACACTAATTGAAAGATTTTCTTTAATCTTGGCTCAAATGTTCACCTCAACAAGGGGATGTGCAGAACCCATGTTACCCTTTTGCCGGCTTAAGGTCAAGGTCACACTTGAAGGTCAAAAATTGAATTAGAAAATATTCTTAAATTTTAACATGTATTTGAATATTTCTGAAACTAGAAAACGTATTTGCTTGAAACTTAAAATATATATGAAGTGACACAATTAGGATATGCAGGCCAAGTTTCATAACTCTGTATTGGATTTTGACAAAGTTATGCCCCTTTTTAAGTCTTCAAATTTACATACAATCAAATATTAGACAATATGTCGTGTCCGCTCTATAAATCCTATACTAATGGAAGAAATTTCTTCAAACTTTACTCAAATGTTCAACTCAACAAAGTTATGTGCAGAACCCATGTTACCTTTGTGCCGGCTTAAGGTCAAGGTCACACTTGAAGGTCAAAATTGACTTAGAAAATGTTCTTAAATTTTAACATGTACTTGAATATTTCTGCACAGCACAGGTATTTGCTTAAAACTTAAAAGATATATGAGGTATCACAAGTAAGATATGCAGGTCAAGTTTCATAACTCTGTATTGGATTTTGACAAAGTTATGCCCCTTTTTAAGTCTTTTAATTTACCTACAATCAATACTAGACAATATGTCATGTCCGCTCTATAAATTCTATACTAATGGAAGGATTTTCTTCAAACTTGACTCAAATGTTCACCCCAACTGGGCAATGTGCAGAACCCATCTTACCCTTGTGCCAGCTTAAGGTCAAGGCCACACTTGAAGGTCAAAAATTGACTTAGAAAATGTTCTGAAATTTTAACATGTACTTGAATATTTCTAAAACTAGAACAAGTAAGCTCAGTTTGCAAAGTTTTTCCACTCTTAATTACATTTTGACATAATTATGCTATTTTCTTAACTTCACTTCTTTTGTTTGTTTTAGTACATTGGGAAAATGAAAGGTTATTTGTAACTGTTTCGAACATGATTTGACAATATATATATTTATACTATTACCTGTACAATTTGTTTGTTTTTTTTCACCAGAGATAATTTCTTTTTATGTATATGTATTTGTGCCACAAAAGTTATTCCCTTAACCACCTTTCCATGTCGTCTTCTGTCAAGGACATTGGTGTGGGTATGAATCGCATTCAGCGATAGTTCTAGTTTCATATACATACATATTAGTACAAAATAAGGGCATTATCATCATATGCGACAAATGAAGGAAAAATTTGTGGGTAACAATTGTAAACAATGTTCTTCTAATCATATGTTTTTCTTTTTTTCTTCGAGTCTTACGCGGCATTTCTGTGTCTGTACATGGTTATTAGCACATTATAGATAGAATACAAAGTGAAAACACGTTTTCCTTTTCTGATAAAAGAAAAATATTGGAAGTTGTTTTTTAATCAGCACTCTCCAAATGAACTTGATTGCTACATGATATGAAGCCTGTATTTTTGTGGTTCTGAGGACAGTGTTAGCCCGAAGAACGCGAATCTGGAAATGACAGTACATTTAAGTGACGTCTCTAAACCGTCCATCTACACTTGTAACGCTGACTGCATCAAACGGAGGAAAAAACAAATGTTTTTACATTACTAACTTTAGTTAGTTTAAACCAAGTATTTCAATCCCTCTCTATTGACTGTCTAATGGATTAAAACCAGTAATTTTAGTATCAATTTTTTCGACCCTATGTCTGGGCAAAAGTAAGACCTTAAAAGATTATCTTGGAAATAACTTGTTGACATTATCAAACACAGTTTGTTCCGCCAAATTATGTTAACTACATTATAGTACCTTGTTTTCTAGTTAGGTTATCTTGGCTTAGTCTCTCTGAAGTCCATAATACGATAATAGAATATTCCTGTCTGCGAGAGTTTAGCAACAGTATATCATGAATAATTAGTGACTGAATCTCGGTGTCACGGACGCTTTTATCACACTTAAAGCTTCTCATAAGTTCGACATTTTCTACCGGATAGTTTAATACTGAGTAAAAGGCCGTCTGAATACTTAAATGAGCTTTTTCGAGATTCTAGTAAGAATTTAATAAACGTAGAAAATATGGTTATATGTCCATAACTGACTTTTTATTTTGTTATTGTTGTTTTGTTCTGTTCTGTTTTTTTTTCATGGTTGTAATCAAATGTATTTATTCAGAGTGACTTTTAACTGATACAGTTACTAATCAAGGCCTGAAAGCAAACCAGTTTTATCTGCTTTGTTCAGTGTCACATAGAACTTTAGAGCACGCTTTCAATCCTTTTTAATGTTTAAGGAACACACTCTATAATCAACCGACGATATAATATAAAATGGCAAACAATTGATAATTCAAAGAAGAACATGTATTCAAAAATGTCTTTAGCTTTAAGACGCTAAGAGTTCGACTGGAAAAAAAAATAGAACAACTATCTGTAAATACTCTGTTTAACTGATGACCTTAGAATGTTTGACTGACAGCTTGACGACAGGTAATTAGCCAATCATAATCATCCAAATTTATGAGATTGTTGGGTATTCCTCTTTAATAGAAACGTGATAGAATATTTTCAAATTACGTTAGCTTCAGTTTATTCTGTTAAACGCAAAGTTGTAATTTAGGATTATTCGTTTTTATAAACTTACCAGGAAGGCCGAAAATATCTTTTGTCCCCGTAACAAGATAAATGTCAAACAAGACATTTTAAAGCTTTTTTTTATTTTCTAAAAAATTTTCTTACGCTTATTTAATGATGAGTAATTTGTCTGTTAGAGGTACAAATTGTATCAACAAATTACTCGGTGATTTATTAAACCTTAAGTAGATTTCCTTGCTTGCGACAAAATTCTAATGTTCGCGAAATCGGATTACAAAGTGTCTCAGACAAATTTGTCTCGCAATTTCTCGTTGTTCTGAGACTTAATAGTCACGTTCACAGAAATCAGTTAGCAGAGCCCAGAGCCTTTTAACTTGCATCATAAAGATGTGATACAGTTAAGGCTGGATATGTAATTACTTTTGCAAATCCAAACAAAATAGACTAAAAGCAAATGTCAACAGTTGAACGCATGGTCCGATTAGAATAACAGCATGGTCTGTTTGCTGCACAAAAACAGTTAACCTTTACTCATTAAGTGACTTAACTTTTCAAAGCTGTATTGGAATAACGCCCACACCTTTTTTTCACTGATTACTGCTTTCGTGTTTCGTACATTTTGTTCCATTTCGATCAATGTAAACGAACATGCAGTTTCGTGCTACGTGTCGATAAAAAACAGAAATACTTAGCGACACTTAATCGAAAAAAACAACAACAAAAAACATTAACAGTCGGTGCAAATGAGCGGTGTATCAGTAAATTTGTTGCACTTAATGGACCTGTCACAGGAACGTACAAATCAATATATTATTTTGTCTTGTTATAAATCTACATGATAGTGTAGGAGTGTTCCGGTCGAAAGATATGTCATCAAATTTGTGCAGTGGATCTAATTACTTTCGAAGAAAAAATATGAAAGGAACTCGATCAAATTCGTTCATCCGTCTGTAACGTGTCATGGTGTGTCGCTTTAATATTTAAATGTTTTCAATATTCAAGCTAAATGAAACTACTAAAGAGAATACAGTACTACCCACGCTATAAAACATATCCTTAAAAATTTTATTTATTAAATGCAAGTGAAGTCGTGGTTTTAACTTTAAATGACGCCATCTTAAACTTCAAAGAGCGGAAGTCTATAAGCATGTTCGCAAACATTTTCTAAATGTTCTAATAAACGTCTGAACATGCCAAGTTAATTTCAGATAAAAAAAAATATCCTGGAGAATTCGACACAATAAAACGTGTTATCTTTGTAATTTATGAAGTTAATAAACGTTTTAATTTATGGTCTAAAATTTATAAGAATTATTCATCTTTTATTTGTGGAATGTTTGGAATTCTCGCACTTTATTAGTACCACTGTAGAGTATTGTTTCTTTGTTATATTCGGTAACATACTTTAAATTGTGTACGTTTTTTATTATTCTTTACCTGAAGAAAAAGTAGAGATATTCATAAATACATTTCCAAGCCAGTAACACGCAACTGTTTTTCTCATAACTGCCCAAGATAAGTTCTACATTTGTAAAATTTGTGTTATTTAACCGCATTTGTAAAATTTGTGTTACTTTATTTGTGTTATTGTGTTATTCTACTTACAGGACTGTTCCTGGTAGCTTTCTACGTGTTGATGGTTCTAATCTGTATACCGATCTGCTATGTCCAAATCAAGCTTGGGGCTTTGTTCAAAAGAGGAATAGTGGGCATATTTAGTATTCTGATACCTATACTTAAAGGTATGTCTTTTTATGGCATATTTAGTATTCTGATACCTATACTTAAAGGTACGTCTTTTTATGGCATATTTAGTATTCTGATACCTATACTTAAAGGTACGTCTTTTTATGGTATATTTAGTATTCTGATACCTATACTTAAAGGTACGTCTTTTATGGTATATTTTCCTTCAAAATACACATAGTTTCTTTTAGACTTAGGGTTAAGAAAACACTTATCTACGTATTCTCCTGGGCCGAAAATGGGAACTTGTGAGATTAGGGTCAAATTGCGCTACAGACCCGGGAGACAGACGGTGAGAAAAACATAGAAGTAGATATTTGTGAAAGACGTAGATATTCATGTTCTCGGCTGAAATACTTTGAAAGGCTGTAAAGTGAACACTCACCAGCAAAGTTGTAATGTTACTGTAACAACAAGAAAATCCTTTAGTTGTTTTGTTGTTGTTGTTGGTAATGATGGTTTATTAGTAAAATGCTGATGTGTAAACAATTATAAACACTATTATATGGAGCACTTTATTGCGTAATATTGCTAATGAAATAATAACAAAACGTTTTATTGGTTTAATAACATTTGTTCAGCAGCTGCTTTCGTGCAGATAAACAGATAACTTCATTATACATAAACAAATCAAATATACAGTGCAGCCCATGCATTGCTGTGCACATTTACAAATTGTAAGTGACTTGGCAGACGGGTAATCAACCAAAGAAACAAATCTCGCGGTGTCGTCCCCAAACAAAATAACATTTCGCCTGATTAGAAACTTGTATCACTCTTTTGGTGGTTGTTTTTTGTGTGTTTTTCGTCTCGGGTCAATATCTGCATAAAACATGTATTTATCTCAAGAGGCCAGTAGATCTTAATTTCAAATTAGTATTTGTCAGTTGTCTGATGAGCGGATTTTATTTTGGTCTGCGGTCCTTAAATATAATCATTCGAAGTTGAAAAATAGTCTCGAGACGTTAAAAGTGCAAACTAAATGTAAGAACGAAAAAGCAGAAAGAAAAACCTCTAGTCTTAAGTTGGTTTTTTAAGTCAAAATTCTGAGTCTCAATGACACACCTGTATCAGATTGATTTTAAAATGATTTAGTATGAAATAACTGACTTTTTGTAAGCTGTCACGTTGATAAGTTTGTTAAGTTATATAAAATACAGGATTTTCGAACATCGTGCTCATGTACATGTTTATCCGTTGTTTGTTTCACAGTTTAGAAGCGAGCTACGTTTAATACAATATCGTGTGCTCTTTATGTATTAGATGGACTATCTTTCAGGCGCCGCGGTGTCAATCCTGGTACTCACCTATATCCGGTGTCTGTTACACGGGGTGGAATTGAGCTACGCTCTATACTTCGCCTTCGCCTCATTACAATGGCCATATCCATGGGCGGCACAGACGGGGGTGAACAATACCGTGAGGTATTTTACTGAGTTTTTACGACTAAATATGTGCATGCCGTATGGTATTTTTTGGATTCACTTGGTGCCGGGCAGGTGGCCTGATGGTTTTGGTCTGTATTTACTTGACTGACCGTAAGAAACGGTCCAACCACCAGCATTACATAAAACGACAGAAACACGTTAACCATTCTCGTACGAAAAGTAAGGGTTCGGTACTAATACCTCCCAGAAATTGTGGATAGTTGAACTGCCTGATTACAAACTGGTTAGCGCGTTTTACTACAGTTAGAAGTTCGCGGTTAGAATCCCGGTCGAACCTGTTCCGAAATGACCTTGTTGTTGAAATGTACTAGAATGCCGTGAAATGCTACCTTTATAAACATACTAAACGTTGGCCAGCAAACATGTAATTGCACCATTTATTAGTCCCGTTTGATGACTGCTTCCAAAACAAAGCTTCGGTAACCGGTGCCAGAGGACTATTAAATATAAGAGTGATACAGTTAAACACGGACTATAACCACCCTGGGTATCTTAGTTGGTACAGCACCAGACCAGGGGATCGCGGGTTTTGGTACCATCCAAGGTACAACATTTGTCTGAACTCTACAACATTAGCTATATATATCAGGAATGATCTTAAATCTGTTAAACTGGTTAGTTAATCTGCTGCATTAGGCATGGTGTTCACTTTTAACAGTATCTAGACATGAACGATTTTCTCAATTATTCCAGAAAGAACTGCCTGTAAATGACTCTGAAAAGGAATTTAATGATTTTACACCTGTAAATGGAATCAAACCTGTTAAACTAAATCATCTGTTATCATGATAGTTTAAAAGTCCTTGAATCTATAGCATGTTTTGAAGCAATCGATTTAAATGAAACCTGAAACGATGCTGTATTTTGATAAAACAATTAAATGTTTCTGTTTTCAGTGAACTAAAGTTCCATCATCGACCAGCAGACAAATATTTCCAGTAAGTGACATCAGATATTTCAGTAAAATGATTTTAGTAGATGATTCAATATTGCATTATGTAATTTTCTAGAAGAAAAAAAGAAACGTAAGGTAGGTTTTGGAACGACTCTATTTAATATGTACTAGACAAAAAATGATATTTTCATTGTATTTTATTAAACATAATACGTTATAAATCACCGATGTCAACAACTGTTGGAACGAAACAGATATAAAAGTACAGTGAGAACAGAATAACGGGCTGACAGAAGGGACCGGAAGGGGCTGAGATGAGGGTAATGACTCGAGGGTGGGTGGGTTTGGTTAAAAAGGAAGGAAACTGAAAGAAGCTGAAGCGGCTGTAAAAGAGGAGAGACCGGAAGGGGCTGGGTGTGGTCAGTGACGCGAGGATGAGTGTGTTTGTTTCAACAGGGAGATAGGAAGGGATTAAAGTTAGGTCAGTTACTGAAGGATGAGTGGGTTTTGTTCAAAAGGGGAAAGACTTGGACTGAAGTGAGGTCAGAGACACGGGAATGAGTGGATTTGTTTCAAAAAGGGAAAAACCAAACGGCTGAATGAGGTCAGTGACACCAGGTTGAGCGGATTTTGTTCAAAAGTAGGAGCTGAAGTGAAGACAGTGACATGAGGATGACTTGGTTTGGTTCAAAACGGGAGGGACCGGAAAGGGCTGAGTGAGGTCAGAGGCACTTGTATGAGTGGGTTTGGTTCAAAAGGGTAGAGACCAAAAGGGGTTGAAGTGAGGTCAGTTACGCAGGAATTAGTTTTTTCTTCAAAGGGGAGAGGTAAGAAGGGGCTGAAGTGATGCCATTACATTAGGATGAGGGGATTTGGTTCAGAAAGGGAGTCACCGAAATCAGCTGAAGTAGGGTCAGTGACTTGAGGATGTGTGGGTTTGGTTATAAAAGGGATAAAACCATAAGGAGTTGGCCATAGGTCAGTTACACGAGTATACGTGAGTTTAAATAAAAAAGGGAGACTGGAACTGACTTAAGTGAGGTCAGTAACACGAGAATGAATGGAGAGACCGGAAGTCAGTGACCCGGGAATGAATTTTGTTTTGTTCAAAAGGGTAGACGGGTTGTCGTGAGGACATTGACATAGGGAATGAATGGATATTGTTCAAAAAGGGTGAGACCGGAGAACTTAAGGCGAGGATGAATGGGGTTGGTTCAGACGGGGAGAGACTGGAAGGGGCTAAAGTTAAGTCAGTAACTTAAGGACGAGATGGTTTGGTTGAAAAGAGGAGGGACCGAAAGAAGTTTGAGGTCAGTGATAGGAAAATATGAGGGTTCGGTTCGAAGAGGGGTGAGATCGAAATGGGCTGACGTAAGGTCAGTTACTCGAGTATGGGTGGGTTTGATAACAAAAGAGGAGAGACCGGAAGGGGCTGCTGTAGGACAATGCCACGAGGATGAGTAGGTTTTGTTCAAAATAGGCAAACTTTAAAAAGAAGATCTGATATTAACAATGACTTTGTTTATTGAAACATTCATACATTTCATCATGTAATTTGAATATTTCTCACTAATTTCTGCCTTTCTTGGGAGTTATCTTTTAAATTAATCCATTCTGTGTTTAGCATGTTACTATAAACAATGAAAAATATTAATGTCTTGAAAATAACAATTGATGGGTTTTACGACTTTTAGCTAAGTTATCTTCTAAATTTATTCAAGGTTTTTGGTAAAATTTAACCATTAAACTGTAATCTCTTGTCCATTTTAAATAACAAGTTTTTATTTTTTGATTTTAAATAACAAGTTTTTAGTATTTTTTGACGAACTATCTTTTGACATTCATACCATAAAGTAGTTAACCTGAATCATGAAAAGCAACGGTTTATTGTCCATTTAAAACGACAGTTCCAGATTCTATACCTTTGTGATGCGTAATCTTTTAGATTTATGTCATAATGCGCTTAGCGCACATCCGTGGAGAGAATTCTTAGCGCAGTAAATTTTGTACGATATCAATCGTTGAATAAAATATCATACTAAAATAGCACCCCATAGAACTACATTTGTAGGATTTAGATCTTTAGTTTGCACTGATTTGTATTTTTGTGGCAGTTGCCTTTGAATTAAAGGAATTTATTTCCCTTTCTGATCTTTTATATTCTATTTCGTCTTATCACATGGAGATTTATTTTGTTTTTCTGCAGCGAGGATTTTCTTCAGAAGACAGAACATATCGGAGAGGGCGGATACATTGTTTGGTACATTGCGCTTTGCCTGATAGCAACTTGGGTGGCCATTTATTTCCTCACGTTCAGAGGAACAGCTCTCATCGCAAAGGTATGTCACGGATTTCTCTGACATTCAGACGTTTGCAGTATATTCGCTCATAGCTTACATCTATATATTAACTTTAACATATTGGACTGCGTCCTAAGGTTCTAGTTCTGTCGGCACAAACAATAATTATCCTCCAGCAAACAAGCTGAATGAAGTCACGTCATTCTCGTCACTTTTTTATGCACCCACCACTTTTGCGGGGTGATATAGATTTGCCGGCTGTCCCGCTGTCACCTTGTCCGTATGTAGACTGGTTTGTGTTGCATGTAACTCCAAACGTATAACTGCTAGAGCCATGAAACTTTCTAAGAATAATTGTCAGCATGTGAACTTACATGTTTTCATATGATGCCATGTTCCTTACGTGTCCGTGCGTTGTCGTTATTTTAATACATTCTAAATAAACATACTGGAATCAACTCAACTATTCTATTCTTTCACGAACAAAGGAAGAAAGAAATCGAATAAATTGAATATTGTTAATTAGGTTAAAAGTCCAAAATTGTCGTCTAACGTGATTATAGTCACGTTACGAGGACCCTTGTTCCTATAATCAGTAAATGCACACTTTAGGTTCAGTCCAAATTGCTTGCATAATTCCTGTAGGTTTTGCCTGAAATTGCAGTTTCCCAAGTCTTCTCTCTCTCTTTCCAAACCTAATTAGAGTAATTTCACAAAAACGACAAAATGTCACGACAACCAGAAAATTGCTAAATTGAAGCTGACGATTTGACTGCAGGGCCAATTTTCAATCGTCTGTCAATAATTGTGCACATATGAGATGACATTTAAATTGCAATGATAAATATCCCTTATTTCTTCTTGTTTTGAAACATTTGCCCTAATACAGCTCTTTTAGTGCCAGTTTTTCTGACAGAAACTAATTTACGTGTCTCCGTAATTATCCTTTTACTTGATGAAAAACAGCTTTGTCTTTTGAAAGGAACGTGTTTTTATTCTAGACGAATGTTGTGACATTATAACAAAGGACAGTAAGTTTTATGTACATTTTGTTTGCATCTCTAAAACATTAGCTTAACCAATTCAAACAGCTAATAACAGTTGTTCGAGAAACTCTCTTTTTTTCAAATTCTTTATGTCAAAACAATCCCTGAAAGGGTTCAAACACTACCAAGATAACATCGTATTCCGTTCATTATATATACTATGACGTCATTCTTTTACATTCTTAGTTCCTTACATGTGGCCACGTGATCACGTTAATTCATTACTTATGTTACTTCTTACAATTTGACGTCATGACTTTGATACAGACGTCATATAATAATCAAATCTAAATCTCCTTGTTAGGTATGTTAAAACTATTAAGGTATTACTCCCTGTAGATTGCATACATTTTGACGCCGACGACCATTTTCACGTTGCTTGTTGTGATGGTATATGGATATGCAGTGATACCAAACGCATCTACAGCGGTCAGTCGACTTCTGGCAAGCCAGGGAGAAAAGTTGGAGTACACCCCTACACAATACTTCTTCCTTAATAATGAGGTCAATTATAAACTTGGACATCCTGGGGTAAACTTTTCTTATTATTTTGACTTTTGCATGCTTTGTAGCAATAACAAAAACACGTAACCAAACAGTGATAAAATCACTTCACTCAAATGGGAGTTTAATTACAAAGGAATGGTTTCTGAGTACACAGGGAGCTCTTGAAACGCGAATGTCATAATTTATCAATTGTTAAGTTAAAGAAAACTATTTTACCATGATTCTTCGATTGAACTAACATTTGTATTTTGCAGAATATTGAATGTTTTAGTAATGTACAAATGTTAAGGCTATCTGAAAGAAATGTATTTTGCTCAAAGGAAAAAATATTTTTTAACAATAATAATAACTTATATGTAGTCCTCCACTATTGTCAAAAAGGTTTCTTCAGATCCAAATGTCCCCTGAAAATGTTTTGCCATATAATGATTGTTCCGTTCTGTTGCAGCCATGGATAGATGCCTTGAATCTGCACATCAATAGTGTTGGTCTATGGTCTGGTGTACTGCCAACACTGGGAACACTGGTCTACAACAGGAAATACGTCGTCAATGCGTAAGTCTCTAATTAATAATTCTTTGGCACGCACTAGTCTAATTAGTTTGTCAGGATCTTAGCCCATGATTGAAGGAAAAGCTTTCAGCAAAACCTTCGTAATGCTAGTTGGATTTGATTGCGATTATCAGTCTTTGGGCCGGTGAAGTGATCATGAAACAGTGTTGTAACTCGTTCAAGCCGTTGGGGTTTTTTTACCCAGGTTCAGGCCGTTACTGTATTTTTTTACAACAGGCTCGCTTTCTTTTTGAGAGACAGAAAGTTCTTTCATAGAAATTATATTAAGAACTCCCGACGTTATCGACCATAAAACTCGAGACATTGAGTATAGATGAAAACATGACTTCACAATACTAGAAAAAGATATTAGAAATATCAGTGTCTGAAAAAAGAACTAATACTTTTATTTAAGGTCATGCCAGACGTTAATTATCAGGCCTTTTTAGTAATTTATAGTGATTCATTCTGAGTCTGACAAAAGAGAAAATTAATAAATTGTTTAACGTCTATAGCAAAGCTATATCTTAGCAATGGACAGGAAATAGAATGATGTAATGCGGGACAAGGGCGTGAAATCATTTAAACAATTGTCTAGTATGGCGTGTCCCCAAAATCACGAAATGGCATCCACCGTTTTACAGAGACTTTTTGCCCACCTTTACTCTTCAGTATAATACTAGAACAGCTTTTGTTTGTCTGGACTTAAACTTTGTGCAGTTGTTTCACATCTTTTAAATTATTTAAAATTTTTATATCGAAATCTTAAGTTTCCGGGTTGTAACTCTAAACCCCTCAAAAACATTGGTGTCTCTGAATTTTAAGCACCAATCGCACTTTAACGCAGAAGCAATACTTAATCACCAAGCAGGCCTCGAAGTCTTCATAAGTTAGTGCGCAGAAGACAGTGAATTACGAAACAATTAAATATAATACAACAATTAATCACGTATACTTGAACAATAACAACAAAAACAGCATTTCTATGTTCCTAACGCGGAGGCTATTTACTGGAATAAATATTGTCTAAATGAAAGCAAAGTCAATCACAAACAGTGATTTAATTAATTGTTTTCAGCAGACAAGTTCCGTAAAAAAATCAAAAACTGTGTTTCCTAGATTTAATTGAAGAGAGAAACTCTCATTTTATCCAGAATCATTGTCTATTCTCTCCATTGAAATATAGTATCACATCTGTTTACGCATGCGTATCTTTAAGGCTAATCGGAGACGTATGTTTATTTTTTTAAAATCCTCTCTGCAACCATTAAGCTGTCAAAAGTGCTTAGACTTGCTGTCTGTTTCTTGCAAAATATCTGTCTTGTTTTCAAAAATCGGAAAATGAGAAATGATACTCAGGAAAATATGCATGTGCTTCCTTTTCATACAGTTATAACTGTGTCCCTTGCCTCTATTTGTGAAAACTAATAGTCTGGAGAGATTTGAGAGATCTTGCATTGAGAAACTTTATTTCTTTAAATTTTGTTTATAGTGAAAGATCCCCTTCTCTTTCATCGTGCTCTAACAATTGGAGAGGCATTTTCTGTAAGCTTAGCACGAATATACTTAAGTATACTCAGATGATTTTGATACAATTCAGACAGACTGACTAACACTGCGGCGTCTATCTGAATCATATTCAGCCAGTCAATATATTCTTCTCGGAAATGGTACACTGATTCAGAAAAAAATATGGCGCGAAAAATATTTCATATTTTACACAAAAATGTGACGTCTTACTCCAATATATATTTTAAGTTTAACTACAGCAAATTTTTTCCGGAGTTGGGCCACTCTCTTATATATATAATTGTATATTATTTATATCCATTTATTCTTTAAAGAGTATTTCATACTGGAATTGACTTATGTAGGACGTAAACATTCGAAATCGACGTGTCGTCGAGAAAAAAAATGTAACAGTTTGCAAAACTTATTCTTTATTCTAAACTAAAATGATTAAACATCACTTTCTTGACAAAAAAATATAACCTGTCTCATTAAGTCAGTTTAGAGATTTATTAATCAATCTTTTTTGTATTGATTAAGAATTATTTATTCACCATGAGATGTTAGAGATCGTGATTAATTTCTTGAATGTCTGTAGCAAAAGATAACATATTGGAATAGAATATCAAGTTCAAGGTCAGAAATCATTCTTTTTATTAACCTAGAATACTGACCGCTGTCTTAATCACAAGATTTCAAGAAACATGGCACAAATGATCATCAGATCGAGGAAATTTGTCACAATATGTACGTGCTTCCTGTTTTTCTGTCCGATATAATGTAAAATATCTAGTCGTGTGTGTGTGTGTGTGTTTATCTCACTGGTACATTCCAAGATTTTGAAATAACTTGGCACATGTTCAGCACTATAGGGCACCATACAATAAAACTTAGACTGGAATATCCCAGGTATCGGTGTCGTACATCGGACAAAAACGGTTACAAAATGACCATTCTGGAAATAGAACACTGTTTTCTTTCTTTCACTTACAATGCATTAACACAGAAACGAATGAATTCATTCAAAGAACCTTAAACCTGTGTATGCACTTTTCAAACTTGGCTAACACTAAGAACATACAACCGCCTGATTTCCATTTGAGTAAAGGTATTGCTATGACAAGTGTAAACATTTTATTTAATAACAGTATTTAATGATTTAGATAAAGATTGTTCGACTGTCACGAAAAGGCAGCTTGTCAAGAGAGCTGTTTTAAACACTAGGGATAGCTTCAACCTATTCCGTTATCATGTCCAGGAAAAATATCTTTAATATGTGACAAGCAAATTTCACGGTGATTTGTCAAATATTCATGGCTTAACAAACTATATACAGAGACTAGCCTTTTGCAATTGTAAGAAAGGCGGTCAATAACTTATTTATTCCATGACACCTATATCAAAACATTTGCTTTACAACAGCAATGCTCTTTCACAAAAATGTACAGAACAGTCGTTAGAAATATCCTGGCGTCATATAGAATCTGTAAAACATCAGTTTGACTCCGTGAGATAAGCTGAAGTTCCGTCAAGAATAGAACTATTGACAGACTGGTTATTATGTAAAACGACAAATTGTCACCAGAGTCTAACAGTTTATCTTACTGTTATCAGTCTCAATTATCGTTAGAAATACTGTTCATGACAGAAAGAGTCCAAATCTCTCACACCAGCGGCCAGCTTCTAGTGAAATTTGTAAAGACTATATAGTTGTTTTTGTTTTTTTTTCGGAAAAAATTATATTAAATCCCTCACCTTTGGATCTGAATATTTAGATTAGTTTTGCGCTGCATCGAAAAAAAAATGGATAAGCCATGCATGGTGCATAAATGTTTTGTTTACTGACATTTGGAGTAGTCACATCAAGGTATTATCAACTTAAAAAAATACGATGCGAGAAGTAAACAGTTTTCAGTGAATGAAGAGCTGTCGTTGCGAAACATTCTGAATACAAAATGAAAAACTTCCAAGGAAAAACGTCTCTGTTTCCCGATCATAAGTAAACGGAAATCAGATTGTGTTGCTATATTATGCAGTATCTTTTTTGAAGAAAATAAGTATAATTTAATTAATTGGGTTTAATGGATAAAAGAATGATGAAAGAATCAGTAAATGGTAGTGTGTCTCGGAGAAAGAAAAAAAAATGGGCGTCTCAAGGTTTAAAGATTTTTGATCTAACAAAATTTTCTTGAAAATAAAATCTAATTTTGTTACCCTGATCTTTGATAAGAAATTTTAATGGCTGGGTTAATATCTGGTTACACCTGATTGTCTTGTGGGGTGTATTGTTAAATTTAAGATGCATACGTGGTCATAGCGACTTAAGTCATATTTTGGGCATAAATTTACCACTTTTTATTGCATCCAACATGCAAATCACAAAGTAAAGTCCATCTGGGTACATTTCTTTAATAAGAATTACAGTGCTGGAAAACAGAAAGAAGGTCATTTTGTTACTTCATTAAAATTATTCTTTGATCTAGTTTCATTCTTTCCGATCTTTTGACAAATGCGGCGTTAGCCCTTAATTATATGTGTACTTTATATTTCAGTAGAAAAAATCCCAACATTTTTGTTAGAATTAGTATCGAGCCCAAGCCTAGTCGAAATAGCAACCATTAGATAAAGGCAAATGATTAATCACACTGTATATTTCTTTTCAGAGAGCCGTTGCCTCTGACTTTTGTCACAAAAAGAAAATATTTAAATCGTCTGTTTCCAAAAGGAGAGATAATTTTCCAATTCAGATGAACAACAAAACATTACCTCAAAGAAATCATGTAAACGAAGTAGAAAATAAATTACATGTACTCCTTCAGTTAATTAGGTTTTCAAGTATTTACTTCCATAAACTTAAGAGTGTAAATAGACTGTACATGTTTCTGAGACTGTAAATGTTTCAGCATTTATTTATCTATTTATTTATTTATTTATTTATGTACACAAAGGGTCTAAAAAAGTTATTCTCCTGAAATGTAAGAGGTTTATTTTCTGGATGCAAGAGGGCAATTTTAACATTAAGTATTTATCATTTAGGAAAACAGAAAAAAACAATAGAATGAACAATATTATGGAATCTCGGCAGTACAGCTCTGCGCCGTCCATTTGCAAGGACTGAAAGTCTCTCCAAATAGAAACATTTATTTTACACGCCCGTTTTCTAAATGATTGAACGTCAGTTCACGTGAAACACACAGAGACAGATGTAAAATAGATAGAAGGAACAAACACGCAGAACTTAGAAAACCTCGGTGGGTGACAAAGTCTGCTAACGTATCAGAGTAATTCTTTAAGTTAAATTAGCGGTAGAAAGAAACGCAATGCAAAGTAAGTTGCCTGTCACATGCTGCAAGTGATCTGAATTTACGAAATCTCAAACCGAAAGGAAGGAATATTAATCCTTGTATATTAAGATAATGAATTCGTTTGAGGGTCACCTTAGGTTGAATAATGTATTGTAGCTATCTGTTAATTTTGCTTCGTTTCTGCCATGAGAAAAGAGATCACAATTAGGTGCTATATGTTATAGAATTAAGAAATACGAACCGATGGAACAATCCTCTAGGAAGGAAATAATTAATACTTAGCTGGCACAATCTCTAACCTACATAATTAGTTCTGCCAGAGAAGAAATTCTAGACGTAATATATTCAAATTGTCTGGTCTTCTTTTGTCACCTGTTCAACAGGTTAACCCATTTATGCCTAATGGATTATGCCATCCTTCTTAGTTGGACAAGTCCATTTTCAAATAAAGGGTTTCTGGTGTAACTCTTCAATGTCATTCTATTTAGGGATGAAAATCCTTTATGCAAACAGTGTAGACCCAGATCAGACGTCGCGTATTGCGGCGTCTGATCTGGGTCTACACTGTTTGCCTTTGTCTAATTCTGGGGACGCTAGGTATTAATGGGTTAAAGGGAAAATATTCTATCTGTTTCTATACCTAATGGCAGGAACAATCTTTTTGCTTTCATCCCACAAATTGTCTTAATGTATGCAGACTGTAGGCGGGTACAGAAAATAAAGTCAAATAACAACCTTACACCGAGGAACACTAAATGACAAATGCGCAGAATTTTTATCTCGGACTGTATAACAACAGACAACTTAGACGTGTCGATTATTGTAGACAAATATCATTGTACTGTCTAGGGTGAAAAAGTATCTGGAAAATATCCAGAATGAGTAACTGAACTTTGGTTTTGTATTGTAGCCTTAATACATCAATCCTTTTACTCGTGAAATCACCAGTGATTGTAAGTTTAGTTGAAACTATAACGTGTTTTGAATTCAAAACTGTCATGGCTTTCTTACAAACAGATATATAAAACATTAATGGCGACTATATTTAAACATTTTATTGTTATGAGTTAACGAATGTACGAATACACAAAAAAACGCAGACAGATGAAATAATGTACAAATGTCTGTATCACGCGGAGATAAGTGGTATACAGAATAAACCCCAATTAGACTACTTTGGCTCCGTTCGAGATGCCTTTTGGCTTAAAGGTCAATATTTTATCTGAAAGCATTCTAATGAACTATAATTTTACTTCAATTTTTTTTCTTTATTTGTACTCGTTTTGCCAATTACAGACAATAAACTATCCAAGTTGTTTGTAACTGAAGACAAACTATTCTAGGCACTGTCGATGCTTTTATGTCAGTGACCACTGTCTAGAGAATGTCAGTACATTACTCATTTCGTAAATGGGTTCGTTTGTTACCTAATGAAGGATTTAGTGGTGTCTCTGTACAGCTAATGAAAAACAACGGTTAAGATATTTGACATGTGGCAATGTTGCAAGACTGACGGTTCAAAGAGTTTTGTTTTTTAGTTCTTTTTTTTCTCAATTTAAACGTTTTTTTTAAATTCAGAAAGCAGTCTTAAAATCATAGAATGATTGACTGCTTCTTGTACTGTTTGTAACTCTACAAACATTACAATAACGGTATTAGGTAAAAAAGTACTGAAAAGGTGGAAGTCGTACAATAGGTTTCAACTTCTGAAAAATGTTAGTTTAGATACCTTGCCTATTCTTTCTTACTAGAATCTAAACCATCCGAGAACAAAGTTGTTTTTAAATCTTAAAATATTTCTTTAGACATAAAACGTAAATCCTTTACAAACGAGGGTGCTATTCAATATAATAACATCAAAACGTGATAGTAAAATACTGTAAGACAAAATATTAAACAAAAATAGTCTGAAAATACATATGGGCCTTTCGCTTGAAGACATTTTAGAAACGTGTATTTTTCAGTATATAGGTCTTTATTCATGATCAGACAAAACGACTTATGATTGATGACTCTAACGTCTGCAGCGAAGTAATATCGGGTGTTTTGGCAAGAAATAACAATTCAGTGTTTGATAGATAGTGAACAGAGGGTTATTTTTATCGTCTGCATTCAAGAGAAAGGGGATGTCCTTGTATTTTTTGCTTCATTAACAGGACTGCTCTTTTTACAACCAGTATGATTCCATAACATGAACAAAGTGGTGCATGATTCAGACATTTAATGATTGATACTATTGCCTCTGTGTATCGCCTAGCAATTTTCTGGCGCCTCTGTGGATTGAGTTAAAATTGAAGTTTGAAGTAATGTAAACAAGGTATTATAGCTGAAAGAAGTCCGTAGAGATACTCTTGCTCTAGGTAAACTGAATATTTCTACTTGTCTATACCTTGTGGCTCAACCGTTTATTATGTTACGAGCTGTAAATATATTCTAAAGGTGTTGGTAATGTCCATGAATGTTAATCCAGCACAAGTTAATTTCCGGCAAGTTTAAGCACTAACATATATACATTCGAAGTCACAAACTTCAACTACTACTACTTATGTCTCAATGTGTCTTCCTGTTTATGTGCTCAAAGAATGTTCTAGATAATTCTAAAGAATTTTCATTTTAGACTGTAAAGGTAAATTCTACTAGGTATCCCTACATGTAAATAACTTGACCTTTAAAGAATATGCTAGAAAACCCAATACATCAGTTTAAAAATAGAATGGGAATACCCATGTTACAATGAGTAATTAAAGTAGGTAGAGGTAACCACATATAAAAGAATCAAGTGTGTCTTCTTTTAAATAAGGCATTTTTTTCTGATTTGTAAACGAAAACTAAGACACTAAACAATAAACAGGTCTTTCTCTTTAATTTGTTTTCAAAATAAAGATTGTGTCTTTCCTTTGCACCATGGCGATGAAACATGTATATTCTAACCATTTCAATGATAAATTTACAGGTCAGTTCAAGGCCTTTACAAATACGGCGTCAGCTACAAATAGTGTCATTTTTTACTTCAGTGACACACACTACAAAAGTAAAAATAAAACTTTATTTTTGTCATATATATATCACCTGCAAAAATAAAAAATATATCCCCTTTAGTTGCAGACATTAAAAAAGTAAGAAGTATCATATGAAACACTGGCTTCACGCAGACATCAGTCAGCGGATAATCGGAGATTGGTGTTTGTCTTTGGAAATTTTTTCCGTGGCAGTAAGCAGTATTAAGTGCTAAGATCCGTTGTCACTTTTCAGTGAAATATTTGTCTGTATTTCAGAAACGGATAAATGAGAGGTGATTTAAAGGAATGTTTCATGGTCTCTCTGGTTTTAACGACTGAACTATCCATCGCGTCTGCCTGAAAATGTCGAGATATCTTTATTTGCATTTACGAATTTAAACGAATTTGACAAAATAAATGTTGCCCAAGTATAAATCGCATCTATCTTTTATTGTTCACTTATAAAAGTAAATGTCTAAACTAGGTATCGGAGGTTGTGATTCGGTTGCAATTGTAACAGTTCCTTCAGCCAGAGTGCTGCTTCGTAATTATGTATAATAAGTACAATGTATGGTGTATTTCGGTTTTTGTCAGACCCATTTTGCTTACTTACCAAATTTTTTTCTGTGCATTTATTTTAAAGAAAATTGCGCGGTATGTCGGACGTAAAGTGAAGTTTAACTTGGAAACAATTCCAAAGACCGAAGTCTAGAATACTTTTTAAGCAGTATAAATAGTAATGCAAGGTTTATAATGACAAGTTTTTGTGCTACAACATAGTTTGGCTTGTTATCATACAGGCGTTTTATAACAAGACCTTTTCGGTAATTTTAGGGTTGTTCTTACGTAAGACATAAGTAGTTTGTTTAACGTTATTTTCGAGAATGCTAGCCGTATATATGTCTGTAATAGTATTCAGGGTTTTTTCATTTTCACCGTCTTCCTTCAAAGCTTAAATCTCTGATTTTGTATTTCTGAAAAAAACGGTGACCTAGCAACTTGTAAACAATCTAAGATACAAATTGTCGTGTCTCCAAATGCAGCTTCGTTTGGTGAGAGGCTATTTGTTAACTCTATGGTTAACAAACCGATTCACACCCCAACTGATTCAGACATTCGAGATTTATTTTTTTTATTTTTATTTTTTTATTTGACGATGAAAAAATGCCTTCATATAAACGGTCTTGAAGGTCAGAATGATTTGTTTGTCGCAGATTAAGCTAAAATAATTTGTAAGGATAGCCTAGACCAAGTGGACTTCAGTTTGATGTTTGTGGCAATTTCAGTGTATACTTACTATCAGTGACGTTTTTGTGAAGATCACAAAGAATTCCATCAACTTCTATTTAATTTCTGAGACATCATTTTTTTTTGCCTAAAACATCCAAACCTTACTCAAGTTGAGTTACATTCTTTTTAAAATGTGTCCTTTTGCAATGGAGACTGATCAATTTAACTGAAACATATAAAGTGAACTGATTACGAAGTGACAAAAAATTTATGAAAATCTTTCGCCTAGAATTTCCTATCATGTTTCATTAAAGTTTTCTTTATTGCTTTATTGAAACTGAAGCTGCAACATTTATCCTGATAACTGATGCTGTCGCAATATTTCTCCATGAGGATTAATCAGCATTATTATGTAGTTAAGGCATTGTGGAATAAATTCACTGACGATAATTCTTTTGAAAGAAATAATTCCCATTTAGTATACACAATGTCTTCACCTCTATGTTTCTATCTTTTCTGTGAATATAGTTGTAGGTGTAACATCATAAAAAATTTCTTAGCATTCCTATAAGAATAAGTGTCTACAGAAACAATCAGAAGGAATATAAACCCAAAGAGCAGGTTTTTTTTTCGTTCCATCATTAACATTATATCGGAGATTATAGACGTAGAGATCAGTATAGGTAGATAAAATAATGCAGTCAACGATCAAACGGTATTTGTTGGGACGGACGGATGGACGAAAGAATGAACAAAAGGACGAAAAAAAGGAAAAAAGAAAGTTCAATTGTGCATTATTTTCATGTAGGTTATTCGTTGCATTCTATTACGATCAAATGGACGAAGACATCACGTGACCTTTTATCAAATAACAAAACATTGTTAATATGGCTGTAACAAGTCGTGACATTTTCTAGACAACTTAAGGTGATTAGAGAACCTGATGACAATATCTAACAAAGTTTTGATGCCTAGTCACGAACTGGCTGGACATTTTATTGTCGGTGATTGGCAAAAGAGAATAAATTCTAACGAAAACTGGAGGTTACGCCATTAATCTTTAGCTATTATGCGAATACTTTTCATTTAGTGAGAACGAACCTCAATTCAAACCAATTTTTGTCAATTTTATGTCTGACAATTCCATCATTAGTGTTTAACCGGTTCGTTTTGTTGTGGTTTATATATGAACATGTTTTGTCACGAAATTTCGTTTCAATTTGAACTACTCTGGTTATACAGTCATGAAGTTTTTTAACGTTTTCGCATTAAAAGAAATGCTTACTGATGTTTGATTTAATACTCATTTTAGAGTTGCATTTATAGGCCAAGATTTTCTTACATATGTAAGATATACTGAAATAAATGGATTTATTTATGTGTTACAACTTTACTTATAATAACGAACATATCCATTACTCAACAGCTGAATATAATCCCATATCTGTACCGATCTGGTTTCATTAAGTGGTTGATACATCAACTTAATGCAAATTAGCTTCCGTCACGTAGGTAGTCACGTGACCCTAGGCGGTTCTTAATTAATCACAAACAAAACGAACTGAAACTGTTATGATCACAGGATTTGCTGTGCTAACTCAAAATAAGAGTTTCAGCTGACACAGTGTGATATGCTTTAGGCAAATTGTATCATGCATTTTACTAGGATCAACTTTAACAAAAAACGGTTCTGATTACAGCAGGAAAATGTCATTTGTTAATTAATTGTTGTTTCCGTTTTTGATTAAAAATGTGTTTTTTGCAACAAAAGTTTTCCCTTTACGTGTAGCAATTGATATCATCCATGTGCTCTCATTTTGTCGTTTGATGTTCTAATTTTAGATCATGGATTCTGCTACTACTGGTCTACAGCGTGATCCCACAGATAGCGTTGTTCGCATTGGCCCCTTACATTGACCCTAGGGACAGTGGCGGCTTCATTGCAGCATCAAAAGGAATAAAACCAGGTATTGTAATAACTGTTTATTATGATTAGTCGCCGATATTTAAAAATAGAACAAATGCATAATAAAAGTAAACATATGTATATCCTGATATCCTGAAATCTTATTGGGATTAATTGATAATAAAAAAGGGCCACTACTATGTTCCTGTACACGTATTAATATATCTGTTTTTGAAACAACTTACTAGAGATCAAAAACGTAAGATCAAAAAGATTGGCCAAATTTTGTGTGATTTAGTCTCGCGCATGTCTTTCGTTATCGAATTTCTTTTGCTCTTTTTGTGGCTCACATTTTTTAACCTAAAGTTATTATACTCCCTGAAATTTTAAGGCAGGGAGGGGATATATACTGCAGTCAGCTTGTCCGTCTGTTCGGCCGTCTGGCCATCCGGTCGACGGGTTTTGTTTGTGCGGGACATAACTCAAAAAGTTTTGGAGATTTCAACTTAAAACTTTATAGATAAATAGATCTCATTGAGGAAAGGTGCAGTGCCCAAAACCTTAACGCTTTTCTCCATTTTGGAATTATTGCCCTTTGAAAATTGTCACACTTAATTTTTGTTCGCATAACGAATTAAGATATCAACTTAAAACTTCATGGATGGATCGATCTCACTGAAGAGAAGTGCAGTGCCAAAAAAACATAACTCTTTTGAACGATTTTGAATTTATTGGTGGTAGATCTGTTTTACATAGTCTTTTCTGAAACATGAATATATTCTGTTAACTGGTATTGTATTGATTAAACTGCTGTACTCTCATTGGTCTATTTTCTCCAGGACTTCCTTTCCTGTTTATTGCCATACCGACGACGTTTGAGCGGATGGAGTTATCACCCGTTGTTGGCTTCTTCCTGTTTATCTGCATTTTCTTGTTCGGGCTTCATCACCAGGTAGGTTTATCGTTATTTTAATATTTAACAAAATCAAAGATCAGTCCATGTGACCTTTTCCAAACAAAACGTTTAGGGAATTGTACATAGGAATAAATACACACCCTTCGGTCTGTCGGTTGTTTGTTAGTACCGTAAAGTCGTTATAACAGAATTCTGGGACAAAAGTTAAACCATAGTGTTTCAAAGTGTTTAACCTTCCGCCTGGGTATCGTTTGTCACCTTGACATGTTTGATCACACAGTCATTTCACGCTTTTATCATTTCGTAAGGCTTATTTTATGTAAAGGCAACTGCAGAGGAGGTTGTGAATCACAGACAGTGATAGTATTGCTATATAAAATCTAAACTGTTTTTAATTTCTGTATTAAAATTGTCACTGATGAAGATCTTTTATATTATTGGTTAAAGTAGATCTAAGCAAGATTTCACATGAAAAGAATTCAGTTCGTTCCCTCAAAATGAACAAGTATTTTGACATTTGAAAACTAAGTCATATTTTTGTATTTTAATTTCCAGGCAGTCCATCTTATTGCTATCTGGGAGAATCTTCTTCCGTCTACACCAAAGTTCATTATGTCCTACTTCCGCAGACGAGAGTTCCTCGTGGCAGCCGCGTGCGGCGTTTCCTTCCTATTGTCTGTCTCATATGCCATACAGGTTTGTTTCTTATATTTCATAGTACGTAAAGGTCAGTTTTTTTATAAGTCTTAGTACATAAAGGTCGGTTTCTTATAGTTCTTGATACGTAAAGGTCGGTATCACAGCTCAAAATTTGCAGGGCATTACGTTAGCAACTGTCATAGTTTGCTCCGAAATGCGCATTGTTATGTTGACAGTTGATCTTTGAGTCACTCGGACGTTCACCATCACCTGATCTGGACTTTGTAGGAACTAATATGCTTTTCCTTACAGCTTCAGTCTGAATAATCCTTGAAGCTTAAAGCTCTATTCGTCTGGATATCGATGAAATAGTTGGCTTAACTCAACAAAGCTCATGAAGCTTTGCTCTGTAGGATTTTTCAATTTAAGAAATAGGTCAGCCTTAGTCCCAAAGCTCTACATTCACTTTTTCTGCTTGAAGTTTAATTTTCATACTGACTTAGTAATCAGTCCAGCTTGAAATTCCTCTTTTCTCTTGAAATCGATCTCGTAAGATATAAAGTCACAATGATAACACACACAGCAACTAATGACAGATTTTTAAACAAATGCCCGACATGTCTCTTCATTTCAACTAAATTGTTAGTGGGAATTCAGAAATACATACTCTGGGATATCTATTCCCCGTTAGATGAAAATACCCGGGTTTTGGTTCAAAGTCGAGCAGTGACTTTACGCTTTTAACACTTTTGGTGCGAGTACTGGTTAAAACCCAGGAAACATTCATCTAACAGTGTAAGTAAAAGGAATCTGTTTTTCAATCGTTATAAAATAAATAGATTTAGACTTAAAACTAACTATTCTAGACAAAAAGGGAAGAATAAACGAACAGTGACAAGTTTTTTTAAACTCATTGTCTATGATACAGAATTTTGGAAACCACCTTATTCAATTACATTTGTTTTGCTTATTGAGCTGAAATGTTTCCCTACTGTCGAGTCACATGTTTTGGATCTTCCTAAGTTGAATAAAATGGATAATTAGCCTGAAGTAAAAGTCAAGATTCTTCCTGTAAAATTGATTATGTATGACCTAACAGTGTGCCAGTAGGGATATTTAATCAAATCTGTATGGAAAATGATACTGTCTGGAAATTTTCACAATCAAATTTGCTAAATCACAAAAAAATGAAGTCGAAGCTTTTAGCTTGTTAACCGTTGACTCCATTCACAGAACACAACCATTGTCGACATTTTTTCTTTATTAGTTATAGATAGGGTATTTGAATTTTCTTAGTTTGAGATTCATCTATCAGTTTTGCAATTTGTCCCCGAGTTTAGCAAAACACATTCATTTGTCAGTGCCGAAGACAGATTGTCAAGCCATCAATCTTATTGATTGAATTCAGAATTTATATGAACTGGAAGACAAAAGAACTCTTTTATATCTGACAAATCTAATGGAGAGGAAGGCTTTTTTGTGTTTTCATAAAAGCAGTATCACGGGACAACGCCACTGTAGTTTTTTTCCCCTGCATATCTTAAGTTTCCAATAAGATCTTGACTTTCAACACAGGAAAAACAATAAAGAAAATGAAATCGACAAAGAATCAACAATTTGATTCAGTAATATTTGGTTTAATAAATTTCCTTTCCAATAAATCAGTTCTCTGGCTTATACAATTACTTTTACTTTGAAACCAGTTTAAGTCAATCTTATATTTTTGTATAAAATGATGGAAACGTAAATTGCGTTATACATCAAATGAAAACGGAAATAAAAGATATATCTTTTCTTGTGACGATAATTGTTTAAGCTTTATTTGAAATGAATAAATGTATCTCTAATAAACGTTTGTGTCAGTAAAAATTCCAAACTATAACAAAAATCAATTCCGCACATGTTATTATATTCACAACTTAATTCTTTGATTCAGTGGTAAGAATTGTCAATTTGTAAGCCGGCGTAACCTTATTAATATTTCGAGTCCCAGGATAAAACGAAATAGTGACAACTTTGCAATGTGAGCCAGCGGGCAGCTTCAAATGAGAAAAACTTTTAACATGTAGAAAACGAAATACTTAGGATACACAATACCAACAAACCTGAGAGAAAAATCAAGAAAACCATTCCTGGTTTACCTATGACGGTGTGGTCAGTAGTGAATGACTTTTTATATTCGTTGATCGATCTTGCACAACAAAGCATTTTTCTTCCAGTTTCCTCTCCCTTCATGTCTTTACCAGATCTTAATTCCGTCCTAGGGCGGTATCCATCTGTACGCGCTTGTGAAAGGCTTTGGACATTGTTCGATGGATACAGCTCAAAAAATAGTTTTTTTTCTTTTTCGGTCTACCTTGGTCGGCATGGCTGGGGCTCCCTACCCGATTTTTTTTTTGACATGTCAAACAAATTCGAGTAGCGATGCGGTCGAGAAGCGATCGTATAGTGATTGAGTAGAAGATCTAGTTGATCGAGAATCAATCGTGTAACGATCTAGTTTCGTTGGTAATACACCTTTTACCTGAGCTGTACACGATCATCTCGACTTCTACTCGAGCATTATCCGATCGCAACCCGATCAACTCGATCTCTGTTCGATCTATTGTCTAGAATAACTAGGCTACTACCCGACTGCTACACGATCGCACACGATCGCTTCCCGATAGTTATTCGACCATACACGAGTCATACACAATATATAGATGTAAACAGTTCTAGTTGACATCGTGTATGACTCGCGTATAGGTCTGGTTGATCGAGGAGAAGTCGGGATGTTGGTGGGGTTGTCGTTGTGAAGAAGTTGTAAAAATCGTTTTGGGTCGACTTGAGGTCGTGTAGGAGTCGTGGATGTGCATTTAATCGAGCTTAGTCGGGCTTCATAGGGGAATTTATGTGATCGAGACAATCGAGTTGATCTAAATTCCCTTTCGGGGCAGATATTGTTATCAGTGTTTAATACAATTTCTCTCCTTTTACGTGCTCTAGATTCTGTTTCAGGGCGGTATACTTTTGTACGATATTGTGAACGACTGTGTAGATCGGTCAATAGTACTTTAATACAATTTCTCTCCTTTTACGTGCTCTAAATTCCGTTTCAGGGCGGTATACTTTTGTACGATATTGTGAACGACTGTGTAGATCGGTCAATAGTACTTTAATACAATTTCTCTCCTTTTACGTGCTCTAAATTCCGTTTCGGGGCGGTATACAGCTGTACGCTATTGTGAACGACTGTGTAGATCGGCCGATAATACTTTAATAAAATGTCTCTTTTATTACGTGCTCTAAATTCCGTTTCAGGGCGGTATACAGCTGTGCGCTATTGTGAATGACTATGTAGATCGGCCGATAATACTTTAATAAAATATCTCTTTTATTACGTGCTCTAAATTCCGTTTCAGGGCGGTATAAAGCTGTACGCTATTGTGAACGACTGTGTAGATCGGCCGATAATACTTTAATAAAATATCTCTTTTATTACGTGCTCTAAATTCCGTTTCAGGGCGGTATACAGCTGTGCGCTATTATGAATGACTATGTAGATCGGCCGATAATACTTTGATAAAATATCTCTTTTATTACGCGCTCTAAATTCCGTTTCAGGGCGGTATACAGCTGTGCGCTGTTGTGAATGACTATGTAGATCGGCCGATAATACTTTAATAAAATATCTCTTTTATTACGTGCTCTAAATTCCGTTTCAGGACGGTATACATCTGGACGCTATTGTGAACAACTATATAGATCGGTCAATAGTATTTTAATATTCTAATTCAGTTTCTCTCCTTTTACGTGCTCTGAATTGCGTTTCAGGGCGGTATACATCTCTACGCTATTGTGAACGACTGTGTAGATCGGTCAATATTTCTTTACTTTTACGTGCTCTAAATTCCGTTTCAGGACGGTATACATCTGGACGCTATTGTGAACAACTATATAGATCGGTCAATAGTATTTTAATATTCTAATTCAGTTTCTCTCCTTTTACGTGCTCTGAATTGCGTTTCAGGGCGGTATACATCTCTACGCTATTGTGAACGACTGTGTAGATCGGTCAATATTTCTTTACTTTTACGTGCTCTAAATTCCGTTTCAGGGCGGTATACATCTGTACGCTATTGTGAACGACTATGTAGATCGGCCGATAGTACTTTCATAAAATATCTCTCCTATAACGTGCTCTAAATTCCGTTTCAGGGCGGTATACAGCTGTACGCTATTGTGAACGACTATGTAGATCGGCCAGAAGTATTTAAATAAAATATCTCTTCTATTACGTGCTCTAAATTCCGTTTCCGGGCGGTATACATCTGTACACTATTGTGAACGACTATATAGATCGGCCGATAGTACTTTAATGCAATATCTCTTCATTTACGTGCTCTAAATTCCGTTTCAGGGCGGTATACATCTGTACGCTATTGTGAACGACTATATAGATCGGTCAATAGTACTTTAATACAATATATTTTCTTTTACTTGCTCTAAATTCCGTTTCAGGGCGGTATACATCTTTACGCTATCGTGAACGACTATATAGATCGTCAATAGTACTTTAGTACAATATCTCTCCTTTTACGTGCTCTAAATTCCGTTTCAGGGCGGTATACATCTGAACGCTACTGTGAACGACTATGTAGATCGGCCAATAGTACTTTAATACAATATCTCTCCTTTTACATGCTCTGAATTCCGTTTCAGAGCGGAAAACATCTGTACGGTCTTGTGAACGACTATGTAGATCGGCCGGTAGTACTTTAATACAATATCTCCTTTTACATGCTCTGAATTCCGTTTCAGGGCGGTAAACATCTGTACGGTATTGTGAACGACTATGTAGATCGGCCGATTGTACTTTTATACAATTTCCCTTCTTTTACGTGCTCTAAATTCCGTTTCAGGGCGGTATACATCTGTCCGCTATTGTGAACGACTATGTAGATCGGTCAATAGTATTTTAATATTTTAATTCAGTTTCTCTCCTTTTACATGCTCTGAATTGCGTTTCACGGCGGTATACATTTGTACGCTATTGTGAACGACTATGTAGATCGGTCAATAGTATTTTAATATTTTGATTCAGTTTCTCCTTTTACGTGCTCTGAATTCCGTTTCACGGTGGTATACATCTGTACGCTATTGTGAACGACTATATAGATCGGCCGATAGTACTTTAATACAATATCTCTTCTTTAACTTGCTTTAAATTCCGTTTCAGGGCGGTATACATCTGTACGCTATTGTAAACGATTATGTAGATCGACCGATATTACTTTAATACAATATCTCTTCTTTTACTTGCTCTAAATTCCGTTTCAGGGCAGTATACATATGTACCCTATTGTGAACGACTATATAGATCGGTTAATAGTACTTTAATACAATATCTCTTCTTTAACTTGCTTTAAATTCCGTTTCAGGGCGGTATACATCTGTACGCTATTGTGAACGACTATGTAGATCGACCGATAGTACTTTTATACAATATCTCTTCTTTTACTTGCTCTAAATTCCGTTTCAGGGCGGTATACATCTGTACGCTATTGTGAACGACTATGTAGATCGACCGATAGTACTCTAATACAATATCTTTTCTTTTACTTGCTCTAAATTCCGTTTCAGGGCAGTATACATATGTACCCTATTGTGAACGACTATATAGATCGGTCAATAGTGCTTTAATACAATATCTCTTCTTTAACTTGCTCTAAATTCCGTTTCAGGGCGGTATACATCTGTACGCTATTGTGAACGACTATGTAGATCGACCGATAGTACTTTAATACAATATCTCTTCTTTTACTTGCTCTAAATTCCGTTTCAGGGCAGTATACATATGTACCCTATTGTGAACGACTATGTAGATCGGCCGATTGTAATTTAATACAATATTTCTTCTTTAACTTGCTTTAAATTCCGTTTCAGGGCGGTATACATCTGTACGCTATTGTGAACGACTATGTAGATCGACCGATAGTACTTTTATACAATATCTCTTCTTTTACTTGCTCTTAATTCCGTTTCAGGGCGGTATACATCTGTACGCTATTGTGAACGACTATATAAATTGGCTGATAGTACTTTGATACAATATCTCTCCTTTTACGTGCTCTAAATTCCGTTTCAGGGCGGTGTACATATGTACGCTATTGTGAACGACTATATTGATCGGCCGAAAGTACTTTAATACAATATCTTTTCTTTTACTTGCTCTAAATTCCGTTTCAGGGCGGTATACATCTGTACGCTATTGTGAACGATTATGTAGATCGGTTGATCTTCACTATGATTATCATATCCTCCGTTCCGTTCATTGTTGGTTACAGTAAGTATTTACTTTTAGAGTTTCTAATCACTGCTATGAGGACTGAACCATTTAACGTGTATACGAAAGGTCTAATCTAGGTAAGCGCTAGGTAATAAAATATATTTAGCCTTTTCTCATTTATCAAAAAAACATGTCATTTAAAAATAAAGAAATGTATTTTTACCAGAACTGCAGTATAGTCATTTTCCAGTTACTTTGAAAATTTAGGTTGTCGATGGTTATGGATACTATCTGTCCATATACGGGTTGCCCCATTTATTCAACAAATACTTTGCAATTTACTGCGTCAATTCTCTGCATGAGTTATGCAGTTCGGATAGAAGTCGATTCGACCAATAATATTATAATGAAATATTCATACTTGGCACAATGTTTTCCAGTCAAACAAGAAGTGTTATATATCCCCATAGAGAGGGCGTTTATGAGTTTGTGGTACGGCCTAGCAGCGTTGATATCCTCTGTAAGTATTGGACATCTCTTGTTACATAATAAAGTACCCTTTATATCTTTATAGCTAAATATTAATTGTATTTGATGGTACTGCTGCATGCAAATTGGGCTTAATTGTATTTATATCTCTCTCAGGGAAACCTGACACTTACGTTTAGAAACTTTGCTATTCTACACTCACTCATTTTGTATCATATCGTCTCTGTTTGATATTATTTTACCAGTGTTATGTTTGCTTGATGATGAATGCAAGATTTTATCTTGGCTACGAGCCAACAAAAGTCTGTATACATTCCCGTGCTATACCAGCTGAACTATATTTGCATATGTTTGATGTTTCTCCGCTACAGTTTGATTAAAACAGAAGTTTTACCATAACAACAGTTCATTATAATGCATTAAGACTGCTCTCTTTTGCATGGAGACTCGGGTCTTGACAATTTGCATTTTTCTGGCCAAATGACTTACTGTTGCTTTTGTCTGAATCAAAAATAAATCATTATTATCCTTACAATGAATGCCTTCTTTATTCATCATATGTAGAATGCAAATATAGGTTTGAATTTGTTTATGACTGCACGACACGAGTAACATTGTCTACAATACTTTGTCAGGCAAGCGGAAACTTTGAATTCATATCAGCGCACTTAAGCGTTTTGATGTATACATACGTTAAATTTTCTCTTACAGGTTTTGTTGGTCTATTACTTTGCTGTGTACGTATACCCGACCCCTGTGGTCGGGTATGAACAGAGATGGGCAGAGAGCTTTGGCTGGGTCATTGCCACGGCTCCCATCATATTATGCCTCATTCTAGGAGCTGTGCATGCTATTTATAGACAAAAGGGGACAATTAAACAGGTAGGATCTTCAGGTTTTAGTCTTCAAATAGATGATACTGATCTAACTTAGATCGAACTGATCTAATAACTTATATTTCTTTTCATGACTATTGCCTGCAGTTTTGAGCATTCAAAATAGGTCTGTCGAAATTCTGATTAAATACCGCTTTCGGCATTCGAATCTGCTTTATGTATCTATCAAAATACTAATTCAGACATGCATATCTCACAACTTCATGATATGTTTTTTCTAGCTGTAGTTTAGTTAAAACTTATTTATTTTACATCGATTGGGAAGCAAGTTCTTACAACTTATATTAATCCCTCTCGATGACTGCTTCTTTTGTTCAAACCAGTACTCGCACCGAACGTGAGGTATTTGGAATGTCACTGGAGACTCTCACCCCTGGTGGGATTCGAACCAGCAACCTCCGGATCAGGCGCTTTATCTCTCAACCACTGCTCGTTTCCAGCTGTAAATGTTTGAAAGAATAGTTTCACTATCCTGTGAGATCATATTAAAGCAATTTGAAGTGGTAGTAAAATAACCATGTATTTAATTTCGCCACCTACTGTATACATTTAATGTATATATTTCAGAGACTTGTACAGTCCCTCAGATCAGAATCATTTAACGCCGCGGAGTCCAGTAATGAGTATACTTCCGCCGAGACTGGGGACACAGTCCTACAGAATACGCAGAATACCGAGGAACCAGTGCTGGAAAAAACTGAAGAACCAGTCTATGAGAAAACGGAAACGGAAGTGTTCATACAGCCAACAGACGATGTAGACCCTGAGAATGTTTGATACGATTTGCAAAACGCCTAAATCGAAATCAAAACTTGTTTTACGTATGTTTATTACAGTGCAGATAAACCTATTCTTACAAAAAGAACAGTTATTTCGGTTGTTGTGATACAATGCGAAATTGGTTACGACTGCTTGAGATATTAAAGTCATTGATTGTTACAAAAGAATTTATATTGGATGTATATACGAATAGAAAGGGTACATATTGTTATATTGAAAGGGAAGCGGTGCTGACATGTATAATCTTTGACTTAGTGTACATCAATGTTGTGAAGTTCCTTAAGCTGCTTTATGCTTTCATATCAGTGAGTGAACATTGTTATATAGGTCACAGAACAGTATAACATATATTGAGATAGTCATTGCAAACGATGGAATGGAATAATTTGATAAACTTAAAACCACAACCGTTCAGTCCAAATATTCAAGCATAGTTACTGAAAGAGAGATAAAATATTTGACAAACAACCATTATATGTAATTTAGTTAGAAAATGGCATATTATTTTTATCAAGAGTATTTTTACACTTGGTTATTGGTGGATATTAAGATTTTATTTATTACAATATAGTACTCTTATCATGATAGAATCTTAAGGATATATGATAACACAATTAGGATATATAAATATCCCATACCTCTGGAATTAACATCGCAAGGTGGAAACCGAATATTTCTCATTGCTATCAACAATCTTTGATTTCCAATATTTGAACATCACGTCATAATGTATGATAAATAGCTAACCTTTCGTAAATGTAAGAACCTCTACTCATCCTGTATGACGATTGTTATCAAAGTTCTGAGTTTAAATACTTTGAGGTGTTATCATATTAAGACAATTTCATACAGGTTCATGTTTGTAAGGAACTTTTGTCATTCAGAATTCATATATATCTTTTTAGTTAATGCTCTTAGCGTCTTTTCTGTTGTAAATATTTCTTTACAAAGTCCCAGTTTTGCAAACTTGAGTTTTTGTTAACAGAATGTATGCAGGTGTGACGTTCTGTCATTATTCAAAATGATTAGTTTTTACTAAAGTCGGGTAAGATATTTTCAGTTTTTTATATTATATGTTCTATCAACTGTTAATGTTTTCTCAAGATTCAAAGCATTTTAGTTGTTTTTGGTTAACTGTGAAGTTGTACAAATGATTTTTATTAAATGTTATTTAAAGAATAAATGATTTATAAATGTGGTAAAAACATCTTCGTTGTTAAAGTTTGTGAGCCATGTGTACACAAGTGTAGATAAAGATGTTTGTATAATTGGTAAACGATGAACCTCTTCCAAAAATAAGCTTTTTATAAAGTCATGATAAATAAAGGGTTCGAATCCTAGCTGATCTCGGGATGTGACTGTCTGGGAAAGACACCTAAATTATATATGCCCCAGGTCCGTCAGCTGTGAATAGGTATCAGTTATAAATGTTACTGGTTCTCATGTTAATACCATTCTAATGATTCCATCTGGGTTACTATCGATTGAAATAAGCTTGAATCTGGTGTGCTGTTTCGAGAGTAATTGAAATAGAGCTTAAATATTGGGTGCTGCTTTGAGAGAGCTGAAATGAAGCTTGAAAAACTGTCTTCAATGGAACTATAACAAATGAGAATAAAATATTGGAGCGAAGAAGGTATCTATTTTAAATTTTGCCTCTAAAATATTCCCGTATTTTACTTCGCAAAAGAAGATCTCTAGTCTGTCGTCTTAACGTACTCGAAAAAAAAAATGCGCGTATGTCATGAATTCATTACAGATTCTATAAATACATAAATATGAATGCAAGTTTCTATTTTAGGAAGACATAAGCTTTCAAATCGCTCACCATTAGTCAAACAAGCTTAAGTCGCATTATTAACTTGTAAACTCTGGTATTAGATTTGACACATCTAACTTTCCGAAGTCGAATTTGACAGAATAGTTTGCATTGATACTTGTTAATTTTTTTCGTATTGAGATATAAAAAGGGAACACACACAAAATCCACTGACGAAATTGTGACGTCAAATACACAAAGAAAACTAAAAAAAATAATTGTTTGGCGAGAAAGCGAAAGGAAAAATAATGATTACTCAAACACATCGGATTTTTTAATATAAATGTTTACAACAGAAACGAAAGATAAATTTCAATATTTATGACATCACCAGAGACAAAAATACAGAAAATTAACACAAGATAAAACGTCTGAACAAAAAGGTATACAATCAGTTTTAAGATTCACTACTCCATTATACTGAACTTACGTGAACCAAAAATGTTTCAAATGTTAAAATGAACACTCAAAATTAGATTTGAGCAAATTAAACAGATCAGCAAATACTAGACCCAGGTATGACAAACTAAATATCTATTTCACAATTTTATGTTCTTCACAGACGTCCAAAGTAATGGGTCAATCAAGTTCAGACAAATATATACATTTATACATACAAATCAATTACAGACCATAAAATATCTTTCAGAATCTTGTGAATATGACGTATTTACAGACGGTAAAACAAAAATGGTATAAAATTTGTATAATGAAAACGTTAAGACGTCATAAATTGGGAGACGGGGGATGGGGGAAGGTAACGCTACTATGTTTTATTACAATTTGACACACAGGAATAACATTTTCGTTAAATCTTTGAAACCAGTCGTGGAAAAAATGTAATGTTTTTAGTCAAAATATAATAATGATGTTTAAAAATTGTACGATATACACGCAGACAGGAAGAAAAGTTCCTATTGAGAAATAGGCAGTCAGATTTGCAGAAGATGAATTGAGTCTTCTTAGTTTTTCTTTACAAGCAGGCGTGATTTGAAGCAAAAGTTAGGCATGAATGGATGATTTCTAAAACCAGTCAATATATTTTTAATTTTAACAATTCAATGTCAACACAAAAAATCAACAATTGAACGTGATTAAAATAATGATAAAAAAGTGACATGAAAATAAAACTGCAGAAATTTTATGATTTTCAATATTACACGTTACTTCTAAAAAAAGCAATGCTCTATTTCTACATTGTCGAAATTAAAATTGCTTCACTTCTGTTTATTCAAAAGTGTGTCGGGCAATTAATTATAATGCATTTATATAGATATGGCGTCTATGAAATGTTAGAGCCTAGCACACACCATATCAGTCAAACATGAAACTAAAGCTAAAGCTTTTAAAAAGCCTCCAAAATACAAACTACAAAAGTTGCAAAGACCTAACAAAACACACCGGTATTTAAGCAGGTTTAGCAGTCCTTAAGCAGGTTTCAGTTAATCTGATATAAACGTTATATTATTGTTCAAAGTGACGAAGATGTATAACGATCAAGATAAATAGTAAAAAACAGTAAATGATTTAAAAGTAAAAGACATTTTTCATGTAATTAAAATTATCCCTTCCAGTACAATTCTTATTTTCGTGGATGGCTTGGTTAGTCTTAAAGATTATTTTTCAAAATTCAACTGTATTCAACGAAATTAAACTTCGTAATGAATAGTAAAAAAAAAAATGTTAAGGTTTGTACTTGTAAACTTCACAGAAAATTGATTTTCACGGCCACTTTGACCACTCATATAACTTTAAGGAAATGTGTACATGAATTCAAAATAAAATGTCAAATTTTCTAACAAAATCCCGTCTTCGTCTGATAAATTACATTATTGCACAACACGCATTATGACTTGTTCTTTTTACTGAATGTAATGCTATCTACAAAACAAAATGCACCTAATTTTTAACGACTGTTTACCAGTCAAAAATAAATAAGCAGCAGTCACCTGAAATGAAGACTTTACATATGTACACGTGAAGTCCAGCAGACCTTAAGTCTATCCTTCAGAACGCCTCAGACCACTTTGTCTGTGGTCCGTGTCGAGCATAGAGAACCTTTATTTTTCATATTCCCGTTTTGACCGATTTTTTTTCAACGAAACCACTTTTTATCGCTGAACCCACAATATGTTTGATTGAACATCACTTGATTTAAAATGGGGGCAAATGAAGTTAGACTATTGTCTTGGTATGAAAGCTGCATACATTGAGTTCACTTTAAACATACATTCGCATCCAACATGCAGTGTTTGTTCATGTAACTCCCAGTCGTCAACAAGAATTTGTTGTCCGTTTTTTATAATCATTCTACATCCATCTGTCTTTCTCTTCAACATCTTAATGCTTTTCAACATTGGCTGGCATGATCCATGTGCTGAAAGAAAGATAAAGATATAATGAGGCATTTCTGAATTTGTTCTACAAGTTTCTAAAGTCTAAATAAAAGTATAAAACAATCTGATTTATCGAAATGCAGTGTAACAAAAAAAAATTGTCAAAGGGCGCTGTATGTTCATAATGAACTAAATAATAATAATAATAAATAGGCTATACTTGAAACGATTATAAAGATTTCATATCCCTAGTGCTTGTTGAATATGTATAAAATAAATTATTTTGACATGTAAAAAAATACTAAACTTGACATCGTTATACAAAATGGTATTAAAATGGTAAAATGTAGAACTTCAATGGGAATATTTAATTCTCGTCAATACATCACTTAAACGATAAATTACTTTGGCCATATTTAATGAAAAATGTTAAAGAAGAAATTTTAAAACAATGGTGTCAGTGAGAAAAAGACAAGGAGTAAATGATTTGAAAATTATCAAGTACCTGTGTTTTTAATTGTAAAGCAATCACAATCCGATTGGTCACACGTGACTTCGCTAACGTATCTTGGAAACATATCTTCCGGAAACTCTGTGGTCATGGCACATGAAGAACACATATGAAGGTAGCCTGTGCCAGTCGGAACACCTCGTCTCTTACAGTACTCTTGTTGAGATCTTATTGCACCTAAAAAACGCAAAGAATAAGTTTGATATGATGTTTTGTTAAAATAATTGGTTCGTTACAATATTGTATTCAATACAATGTATTCATATTTTAAGTAAGTTTTTGTGTGCTCAACACGGATTAATCTGATACATAAAGATAAAGTTCTGGGCTTAAGAAGAACAATTTACGAATGATCAGTTTTGGACGTATCAAAGAGAAAAGTACGAACACTTTTAAAGACAATGATTCTTTTTTTGTTTCTTTTTGTTCTCAAATTTAATTCAAATTGACATTCAGTCAAGTGAAGATTCGGACACAGATTGAATTTCATGTAGCCTTTAGTTGAAATTAGTCCCAGTAACTCAAAACAGATCGGCTGTTTTCAGTAAATGTTGTCAGAACTCAAATGTATTAATCCCTTACCTGTTGTATCCCTTTTCACTCTTTTATCAGACAATCTAAAATCCTTTATTGTATCAACTTCGTTCACAAGACCAAGCAGTTGTCTCAACTGTTCTTTTGTTATACCAATCTTCTTTAGCACGGCTTCTATGCTGTCTGTAGTCTCAACTGTTTTAACTGTGACGTCAGTGGAACGATTTTGCACGTGCATGTCTTTCATAACCGAGTTGTACCAGGAATGATACTTCTTTAAATCGTTCAAAAGTACTGACTTCTTGTGGTGCTTGTTGCGGTGATGAAACTTGAATATTAAAATATATTTGATAACCATAAACTTCTACATATTTAAGATTCACGTATTTTGCACTTTAGGATCGCAATAATCTATAATTTAACAAGATATAGAAGGATATAGACATCCTATCGGTGAACAAAGCATAAAGTTCCCATTCAAGCGAATCTTAGAACACACGTTTCACTACTGAAGTCAACTGGCCAAATCATTTCGGCTAAGTTTCAAGTCAATAGCTTTCTAAACAAAACAGCTGGAAATGGCAGCAAGTTGTCATGTCCATAGAAACATACAGTTAATATTGTTAAGTCGTTGAATAAGTAAAAGCATTGATTTAAATATTGTTGTTAGTATTTCTTTGTTCACGTCAAATCTCTCACACCATTTATTTTATACCGGGATAATTTTAACGTTTTATTGCAAATTCACTGGCTATCGCAATTATAAAATGCAGGCTGAGATTAAGTTACATCAATGAAAGGATCACAGTCAGAAATCAATTCTGTGAACTGTTAATAAGGTGTAAGAATTGTGACGAACTTATTTAAAAACATACAACATAAATGTGACACAGTAACTCATATATTTCTTTTAGAAAATACGCATAATAAGAAAGAACGAGATCATAGCTCATGCCGTTCACATAAACACACACGCACGCACGCGCGCACACACACACAAACACACACACATACAAACAAACAAAAAACACACAAAAAACAATAACATCCAGCTAGTTTCTAAAGTCCGACTCAGCGAACGAACACAAAAATATTTGAGTATGTTTTTCAAAATTACAAAATTTATTTTCAAAATGGCCAATAAATACTAATGTGGAAAACTTACATTTGTGTTGTTCACTGGTGATTTCAAAACATGTGGGAAATGAATTGTAGCGTCGTGAAAATTTCCCGCAACACCAGAGAGTTCAAAGTTTCCTATCAGTGTCAGATACAGTTCCTGCATGAGTCTGTCATCCAGTAACACTCGGCGAACACTGGTACTTCTCTTTACTGGACAATGGACCTCAAAAGATTTCAAAATATCAGCTCCGGTTAAAAATGGTTGCTGTTCAGAATTCAGGCAATCTGAGTTTGGTAACTTCGGTACTGGATACGTCGTCGGCGTCGGAAAGTTTGGCTCCATGACAAACCGTTTCTCCCTTTCCAATATATGCCTACTGTCTGAAAAAAAAGAAAATTGATCGCTTGTTTCAGTAAAGACAATTTTATTAAATGGTTTAGAAATTTACTAAAAACTAGTTATATTTATGATACAGTTATATTTTTGATACCGTACTGTTTTAAACAATTCAGGTTAAACAATCCTTAAAGAAAATTCTCCAAGATTTATTTGACTTAAAAGTTTAACAAATGTGCTTACCAGATTGTGCAATGCAAACTGCGCAGAAAATAGTGAGTTTTGTTACAACTCCCATTTCGTTTTAATAAAAGTTAGTTTGTGCGTAATTCTTTTGATATATTTTGCAGAAAATTTGATATCTTCGTTGTCAGATTTGATCTTTTCAGTACAATGTGTAAAATCCACGTCCACTTATATAACACTATCTTGTCCTCTCATCCAATCAGGCGTTGCCAAAAAGTTGTGTCTTGCCAACGTTAAACATTGTTGTGCAGTTGTCAAATAAACGCTGCAGACCAAAAAACCGCAAACGAGGCGTTAGAGATACACTTCCGTTTCAGAAAACTGGCAAAAGGGGTGGAGTTGTCACACTTCTAATAGGACTGGCCGAACCTATCTTCACCCGTTCAAGTTATGACCTTGTTACTGAATAAAAAATGTTCAGTTCTTGTGTTTTTTGTTAGTATTTGTGTTAAATGGCCGGGTTCGAAGTCCGTAGCTCACCGTCCAATATATCTTGAAATAATGATAGCATTTTAAAAACACTTTTTGTTTCATTTGAAGTTCTTTATCACCGCATATCAGCGTTAATCGGCTTCCAGTCTAGTTTGTACGCCGTTAATCATAAAGGTAATGCTAAATGAAAGACGTTCATATCTTAACAGAAAATGCTTAATTGGTATACAACTGTGTCACCTAGATTGCAACTCAATTATTTAAGTTTTAAACTGTCATTTTTGCTATTAATTAGGAAATAACCGGTTTGTAACGGGTTGTCTTAAACTAGTGTTTTTGCTATTGTAAATATTTCAAACGCTTAGATTTCAGGACAAAGATTTACTAAGAGAACACACAGAAGTACTGGGTATTTTGCATGATTTAGTCATAAAAATGATGATAAAAGTACAAATGCAGTAGCAAAAAAAGTTAACACCTGTCCAGAATAGAAAAATAATATCCATGCCGATCGTCGCGTCATTGTTTTTACGTGTAGGCGGCAGATGGCGTAAACAAGAAAATAGTGGACTTAAATACACTGATTGTATGAACCTCTGAAATCCCCGAGTTTACACTACACCTTTCTTCAAGTGTTATTACAGCTTATCCCGTACAAAGCAAGGCCAGCGATTATACCGTAAAACGCCTGTAAATAGAATGTTTGTACGAGCTTTGAGATCCATGTTGGGTCTCCAGGTAATGACGTCACTTCCGACAATTGTACTATCACTATGCATTCTACCAGTTCCGCATTTGGAGTGATTATGACATAGACACTAACTGAATTCAAGTTATACGCGTTCATAACATGGCGTTGATTTAAATCTTAAAAGATGAAAATGAAAATAGTTTTGTTTTGTTTGTCACAAGTTATTTCTTTGGCTTAAAAGACATCTACTTGTAAATGGTTCATTAATATTTAAAAGGAATTTGTATTCAAAAAGAGAACGAACAGACTACCAAAAAAGACCCAATATCCCCTCAAGTCTGCATGAAATTACAGGAGACGTAGAGGAACCCTCTTTCAAGGAATATTCACGTTTCTCGTTTCCCTGAAGACGTTGTGTACTGCTGGTATATTTGTTTTGAATGTGTGAGATGAAAACTTTTTGTTTGTTTGTTTTTTTTTCCTTTTTTTTTTTGTTTTTTTTTTTTGGTGGGGGGGGGAAGTAAAAAACATGAATCATAAATTTAGACAAGGAGAAAAAGAATGATACTGAAAGCAACAACAATTAGATAGTTTTATAAACATGCCATAGTCCATAGTAAAACGTCAAGTCGAATTTTAAATGATATTTTCAGAGATAAAATCATGACTTGTTTTTCTTTTGCCTCAACTCAAACACTTTTGTGTTTTGTAAATGCTATCTTAAATTTTGATATTTGTTAAATGAACAGAACTTGTTCATTTAGTGGTTTTATTTTCTAGAATATTTGCAGAAGGATTTGTAGATGTTGTTGTTGTTTCTTTTTGGTTTTTCTTTTTTCATGTATAAAACTGTTCAACTGGTTAAACTAAACCAGTTTGATGACAAAAGAACAAGCCTTAACACAGTCTTAGGCCAGACAGTTCTAATGTAAACAGTTTCCATAGAAACAACTGTAGTCTGTGAAAATCAGAGTCACAACGACACTTGTTTGAAATATCTATCTCTTTTTTTTATATCAAAGTCAGACATGTTACACATGAAAGAATCACTAACATTTTATGTAGCTAGACCTCTTAAGCTGTAACCATGACTATACATGTCCTGAGTGTGTTTCACTTGTTTCAACCGCTGGTCAACCAGGCTAGCTCTACTATGGAACTGAAGATGTTTTCTAGCGTCATAAAAGGCTTCTGGTCTGCTGTACACTGGCGGTTTAGGTCGAAGGTCAGAATTTGAGGATTTTCTCAAAATATTCGTTGGTTTCTTTGGTGTCGTTCGTCCAAAGGTGTGTTTGTTTTTATGGCCGACTGGCTCCTGGAGGTCGTGAATAGGCTTCAGCTGACGATGTCTGCTAGGTGATGCATGGTAATTGCTAAAACTAGCTCCAGTACTAGAGATTTTCTCAGGCTCATACAGTAACCCTGAAATTGCAACGAGCGAAATAGAAAGTCCTTTATCTATCAAAGCTGCTCGGCGTGATATTGATCAACCTAATATGAAGATGTGTATATTTTATTCTTCATAAACGCGTTATCTAACTCTGGGTAAACTTTCAGATAGATAGTAAAGCTAAACTTTAACTTCAAAGTATTGGTATGTATCTCTTCAAGTTATCTTTATTATGTATCTAAATCATCTAAATGAAAAAAATAAAAAAAAATAAAAGAAAAAAGTTTTGAACATATCTCTACTCAGTTGTATCAACATGTAAAAAAGTGTACTTATTTTGGTATAATAATCTCACACTGGTCGGGGAAAAAAGTTTTTTTTGTACCTTTACTGTATTCTGTAAGCAGACGTTCAGCTTGCTGAAGGAACTTTAACATGTCTGACGGATTGTCAGGTTCTGAAAATTTTGTACAGTCAAGGATTAATGTGCTATGAATCTAGCTTAAATATAGCTGTATACCAGTACGAACGTTGTTAAATTGATGGTGTCTTATTTTGGTCTTAACACATTGCCATAACTATAGATCTGTATATTTTTGCATTATTGTGCATAAATGCAACCGACAACAAAATCCCTTTCCGCTCTCCACTTGTCTTAAAGCGCTTTCAAATAAAAATTATCTTACAGAAAATGGCCCTGAAGTAAACATTTTATTTAAAGAAATATCATATGATTGCCATGAACACTGTTGCATAATGTGTTCATTTATTCATTGTATGTTTGAAATGTTGGCTACTACCATATCAATTTACTTACAGTCTTTTAACTAGATTCAAACCCGCGACCTCCCACCTAGAATCCCAACGTTTTAACATCAACGTCACTACTCCTAAATAAGCATAAAGTAAGCAAATGCTATCAATTTAAGACTTTTGATCAATTCCCTACCTTTTACTTTCTGAAACTGTCTGTTATAACACTCAAACTGTTCGTATTTCTTGTGGTATCTGTGTTCTTTCGCCACAGCATCATGTCGAATCGGTTTTAACTTCAACTTCTCACGTGTTTTTGGAATTTTGGTCAGAAAATTCTCGTCTTGTCGGCTCCTTGGAAGCCGTTGCACCTTGTCATTAACGGGACTGGGGTACACAAACTGGTTTGAATAACGATGTTTTGAGTTCCGTAGAATTTTATCCGTTTCCTTCTTTATACCGGTCATCTCTTGAAACATTTTTTCCAAAAACATTCTGTCACTTTTGCTCATTTTCAAATGCTTCATTCGGACATGTTCTGTTTGGATCTGAGCCAGTGTGAGAAAGAATTGTTTATTTTTCAAGTCAGCGTCAGGTTCACCATATATCTTTTGTATTTGTTGATATATCCGTGTACGTAAATCGTCAAAGTCATAATTTCGCCTCAAATGGGGCACAACTGACTCCACCTTCTTTTGAACAATTCCAGAGCCGAATCTACTGCTGACAGACGACCGTCGGGAACCTCTTGACGCACGGGATGCTGTGTTTTCTCTAGATACTCCACCCGTGTATGTTAAACTTATCACATCTTTTTCATTAACTACTGGATCAAATGTTGCACTGTCCCGTCGGATACTTTCAACTGATTTTGATCTGTAGTACGGAATCGTAGGGTCGTCGTCGTTGAAATAAACACTTCGACCTGCAATCAACAGTGAATTGACAAAACAGATTTAGGAATATTTACAAGAAATAGTATGTTGGTCTTTATACTGTCTTAACACTCTTTATTGCGTCTGTTTACCTAACAAACAATGTTTGTTCTGTATGTGAAGTTAAAGTCACTATGCAATCGGTAGATCATTAACAGGATTTGTTGGCTCAGTGGCACAATATTCTCAACAGAACACTGGCTAAACATAAGAAATATAGTGAAGTTTGATGACCTGTCAATAGGATATTTAGGCAGCCCACTGACTAAACAGTACAAAGAATGAGTTTCGATGTTCTGTTTGAAAGGTATTCTCACAAGCCATTAATCAAACAATATAATCAGGGTTCTCACTGGGTTAGGCCACGAGATAATATAAGGACAATAAAACATAAATAACATTAAAGTCTTGTTCTGCTAGCAAGAAATTACAGCGAACATTGGTTAACAAAATATAGAAGTAGTATGTTTGCTGACATGCTAGAAGTACAATCCAACGAGACACTATGTAAAATTAGACACCGTGAATTTCTGTTTCCTGCTGGTAGAACATTAAAAACTCAAGCTATCAATGAATATGATTAATACCCCCCAAAAATCACCTTGTCAGATGCTAAAGGGGACACTACCAAATAAGAACTAAATAAGCAAGGTAAAGTTATTGGCCTTTACTACAACACCACAAATTTTCAATTATTTTTCTATCAAAAGAGACTTAAATACTAACCAAACAATTAATGTCCTCAAATCCTGACTTTAAGCCTTGAGGTCAGCAGCTGAGAGTTGTAAGGAAAACATTGTCTCGATATACTTATCATAGTACCCTTGACCTTTTAGAGAGGGACAAGGATATTATACACGATAAGAATTCTATTTGTGCTAGATGTAGCGAACTTCGTAATACCATCATACATGACAAAGTTACAGAGCGGACACGTCCATGACTGCACAATAAAGGTCTGTAAAGTTGGCTTGTGGTTGGCAGTTGGCGATTCAGATGTGCATTCAAAAATGAACATCAAGCTTGTAGTTGGCAATTCAGGTGTGCATATTCAAAAATATCCATCAAGCTTGTAGTTGGGAATTCAGATGTGCATTCAAAAATGAACACCAAGCTTGTAGTTGGCAATTCAGATGTACATTCAAAACTGCACATCAAACTTGTAGTTGGCAATTCAGGTGTGCATATTCAAAAATATCCATCAAGCTTGTAGTTGGGAATTCAGATGTGTATTCAAAAATACTAATCTAGCTTGTAGTTGTGCATTCAAAAATGAACATCAAGCGTGTAGTTGGTAATTCAGATGTGCTTTCAAAACTGCACATCTAGCTTGTAGTTGGGATTTCAGATGTACATTCAAAACTGCACATCTAGCTTGTAGTTGGGATTTCAGATGTACATTCAAAAATGAACATCTAGCTTGAAGTTGGGATTTCAGATGTACATTCAAAACTGCACATCTAGCTTGTAGTTGGATTTCAGATGTACATTCAAAAATGAACATCTAGCTTGTAGTTGGGATTTCAGATGTACATTCAGAAATGAACATCTTGCTTGTAGTTGGGATTTCAGATGTACATTCAAAACTGCACATCTAGCTTGTAGTTGGGATTTCAGATGTACATTCAAAACTGCACATCTTGCTTGTAGTTGGCGATTCAGATATACATTCAGAAATGAACATCAAGTTTGTAGTTGGGATTTCAGATGTGCATTCAAAACTGCACATCTAGCTTGTAGTTGGCGATTAAGATGTACATTCAAAAATGAACATCAAGCTTGTAGTTGGGATTTCAGATGTACATTCAAAAATGAACATCAAGCTTGTAGTTGGGATTTCAGATGTGCATTCAAAACTGCACATCTAGCTTGTAGTTGGGAATTCAGCTTTACATTCAAAAATGAACATCAAGCTTGTAGTTGGGATTTCAGATGTTTCTTTCAAAAATGAACATCAAGTTTGTAGTTGGGAATTCAGATGTACATTCAAAAATGAACATCTGGCTTGTAGTTGGGATTTCAGATGTCCATTCAAAAATAAACATCAAGCTTGTAGTTGGGAATTCAGATGCATATTCAAAAATGAACATCAAGCTTGTTATTTGGAAATGCAGATGTGCATTCAAAACTGCACATCTAGCTTGTAGTTGGGAATTCAGCTGTACATTCAAAAATGAACATCAAGCTTGTAGTTGGGATTTCAGATGTACATTCAAAAATGAACATCAAGTTTGTAGTTGGGAATTCAGATGTACATTCAAAAATGAACATCTGGCTTGTAGTTGGGATTTCAGATGTCCATTCAAAAATAAACATCAAGCTTGTAGTTGGGAATTCAGATGCATATTCAAAAATGAACATCAAGCTTGTAATTTGGAAATGCAGATGTGCATTCAAAACTGCACATCTAGCTTGTAGTTGGGATTTCAGATGTACATTTAAAACTGCACATCTAGCTTGTAGTTGGGAATTCAGATGTACATTCAGAAATGAACATCTAGCTTGTAGTTGGCGATTTCAGATGTACATTCAAAACTGAACATCTAGCTTGTAGTTGGGATTTCAGATGTACATTCAGAAATGAACATCTAGCTTGTTGTTGGGAATTCAGATGTGCATTCAAAACTGCACATCTAGCTTGTAGTTGGGATTTCAGATGTACATTCAGAAATGAACATCTAGCTTGTTGTTGGGAATTCAGATGTACATTCAAAACTGCACATCTAGCTTGTAGTTGGGATTTCAGATGTACATTCAAAACTGCACATCTAGCTTGTAGTTGGGATTTCAGATGTACATTCAAAACTGCACATCTAGCTTGTTGTTGGGATTTCAGATGTACATTCAAAACTGCACATCTAGCTTGTAGTTGGGATTTCAGATGTACATTCAAAACTGCACATCTAGCTTGTAGTTGGGAATTCAGATGTACATTCAAAAATGAACATCTAGCTTGTAATTGGGCATTCAGATGCATATTCAAAAATGAACATCAAGTTTGTAGTTGGGAAATGCAGATGTGCATTCAAAACTGCACATCTAGCTTGTAGTTGGGAATTCAGATGTGCATTCAAAAATGAACACCAAGCTTGTAGTTGGGAATTCAGATGTGCATATTCAAAAATAAACATCTAGCTTGTAGTTTGGAATTTAGACGTGCCTTCAAAAAATGAAAAGCAAATACATATATTGCATTAAAAATGCTCATCTAGCTTTTAGTTTGAAATTCAGATGTGCATTCAAAAAACGCAAAGAAAATACATATATAGCTTGGAGTTGGGATTTCAGATGTGCATTCAAAAACACGCGTCTGGCTTTTAATAGGGGATTTAGATGTGCATTCAAAAATGCAAAGAAAATACACATCTAGCGTGTATTTGGGTATTTAGATGGGGATTCAAAAATGCATATCTAGCTTCTTTTGGGGCATTTAGATGTGTATTCGAAAATGCTCATCTAGCCTTAAGATCGGGATTCAGATGACACGATTAGTATCATTTCATTTTTTTACTTACATGAGTAGGCACTTGCCTCCTCCCTCTCTCCTCCTCCACCCCCGCTCATTTTTTTTTATTTCTTAAGATTTTTTTTGATGGGATGAACCCCTACCCAATTGTTTTTTACTTGGGCCTCTTGTTTGACATAGCCTATAATTTACTATCCAGCACTGAGGAAGTGAAGTGCGCTGTCCGCGGACAGGTTTTGTTTAAATTTAGAAAAAAGACTGTGTTGAACAAAAGATTTTGTGCGCATTTGATAACTTGTACGCTAAAACTGCTTCTCTGACCCCATGAATAATTGCTTTACTTGTGCAGTTGAAGAAAATTGAAGACATTCTAATAATGTCAGGCGGTATATTTACCTCTACTGTAACTCCGGCTCCTCCTGTTTGGTCTTGTGTTCTCCTTCAGTTTCTGTGCCTCCTGTCTTGCCTTTACCTCCCTGGTCTTCTTGTCTGCGGCCCTCAAGGCAGGATACCCTGAGGCATACCATTTGTTTTTACTAGAAGATTTCGAGGTATTGGTAGAATTTTTGCGGGAAGAGTTCCTTCTTGATTGCGTTGACTGGGTCCTTTCGTATGACATGTAGGGTCGGTGTGAAAGAACATCCGGGGTCTTTGGTATAACGCTTCCTCGTCGGGATGATTGCCGACTGTAGGTTGGAAGGGATTAAGTAAAGGATGGACGTGAATGCATTAACTTGCTAGATATTTACTTCATTGGTGCTATTAATATAATTCAAGCTTTATCGGGTAACGTTGCAATACAAAGTTTACTTGATGAGATTTAAATGTGTTTAATAAAGTATAGACCCTTCAGACATAAACTTCGAAATCAGTGACTGTGAGACTTTTGAACTAAAGTCTAAAGTAGTTCTTATCTATTTTTGTTTTATTGCAAAAAAGCTAACTTCTAATCCGGAATTGAAATAAAATAAAAACGACATACCGGCTACTGTTCACCCTTAAACCTATAAAAATGGAGAGAAAAAAAGTAAATTTTCAAGATTTCTAATGTGTTAAAGTTATTTTCAGATTATTCATGAATAACAAATAATCTATGAGTTACTCCATGCGTGTGCTTGTTACCTGTTTATTAGCAAAGATCTGACAAAAATGCGGTTTAGGATTTAAGCTGAGTTTTAATGATGTATATATATATATATATATTATCCAGGGACTATAACCAAATTCTTTAAAAGACAGCGTTGGTATAAAATTAAAACAGAGAGAAACATTGAAATGACACTGATTTAAGATAATGTGTTAATGTAGTTACAACGGAGATAAAATTCTTACCTTCACTCATTTTGCTGATAAAACTGAGTCCTATTAAATGCCATTCTATACCCAAAGCCAAATGATTTTTCAAAAAATGGTGGGGATATTTTCCTAAACAGGATAAATATTATTTCGATCGAATCTTATTTCTTTATTACTATAAAGCTTTGTTTGGATTAGCATGTGACATGACCGCTTAAATAAGTAGTTTAATCCACTCAGTTAATCTTTTGTCAATTTAGACTATTTAGGTCAGATGAGTGAAATTATAAATCGTAACAAAATAACTCCTTGTAGGAAAAATAGTATACAAATCTTTGAAGTAGAAGTCAAATTGCAGAATGAAAAGCATTTCGATGAAATAGATTGTTTTGAATTAAATCCTAGTATTTTGTTCTGTGTGATTACAATGTAACGTTACCATCAGCGTTATCTTAGTCTAGTCAATATTAATACGTCTGGCCGTTATTCGGACAACTTCAGAATGTCCAGCTGACAACTAACAGCCAAATTCAAAGACATTATTGGAAGTATTTTTATGCATTCCAGTTCATGTAGTCATTGTTATCTCTTCCTTCATGTAAAACTCATAATATTTTGCAAATGTAATTATTCTCAAATGTATTTTAATACATGCATCTATAAGTTGTTTAATATTTTCTTCGCAAGTTTTACAATCACTTTGATTGGATACCTATATATACGATGTCAAATTTTAGAATCACTTTGATTGGATACCTATATATACGGTGTCAAGTTTTACAATCACTTTGATTGGATACCTATATATACGATGTCAAATTTTATAATCACTTTGATTGGATACCTATATATACAGTGTCAAGTTTTACAATCACTTTGATTGAATACCTGTATACACGATGTCAAATTTTAGAATCACTTTGATTGGATACCTATATATACGATGTCAAATTTTAGAATCACTTTGACTGGATACCTATATATACGATGTCAAGTTTTACAATCACTTTGATTGGATACCTATATATACGATGTCAAATTTTAGAATCACTTTGTTTGGATACCTATATATACGATGTCAAGTTTTACAATCACATTGATTGGATACCTATATATACGATGTCAAGTTTTACAATCACTTTGTTTGGATACCTGTATACACGATGTCAAATTTTAGAATCACTTTGATTGGATACCTATATATACGATGTCAAATTTTAGAATCACTTTGATTGGATACCTATATATACGGTGTCAAGTTTTACAATCACTTTGATTGAATACCTATATACGATATCAAGTTTCATTCACTTCTTTACCATTGCAGAATCATTTATCAAGGTCCAAACTACATAAAAATGTAACCTTTTAGAGATGCTGTGGTTTGGTAGGTCCTGGAAAGTTGTTTTCGGATGGTCGGTATAGTTTCTTACAAAGGAAACTAGTATTTTACCGACAATTGAAATAAACTATGGTCAAAATAACGAGTAGGTTTGATACTGTGGTCTGGTAAAGGCTCAGGGTACCCTGTGTTGAAACCCTATCCATAGTTATAAAACTTTAGCTGAGAAATGATAGTCTTTTGGAAAAATGCGTCTGGTATTTCCGAGAGATGACGATTTGCCTGATTATGCGTGTACTTAGATACGTCAATCTTTAGTTCAATTCGGTTATTCTAGATGGCTGTGGCTATAGCCGCGTTTTCATTGATAAGTGATTACACAACAGCTGCAACATTTTCGTTTTTTTTTCTGTTTTATCTCTGAAACTACCATAAAAGATAATTGCTCGTAGTCATTCAAGAGTGTTGATCTTTAAAAAATTATAAAATTCCCTGAAGAAGGTATGACTGTTGTACAATACACTGAGGCACGTTGAATTTTAAAGTCTTCAGTTTGTATAAGATAACTCAAAAATGGATGATAACTGTTGCCAGAAGATTCAGTAAAAAGACAACAACGAATATGCGTCCGTGATTTTGTAATTTCATGTAAACATTTACAACAAATAATTTAAATAATCTAAGAAATACAAAATATCACCATGTGTATATATATATATTTTATAATACAAAAAAACTGACGGTTTTTTGAGGAAAAGAAAAACACAATTAAACTTTTATCACAATGATACAGAGCTCAATTAAATGAATATCACAGGTTGTTTGCAAAGTTATCGCAATTATGGTATTTGGTTTCAATTGGAAAAAGAGCACTTCAAAATGTACAAATTTAATAACGGTACTTCCAGCTGCCCAGAAGAAACTTCTATGTATATGTACAAGATTCTATTTACATAGATATAATATAATATATTTAAAATTTACACTGTTTTCCCGCCTCTAGACTTACTTGGAAAATTTATATCTTAGTATATGAATATCAAATTTTATTACTTTTCTGTGAATACAGCAAAATTCTCACGATCAACGAAAATGTTCCTCAGTAAAATGATTTACACACTCTTTTATGAGTCAGGCAGTGTTAGAAACCGTTTAACCAAAACTAGCTCCACTTCTTAGAATACTGAGAAAATCATTTGAGCATTATCACATTTAGCATCCATGTTCTTCTTTGTACATGAAGTAGACAATTTGTCCTAGCAAGCTTGAGCACACATGTACTTTTCACTTTAATATAACTCAATGCGCATGCGTCATCATTTGTCTCGAAATCAAGCTTTTTACTCAGCATCAGAATCATCGTCGTCGGTCTGGTCTACATTTAGTTTGTATTTCATCTGAGCACGTGTAAATATGTCCATTTCCTCGTCATCATCATCATCAATGTTAGAATCCAGTAAAGATCTATCATCCGTTTTGCCAACTTTTGGACTAGGTTGTCTGAGGTATTTTTCAACCAGATCTTTCCATTGATTAGCACCGGTCGGTTTCGGTGTGATAACGCGCTCTGTTGTATATTCATCAACTGTCTCTTTTCTAGACACCGTCTGAACTGGTGATTTAGCAGTTATCTCCCATTGCCCGTCTTTTTTCTTAATATCTGGGAATCTAGACTTACTAACGGACCCTTTCTTACCTTTTTTCCTTTCGCTTGATATAGAACGTTTACGTCCCTTAGATACAGACGACTTACGTCCACGTGACGTTGAACGACGTCTTCCACGTTTACTTCCATCCACTGACGCTGAACGTCGAGAAGCTCTGTTACCATCATGACCCATCGTTTCGTACTCTCGTCTGTCCATTTTGATGTCATCATGCCCATTCGTTTGACCATGTCCTCTCTGAGGTGTCCTGGAACGCGATCTTCGCCTCGCAGGACCTTTCTTTGATGGTTTTGAAGCATCTCTCTTCTGTGAAGGTTTTCCTTTATGTTTTGGCTTTTCTTTGTTATCAGTTTTGTCTGAACTACGATCTTGATATGGTGCTTTTTTGACTGACAAAAAGTCACTATCTTTATGGTCAATGCTACGTTTCGGTTCAACAGATGTTTGCCTTTTAACAGGGTGTCTAGATTTACTTACATCAGACTTTGTTGTTTCTGTCACGTGTTCTGACACATTAACACTTTTCGAAACGACAGTATTAGTTTCTGGCTTATTACTGTCCGTGTGCCTACTTTCTGGGGACACATGTCCGTTCATCTGTGTTGTGTTTATATTCTTGATAAGTGGCTCTCCGTCTCTGATAGAAGATTTTTCAGCGATACTTTCTTTACGTTCAACCCTCTCTCTAAGTTTATCAATGTAGCTCTGTCGTCTAGGTGGCTCTTGACTTTGCTTCTCAACTGTTGGAGAAACTCTGCCATTACTGGTTGCTATGCCAACAACACTTGTTCTACCACTGGTTTGTTTTGGCGCTTGCGTGGAAGATATAGAATTATGACGACTTAATTGTTTTACAGTTACTTGCGACTCTCTTACAGATTTTGGAACAATATGTTCATCTTTTGTCCGACCTTGTTCCAGACCATTGACTGGTTTGCCAGTAGAGTCTTTCACAGTTTCTTCTTCCGTTTCAGTTATGAAAACCGTCTCGGTTTTCTTGATTGTTTCCTTAGAAACATTGTCACGTGAATCTTGCTCCTTACTTTTCACTGGAGGTTGTGCTGTTTTTTCAGGGTGTATGCTTGCTCTGGAGCGTCGCCCGTTAGCCCTGTTTGCGTTTGCATCAACATTCTTTGAGTCAGACACACTGACCCTAGATGGCGCCCTGGATGGCGCTCTTGGAGGTTTAACTTCTCTCGATGTTAACTGCTCCTGTTTACCCCTAAAACTGACTCGAGACGGGGCCCTGCTTACACCACCTTTCGCCGGAGATTGACCATTAGTTAACTTGTCGTCATACTTATTACTAGCTCGACTTGGTCCGCGGGTAGGTTTCTTCGCTTCCTCTATCTTGTCTCGTGCGGTTTCGATTGCCATTTGAGTTTCCATATTGTCAAGATAAACATTTCCGTCTTTAATCTTCCAGTCACTCTTCTTTTCTGGTTCTTCAGTCTTTGTTTCAGTTGTTGTTACTGTTGTTATCTGTGTTGTGGTTACAGTTTTGGTGCGGGCTGGACTGTGGGATCTTGAGGGCACGGGGGACGTCTTGCGGGTAGAGGGCCCCGGCGAATCTTCTGGACTCCTATCTCTATAAGATTTGGGCTTACTTGCATCACTTCTGATAGTGTCAGTTTTACTTGAAGTTTCCACTTTTGGAAAATCTGACTGTATTTTCTGCAATCTTTCGTTTTTATTTAATAAGTCACTGTCTTTCACTAAATCGGCTTTCATAGTAGAGAAATTGCTAGCTTTATATCTATTTGAAGGAGCTTCCACCGCTTTCCTACGATTGATTAATTCTTTAATTGTCTTTGCCGGCGGTCTGTTATAGCTTCTGCGAGTTGACTGTGTGTGCGTTGATTTACTGGACTTGTCGTCAGGCACGTGCCGACTGTCACGTGGTCGATGATGATGCGGTCTTCGTTCCGGGCGGCGTTTTTCAGACATAGATTTTCTCGGCGTCTCTTCCAAATCTGTGTCGTCATCATCTGTAATTCAAAACATTTAAATGTATTCCTTAAAATAGTAAACATGCACTCCGCGTCAAATGTCTTGAATGATCAGTTACAAGGCTTATACAAGGAAAATAAACGTTTTGAATGAATGTATCCCAAAACATTTTTTTTTGTTATTCAACAACGATTTGGTGAGATCGATTTGAGGGTTTCTTTTCGACCTTGTAAAAGTTAATCTGTTTGATGGCAATATCTTTACATGTACAGTGAAAAAAAAAGTTGTTTTTAAAATTAACAATTGATAGTATTTTAGTACGTTATAGGTTTTCATCCGGAAGTCTTTTGTGGCATTATAATGTATTATTGTTGCTGTAACAAGAAGCAGCTAATTGTTAGTTACCAGTTTGATCAAGAATACGTTTTGCCTCTCGCATTAGAGCGTCCACATTTTGCTTTTTCTTCGATGGCTTCCCTGAAAATATATGGAAGGTGTTCAAATAACATTCATGACACGGATTATGTCAGAGATTACTAAAAATTACTGGGATGCTGAAATATGTTAAAAATTCGTGTTTATTCTGACTAGAAGATCTGACTGGTCAAAACCTTATGACTGAAAATGAATTATAGTTCTGGGATTAATTTGAATAAAATGAGCAGAGACTAAAAACGTCAAAATGAATACTTATGGAAAACCCATTTAGTAATCTCTGACAAAAGGAATCCTGGATATGAATCATAAAAAGTAAAAAAAAAATTGCAAATGAAGAATGACAATTTAAACAAACCATTCGAATGTAGCAGTGTAAATTCGTGTTTGTGATATGTAACATATTTGATCGTCTTTTAACTAGATAATGAAAAAAATAATCTCTTTCACGATTTATGTAAAATTCCGATTTTTAGTAACCTGCTATAACTTGTTAGTCACCGAGGCTGTATCTATTTTCTGTCAGTTTTCAAAACAAAAGCGCTGTACCTTTCACCTTTATTTTCATATTGACATCCCAGGCTTACGGGGTAGAGTACAGGAAAGATACATATTTACTTTTTAAGCTTACTTGAACCGTATCTTGTCAAAGGGACTTTAACTTGCTTCAATTGTTAACATTAACATTTACATGAATAACTGCCTACGTTACAAATCCTTGTTTAACACACATCACCCGGAAGAGGTAAACTTGTACGATTTATTCCCCTTGCATCAGGTTTATTTATGATTTCATTCTTGAGACTGCATTCTTGTTTTATCAGACAGGCGAAACTTCTTTAAACATATTTCATTGTACTATAGAAAATGAAAAAAGACTGTTAGTGTTGTCAGAAGAAAACAAGTGCACCTTTGAGAAATAGATAGTCTATACATGGACGGAGATATGAGATATTCATTAATAGTTTATCATTCTATGAGTTAGTTACAAATGCACCTCATGTTGTCTTCGCTGGGACAGTTTTTGTTCACCAGAGATCATAAAACTGTATAAATTATACAAGTTTAAAAAAACGTTTTCAACAAAACTGTCCGAACTATAAGTTAAAAACATGCAGAAGCCATAAACCTGAATCATTCTTAAAATGTTTCTTAATGCTGATAATAATGAGAGCACACCACTTCAGAAAAAAAAATCAACCAGCATTTCTTATTTCGATTCAATTATGAAAAGCAGTTTACGTCAAAAGGCAGAGAAGCACATATATAAGTAAAAATTAAAAAGCCAATATCTTAGTGGTCTTCATTTTATCTGACGGGAAGAAAAAACAAGAACTCAGACAGATGTGTTATGAAATGATAACTCAACCCGTAAGTAGTATTATTAAGATAACACAAACCTGTTACTGTGGCATCGTAATCTAGCGGAGTTCAAACAAATAAAGTTTATTTAACTTAAAGCAAGTTACTTCAAAATTGACTACCAGTTTAACTATATATAAACTAAGATAGGATTTGTCTCATTTTCAAATCATATACTTTACTACTCTCCATATGGTTCATTTGGTCAAGAATTATATGTTTGCTTATATTTCATAGTCCAGAAACAATTACTTTCAAAAGTTAGAGAACAGGAGGTAAGATATTTCATTTTCTTATCATAAAACAAACAGCCAAATGAAAAATTAACACCAATGAACTTTTTATGACACAATCTGTTTAAGATACCTACCATTCTCATCCTCCGTGTCCAGATAGACCGTATCAAACCCTTCAAACTTTAAAGGTTTACCACCAGACTTAGGTACAGGCCCTGTATTAAATCGGAAGAGATTCGCATATTTCCGTTCATTTTTGCGATGCATTCGTTTCGGAGTCATTGCAAACTGCGCACGCCTAGGGTTCACATTTCGAATTGTCTGCGGATGCCGTCTAGGTCTGTCATCTAGGTCATTTGGAAGACCATATTCCGCTCGGTTCTTGTATTCTGCTTCAACTACTTTTGACGTCACATACTGCGTCATAAACCGTCTCCAGGCGTCATCCTCGAATTTACGTCTCAAGCGTCGCAATTGGTCGCGCTGTCTAAATTTAGATTCTAATTGTTTTCTTTCTTTTTCAGCAAGCATTTCGTACCGACGTTGCATATCGTCTATTTGAATTTGGGCAAGTTTTTCAAAGAATTGTTTTTCACGAACGTCTCTAGGTGAACTGCCATACACCTTATTTATATGGCGGTACACCACCCCTTGAAGTTTACTTAACATAGCACTTTTTCTTTGGTGAGGTGGCACTGTGGAAACCTTTTTATAAACACTAAATTTCCGTGACTTCGGACGTTTACCAGACTTTATTCGAGCAGAACTCCAGTTCAATGTTTCAATACCAGTATATGCGTGATGTATCAATTTAGGCTCTGTGACCTTTGGATGAAAAGTTAGCTCCCTTATTTGCTCAGGTTTCATGTGTAATTGGTCCCTAAAATACTCAACCTTCTCCTCATCGTCCATATCTTTAAAATCTTTGTGCCGCACGTGCTCGTGGCTGTATTCATACTCGTGCATAAACGGCTCGTCATCATCTGTGTCATTGCCTTTTTTAGCTCTTCTTAAATATTTCGGATCAACTATAGTCACTTCGCGCCGTTTCTTTTCACTTTTTTCCACGGTAGATAAATCATAAGTGGTCTGGGATTTTGTTGGCGCCGCAGGTTGACTGGAATTACTTTGTTTCGAGTCAGTATATTTTGACTTCACGGTGGTCCACGTTTTGTCTGTTTTAGAACTTTTCTCCGATGGTACGCGGGAGGATTCCAGAATAGCCTTCTCTCGTTCAGCAGCTTCACGCTCTTTCTCGGATGCGTAGTACTTAAAATTTTTATCAGACTGTGATAAACTCTCCTTAGTTAGTTTCGGGACCGTTACCGGTTTGGGAATAGGGTTAACAGGTCCATGGTCATCGGCAGGCAGTTTTCGTCTCTCGTCACTGAAATTCATTGAAATCATCACTAATTCAATTATGTTGAAGCCTATAGGGTGCGATATATCTAATAGTTTACCAGCATTTTCATATAGCTGAAATATTGATAAAAGTACCGTTAATCCAAATACGATTCCTTTTTGTAAAATCCATAATATGTTATTTCTTCAGTATTATCTATTTTTTCAGCGTAAATGTACTACACATCTGAAACTTTTCACTATTGTTTGTTGCTATTGAATAAACCGTTCCTTTTGTGAAGAAAGTATTAACAAATTTGGTTCGGTCTTAATTTTACCATAAGGACTTACATTTGGTCTAAATTAAGTAACCACGTGCAACTTTGTCAGGTTTTACCATCAAAAGACCGGTAAAGTGTTCGTAAGTATGCACGTTCCATTATGGTGGCTGATTTGGGCCATGTCGTATGTGTGTGTTTCCAGGGCGAAAAGACGAAAACTCGACAAACGGTGACTTTGTCTTGTGTTCGATCTTTTGCCCCACCAAACTGATAATGCGACAGATTTATGCCTAAAACACGACACATGTTAGTTTTTCGCCTTCTATTTGTATATTTGTCGACTGTCGTGTTTTCGTGTTTAGACCTTTCTCATTTTGTCCCGCCACACGAAGACACAAACAGTACAGCTTTTCGTGTGGCGAGGTGAAAGGTCGAACCTACGAAAAAACAAAGTTACTGTTTGTCGTATTTTGGACACCTAAAATATGTCGTGTTTCCGTCATAAATCAGTCGTCACTTTGCGGTTTTGCGTCGGCAGGTAGCAAGGTCAAGGTCGAAAACACGAAACAAACTCACCGTTTATCGTGTTTTGGTGTTTTCGACCTTTCGTCTTTTTGCTCATAACGACATGGCACAATTCAGCCACTATGTTTCATTAAATATTCATTCAAACAACGGTGATTTGTGCAATATGCCAAGTGCACCCCTGATAAGTATGTGCTTATGAACTTTGTACCCATGGTTGCGCTGGATGATTGCAAATGTTGATAATTATCTCAATACTATATCGGAATAATTATGTCTAAACAAATCTTTAATACATAATACTTATTTTAATTCATATTTTAATCGAAAGAATATCTTACATTTGTTAATAATGTGTTTCAAACATCATTAATTTTTCAATGTCAGTCTCGGTGTAAATGTGTTTTGATAAAGAACGGTCGGATTCATAAAACAAAATATTTCACGACTTTACTCAAAAACAACTGTTTTAAACAAATATTAAAACATTCTCTTATTGCACTTTCAAGTGAACAATAATTTTCTAAAGCTGTAAAGCTGTTAATAAAAACGGCATTTTAATCATTCTCTACTGTTTTAAAAAACTTTCGTTCTAGACTGTTAAGAAAATTATATGGCTGACTAAGTAGGAACTACAGTGTATAAAACAAGAGCGATCAGTGATCACATGTATTGCCTGATGACAGCTAATTAAGCGGTTGTATTGAGAAGTGATTGGACAGTTTGTTGGTCAAATGCCTTTTCTTTCAAGGGCCATAACTCAGCCAAATATCATTCAACCAAAAAAAACCCGTTCAATATGCGCAAGTACTTGAGGTACTCATCAATCCTGTAATATTTCATTCAAATTGCTTTAAGAGAAGTAGTCCGGACACACTTTAAAAATAAAAATCATTCAAGGATCAGAACTCTGACAAAAATCATTGAACTAGAAAATGCTGACGACATGCGCCACTAGACTTGGTACTGATCACTCCTGTAAAGTTTGGATGAAATTGCACCAGTAGCTTTTGAGGAGTTGTCCGGACAAGTTTTGTGACGGACGGATAGACGGACAGACAGACAGACGACGGAGAAGTGATCCCTATATGTCGCAGCTACTTTGTAGCAGGCGACACAACCAGTCTGTGACCAAGCGCTTGCGACGAGCAGACGATCTATTTTATATGAGGGGGAAAAAGAAATTCTAAATAAACAAACGCCACTTCTGACATAAATAATTCATAGTTTTCTTGTATCAATATGTATATTTTTAAACACGAACTTATTCTGTATTTGTGTACCTAATTTTTGGTTAGTTATAGATGCTTTTTAGCTAAATAGATCCTTTGCTAAAATGAAATTTGTACTCACTTCTTACTGTCCTCTTCCACCGTGTCTCGGTCGACCACACCTGTAATTTTAATACGCATGGTTGCAATTTCTTCTTCAAATCTGATAACATCATTATAGATTTCTCTAGACAAGTTAGATAACCGCCCAGAACTATAAGCATGATGTAACTGCCCGTATTGTCTCCGAAACCGGACTTTATTTACATTATAGCCCGCCATATGTCCATTTAATTTCCAGTTTATTTCCAATTTAAACTGAGATTTATCAAACAGTGATATGCGTTAGCATCTCCTAGCGTCAGATAATGTTGTTCATTAGTTCAGTAAGTCTCCTAATTTCATTTCCAAGGCAGAAGCTTTTGATATCCATCTGGAGTATTTTTTTGTATTTATGCACTTAGGAGCATATGCTTAATAAACTGGATATGACTTTATCTGGTAATTTGTAGTTCAGAATAGTTACAAAATTACAACAAACTTCATCGTCAATCATGCAAGGCCTTGCCTGCCTTTGTTTACCGCGACACTAATTATACCGATGCTAAGATAATAGTTTATTTCAAATAATAATTGTCCGAAATAATCCGCGTAAACACACATATCAAATTTTGTTACGAATATTTCAAATATTTACATGTATAACGATTAATTTAATTAGTTAACATTATTAGATTAATAGTAGCGAACGTGTTTATCCATTATAGAAGATTTTATTAAACATTTACACAATCCATAGTCTCTCCTTACAATTGAAATATATACGTATTTCTTATTTAACTGAAATGCAGTTTTGAAATATATAAGGAGAACACAGATACTTAAATTTCAAACTATTATCAGTAAAAAAATCCATGGCTACACTGTAAAAAAACGGTAGCCTATCTATATCTGTACAGGTTTAGTCAGTATTATTATTTCAAAAATTGGACAATTAAAATTGTTTCCCATTTTAAAACATTAAGGTCGTATCATTGTCTTGTTTTAAAACCAAAGTGAACTAAAAACAGGCTTTGTGAAGATATGTGACGATCACTTTTGCTATTTTGAATTAATTGTCGGGCTGACTTTTTTAACCAAGAAAAGAAAGTATAGATAAAATCACGAAGAGCAGAGGTCACCTTAAGGGAATGTGTAAACAACATTGAAACATACCCCATTTTTCAAGAGATACAATCATACCTGGATAAAAAAAATACCGTAATGAATGAGATTGAAACACGTGAAATATTAAATATGGCTTTTGTTGACAGCCGACTCTAATTTAACGGCATATACGGGTAGTGTTTCTACAAATTTTGTCAAAAGCATAGAAAGCTTAAAAAAGCTTTAAAAAGTTATCTATGAGCAAAAATGATACTTGATGGCTAAACAATATTAAATAAATTATAAAGCAGTTATTTAACCTTTCCTTTACTAAGAAAATTTACCAGGAGATTTCAAGCACACAATTCAATACCTGATGGTTTCGTCGCAATATGCGGTGTATGTTTGTTCTTTTCCTCATGTTCTTTAGGTTTGTGGTCTGGTTCCCGTTTCTGTGGACTAACGCTTATTTCTTTTGGTTCTCGTTTCTGCTGATTAACGTTAGACTCCTTTGATTCTTGTTTCTGTGGCTCTACTGGTTCCCGTTTTGTTTATTCTCGTTCTGTTCCTTTTGTTTTCTAGGGGAAACAGACGGTTCACTTGCTTTGCTGGTACCAGGCTGAGGATCCGGCTTGGATTGATTATCTTTTGGCAAAAGGGTGTTTATTTTTGGCATGGGTGTATCCATCTGACCTTGCTCCTTGGATGGGGCCGAGATTACTGTGCGATCTTCAGTTTCGGAGGCTTGAAAATATCAAACAAAAGACATCATCAACATGAGTTGACTACAACAATCATTTTATAAAAAAGAATTTCGAAGTTTGAAAGTAGTATAAAATGATGTTATCTCCTTATTACAAGTTGGACTATCATCATAATACCGTAGACACATTTTTTTCAGATGAACTATACTTCCAAACTTCTACAACGTAAGCACACAATCATGACCCTCATAAAAGGATTTATATCTTCTATCCCTACTGGAAGGTGCCGTGTGAAGGTATAAGCTTCACAGTGAGTGATACTTACGTAGATGAGATTCTTACACCTTCACCGTACCTTCTTCTATATATGCTGACAAACAGGTAACAGGTCTTTCGGTTCCTACGCTCCTCCACTAACATTACTAATAGTCTTTCGGATGAGACGTTAAACCGAGGTCCTATGTATCAGTGCTATACACTGAGCATGCAAAAGAACCAGGGGTGTCTCTGGAATGGGATGCTTTCTGTATTTTGCACTACCCCCACAACATAAAATAACTAATCTCTTCAGGGGGCGTCGGTCATATGGGCAACCTGTACCGACGGTAAATAAGCTTAAATAGATAGACAGGTCTTTGACAGGAGAGACACTGTTTAGTCAAGTTGAATTGTCAAATTCAATAAATCTTGACAGTTTTCTGAAGACCTCAAGCACTAACTAGTAACCTACTGTTTAATGATCAACGGATGGTTGTAGTTAAACAATGTGTGTTGATGTCAGATATACAGGTAGCCAAACTCCTTTAATCTTCCTAATTTCATAAATGGACAAGAAAACAGGAAAGAAAGCATCCAGAACTCCTTCAAATTTTGACTTGAGGTACTTCAATATTGATTTTTCAAAATTCAATCAATTGTAAACATGGCTGTATCCATGGCTGTAACTGCAATACTCGGGCTTCTAATAGTTACCAATATTACACCAACCGTAAATTGTTTAACCAACGTTCTCGATTCTTTTCAGCTAAATGTTTATTTTAGAAACAAAAAGTGTGCTATACGGTTGTGGCCTTATTTTACCTGGTTCGATTCCGATAGAACTAACAGATTATCAAAAGTACAAAGTAGTACGTCCATACTTTTAAATGTGCGTATTACTATTTAACAATAGTCTTTCAGACGTTTTGTTCGTTCATTTGGTCAATTTGTAATTTCTTTATTTCTTTGTTTATTTCTTAGTTGATTTTGTCGCAAATGGCGTTGTCATTGTTATGGCGTCATCTTTCAGATAGATTAGTGCAAAATTGTAAAACAAGTGTCACCACGGATGGAAAATGTCTGGTCTAGCGTATTGAATTTCATAGTAAGAAGGTTGTTGGTAAAATATTTGATCCTATGCATCGATCTATGTCTGTATTCTTACCATGTTGCTCCTTTTTTGCCGGAAGTGATTGGAGTCGCCTCCCTTTGTCGGCTGCTTTTGGTCGGCCATCTTGTTTATCTTGGTTCATGTATTGCGCATGCTTGGTGCGCGCATTGTCCGCTGGCACCCGTCCCCGTCTAGGGTCAATTGGTTGACCTCGAATGACCTTATCATTGTCTATAGATCTGTAAATAAAAAAAAATGATTTTGAAAAGAATTAAAGCAAAACTTCGTGTCGTTTAAGGCGTTGAAATGGCCCCTGTCTTGTTCCGGGGTTTAGTAGCATACTGCTGCAAGCTTTTAATCAGTACAGCATAACTCACCTGTTTCAAAGGGGTGTAGTCACCATTGCATTTGTGGTAATAGGGATTTTTATGTAAAATAACACTCCGATACCATTCAGTCCCTGCCTGTCGACGAAAGCTGAAAGAAGTATTGCCAAAGACGCAACAGCTCTCAGATAGTTGTGACGACTACAGACAAAACATAGACGAATCTTTTCTTTATACGGCCTTTACACGAAAATACATAGACGAACCTTTTCTTTATACGGCCTTTACACGAAAATACATAGATGAACCTTTTCTTTATACGGCCTTTACACGAAAATACATACATAGACGAACCTTTTCTTTATACGCCCTTTACACGAAAATACATAGTAGAACTTTTTCTTTATACGCCCTTTATACGAAAATACATATATGTTATGGCTGCAAACTATTCGTAAAACCATATAATATTTTAAATGTATGTATAAAATGGCATCCATTCACAGAAACGTTTTAGAGTTTAGAATTGGAACTTCATAATAAAATAGAATATCAAGGTTGTAGTTGCTAACTACTTCCGGTAAGACGGCACCAGCAATCTGGTATTTTTTGTTGTTGTTGAACGTCTAGTACTGAACTGCATATAAGATTTACATAAGCAAACCGGAGAGATATCACAGAATAAAGCAATTTTACCCCGTTTACTTGCAAAGGAAAGAGCCAAGTCCATCAGTACAGAATACTGAAGCCATTCTACAACCTAAATCACAATCATACAGCGAATTACAACATGTCCATTCTTAGTCCGACTGATACAAATCCACCACCTATCTCCATTTTGTAGTGAAATTTTTATATGTTATGCAAGAAATTTGTATTCCAGTGGAATAAACAAAATACAAAAACTGTCGTAACTAACAAAGGAACTCACAACAAAACGGGCACATGCACAACAAGAGTCTTTGATCGTCTCAGCCGGAAATAACGCATATTGCAAAAACAAGGAATAGTCCGCAACTTCAAAACAGTTTAGCACAAAACGAGTTTTTAGTACAATATTTTTCTAACAAGTGATCCCTATATAACTGGCTATATTGCTTAATTAAGGTCATACTTAACAATTAAATATCGTATATCATAAAAAAGTCTTCATTAAAACTCTTGCAAAGTATTTCAATGCGATGTCCGATAAAATCGAGTATCTTAACATTTTGGCAAATAATCCAGATAAACACAAAATATGTTCCATTATAAATATGATACACCTATCAAAGGTATGAACTATTCATAAGTGACAAATTAATTAACACAAACGCAATCAACGCACCTTTATCCATATTTTTCGTGTAGGAAAAAAAACATTTATACGTTACAAACTAGTTTCTTTGGTAACCACTGCGTGAAGAACAACAACAGTCCTCAAGACTAAAGTCCAATATGTCAAGAGTTTTTAACATCAAATAAGTAAATATTTTCAGAATATTTTGACAGACTTTTAATTTTTATACAAGTTGAAAAACACAGAGCTATGGATTCCTATTTTAATGTCAATATTTAAACGTGTCGTTAACAATGGATTGCGGTGCAATAAACCACGACCATTCACACGTCAGTATACAAGTATCATTGACCACAGTATAAATGACCATTCTTTTAATGAAAGAAGAATGATGTAAAATCAATTTCTTGAGAAAAATATAGGTTAACATTAAACCAATTGTTGCATACAATCAATGCTTAACTTGTTAGTTGCAAACTTCGACTTTACAGGTAAAATTGCATTTATTAAGTTGAAACGGTGACATAAAAAGAGATGTATTTTATGTTTGTAAAATAACAAAAAGCAATAATAATGTTAATACAAGTATACGATTAATATTTGTTAAACTAACCTCAAGAAGTAGAGAATATTGTTTATTGTAACCAAAGAAAGAGCCAGACATTTTTTAAAAATATTTTGCAGTTTAATAACGTTTACTAGTATCTCGCTAAGAACAAGATATGACGAGGAAAATAGGCAGATATATGTTCATAGCTGAAGATATCATTTTACATTCTTTATCTGCTCTGCACATTCAAATTTTAGCAAATTTGTATAAATAGGATCAGTTATTACAATAACTGTTGAATAAAAGAGTTTGGAGCAATAATAACTAGATTCCCCAAGCATTGACTTCATCCTCAATATCATTTTGTTAACAGCACACACAATCATGTTTGTCTCTGGTTTTTAGTTCCATGTCTACCTGTTAAATCCTAAGAAAAAAATGTCAAGGAACTCAGTTCAGCTCCTACAAGACCTATACTGATAAAAAAAATGGTTATTTAAACTGAACATACTTCACTTTAAAAATATATCCGGTATATCTCAAGTTTCTTTCTTTCGCTGGTATAACTGAATATCCGCGGTTAATATTTCTAGATGCCAAACTATCACAGAATCTCGTGCTAGCACGTGTATAACTTCGCGTTTGATATAGATTATTTCCGGTTCGATTTTCACCGAAACTTTGTGCAAACTCTGTAACCGCTCTCATCCTTGACACGGTCCACCTCTCTATAGCAACCGGTGGCTTTCTTTGTACTTCAACCTTCATCATTCCCCCGTACAGAATTCAGGAGTACCCTTTCAACCACTTGCTTTAAAGTGAGCCTTTCTCTCTTTGTTTAGAAGTATGTAACATTCTTAAATTCTTAAGAAAGTGAACAAGCCTCTGCATGAAGGGGTAACAAATTATTATTGAAAGATCACGTTCAGGCTGGGCTTTTTCTCGGCCGTATTAAAGGGATCTGGCTCACTTAGATAACTGCTGATTAGTTTTATCTTGGCAACGAAAGACTTTAAAAAATATCTCTCACTTTTCATTGACAGAATTGATCGGGAACGCATCAGGGAAGTCAAAAGATGATCTCTAATCATTATCCTACTAATATAAATCGTTACAATGTTTGATTTAAGATTTTCACACGATCCCCTTACCTTGATCAGAAGAGAGGTAGTGTTAGAAATACAGGATTGATGTTTATATCCATGGAGTTCTAAAACCACAGTCCTTCAGATTAGCATTTTTGCTTAGTCACACGAGAAAGTCGGGAAAAATAAAGATCGTGCATTCTTTTTGTTTGTTTGCGTTTTACTTCACATCCGAATATATTGTCAAAAATTAAAACGAGTTATACAAATGTAAATATGAAATTTTCCACATTTTCTCATACCCGTATCTTCCTGTTTGAGTTTATTTATGGTATCGTTTCCCCATATAACCAACGTCCCCATAAGAGCGTAGGTATTTTAGTATATATTGGCATGTAATAAGCCAAACAAATCGTATCATTTATTAAAGAAAACAGATAAAGACTAAAAGCAAATAGAATAATGCGTATTTTGGTGCCTTGAACAAACTTTTCAAAAGGCAAATTGACCAAAGTCTCGCACATTTCACATAGAAAAGCCATTATGATGCACTTTATTGTGCACGTTTGTTTCTTGTTGCTATGATGTCGCAATCGGCTTATTCGTTCCCACGCAAAATTTACGTGTTTCAAGGACCCCCTGCCACCACATAACTTTATAAACAAATTGCCCAAAGGATAAAGTTTCAAATGTGAAATTGCCTTGCAGAAGTATTACGTTTATTGACGGGTATTTATCTTTTAGAATCCGCTTATAAATAATAAATGGTGTAAAATTTCAGGCTAAGAAGACTGCGGTTTTTCTCAAGTCTCTGTCAATGTGTTTGGTTCATTTTCCATGAACAACTGCGAAATTATCAGAAATTTGTAATAGTAATCTGTAATAGAACTAAGTAGTATTGAGTTACGATTTTCGCGTGTGTGTGGTTTTTTTCTAAATCGGTTGGATACGAGACGTTGTTGACAGTTGTGTTTACATAGAAAAATGAAAATATCGGAAAATGATTTGTCTACTTTGCCTGAGTGACTACGAGTTAGTAACCGCGATTATACGAAATTACTTCAACTTCAGATCATAGCTGATATAGAAATTAATACATGTGAAATATCTAAACATACTTATCTTTTTATCAATATTTTTACAACTTGTACCTTCACGGTATTTATGGCATGAACATAGCTTTGTTATGTCCACCGACCGGAATGTATTGCAATAATTCGGCTTTCTAAGAGAACTAAGCTTAGAGACATTTAAATACGTCACCACATGTAACTTTTCCTTTTGAAAATTACGCATTTTACGAAAATGATAAGTTACGGGGCTAAATTATTATCTGAATTGAATGACATTTATACTTTTTTGTTAAATTTGTTTTACCTATTTCTGTCTGTAATATCCAAAGTCGAGATCTATAATTAACATTACTTCCTTCTTAACTTCAAGGTTTTTTGCAGACGTTATCGAAAAACTGCTTTATATATCTTTATCTGAATAATGACTTAAGTGGTTCACTTTTTAACAATTATGAATTGTTATTTTAGTTCAAAATTAATTTTATAAACAAGTTCTTGCAAAGTACATTGTTCCCGCTCGAAACCTGTGTCCTTGGTCGGTTACCAAACCGTGCGCCGAAAGTTGGAATGCGGTACGTCACTAACGTCACTGAAGACCCCCCCCCCACCCCTAAAGGGATTTGAACCAGAAACCTTTGGATCGAAAGTTCAACGTTCTACCCCTAGACCCCAACCTATTCAAGATTTTTCTTTCTAATTTCAACGATGTGTAGATATAAGCAAATAAAAACATTCAGTCTTATATTTCGCGAGGTTAACTGCTTTCCAAAGCTTACCAGATAAGATTAGTAAACCAATATCCATTCTCGAGTAAACCACTAGCTATTCTCTAGTAAACCACTAGCTATTCTCTAGTAAACCACTAGCTATTGTCTAAATCTGGGGAATGTGTCGTTGGATATATTGGGTTTATAAGTTTAAACTTAAAAAAAGGCAAGCGAATTACAAAAAAAGTCTTTAAAATGTAACAAATAGAATGAAAAGTTTTCTACAGTATTTAAGATATGAACAGATATCTTTTCACGTAAACTGACCCGTTTCTTTGTATTTACAACTATACAATTTATAGTTTTAGTTTTAAGCATCTATAGAAATGACAATAGCAAATAATAATACTAATAACAAATAAATACATTCCTACTCATTAAACAGGAAATGGACAACATTAAATGACATAAATTTGATGAACTTTAACAGTTAAACGATTCTTAACAGGATCTGTGTATTATTCTATCGAGAAATTTTGCATCGCAAAGTATACAACGTTAAACCGAGACTCTGAACAAACAAATCAAAAACCTTCCTGTGCAATGGACACAATACTTTATTGATGCCTATTAAGTGCCTGCATTTAACAAAGAATTTATGCTTCATATATGTATTTACTTACCTTAGATTACCCGTTTTTATTTCGGGAATTAAATAATTCTGCAATTCTTAACATGTTTGGTTATATAATGTACCTTTTACGTAGTAAAGCAATAGTATCCTAATGGAACGTTTTTGATCCTCAGTGAATTGGTGTGTTTAAAGAAAACATACTACCTGTGACAACACAGAGATGTGAAGTTAGTTTATTGTAGAAAGTAAAATATATAAAAAAATTAAGACTTATCAAGTCTTTCCTTCTAACTCATACTTTTCCTGCATCCGGGTATTCCTTTTTGGATTTATAACAGATACAGATATATAGAATAACTGATACTTCACTTACATCCACACAACTAGGTACACATATCAAATTCTTTTATTAAAGCCAATTTGAAGATTTCTATAGATTTTTTAAATAAGCTACAATTATAACTCTCTGTATGTTGGAAGGTTTTCGACAGCCGTGTGTAAACAACAAAATAAAATAGGAAGCATGAATCTGATATATTTTCACAAGCAGTCTGTACGGATATAAAATGCTATTCATTAAGGCAGCTATGTAAAATTTACCTTAGAAATTTGACGTTCATGGCTTTCTCTTCATCTTATCCTTAGCAGAAAAGAAAGCGTTCACTTTTAAACACATTGAAATTACTTGTCATACAAAACATAAGATTGACGCGACATAGAATATCTATTTCATTAATACAGATATATATGAAGTTGTATTACCAAATTTGCGAGTGCAATAGTCCTATCTTATTGACATTACAGCAATTCATTACAATTACGAACAAATTCCTGAATACTTTGCAAGGTCCAAAGTAATATTTTATTTGACCTTAATTCGTTTTATTTTACATTGATTTTAGTGCAAATATAAGTGCGTTACAGGTAACAAGATATTTGTCAGCATGCTGAAGAAAGAAAGGAAGTAAAAAATAGAGACAAAAAACGAAGGAAAGATATAAAAGAGAAATAAACGTCCATCCAATGGATGGAACGAAAGAAGAAAGAAAAAAAGAAAGAAAGAGAAAGAAAAAACCCAAAGAAAGAAAAAGAAAGTAAAAAAAGAAAGAAAAAACCAAAGAAAGAAAAAAAGAAAAATTGTAAGTCCGAGTTAGAACAAAAACAACACAATGTTCTACCTTCTCAGTCTAAACTTCAAGTTATTATTTCATGTCTTTAAACATTTGTTCTTTAAACAAAAGGACACTTGTGCTATATCTGAACTCATAGAAAAAACCATTTAGGAACACAACCTCACATACATTACCTCAAGACAATACTTTAACTTAACAAAAACAAAAAGAGTGTAGAAGGTTTAGGAGTTCTTATATGTTTACAAATGTTTTAACTTATTATTTGTTTATCTTATATTTATGTGTGTATCTCCCTGCCTACCATGAACTAACTGCCATGACCATGACCTTCAAGTCTGCTTTTCAAACTAGGTCAAAGTTTACTTTTACATCAACATGCTATTATGAACGGTTTGTCAAAGCTACACTGACGCAGACAAGGCAAGTCCTCAGTCCTTGCAATAGCATGCTTCGAACATACAGGTAAGTCGTACAGTGTACTAAATGAAGATATGTATGTCCATCTCTGGTCATCAAAAGTATTCTGGACCGGGAGACAGAAGATTTAAAGCTTAGCTCTTTCTCTAACCTTTAGAGCTTTACCTTGATATCATTTTCATCGAGAATAGGCTTCTAATATTTTTTCTTATATAGTCAAATTCCACGTTTAAGACCGTTTTAATTACTTCAAAATAACGTAACAATCAAAATATTTTAAGAAAATAACTCTAAAACCTTGCGCAAAAAAGGTTTGCTGGTGAAACCTATGTGTTATTAAGTCCATTACTGACTGGCCATTTACATTTTTTACTTAAAGGTGACAGTTTTTATGATAAAAAAATTTGATCGAGAAACTTAAAAGTATAAATAAACAAAACAGATTATAAGAAAGGCACTTGTAAGCTTTGTATAGCATTAAGAGCTAAAAATATTGTCAACTGTGTACCACATAAGTAATGGAAATAGAATCCTAAGAAGAAAACAAGAAAACAGCGCTCGCAACAATCGTGCATTTAGAGCTTTCTAGAGTAAGGTACGCAAAAGAAACTTATGGTAGAATAGAATATGAAAAAATAAACTCATTTTGAATATACACTAAATTTATAACTCACCGCCTCCGTTTTCTTTGAATTAAATAAAGTTTGTAAGGATCCACGTAATTCATTACAGAACTTTTCTCAAATCCTGTCACGTATTTCTCGCGGTTTCAAATCCTGTCACGTTTTTCTCGCGGTTTCAAGACTTTACAAAGTCTCGTCTTTGCCTAGTTTACAAAAACTTCACCTTACTTTAAAAAGTCGATGAATTTCCAGTTATCACGTTTCTAATCACAAAGATTGATTATTTTTTGTTGTACAAAATAATCCAGATATTATGAGCATCCTTATTTCACTGATCAAATGTAAAACCTGACTTAACGCGATTTCCATCAATTGAGATCACGTGTACTTTTTGTACTCGTTTAAAAATGAGAAATTAATTGTATATCTTGGCGCTCTAAAAAGTACAGAAATTTGTAAATTCGAATTTATTGTCAAGGTGCGTTTAACAGTTTAGGTCGATATCTTCAATAAAAAGTTTAAATCAGAAGCAAAAACAGTAAAATTTCTCAAAGAATAAATTAAAGAACCAATTGAATATAACATAATACTAAAAGTCAACACAATTTATCAAGTTTTTTTCGTGTCCAGTTACCCGATATTAATCATTTTGGTTTGTAAATCGAATGCTATAACAGTTTCATATTTTAAAATTGCTTAAACCCTTATTCATGGTCGACAGATCAAGCCTTATTACACTCAATAATTTCTCAACTGAAAACATTTTTCTTTGAAAATCAAAGTATTACAAAATTGTTAATACGACTTTACAACTCTGTCAAATAAAGTTTAGTGTTTTCTAAAACGTTGCTATGGGAATGTGACATTATGGTGACATCATCGATCTGAGTGGTACATGAATAATGACATTATGGTGACATCATGGATCTGAGTGGTACATGAATAATGACATTATGATGACATCATGGATCTGAGTGGTACATGAATAATGACATTATGGTGACATCATGGATCTGAGTGGTACATGAATAATGACATTATGGTGACATCATGGATCTGAGTGGTACATGAATAATGACATTTTGGTGACATCATGGATCTGAGTGGTACATGAATAATGACATTTTGGTGACATCATAGATCTGAGTGGTACATGAATAATGACATTATGGTTACATCATGGATCTGAGTGGTACATGAATAAATTCTTACGATATATAACAACAACCTACAATCGAATTCCTCCCAAAACCTTATCGTTTTCAAGTTATAACTCGTAGAATGTTACGCTTCCCACTAATGATTGCCATCTAATGCCAACTTATTTATGCTATTATCATATCAGACAGACAGACAGACAGACAGACATTTTATTCTTGTTTTACAACACGGTAGTCGCTTTAATGTTATTTTTTCTCGTTCTTCCTTGTTCATACGTTATCATCGTTATGATAATTTTCCTAACAATTATCAGTGGGTACTTGACTACAGCCACTTAAAACATGACATAAATTTACTTTTATTTTATAATTAAATCAAGGCAATCAAGTATTTTAGAGCCAGTACTTCACGGTACAAATTGACAATTATAACATGCGACAGCATTCTTTGTGAAAAAAGTCGAGTAGTTTCACCTTTATTAACAAATTTACGTTAGTATTTAACTTGTCAATAATTATCTGTGTGAAACTATAAAAAAATTGAATTATTCAAGCAGAATTTAAGCTCGCTTTCAGTTATATGTTTTAACACGATCCTACATTCAAGTTATTCTAGCCTCTTAAGTTTAATTTCAAAAGAAGTTTTGATATATCTGGCAATTCTACAACCTTTAATTATAACAAACGATCACATTTGTCAAGCTCAAGGTTAGACCGAACATTGAATATAACAAACAGACAAAAATACAGTTATGTCGAACCATAAATAGGTACGCGGAATATTTTTAGAGGAAATACAGATTTGGCGGAAATATTTCACAAGGGACACTACTCAGATGTAAATAAAACAAAGACGAGTCTTAAAGGTTATCCCTACATTAAAAAGGAATTCATTTCATGCACTGTCTAACAAACAAACCAACCAACCAACAAACGACAAAGTTTATTGCTAATTATGAAATGTTGTGATTAAATCAAATGGAAGGAGGGTTCAGTGAGAAAAGGAAAGAAATAAAGGTTCGATAAAACAAAGAAACTGACGAAGTCGTTTAGTAAAGCAAGTAATTAAAGAGAACAGACATCTCTAGGTACGTCATGTTTTAGAAATGTTGATAAGCCAAAGTTCAACTATAAAACGTTAACTGCCTCTTAAAATGACTTGCGATGCGGAAATTTGAAAAGAAATTTTCAAAGGAAACATTTCTATGGTTGCTACAAAATTCGTTTGATCTTTTCAAGAATGTTTGAGACTGCACAACCACTACTGGTATTTCCTTTATGATAAAAGAATTGTGTTTGATATTCATCGGTAGGGATACAACCAAATCAACAACAAAAATAACTCAAAATTTATCAGAATTGTACCTGATTCGAACAAAATCGTCAAAATGAACAGTTCTCTGCTTGTCTATGTTCACTACCACTTTCTCTACTGGTCTAGGGTAGCCGAAATGAGTCGCAGATTTCTTCTGAAGTCTAATATCATCAAGATGTAAACTTTGTCTGCTGTTTATACCGCTGCTTTCAGATCCGGGCAGTAAACTTTGCCGGCTAGAAATACCGGTAATTTTGAAGTCATCCGCAGTGAAGACTTTGTCGGCTGGTTCCACGCTTAAACTTCCGTTTTGAACCGATAGGTGGAACCACTGGCTGGTCTGTGAGATTTTTGGACGGTGAAGGTGTTTCAATGTATCTTTCAAATACTTGTTTCTTCACGTAACGAACCATGGTAACTGCTTCAAACATATCTATCCATGTCTCAAAGTCTTTTCTAATGAAAACGACGTGCCCGTTTGTCCCGCCTAAAAGCGAGACACTGCTTGTTCACCTTGAAGTTACATGTCGCTCCGGCAACCGATCACAGCAACAGGCCAAACTCTTATTATGTTAAATAATCAGTTCCTTAATAACAGATTTTTACAAGTGTCATATTATTTTCCCTAACCCATATTAGCGAAAAGTCAGGATTGTGAGATATGCTTTTCGGTAGCATGTTCAAAATGGTACCAGCTAGCAAGGCGCGTGAATAAAAGCTTAATTATCCACCTGCATTTCTATAATTTTATTTCACTTAACTGATTCCATATCAACACATATTAAATCATAGTTCTTAAAAGACTATGCATTCAAAGATGATTGATTCGTTAAAGAACAATTAATTGCACCATTTAAAGGTTTGAAGATATTTTGGATGATACTACACGCGAAGGAATTTACAAACCTATTGTGACGAAAAAAACACACCGATTGTTTTTAGGTTCAATTAAATATTTGTAACCTTCATATCAACTCTGTTAGGTATAAAGCGAGCAAGATTGCCAGTTGTTTTTTTTTTCAAAGCCAGAAAAAAGATAAGAATCCTCAATATTTAAAACAATACATTTATGATTATTTGTACACTTAGTTTGAAATGAACTTCGCGGGAAAAGGTGTAAGATTAAAAACTGTATTTGACATATACCCCACATATATAAAACAATGCATTCGGTACTCTGTGCTTTTTTTATATAGTGTTAAACAAGCGCCGCAAAATGTGCAAGATTTAAACAAATATCAAGGGAAAAGACTGCAAATTGAATTCATTAATGGGCGACATACATCAAGGGTAGATAATCCGAGAGAATCAAGACCGCTTGCTGTTCATTAACCTGTAGTGTCTGTAGACTGTACCTGACTTGTTGAGGAACTGAATGTTTGCGGTATTGTAAAGGAAAAAATAAAAACTAGAGTACCAGGCTTAATTCATTTTCCCACAAAATAAGCGTCTTGTGGATAAATGCGCAGGTAACACAGGCGTAGCGATACTGAACCGTATAACTGCTAACCTGTCCGTCTATAAGTGTTCTTGCGACAGTTTGTTCAACCCGTACAGCAGTGTTTCAACCCTCTTTTTCCATTTTTTATGTGTCAAGGGAGGTAACTCCTGAGTTATAAACATACACATATCGTCGAAACCGATTTAATACATGGAATCAATACGTCTGCATTGTAAAAAAAGTTATACATTTTTTATCAGTATTGTCAGATACCTAGTAAATTATGTGCAGGAATATTTACAGAATAAAATATTTACACAAGGTTTTTCCTCATTTAATTAAACTCGCAAAGAAATGTCAAATATTTTTAAACCGTTTTGAAACTAAGATATTTGTGGGTGCAATATCGTTCTATGATTTTCTTTCTTCAATGAATTTTGGCGGGTTTGATAAACCGCTCAGTTATTTGTTCAGTGTCTCACAGACAGGTTTATTAACAAAGAGTACAGCAACACAAACAGGTCTTACATAATATGTAATAGCCTTTGAGAAAAGATTAGAAGGTAGAAAGTAGAATGCAGGAAAGAAATATGGAAGGAAGAATATATAGACAAAATAAATGCACTTCTAAAATGGAATCCAGTGCCTCGAATACAAAGATGAAAACCTTCACAAGAAGATCGTGTGTCAGTTTTGGAATTGTTTTCAAGTATTTTCAAATGTTTTTCGAACATAGACTTTACGCCTTTCGTGAGAATAAATGAGAGCTTCTCGCCTCTATTCTTCCATTACTTTGTAAATGAATTTCAATACAGTTGGCAAATTATTGTGACTGAATTGCTTCGATTATTTTTTCGTACGAGGTTTCATTTTTAGACCCCCCCCCCCATTACTTTCTGCACTGTATTTAAAAGTTTACAATATGACTGATCATAAAATAAGCAGTTTTGCATTTCAATTGCATTGAATTGCTATAGAATAATGCCAAATGTGCATGGGGAATATAAAATTATAAAACGAATCACGAATTTCGAAGGTTAATGCCGGGGCGAACATTATCCGAACATTACCCCTTGATCCTTGCTTTTCCCAAATGTATTTCGGCAATGTTTAGTTGTCTAGATATTTTAAAACGAACAAAATACTTTGAAAGACAACAGAAATCATGTCTTGTCTCGTCAAAAACAAATTGCATAGACAACAGATGTAAAAGTCACACCTTATTTTGTTTCTCTAATACAAGATAGTATCTCATATAAAAATTCTGTGATATGTCTCTTGTAGTTCTATGTTAGAACGGCCATTTACAAATCTTGTTGGTCAAATTATGTGATGTTTTATGTATTGTTTTATGTAATGTATGTAAATGGATGAGACAATAATAAACAACTAATATATGCGTGCCCGTTTTCACGGGGCAGATAAGTTTACAAAGGTAACGTTTCTCGCCTTATATCATCATCAGGAAACCACGTTCGATCCATTCCGTTGTGCGGAATGTGTACCTTGGGTAACTGACGATGGCCTAGCATGGACAAAGGGCGGGTCAGTAGGGCTCTCTTCTACTTGCAATACTTACAGTCATTCGAGTGAGAATTTTAACCAAGGTCTTTTGTATGGTACTATGCAATAAGCATAAACAAAAATCAGAAGTGTCTCTGGAATGGCGTGAATTCTGAATCTTGCAAAATCCCTTGAAAGGTTAAATAACTAAATTCTTAAATCTGGTATCAACGATAAATAAACTTAAATAGATAGATAGGTTACATGTACAGAAAAAATACAACTGTTCTTGAATACAGAAATATGATTTGATTTCATTCACTTACACTTTTACAGATAAATATTCCTTAAAAAAAAAGATTCTAAGAGAAATATGTCAAGCAAATTTAAAACAGAGAATAGTTTATACTTGGCTCTGAAAGTAAAGCATTGTCGCAATGATGTAGCTTGAAATGATATATTTCTGTGGAAATGTTAAATAACAGTCATACAGCTTCAGATGCTGTGAATAAAGACTGTTTACTTCATCATATTAACATCACAGAGGTAGAAAGAAGGTCAGATTTCGAGATAAATGCGACAAAAATTAGTGAGTAAAACATAAAGCAGCAGATACAATATTTTCTGCATTCACACCTCGATTTAATGCTAAGTTAATGAGTGTGACTAACCTTTGAAAATCACGAGTCCTTTAAGCTTGTTCACAGAAAGGCTATTAAGTTGGAATCAATAGTAAAGAATGATTGAATATATTTGTTCTTCTTGTAAAATTCCTTTCAGTCAGGTTGCTGTTATATGCAAAGGCGTTAATTGCTATGCTTCGCAACAAAACATTATCAAAATGATAGCTGTACGATGTTTCATCAAATGAAATTCTCATGTGTTTCTATTTTCTAAGTAGGAATCATTGTAAAATACGTAGTGTAGTATTCATTGAAGTAGAGGAATTGGTATAAGGTTACTATTAAAACAAGGGAAACTCATCGCGACCGTAAACGGATTAACTAATCTATAGTACCTGTACATGTATTTTGAACCAAATTCTAACCTTTGATACATAGTTAAAGTATAGTATAATCCCTACATAATCCTACCCGATGTAACATGTGGCAGTCCGTCGGCTAGGTTCTTTCGAAAATAAGTAAAAGTACTCAGTTCAGAAATAAATCTGATCGGACAAAAGTTATATATTTTTATGCCCCCGGCATCTAGCGATTGAACCGTCCGCCCGTACGCCTGCACGTCCGCGCGGTTAACCTGTTTCGGCAAGTTGGATATTTCTCAGTTTTTACAAATAGCAGTGGCATGAAAGTTTATGCACTTACTTAACAGTGCACAGGTCATGACCCTGACAAGTAACGTATCTATGGCTACCTTATTTCTTGGGAAATCTTCCATTTTGAACTAAGAGAAATGGTTAACCTGATTCGGCAAGCTGGATATTTATCAATTTCTACAAATAACAGTGGCATGAAAGTTTACACATTTACTAACAGTGTACAGGTCATGACCCTGACAAGCTACGTAACTATGGCTACCTTATTTCTTGGGAAATCTTCCCATTTTGAACTAAGAGAAATGGTTAACTTGATTCGGCAAGCTGGATATTTATCAATTTCTACAAATAACAGTGGCATGAAAGTTTACACATTTACTTAACAGTGCACAGGTCATGACCCTGACAATTTACTAACTGTGGTTATCTCATTTCTTGGATTATCTCCCCATTTTGTACTTAGAGAAATGGTTAACCGGTTTCGGCAAGTTGGATATTTCTCAATTTGATCAAATAACAGTGGCATGAAAGTTTACACATTTATTTTATAGTGCCCAGGTCATGACCCTGACAAGAAACATAACTGTAGCCCCCTTTTTTCTTGGATTATCTCCCCATTTTGTTCTTAGAGAAATGGTTAACCTGTTCCGGCAAGTTGAATATTTATCAATTGTTACAAAAAATGGCATGGAAGCTAAAACATTTACTAAACAGTGCCCATGTCATGACTCTGACAAGAAACATAACTGTAGCCCTCTTTTTTCTTGGATTATCTCCCCATTTTGTCCTTAGAGAAATGGTTAACCTTTTTCGGCAAGTTGGATATTTCTCACTTTCTACAAATAGCAGTGGCATGAAAGTTTACACACTTACTTAGCAGTGCACTGGTCATGACCCTGACAGGAAACATACTTGCAGCTACCTCTTTTCTTAGTTCATCAGCCCACTTTGTACTGAGAGAAATGATTAACCTGTTTCAGCAAGTTGGATATTTCTCACTTTCTACAAATAGCAGTGGCATAATACTTTACATTGTTATTTATACACTGGTCATGACACTGGTAAGATACACAGCTATGGCTTTCGGTTTTCGGGTAATCTGCCCTTTTTATGTACTTTAAGTATAGGTTAACCAATTTCGGCAGCTGAAAAGTTTCTGCACTTCTACCAATAGCAGTGACATAACAGTTTGAAAAATTAGTTACTAGTGCACAGATCATGACCCAGACAAGGTATATAACTGTGGCTACCTTTTTATTGGGTTATCTCCCCTTTTCGAACTTAGAAAAAGGTTCACCTATTTCAGAAGATTCGATATTTTTCAGTTGAGACATCATTGCAGTGGCTGAAATGAAGAGTCTGCTGGTTTTCGTCTGGTTAGATAATTAATGCAACTTTATTTCTTGAATAATCTGCTCTTTATAATCTCAGATCATAAGTTACTTTACTTGATTTTTATGTTAAATTCTTTTCATGTACAGGTTCTGGCACCAGGAAGTTATTTCCATACTAAATTATGATTTCAGTTGCTGTTTTACCACTGTGCTGTCATTTCAAATTTGTGACAAACCATGCTACAGGGGGCATTATGTGTTTCTCTGAACACAGCATTTTGTTCTCTTTTTGTGCAAAGTACAATTCTTTAATTATTCCCAGCCACTGACGTATGTGTATTTCCTTGAAATATATTTAATACCAGCTTACAAGCAAAATTCTTACTTAAAAAACCTCAGATTCGGAAGAATGACTGTCTTTTTTTAAAGTAAAATAAAGATGTGAAACAAGTAGTCAGTTCGAATAATCTAAATAGCTCTTTCATGATCTCATTAAGGTCAAAAAATGGAAGATAAAACAATACATAACCTTGAGTCGGAAAAACGCATATAGCTCCATGGTAACTAAAAGATAATCTTGCGAGAAAAGTTACGATGTCATTGTTTCGAGAACTTGATAAACTGACAAACAAGATACGAGTGTTACGCGAACGTTACGATAAAAGAAGCGAGAAAAAAAGAGACAAGATACGAGACATCGTCCCGTAAGGTTGTTGATAAAACGAACACATTATATGTATGACATATACCTTAAGAATCCTGCTCCTACAGAGTGTCTAATGAGAAGGGTTTTATTTAACCAAATCTTTTAAGTAACTGCACACAGACTGAAGTGATATGAGATTTTTGTTTATTATAGACACTGTAAACGGGATATAAAAAGCTTAGTACAGGCTTACATGATACATGATTTAACGAAGAGACAGAATGTAGCTATGATGAAGAAATAGCATATCGGCAACTTCACAAAGGAAACCCCCTCAGCTGATAACCCGCGCAACCGACAACTACACTACAACAAACAAATCATATAGAATACCAGCGCAGGTCAAGATGGGGTTATTTTAACTTGTATTTGAATGAAGAGTGAGTACTTGGAATTCAACTTCAAAAATGTGTGTGCACTAAATGACAGATAAACAGAAGAGTGCTGAATAATTTCAATATGGTATATCGTGTTCTAGAAAACATCCTCGCGAGTCATAAATACTTCTGTTTGTTCTAAGCTTGCTTACCTGATGTACACGAACTGATCAAAGTGAACACTTTTCGACTTCTTGTCAAGAATTTCAACTTTGTTTATCGGTTGGGGAAAGAATTCGCTCCCTTGTTCACTTTCTTCTACAAAAATGTCCTCAATATCAACATCATCGTCACGTGCGAACCCGTCCCCTATCGCGGGTAGAACCCGCAGGTTGGTAAGGTTCTTGCTGCCTTGTACGGCTTCGAACGCGAACCGACGGTACATGATCCATTGAAAAGTTTAACAGTACACAATTAGAATCCCCTAATCATATATGATTCCCAAGCTAACTCCAGCGTTACTGTTCCTGTTTGTATGCGTATATTAGGGACGAACATTTTTCCAAACACACAGTCTATTTACGTCAATTTACATCATTTCAGCAATTAGCAAATCTAGGTACTTTTTTTCAGATCATGTCAATTGTTTTAGCAAAGTCAATGATGTTTTGTTATTTGGGTCTTAATCTATTTAACTGATTTACAAATACGGCCGTTTAAAAGTAGCTAGAATAATTTAATCTTTAGGTTTATCCAATATTGTCTTTTGTTTTATTGTGTGTGGTTTATAGTTACATGCATATTAAAGGCTGATTGTCAATGCAGTTAATTAACAAAGGTAGTATCCCACTAAATGTTATTCTAACACCATGTACGTATTTTAAGCATCATTTAATGCGCATGCGCTGAGCATCTATCTTTAGATCACATAAAGCATCGATTTTGCATTTGAACACAATTGAAATAAGGTTTTTCTGGTTCAAACGTCTATGAAATTGTAAAGCAATGAAGCAGTAATGCATTGAGAACGCAGCTGCACAAAATTGTTATTATAGTTCAAACAATAAAGAAATCGTTTCAAATGCATAGGTACATGACAAAATTGATGATAGGAAGGCCCTGATGATAGCTATGTTAGCAGTAGTTCACACAAATAATAAGGAAAAGACACAGAATTATGTTATAGGTGTTGCTTTCAGTTGATATTATTTTTCTTTTTATTCAATGATAGATGTAAAATCGTATTTGCCTTTTTAATTAGACTTAACATTAAAAGAGTTGATCCCTTCTTTACATAAAAAAACAAAGTGTGGAGAATACCTTTGATTTAGCCGCTCTTTAGATAAGTCACTATCTGAGCACAGCGACCTTCTTATATTTACGTGTTTGGTGAGAAACGTCAAATTGTCAAAAAGCTCTTATATTGTCAGGTATTTAGATGAAGTTGTTTTTTTTAATACAAGCGTAGAAAAATAAGTCTACGGTATTTTTACCTGCTTACAACATTCGTGTTAAACGTCACTCGTCTTGGAGCGCCAAAATTTTCATCATTATCATCAAACGATTGCTCTGTCGAGTGGTTTGAACCGGTCCAAGTAGCTATTCCTGAAGTGTCGGTCGAACCTGCCCAGTTATCAGACCGCCCGACCTCCGGAAACTGCACGTGCATATAGCGCATGCACACATCTTTGGTTTTCTTGTTTTTCTTAACGAAACTTCCAGTTTTATGTTCTCCTATACTAGGAAGAGCGTCTATGCCCGAAATATTTCTTGCACGAGGAAAATTGAGTACTTTTTGCATGTTTCATTTTAAAACATTGACACTTTCAAGTAGAGCGCTTTGATTTTTGCTTCACAAAGCTTAGCTTAAGACCCCACTCACTTTCTAAAATCTTTATTGCTGTAGTCTGTCGACCGAAGTATTAAGCTTCCCCAAATCAGACCAAAAAAAGTAAGAATTACTTTGAAAATCTCCATTTCTACTGAAGACAAATCAATTCTATGTCTACATTTCCCCGGCAAGTTGAAAAAGTCCATTTTTAGCAAAGCAAATATCGGAATCATAGTTGTATTAATGGAAAATCACTAAGAACAATGTATTTCATAATAGCTGCACTGATTTGATTAAAGAGTTTTAGATCTATTTCTGAATGAGGTTAATCAGTGTATGAGAAAGGATTAGGCGGCATGATATTTGTTATAATTAATACAAACTGACAAAAGGTCAAGGTCATTTACGATATATAGAGAGATTAGTTTTTCCTTAAGTTTTGTTTAGTTCTTTCGTTGTTTGACCGACGAATGAATGATTGATTGAATGAATGAATGAATGATTGATTGATTGATTGATTGATTGATTGATTGATTGATTGAATGAATGAATGAATGAATGAATGAATGAATGAACGTTCACGAACGAATGAATGAATGAATGAATGAATGAATGAACGAACGTTCACGAACGAATGAATAAATGAATGGATGAATGAATGAATGAATGAATGAATGAATGAATTTCACATTAACAGCAAGTATCACATATTAGTAAAAGCTCATTCTTTCCTGTTTACGAGACCGTCCATTCAAGCAATGATTTATTACTTTTGTTACAATAATAAAATTGTTTAGCCATTAATCACTTATATTAATTTAGAAAGTTGACAAACTTCACGACAGTAATATAATTTCATGCAATTTATCATAGATTTTTCAATAAATGAAATTTCTTTTAAAAACTAGAGTTAGGGTAAGTAATCGGGGAAAGTAAAATAGAAGAACAAATACACGTTTAGATCTTACGTGAAAAAATCCTCAAAGAAAACAGTAGATCTATTTATCTTAACATACCCTGTTTGACTTTGCCCGCAGAAGAATTCATTTTAGAAAATATCTTTAACAATTTAAACTTTATTCTTACAGACAAGTGTTCGCAAATATTTGTTTTACACAAAACCAGTAGCCGTTATATTTTTCTTCAAAGAATTAAGTTTAAATAGTTTATCAAAGGGAAGGGAAATAAAAGAAATATGAATCGAAAATTTATAAAAAGATAATCAAAAATAGAAAGAAAAACAATCTTTTTTCCACATACAACGACGAGGAAATTTACACAGGGCACATTGATATATCAATTAATTGTCGAATCATACAAAGCCATAAAGTGCATCAATATTTACAAATGTAAAGTGCACACACACACACTGCTAACAGAAACCATGTTTACATTTTATTTTGGTTACGTAGAAATTAAGAAATAATTTGAAATTTAAAAAGTGCCGTAGAATAGTCGACGCGATCGCGAATTAAGGTATTAATGAATGGTAAATTAAACTACCTTGTCGTATATTTCAATTTGTTTTCTAAGAGGTTTACAGCGATTAAGTCAACATTCAGCCCTTTTCTGATACTGATATTCTCGGCTATCGTGGCCTTCTAGACTCTAGACTGTTTTGGAATCAAGAAATATCCTGCTTAGTTCAATATCCAGAAACGCCACGTTGGAAGTACTTCCTCGGAGAAGGCACCTCAGACAAACCTATTGAGAAATGGTACCAAACGTGCCTGTCTGTCGGTTGGTTTGTCTGTCTGTCTGTCTCTCCTTCTAATTAAACAGTTTATATTCACAAACACGCTTGATTTGATCTCGAACACTTAAAAACAAGTTAAAGAATATATGTCCTAAAAGCGTACCATCGCCTGTTATTCTTTTTTTTTTAATTATTGACCACTATTTTATTGAATTCTAAATCAAATAAATTCAGCGCACCTGTAATTTGATAAAATGGTTAAAGCAGTAAAAAAGTGATTGCTCTTGGGTTGTCTTTTTAGTTTAAAAGGATTGAGTATTTTCTGTTGAACATTATTCAAATACAGAAAGGTAAAACACAAGTCCTTGACTATTTACTTGAGTGAATTTGTGTCGGTACCGGACATCCCATATGGCCGACACACTCTGAAGAGTTTAGTCATTTTAGGTCGTTGAAAGTGCTTCAAGATACAAAAAGAATCCCATTCAAGAGACACTCTCGGTTCTTTTACATGTTCCATTTTGGTAGTTTAACGGCTCATCCGGAAGACCATTGGTAGTGTTGGTGGAGGTGCAAGGGATCGAACTCTGGACCCCTCCCTCCCTCCCCGTATAATATATTCTACGTAACCCAATGCATTACTGCACCGCAACCTCATATTATATTTATGCGTAGTTCCTATGCATCCTCAGTAAGAACATGAAAACAACGAGGATCGAACTCAAGGCCAGCATTCGAGCTTTGTGGGTAATTTCAGTTCCCTGTTTAGTTTGATATCTATTATAAACATTCCTTTTAAATAATAAACCTATATTTTAAAGCCGCCAGATTTATATATCTAATAGTACTCTCAGTATAAAAAAGGGTTGTTGGGATTCGCAAAAAGCTCGGGCTTTACGCTTATAAGCCCTGGTGCAACACACAACACTCCTAGCACCTAAACATTATGGTATCTCTACAAAAGCAAGTAAGTGACACAGAGCTGCTGAATCATAAGTTATGTTATAGTGGTTTCTCATGTTATAGTGGTTTCTCATGTTATAGTGGTTTCTTATATTATAGTGGTTTCTCATGTTATAGTGGTTTCTCATGTTATAGTGGTTTCTTATATTATAGTGGTTTCTCATGTTATAGTGGTTTCTTATATTATAGTGGTTTCTCATGTTATAGTGGTTTCTTATATTATAGTGGTTTCTTATATTATAGTGGTTTCTTATATTATAGTGGTTTCTCATGTTATAGTGGTTTCTTATATTATAGTGGTTTCTCATGTTATAGTGGTTTCTTATATTATAGTGGTTTCTCATGTTATAGTGGTTTCTTATATTATAGTGGTTTCTTATATTATAGTGGTTTCTCATGTTATAGTGGTTTCTCATGTTATAGTGGTTTCTTATATTATAGTGGTTTCTCATGTTATAGTGGTTTCTCATGTTATAGTGGTTTCTCATGTTATAGTGGTTTCTCATGTTAAAGTGGTAATATGTGGTTTCTCATGTTAAAGTGGTCTCACATGAATTAGAATTAGTGGTTTCTCGCGTTGAAATGGTTTTTCATGTTAAAGTGGTTGTCATCTTATAGTGTTTTTTCGTTATAGTGGGTTCTCATATTATAGTGTTACATCATGTTTTAACGGTTTCTCATGTAATAGTGGTTTCTCATGTTTTAATTGTTTCTCATATTACAGTGGTTTCTATATTTATTCGAAGAGTTTTAAAAAAGAACCTTATGGAAACATTAATTAAAATATCTTTTCAAGTAAACTTGACAATTTACTAGCAGATTTAAAGTCTCTAACACACTTACTTTTTACCGGGTCCAGGATCCGAAGAAGTTTCAGCCCAGATCCGCGCCTTTGTCCTCGTATCTTCGAGTCTTGACTGATGGGATCCGTTTGCCCCATTTCTCCTGAATCGATGTGGTGACACTTGGCCGCTTGGAACTGGTGACGTTTCCACTAGAAACACCGTTCTTGCTTTCCCCTATTTTATACTGAACACCCATAGGCTTTGGTGTTGATGACTTGAACTCGGGTCCATTGTCACGATCGTTCTTATTAAAAGATTCGTCCGAGCTGCTATCGAATCGAACGTGCCTCTCTGACTTACTCTTCTTTGGAGATTTACTTTTGACACCGAGTTCGTAAGAATTTTGTCCTGTCCTACTATCAGGCTGTTTCCGTTTCTGCTCACGTCCTTTGTCAATAGGGCCTAAACTTTTACTTCTGTCTGTCTTTGCCTTTTTTCTTCTCTGATTTTCATTCTCGTCACCAGACGAAGGTTCGTATGACCTTGACCTTAAATTCTTGTCTTCGTCATGACGTATAGACTGAAAATTCTGAGAAATCTCCAGCAAACTTTTATTTCCTTTTCTTCCACGTTTACTCAGATCCGGGACACGGAACGGTGTATTTCCCTCCTCTATACCAGACGATACCAATCTTCCCGTGCCTATTTCCGGTAGAAGTGACATTGAGTCTGTTCTTTCGACGCTTATTTTTTCACTTTTTAAAATATTTCTCCTTTACACAATATCATTTTAAAAAGGGACAAAATTCAACTGTTTTCCACATGGAACGGCGTATCCATCTCGAGAGAAACACGTTTGTTTTCCACGCGAAGGTTACTACAGCGTTCTAAGTACAACTATAACAGTGTGTTCTTATAAAATTCCATTTAAAATCCGTACGTTCTTTTATCAAACTAATTGTAGTTCATTGTTGGTATTTTTGTTCAAATAATTTAAAAATGTAAAACGCGCAGTTTATATTACCTGTGTCTACCTCAACCGATAATATTTAACCTTACGGAGAGTTCTCAATTCAGTCACTTTCAATAGTTTTGGACGAGAAAATTAATTTTCACATAAACTCTAAAGTCAGGGATAAGGAATAAATAAAATTAAATTATTCTGAAACTTTTACCAAATCCTGTCATCAAATTATAGTTAAGGAATGTCATTTTAAAATCACAGACTGCTACGAGAAAAATCCCTGTAAATGAACAAAAAATAATGAAATAAGAATATCCGAGCTATCTGTATTTCCACTACAGTCGTCAAAGCACTATTAACTCTTTTTTTAAAATCTTGACAGAACTCTTCTCTCCATTATATATGATTTTGCTAAATCTCAAATCTGGTGATAATCCCAGTGTAGACACTACGCGTTTCTATAAAGATATTAGAAATGCTATTCATAACAGTATTTGACTTAAGGTTCAATAACTCGTTTAAAAAAAGGCTTAGAACACCCAGATATCTCATGTATTTCTTAGATTATCGTGTCACAATGGACAGTAGGAAATATACAGGTGTATTATACTACCTCGTAAAGCTGACATTTTTCCCAATATATACAACGTAATATTGTCAAAAGCATATCTTAAGTTCTTTTTTTTTTCAGTTATATCAAATTGTTTCTTGACAAGCTGATGACTCAGAGATAATAAAGGTGTTTTTTTTTTCAAAGAAAAACAAACAAACAAACAAAAACACAGAGATGGAAATAGTAGGCATACTTGTTCATTTAACATTTTTAATTGTTTTGATCATTCACGTGTGTATTTAGGTAATAAAAATAATAAGATTTTCTGAGCGTTTATTGGGTAAGTCCAACATTGGCTGCAAAATTTTGAGGTTGTAATACCAATTTTTCGCGTTTCATAAAAAAACAATTCATGTACCTGTGAAATAACGCACACGTGCATTCTCAAAGGCTTGACATGCACGTGAGGAATTGCCTTTTCTTTAATGGTTTATCTGAAAAACAAAAGACGAAAACAACAACTTTGCAATGTCTATGAAACAAAACCATGTGTATTTACAACAGATTGTGTTTTTTTATGACGCAATCTATAGTGACTATAACTCTCTAGCAATCTTAAATATTTAAATATACAGTTTTAGAAAGGCTGTTTGAATCTTCTTATAAAAGATTTTATACATTTCATTGTGGATTTAAGTTCATTTATATTTCAGTAAAGCACTTTTAACAAAAGACTTAGGAAAGGCAGAAAAATATAAGAAATTCATTGCTGTTGTAATCTGACAAAATTAATACATTAAACATAATTATCTGTAAACATGACATAACATTACAGCGCAGGCAAGGTTTTGAAGTACTTAGCTGTATTGTGAAGGGATCATACACTGTAAATACTTATTTCATTTCAAGGTGTAACTTAAAAGAACTTTACAATTCAAAATATTTACAGCCAACTTGGCAACTGATTTTATCGATGGCCTTATTTTATGAAATAAAAATGTGGTATAAAGAAAATCTTTTTAATTCAAAGTTAAGATCTGGCTTCTAATTAGAAATGTCTAGGTATATAGATTGGATAGTTATAACTTCTGATATCCCCATACAAGGTCACAGATATCCTTATACAAGGTCACAGAATTTTTTCTTTCACTTTTTTCTTTTAAAGAAATTACAGGCTCGTTAGTATTAGAATACAATAATTAAAAGTCTGAATATGAAAATATATGTTAATTCTTAAAATATTTATATGAAGAACAAAAATGAAAACCTGGTCCGAAAAAAGGCTGTGCAGTAGTGAGGCTAGGGTGAGGTTTATTGAATATATAGATTAAATTTAATGACATTTTAACAAAGAAATTAAAAGTTGAATGCGAATCTTCTACACTGTAAGTGTTGAAGTTGATCAATTTTCTTAAAGGCGCCGCGATCATAAGTAGTATCAAACAATTTTTATGAAAACATATCACTACAGTATCTACAGAACAGTTTCTCTGCATCTTCAACTATGGCACCAAACTAAAAACATCTTACACATTCAGGTAAAGGTCACAAGGGTAACAGGGTCAAGGCTAAATTATAAACCAGAAATAATGCGAAACGATTGTGACAATCAATTTTGTTTTTGCTATGTACAACTTCCCTAGTCCAAAGTAATTTTTTTTCTGTCAAATTGACCACTTTCTATTGTAATTCAAATTATTACAAGTGTAACATTCTTTCACAAGAGCGGAAACCTGACCCACTTAATAAGAGGCAATTATATTGTTAAAGTGTATTTTTACCACTAGTGTCAAAATTAAAATCCAAATAAGTTTGTGTTACTAAAACCATTGGTAAATCTCTTTTAAAAATATGACCAATTTGAAATACACAGTTGCCAACTGCAAAAAGTAGACTAACAATTGTACAGACAGGACAGAAATATTTCACTGCAAGTGATTATAACGGGTCATGCCCTTGTGTCGTCTGCCATATAAATACCAGGTTAATGACTTCAATTTTTGTTAGCTAGTAACTAATTTTGTAATAATGAAGAAGCAATTTTTTTTTCTAACTATTCACCTTGAATTATAGCAAAATACGGCAAATAAATTTCTTAAATAAATTCTGAAGGACAAAATGTTAGTTATACGACAAGAATCAACTTGGCATGTGAAATCCAACAAGGCATATATATCCAAAAAATGTGGTTGTTTTTTCCTTCTGAATTTTATATCTAGTCTGTGCTTGTAAATTCTACCATATTACCATCTTACGTGTTTCATAATTTAATTAAATACCCTGCATTTTTCTGTTTTATTGTTAGGTATATGTACTTGGCCAAAATACTTTTTTTTTCAAGAATAAAGAAAACAACAACAAAACAACAACAACAAAAAAAAACTGTATGACACAAAGACTTAAGTATGTTATTGTTAGTTTTTTTAGGAACTGTAATGTTTTTCATTATTTCTCACATATTTGTGTTTTGTAATTACGGTTGACATATTAGAATATATCAAATATACTATTTGATTAAAAAGATTATGTAACATTGATCTTGAAAAAAATCAGATCTGTTTGGGCTGGTACACAGCTGAAACGCTCAATATGGCTTCACGCTGCGTTAACATACCACTATATATTGCACATAACAATTTACATACCCTTGTTTACTTTATATCCCCATGTCACCCACACCAAAAACAAACTCTAAAAAAATCACTAAACTTTAAAAGTGCCACTTAACTTTAGTTTTTTAAAATGCAATTTCATTCAAATTCCAAATAAGGAAATTTTTCTAAAGACCCAGCTTTCTTTTTTTTTCTTTTTTTTTTATAAAACATATCTTTTTTTTATCAAGAGGCAACGTACCAACTTGGTGTTTTATTCCTGTAAATTAATTTCATCTCATAAGTGATGAAAAATCAATGCACCATATTGTGCATTTCATTTATCTTTCAATAAACACACAAATAACATTGATCAGGCATTTACAATTCAATTTCTCTAATGTAAAACTTTAATAAAAGTTTGCTAAACATTTATTACGGGAATGATAAAAGCTAAAATGCATTTGAAAAGGCGGCATATTTCACGTGGGTAAATATATTGTAAAAAAAAATTACTTGTTGACAGGTAAATAAATAAATTAAACCCTAAATGTACTTTAAATTGCTTGTTCAATTTGTGAATGACAAGTTCTTGTACTTCAGAAAAGTCAATCTGGTGTCATATAGCCTAAACTCAGGGTAGGAAAAAAAAATCAAAATTGAATATTTTGTGTAATATTTTATAACAGTTTTTTTTAAGTTAATATTGACTTAACTGTGCACCATACTGTGTAAAGATATAATTTCTCAGGTTTTAACATTGCATATTTGCTGGTGTGTTTTCTTTCTTTCTTTTATGCAGTGCTTTAATATTCAGCAACAACAAATGAAATCAAAGACAAAATTTCTTCTTAACATTAGTATTGAGTGTAAATGTCTAAAAAATTTCAAATTCTTTTCCTAAACCTCTTTAAGATAGTGTTTTCAGTGTCAAGGTCACTAGACATATGGGTGCAGACTGTGTTGTTATATTCATATGTACAATATCTACTCTTAATGGTTCATAAGTGCAGTCCCTGCAAGATAAGGCAGAACAGTGTGGCTTGGTAGTTCAGTTGGTAGAGTGTCCGCCCTGTAAGCTGAAGATCCTGGGTTCGAGTCCCAGTTGAGCCCCGATTTTTCACCACCTGTTACATATATAACACCTGCCATTAGTAAAATATGATTTGTTGTATAATTTGGCATGTGTTTCTTGTTTTCAACAACTTTAAAAGTTCATGTACTTATGTTCTGTAAGACTGGAAATGTTTTGGTTTTTTACTTTTGTGACTATAATAAAGTCCTTTTAATTGGAAACTTTTTCTCTCCAACCACTCATAATGACTGTGTAGGTTTGAACCTTCAGTCACAGGATCAATTACAACTTTATTATACATAAAAAGGTGTTATACAGACCAACTGCACTTCCAGCAACTAAAGTCTTGACATTAGGACAAATTTACAAGGTGGCAACATTGCGTGGTGTTCACACACAGCCATTATTTGAATTCTGGTAACTGTTGTAAGGTAATTTGATGCTGGGAACCAAAGAAAGAGATGAACACATGACCAACCCATAAAAAAATCTAATACAGAACTGTAACTTTTTTTATTATGCAATATATTAACACTTACTAGTACAATAAATACACCACATGACAGAAAAGGCAAAGAATTATAGTTTAGTAACAAAGTAAATAATTTTTGTAAGAGCATACATATATAGGTTTATGTAAACAATTTACAAAACAAATTATTAAATTATTGCTGATAAATCTTTAAAAAAATCTATTAGACAGAATCACTTGGTACATGTATTTGACTCGATTACTTTTTTCATACAAAACACTTAATCTACAGCAAAAATGAAATAGGTACAAAACAGGAAGGGAGGTAGCTCTTGTACAATATAGTTAAGTTTAAGGTCTAGATTTTGGATACATATATTTCTATTTTTGATTTATCATGAATTGATGAACAATTATGCACCTTATCTGTATTTTAAGAAAATACTAGAAGTCATTTTAATACATCACACATTATGAAAATGGCTGCAGTTTTTTTTTAAATAGGCATGATTTATTATAAATATTAACTGTCTTTTCTTTCATCATAGTAAGGCACATTAGGTGTTAAGTAACATGTTACAAAAAATTGTGTAATCTTATGTCAATATCTAGAAAATATCTTTTTATAGGTGTAACAAAGCCAACTTCTAAAATGTATCCATCGTCAGAAACCAACCTTTAATCCATTCTGTTTCACATTATTTATAATATAGTTGTACTGAATATGTACAGCGGGTAACCGGCAATGAAATGTATATGAAGCAACATTCACGATTTATGAAAATATTTAATACCAAAGCATGTAATATAGATATATTTTCTGACACACAGACAGAGGAACAGACATTGAAAATTCACTACCCTGGGCTATTCATAATTTCTAAAAGAATAAGGGTTCTGTTGTTTAAAAGTTGTTTACTTTTACTTGAGTATCACAACAATAAATGCAGGGAAGAGATTCCACAATTATGGTAATATTGCAAAGCATGTATTCATTTCAATTCAAGGATAAACACATGCTCTCTCTTTGCTGTATCTAGTGTAAGATTTAATGTCTTCTTGTCCATTCTACACACACCAGAATCTTCACACACAAACAGATCCAGTTTCAGAAATAGCTCCCCTGGTACCCTGCAAGGTGGTAGAGCGACTAAAGTCTGGGTTAGTTCTTGTGTCAAATCTCCAGTTAATTTGACACCACTAGATGTCAGATATTCTTGTAACTTCTGATCTGAAAACAGAGTAATTATTCTTTTTATACAACATTCCAGGATGTGATTTAATATATCAAAGATTTTTTTTGCTTATTTCTAAGGTCTTCCCATGATTAATTAACATTTGAATAAAAACTGGGAAGGAATCCAACCTTTTTTTGCGCTAAGACTACTTTTCTATAATCTTAGAGCTTAAGGGGAAGTAACTAGTGAAGTGAATGATCAAAAAGGTTTCATACAAAGTTGTCCTTCCTGACTTTTCCTCATTTAGTTCCATGTCTGGCTCATTAGTTAATGAGTCCCTTAATACTTTTATATCCTTCTCATATATTAATGGTAATCTTGTGGTCTGAATCTATTGATTCTTCCATTATCTTTCCTGTGATATTTAGAGTGAACAGGTTAATTAGATACAAATATTGATGCTTCTATGCCTTATTAATGGTTCAATGACATTCAATTAGCATATACTATATTACTTTAAAGGCAGCTCTAAACATGCATTGTCAACACTACACATGTCTGTTTGCATGCTTAAATTATCTGGCATGTAAATCATTCAGGAGTATTTCAACACAGCCTGTGATCACCACAAGCAATCAAGATTGTCTATGACAGCTCTACTGATGTTTGAACAAAATTTACACTGCTATTTCTGTATATCTTTCATCCAAATTTCATAAATAAAATCAAAGCTTCACATATAAACATTGCCAGTTAGACTGGAGAAGTAGTGGTCATGAGGTAGAGTGCCCTATTCTTGACTAAAAGGTGAAGAAGAGTTGATTAGAAGGTGAGGTAGAGTGCCCTATTCTTGACTGAAAGGCGAAGTAAAGTGCCCTATTCTTGACTGGAAGGTGAGGTAGAGTGCCCTATTCTTGACTGGAAGGTAAGGTAGAGTGCCCTATTCTTGACTGAAAGGTGAGGTAGAGTGCCCTATTCTGGACTAGAAGGTGAAGAAGAGTTGATTGGAAGGTGAGGTAGAGTGCCCTATTCTTGACTGGAAGGTGAGGTAGAGTTCCCTATTCTTGACTGGAAGGTAAGGTAGAGTGCCCTATTCTGGACTGAAAGGTGAAGCAGAGTTGATTGGAAGGTGAAGTAGAGTGCCCTATTCTTGACTGGGAGGTGTGGTAGAGTGCCCTATTCTGGACTTGAAGGTTATGTAGAGTGCCCTATTCTTGACTGAAAGGTGAAGCAGAGTTGATTGGAAGGTGAAGTAGAGTGCCCTATTCTTGACTGGGAGGTGAGGCAGAGTGCCTTATTTTTTACTGAAAGGTGAGGTAAAGTGCCCTATTCTTGACTTGAAGGTGAGGTAGAGTGCCCTATTCTGGACTGAAAGGTGAAGCAGAGTTGATTGGAAGGTGAGGTATGGTTCCCCTTTTCTAGACTTGAAGGTGAGGTACACTGCCCTATTCTGGACTGAAAGGTGAAGCAGAGTTGATTGGAAGGTGAGATAGAGAGACCTATTCTTGACTGGAAGGTGATGTAGAGTGACCTATTCTTGACTGAAAGGTGAGGTAGAGTCCCCTTTTCTGGACTGAAAGGTGAAGCAGAGTCGACTGTAAAGGTGAGGTAGAGTGCCCTATTCTTGACTGGAAGGTGAGGAAGAGTGCCCTATTCTTTACTGAAAGGTGACTTAGAGTGCCCTATTCTTGACTTGAACATGAGGCAGAGTGCCCTGATCTGGACTGAAAGGTGAAGCAGAGTTGATTGGAAGGTGAGGTAGAGTGCCCTATTCTTGACTGGGAGGTGAGGCAGAGTGCCCTATTCTGGACTGAAAGGAGAAGCAGAGTTTATTGGAAGGTGAGGTAGAGTGCCCTGTTATTGACTGGAAGGTGAGGCAGAGTGCCCTATTCTTGACTTGAAGGTGAGTTAGAGTGCCCTATTCTTGACTGGAAGGTGAGGCAGAGTGCCCTATTCTGGACTGGGAGGTGAGGCAGAGTGCCCTATTCTTGACTGGAAGGTGAGTTAGAGTGCCCTATTCTGGACTGGGAGGTGAGGCAGAGTGCCCTATTCTGGACTGAAAGGTGAAGCAGAATTTATTGGAAGGTGAGGCAGAGTGCCATATTCTGGACTGAAAGGTAAAGCAGAGTTGATTGGAAGGTGAGGTAGAGTGCCCTATTCTTGACTGGAAGGTGAGGTAGAGTGCCCTATTCTTGACTGGAAGGTGAGGTAGAGTGCCCTATTCTTGACTGGAAGGTGAGTTAGAGTGCCCTATTCTTGACTGGAAGGTGAGTTAGAGTGCCCTATTCTGGACTGGAAGGTGAGGTAGAGTGCCCTATTCTGGACTGAAAGGTGAAGCAGAGTTGATTGGAAGGTGAGGTAGAGTGCCCTATTCTTGACTGGGAGGTGAGGTACAGTGCCCTATCCCTGGCTGGGAGGTGAGGCAGAGTGCCTTATTCTTGACTGAAAGGTGAAGCAGAGTTGATGGGGGTGAGGTAGAGTGCACTATTCTTGACTGGGAGGTGAGGTAGAGTGCCCTGACTTGAAGGTGAGGTAGAACTCCCTATTATTGACTGGGAGGTGAGGTAGAGTGCCCTATTCTTGACTGGGAGGTGAGGTAGAGAGCCCTGACTTGAAGGTGAGGTAGAGTGCCCTACTTTTGACTGGGAGATGAGGTAGAATGCCCTATTCTTGACTGGAAGGTGAGATAAAGTGCCGTATTTTTGACTTGAAGGTGAGGTAGAGTGCACTATTCTGGACTGAAAGGTGAAGTAGAGTTGATTGGAAGGTTAGGTAGAGTGCCCAATTCTTGAACGGAAGGTGAGGTAGAGTGACCTATTCTTGACTGGAAGGTGAGGTAGAGTGCCCTATTCTTGACTTGAAGGTGAGGTAGAGTGCCCTATTCTTGACTGGAAGCTTCAAATCCCACAAGGTTTAACAAACTTCACAGACTTTCAGAATTCCACTACTTTGGGATAAGTTCAGGACTGAACCCAGGATCAGTCATGGGTAATCAAATGTATTACAAGGACTTAGTTAATAATAATTAGTTCTGTCTTTACTTGCTAATTAACTGGAATTATTTTTCACAGCTACAAACACTTCAAATAAAGACAGGTGGTTTAAAAAAACACTTAATATGGTCTTACATGACAGGTGGTCCCTAGAAAGAGGTTTTCTTATAAAAGTATATCAGTGGCAATGTTTCATACTATAGTTAGTCTATATAAATAAAAGAAGCTTTAACCCTTTCCTCCATATTACACCTTTATGGCATGTGCGACCAGTGTAGATCCAGATCAGCCGGCACATCCGTGCCGTCTGATCAGGATCTACACTGTTCGCCTTTTGATATATTAGGCTATTTCTGACCACAAAGCAACCAGTGCAGATCCTGATCAGACGGCACAGATGTGCCGGCTGATCTGGATCTACACTGGTCGCACATGAGTAAAAATGCGTATATATGGAGTAAAGGGTTAATATGGTAGTGCAATAAGCCATTAAAATGAGCTTTTTCATAATGTCTATTCTAAGATTTATTTTCCAAATATTGTAATCTTTGATTTAATGGAAAATGAAAATAATTACCTTCAGAAAACAGTTTCCAACTATTTGGGGCTTCTTCGTTCAAATGCACACCTTGTCCAGGTTTGATTACCAGGCTGACAAGAACGCTGTTATCTTGATCACCCATACTGGTATTCAGTTCAGTTTTCCCTCTGTCTGTTTGATCAAGATTGGAAGATTCTGATGGAAATATGAAAGGAAGCTGAAAAATAAAACAAAGATCTGCTGGCTCATTCAAGGCTTACTGTGACATGGATGAAAACAAAACTAAAACTCTAATTTGTTTCATAGGCATGTTTTCTTTCAATACACAAAATTAACTCTCTACACCAAAACTTTTACACATCAATTTAAAACATCTAAGCCATTTAAAAAAAAAAAAGTAACGCTAATAAAAATATTTTTTAAAAGAAAATTTCTTTTCATATATTTAATAACAACACTAAAAGACAGATATGTAAAGCAATAAACTGTTTTTGAAGTCCCTGTAAAGATGTGTTTATTCTTTGTATATTATTCTATGCAATAAACAATGTTTACTTTCAATATTAGAAGTCTTCAACACATATTCACCTTAAAGTTACCAGATACTCAATAATTCAAAAAGCAAATAAATATCTGCTGTCACATGTAAGCTACAAATAACAAAATTGTTTGTAATAACATGTAAATAAGAATATAAAAGCTTTGAATTGTAAAACAGGTGAGGTGTTAATGCTGTATCAACATTTCTGAATTATCAGTAAGGTAAATTGAGGGTTGAAGGTAAAAATGTTCTAAATGCTAAAAGATAAAGAAGCAGATAGCAGTTTTCCCCCTTTCACCCGTCAAATTTCTTTCAATTTTAATTTGATGAATTTTCACTTTCATTTTGTAAAAAATGTTTTCAAAAAATTACATTGTCTATGAAAAATAAAACTTTAAACTTCAGTATTCAATATTTTAAATGAAACACAAGTATTAACATTATCTAAATTATCGGTAAAGTGAAACATTCCCTTTTGTAACATTACAAAAATTCCAACAGAAACATCCAATAAAATTCACTCCTTAATTTTATTTGCCTACCTGCTCGAACTAGAGTATACAGATACAAAATGATATAAAATCCTTTCTTAAACTGAAATGAACTGTAAGTTATAGACATTAACTGTAGCTATGATAAATACATGTAGCGTAAATCTGTACTAAGGTATATCTGTGATTAATCATCCTAATTTAACTCTTCACTGATCTAACACGATCATTAAGATTTACATCACTTGTAAAAAATCTTTGTTATTATTGAAAATCAATACAGATTTTAATCAAAGTGTGATGTCAGAATATATTCAGTATCATGCCAAGGGAGGTAATACTTTATTTCTTTTACACAAAAATGCAGGAGTTTTCTCCTTATATACATTACTGTTAAACTCCCAAGTTGACCTGCATGAACTTAAAATTTCACAGACTAATGCACAAAGTTTCAAAATAATGATTATGCAATCATTTGAAATGAAGAAGTTCTACAGTTTAAGCAAGTGGTTAATTGTACTATTTGGTGAAGTTTCTCTCTTATGCTCTAATTAGTAAAAAGTGCAGCCATTTAACGAATAAATTTTATGCACAGATGGGAAGTAAGCCATAAATGGCAAATATATTATGCCATTTTAATGACCTCCGTCCCATCACCATGAATCTGAATTAGTGTGTTACACTCTTAAAAATTGTTAATTTACATTTTATCTTCTGATGACAGTTTTAAATGGTATTTATCATTAAGAAGCAACTCAGTCTCACATATTACATCAACTGTAAACAATTTTAAGACAGAAACTTCCTGAATCTAGCAAGTTTTATGAAAACTGTCATGATTAAATGCACAAAGATGTTAAGCCGTCAAGTTTCATGCAATTAACATGATCACATGATGGCTGATGTGCTTGGACAATAAAAACAGATTTATTCAAACCGAATACATATAAATACTTCTAGGCTATGGCCCATTTTATTCAATTAGAAAAATGCCAAATACCCAAAATTTGCTATGACATAACATAATAGTGCAGTATCAATATTCCTATCCAATATCAGTCCAATTATCATCTCCGATATCTATGGGTTCCAAAAAGTTATTTATTAAGGACAAGGCTTTTACTGTCCCCTATTTTGTGCCAGTAGGGTACTCTACCAACTGACCGTACTGTTTCATCCCAGGAACGATGAATATTAACACCCTGTTTCTAAACTTGTCAATGTGTTTATTCACTGTGGATAGCTGACCCATGGTGAGTAATGGCCACCAAGTGAAGGCATGTAGTTTAAGCTGCATAACAACATATTGTACACTACACCTGCACAGGTAGGTGACAATATGGCGAAAATGGACATGTCCTGTGGCATTGTCTTGAAGAAGTGTCCATAACAAGCTAAAATAAACTTAGTGTAAAAGCCAAAATTACTTTAATTAATATTATACTCACACTGGAAACATTCTGGGATTCCATGTTTATCACTTTTATGTCATGATTATTTGTATCAGCTATATACACTTTCTTTCCCCGCCAATCACTGCTTAATCCACCGGGTTCGTTTAACTCTGTCTCACGTAAATTCCCTCCCTTGTTAGACCCTGGCTTGCCTGTACCGAGTAGTGTCTGACATTTCCGCTTCATTATATCAATACTTTTGATCTGAAAAGCCAAAATGGAAAACTGGAATTGTGAATGTGACATTTTGACTGAAAAAAAAAATGCCATCTTGATTAACATTGGACAACAGTCAGTAAATTAGCAATATTTATCACTGTAAATTGTGGTTTAAATAGTTACAATGTTGTCACAGTAATGCTTAATCCAATCTGGCATAGTTACTTTTGTTTACACATGAATTTAAAATCTTAGTCACAGGTTTTACATTATCTGTCACTTACATAACCAAGAATATTGAATATTAATTCTTTATTACTAATTTTTTATATACCTTATGATTATAAGAATCAGCCAATAGAAGAGGACCATCTTCTGTTGCCATGACAACACCAAGAGGATGCTGAAGCCTAGCCTGGTTCCCTGTTCCATCTACATCACCATAGGCAAACAAGTTCTTAAAATAGAAATAAGTGACCTTGAAAAAATAGATAGAAATTATGCTTACCTTTGATTTTTTTTTTCACTGAGGCAGATCATTGGTCAAGTGGTAATGTACTGGACTGGTAATCCAGGGTCATGACCCTGATCCCCCACGCTGTTCTATTATCACAACTGTTTTTCAGATGAGACATTTAATTGAGGTCCCATGTACTGGTGTTATACACTTGAGCAAGTAAAAGAACCAGGGGTGTCTCTGGAATGAGATACTTTCTGTATTTTGCACTATCCCCCACAACCTACAATAACTGACCTCTGCTGGAGGTGTCAGCCATATGGGCAACTGGTACCAACGATAAATAAACACAAATAGATAGAGACCCCTATGCTAGAAATCTGATGCACTATTACCTCCAAGGTAGAAAAAGTGGCAGACACAGATTGGTCAGTATTTAGCAAAGTGGCCATACATGTTCTGTTTGCCATAGAGGTTTAATAGGAAACTGATACTGACAATAGATAAATTAAAATAGATACATATGAGACCTACACATTTCAAGCACTGTTTTCAATCAAACAAAGTTGTCTATTCATAACAGTTACTGAACTTTGTGTTAGGATGTTACATTTCAATCAATCTTTAATGACCCATTAATCATTTGAAACATAAAATGAACAACAACTTGTTGTCACATCCTATCTTAACCTATATGCATAAATTTCATCTGAGTTCACATTTAAACTGATAAACAAGTAATCTTTTTTATTTCAAAGGTGAAAAGATTTAATCAACTGGAGAAAAAATGTGATCCATACACGTCTAAACTTGACAAGGCAATGTCAAACAACACTGCCTGCCACAGATCAGATAACTCCAGCAAGTGTCGGGATGTTGACAGGTGTATTAAAATATAATAATTAAGCCGAATGAAAAAATTGAAGAAAAAACAACAAAACAACAACATATTAATCAGTTACAGCACGAATAAAGGAGATATTGAGCAGACAGACTGAAATATTCAAGTAATAAACTATCTACACTTTTGTGTAGCTGTAAAAGAGACCTTTTTACATTTTTACTAATCTTAACACACACAAAAAAACTGTCTCTGAATTAATCAGTTGGCACAAAAAAAAACCAACAAAAAAAGCCCTTTCACACTAATTGAAATGTGATTCCTTGTTTAGAAGAAGATGGCACTTATTTTACTGTAGAATTTTCACATCTATTGGATATAAAGGTAACAAATGGAAGGGACCAAACATTGCTTTCATTAATACATTCATCAATTTTGTTTAACCCTTAACCTGCTGGAACCGAAATTGATTAGCCTTTGCCACCAGTATAGAGCCAGGCCAGCCTGCACATCCGTGCAGTCTGACCAGGCTCTATACTGTTGGTAGCTCCATTTTTGTATTTTGATATTGAAATTCCTTAAACTTTGAATGGACTGTTCAAATTTCAAAGCTAGGCAAATCCATTACAAAAATTCAGCATGTTCAGGGTTAATTGAAATTTAACTGCATTTATACTGATATTGCTTGTACTGTATTTTGGTGATTTTTTTTTTTTCAAAGATTTTTGCAAGGCGATTGTTAAAATGAATTAAATATTCACATTAAAACTTTTCAGATTTCAACAACTTTCATTTTGAAAAATTTTGCCTACACAAGTGAAAAGAGATATTAAATATGAAAGTTCTATCCAATCAGAAGACACTTACTTTAGGGTCTATATCACCACCAACGACATTCTTTACGGAGCCATCTTTCAGCTGAATGCTTCTAACAGATGAACTCTCACTGTCAGCTATACTGGAAATACAAAAGTATATTTGAATTGTTATTGTTTAAACTGGCAAGAGACCTGATAATAATTTTGTACTTTTTTCATTGTATTGACTGTGTCTTTTTTTTCTCAAAAACATTTCTGAAGAGACCAATGAATGTTTTCCTTGTATATCGTAATTTTGTTTTAATGTCACTTGATTTTAAACATTGACTGAGCCAGCAAGGTACTTCCCTTTTAACTAAGCTTCCTTGGAAACAGAACTTTTTTCAGGATTAACACTGAAATGTTTTCCTGCACTAAATGTTGCAAATAAATTCAACACAGCCCTGGAATTTTAACATTTAATTCTAACAAAAAAAAATTGGTAACGAAAATAAAGGTTCAAATTTGACCAACACAATCAAGCAATTATCATTAGACTGAAAACCGTGGTTCCTGGATTTTCAGTCTAACATTAAACCAGTCAACCACAGACCCGTTTGATTTTTCCAGACAAATGTTGCTAACCATTTGTATCCAAAAGCTGGCAGTATGAGAAATATCCCAATAAACTGACTGAAATATTTAACAATGTGTATAATGTTTGTTACATTACAGCTTTATTGCTCTTAAGAAACATGACAGGAATCTTGTAACATTAATTTGCAAAATTTAAGATTAATTTTATATTAAAGTTTAATAAACCAATCATGATGTTGACATACAAAAGGCAGTTATGTTTTTTTGACCAAGTTATGCCAGACGGCTGAGCAAAACCGGCTTTTTCTGGATAACTGTTGTTGCGGTTCTCCTCATTCCCGCTGCCGGCAAAACGTAAACATGTTCCTGAACTCATCTGCCTGAAATTAAATCATGTAATATGTTGAATGATAAAATATTATGTTTAAATTGTCCTTTGGTACCAGATACATGTACAAATATATGTTCAATGTTTTATAAACATATAAAATAATTTGACTGTATTTTATGAACTCAGCTTTATTCACTTACTTTTGAGATAAACAAATGATTGTGTTTCAAACTAGCACAATTATTGTTTGTTATGAAAATATATTAACTAAAAACAATAAAGTGAAGAGTGACTATAAAGTACAAAAGAAAAAATGTCTTCGAAAAGCAAAAGTTTTCCAACTCTTCTCTAGGAGACAGGAAAGAACAGCACTCAATGTCTTGCAAATGAAAAACCAAATAAAAAATAATCTGGTGGGTTCAAGATCTCTAAAATGCACTTATTGACTGATTTAGCACTTAGATTTGCAACTACTCAAATAAATCACCAACACTTGTGTTTAAAATGGAGGAAATGCCATATCTAAATAAGGTGGAGCAAGGTAATTAACGTTGTAATTTGATAATGATTTTTTTTTTTTACTTTACTATGCTACACCTTCTTGCTGCATGGAAGTGACAAGCTATAAATACAGTAACTGTATGTTCACTTACTTGTTTTTATACCAAGTTGTGTCAGTGAGAAAGTACACCCATATCTGGTGAGAACCTGCCATAGCAATAAACAACACAGCATTCCTCTCTCCATCTGTAATTATGAAAATGTTGCATTGGATGTACCAATAGCTCAATATTGATCACATATCCATCATTGTGTTGCCCCCTAATTTTGCATCAATTTGCACTGGCATAGCTATTTGTCTTCAAACATAACCACACACTGAAGTGTTATGAGGGGCAGATACCTGGGTGGATTGTGGGGGACTTGGTGTAGGAAGCCTTCAAAAGCCAAAGACAACCAATTTAATTTTAAAAGGTCATATTTTTGTAAAATGTTTAAATCTATTGGTTTTTATATTCTTCTTTCCACTATTTACACGATACCCCTGCTTTGTGGACCTTCCATATGACTCAGTGGTTAACTTCATCCACATCTTTCAGTCAGTGAAGGTCATGACTGGCTTAAGGTCATGACTGGCTTAGTCATAACTGGCTAAAGGTCATGACTGGCTTAAGGTCCTGACTGGCTTGAGGTCCTGACTGGCTTGAGGTCCTGACTGGGTTAAGGTCATAACTGGGTAAAGGTCATGACTGGCTTAAGGTCACAACTGGCTTAAAGTCATAACTGACTAAAGGTCCTGACTGGCTAAAGGTCATGACTGGCTGAAGGTCATGACTGGCTGAAGATCATGACTGGGTTAAGGTCATAACTGGGTTAAGGTCCTGACTGTCTGAAGGTCCTGACTGGATTAAGGTCATAACTGGGTTAAGGTCATGACTGGCTTAAGGTCATAACTGGCTGAAGGTCATGCCTGGGTTAAGGTCATAACTGGCTTAAAGTCATGACTGGGTTAAGGTCATAACTGGCTTAAAGTCATGACTGGCTTAAGGTCATGACTGGCTTAAGGTCATGACTGGCTAAAGGTCATGACTGGCTTAAGGTCATGACTGGCTTAAGGTCATGGCTGGATTAAGGTCATGACTGGCTTAAGATCATGGCTGGCTTTAGGTCATGACTGGCTTAAGGTCATGACTGGCTTAAGGTCCTGACTGGCTTAAGGTCATGACTGGCTGAAGATCATGACTGGCTTTAGGTCATGACTGGCTTAAGGTCATAACTGGCTTAAGGTCATGACTGGTTTAAGGTCATGGCTGGCTTAAGGTCATGACTGGCTTAAGATCATGGCTGGCTTTAGGTCCTGACTGGCTTAAGGTCATGACTGGCTTTAGGTCATGACTGGCTTAAGGTCATAACTGGCTTAAGGTCATGACTGGTTTAAGGTCATGGCTGGCTTAAGGTCATGACTGGCTTAAGGTCATGGCTGGCTTTAGGTCCTGACTGGCTTAAGGTCATGACTGGCTTGAGGTCATGACTGGCTTAAGGTCATAACTGGCTTAAGGTCATGACTGGCTTAAGGTCATTACTGGCTTAAGGTCATGACTGGTTTAAGGTCATGGCTGGCTTAAGGTCATGACTGGCTTAAGGTCATGGCTGGCTTTAGGTCCTGACTGGCTTAAGGTCATGACTGGCTTGAGGTCATGACTGGCTTAAGGTCATAACTGGCTTAAGGTCATGACTGGTTTAAGGTCATGGCTGGCTTAAGGTCATGACTGGCTTAAGGTCATGGCTGGCTGAAGATCATGACTGGCTTTAGGTCATGACTGGCTTAAGGTCATAACTGGCTTAAGGTCATGACTGGCTTAAGGTCTTGACTGGCTAAAGGTCATGAGTGGCTGAAGGTCATGAGTGGCTGAAGATCATGAGTGGCTTAAGGTCATGGCTGGCTTAAGGTCATGACTGGCTTAAGGTCATGGCTAGCTTAACATCATGACTGGCTTAAGATCATGACTGGCTTAAGGTCATGGCTGACTTAAGGTCCTGACTGGCTAAAGGTGATTACTGGCTGAAGATCATGACTGGCTTTAGGTCATGACTGGCTTAAGGTCATTACTGGCTTAAGGTCATGACTGGTTTCAGAGAACATGGGTTCAAGTCTAGTTTCTTACTCTTTATATGAAAATTTAAGTCATTTTAACCTTTGTTCTTATCATAACTGCTGGTATGGTGACTTGCATAAGAAGATATGGTAGAACTCATCCATTAAGTGAAATATAACTTACTCCTAAAATGTTTTCATCTCTTTGAAAAGTAGAAACACTGGACTAAGAACAGAGCAATCATGATTTTCATCACAGCTCATTCTAATGAGTAATACAACAGGTAAAAATGGTCGAAATTTGAAGTAAGACATTTGACCTTAAAATGTACTTGAAAACAATATATACCAAAGAAATGTGACTGATAAAAACTGGATAATGTTGTCATGGCTGACATTTTCTCTGGAGGAAGATATTGACTGTCACATTCCTTTCACTGTTAAATTTAATTTGTAGCTTTAATGCAATATCACTGACACATATTTAACACGAAATGGAAAATTATGATCACTAAACTGGCTTGGTCTGGCTATCTACTAGTTCAAGTCAGCTACCTCCAGATTGAAGAGTACCTATCCTTTCAAACTCTTTTTTAGCAATTAAAATCACAATCATTATTACATTTTATCACTTTTGTTGTCATTTATTTTGAATAATGTCACAATAACAGTGCAAAAAATGTCCCTTAATATATTCTTGGAAATAGCTCCAATTCTTTATGATCTATAGTTTCAAAGCAATAACTGGATTTGAAGAGATAATCTTATGATGCTAACAAGAGAAGTCCTAGATGAGAATTTTCCTAAAATGGAAACCTTAAACCTCTGTGGCAAATAGAAAAAGTATGTCCACTTTGCTAAAGACTGACCAGTTTATGTATACCACTTTTCTACCACGTAGGTAATAGTGCATCAGATTCCTAGCATTATTAAGGGTCTCTATCTATTTATTTATTGTCAGTTCCTGTTCCCCATATGATAGACGTGCCCAGTAGAGGTTTATTTAAAGTTGTGGGTGCAGTGCAAGATACAGAAAGCATCCCATTTCAGAGACACCCCTGGTTCTTTTCCATGCTCAGTGTGTATTACTGATACATAGGACCTCAGTTTAACATCTCATCTAAAAGATAATTAGTAACGGTAGTGAAGGAGGGGTGGATCGAACTTGCAACCCCTGGATAACCAGTCCAGCGCATTACCACTGGACCACTGATCCACTCCTATACAACAGAAATGATGAGATTATTCAGTATTATTTGACCTTGACCTCTGCTTCTGACTGACTCTCTGGGAAGCCAATCAAAATTTTGCCATGAGCCAAACTTTATCTGCAACTGAGCCTACAATTTGATTAAGCATATGAAAAAAATTCTCTTACCAAGTCCATCTGCTAAACACAGATCCCAAGGTGAGGAGAGTTCTTGCAGGACACCTGACTTGCCACCTTCTTTATCATTACCTTGGTAACCAGTGCCAGTGAGGGTGGTAACTTTTCTTTCAAGCAGATCAGCCTTAGTAATAAATATTATATTCACATTCATTGTCATGAAGTGAGCAAGTATAAAACACTTAAACACATGGTATTAAGCTGAAGGGCCTTTAAAGGAAATAGAAATGCAACCAGCAAGTTTTAAGTCAAACAAAATACCAACAACTTAAAATTATTGTCTTCAGTAAAAATAAAAAAGCCAAGGTATAGAATCTGTACAAATGACAATGGTTAATATTAACAGAGGTAATTAAACTGTCCCCTCAGGTATCGGGCATTCCATTGTATGTACAGTAAACTATGGAAGGATTTGATTCAATTTAAGGGCACATTGCTGATTCTGTCACTATGTGTATCGTGAGAGATAGAATAAATAAATGCTTTTCTTCACTTTGAAGACTTCAATACAACATCTAGTTATATATTTCATCTTTGATGGAAAGATCTTATGTTCAAAGTCCAGTGAAAGAATGAAAACTGGTTCAGACCTGACAACTAATGACTTATGATAGCTTTATAGCAGTGAATAAAATTTATTGTTGTCACATAAAGGTGAAAAGGTTACAGTAAGTCAACAAATGGACTAATGTAAGAGATGACATAAAATCTTTTTGTTTTAATAATCTTCATCCTTATCATTTATTTGTCAATAAATATATAGTCTATAAACCAGAGGGCCATGATACCCCTTGTATGCTCACCTGAGTACTTTGGCTGTGGGTCTGCTGTTGAGCAAATATCAGAAGTAAAATAGCAGATTTTAATTGAATTAAAAGATCTTATATTTTCTACAAACTGTACCCTCGGACAGCACCAATTTTGTCCCCAGGGACACAATTTGAACAAGTTTGGTATATATCCAATATACAATTTACTACGTAAAAAATATCTAAGCTCTTTGGCATGCAGACAGAAAGATCTTCAAAGTTTTCCCTGTATAAGCCTATCAAAATCCAAGTGACCTTGGAGTAGGTCATGACCCCAGGAGCATAATTTGAAGAATCTTTGTAAAGGTCTTCTAGATGATGCTCACTGCAAAATATCTAACTTAAGGACAAACTTGGTAATGGTCCACTAGACAATGAAACATACAAAATATCTAAGCTCTATAGCATACAATTTCAGACAAGAAGAATGTTTAAGTCTTCTGTATCAGGTGACCAAGGGGCAGGGCCATAAATGACCCCAGGGGCATAATATGAACAATAATGAATATAGAAAAGTTGCTTTAATAAAACAGGTGATTGCATGTACAATACCTCCTCTATCTATATCTTTATTTAATAATCCTTTTTTGCATTCACTCGTCAATATGACCTTGACAATTTGTATTCATTCAAGGATGACAGACCTGTGTATTCATTCGTCAATGACAGACTGTGTATTCATTCGTCAATGACAGACCCTCTGTTAGTGTTATTCTGCTCTTTTCCATAGATTATGAAGCTGATATAAAGTTCCAACTGAAACAATGTTTTAAAGTGACCTTTTATAATTTTGTCTATTATCAGAGTTTAAAAAATATATCCATATTGTAGACAAAACACCATGTCAAATTGACATAATTTTCATCTAACCTTTCTAATGGTATGATTCTCTGTATCAGCTATATAAATACTTGTACCATCTAGGACTACCCCTTGTGGAGACGAGAACTGGGCATCTTCAAAGCTGCCATCTTTGTTCCCTCGGTCAGAGCCTCCAATCACATGCTACAAAAATAAATTAACACCAGATTTTTTTTAAATGCAAAAACTACTATTTCTGTGGTTAGAAAATTTGCACTTGGACTGTTTACCTGAAACACTGAAAACAGTATACTGGTCGTGGTTGTTATTTCCGCTTTGTCATAATTATTGGGCCACCTTTTATAAATATTTCTGGTACCTGTACAAATATTGCTACAAATGTATATTTATCCTAAAATGTTTACATATTTACTTTTATGTAATTGCATCCACAGATCTTCTAGTACTGCACCTTTTTTCATTCCACTTTTAAATGGAATTTCTTCAGAAAAAGATTCCTTCGAGAAAACAAAATCTAAAAACAAACCTATAACAAGCACTACGTTTGAATTAAAACCACGCATGGGTGCACTGACTTTGACCCCCTTACTTCTAAGTGGGTCTCGCAGATAGATCTCATCAAGTGGCATGTTTATTTTAATGTTTAAGTAAATATTTGTCATTTGGGGTCAGGGTGACCTTTGACCCCATGACCTCTAAGTGGGTCTTATGTGGGTTACAGAGCCAATCAGTGTGGATACATTTGTGTAGTTGGAAGGCTGTGGATGAAAGGACTTCTGTTTTATGGCCATGGTTAACATTTAATATTTGGAGGTCACAGTGACCTTGACCTTTTACCCCATGACCTCTAGGTGCTAATCAAGGTGAATACACATGTGGAGTTAGAAAGCTATGGAAGGAAGCACTTTCATTTTATGTCCGATGTTAATTTTTGCTATATGGTGACATTGACCTTTGACCCCCAGGGCCTCTAACTGGATCTGGCTGATAGGACGCATTAAGGTGCATACACATGTAAAGTTATAATGCTTTGGATGGAAGCATGACTATTTTATGGCCAAAGTAAATAGTTGCTATTTGGGGTCATGGTGACCTTGACCTTTGACCCCATGACCTCTAATGGGTCTTGCAGGTAGAGCATATAAAGGTGCATCTTCTGTGAAGTTTAGGGGCTGTGGATGGAAGGACTTTGGTTTTATGGCCACAGTAATATTTAATATTTTGAGGTCACAGTGACCTTGACCTTTGATGCTGTACCTCTAATTTGGTCTGGTGGGTAGAGCTCATCAAGGTGCATGCACCTGTGAAGTTTGGAGGCTGTAGGTGGAAAGACTTAAGGTTAAAGTTTCATGACAAACAAACAAACAGACAGACCAAAAAAATATGCTCCCTTTGGGGGCATAAAAAGGCGATAATCACTGTTGTTTCACTGAATGGTCGCGGCCCCTCCTAACTCAATTAACAGTTATGTCTAACACATTTAAACTACAAAATATGATGCAGGATATAATTTATACTTAAAAAGATAAAGATTGTACTGTTAAGATATGTTTAAAAAACTTGACTACTGTGGGCACAGGACCTACATGCATCCCCTCTTCTACCAGTAGATCCATTGAACTGAGCTGTCTCAACTTTTTCACACAGATGCCAAAACTTTCATCTTGAGGCTAGCATCTTTTTTGAAAAAAGTTATCTTGACTTCTTAATCATACAAGAATCTGTTTGATAATGACAAATTTTCTGCCACTCATATTGTTAGATAAAATGTACCTGTGGGTTGTGTACAGGTTGAAGGTCACAATTTTAACTTTTATTACAACTGAAGTAAATAATTCATATTTCATATTAAATAAGCTTTTTCAAAATATCTTAAATTGTTTCAAGGGATAAGAGAAGGATACAGTATACCCTTATTGCATACATTATATACATTTGAATAATTGTTCATAAATATTGACAATCATCATAAAAAAGATAGCAATAAATTTGACAATATACAGCTCTCACAATTTGTGGATGATGGGTCAAATTGGGCCATATCTAAAGATCCAAGATTAGCGGTTAAAAAGGCCCAGAAAGCAATAAGTCAATAGAAGAATGGAGTGAAAACTACGGCTTTAAAATCAATCCTGCTAAGACTCAAGTAATCATATTTCATAAACGATACTTCAAACCACAACAGAACTCCTAATTTCCCAAAATTATGCCTAAATGGCGTATTGTTAGAATACAGTGATACAGCTACCTTTTTAGGCATGACTTTTGATAAGTATTTAACTTGGAAAGAACACATCATTATATACATTTTATTGACTATATTCTTTTTCTTGTCCCTGTCCAGCATAATCAATGAATGATGCATTAGAAAATTTATTATTTCTGACAAGTTGGTCAGTCGATCCATCAATCTTCCATGTCAGTGGGCTGTGATAATTTACATGCAATTTACGACAGACAGACAATAAAACCTAGAGAATCGTGTCAAATCATTAACACCATGACCATTTTGGTAACCAAGTGAGACGTCACTGACATAACAGTACTAATTAGGTGTGACAAAAAATGTGTATTCAACTCATTAAATGACTAGACAAAAACTAAAATGTGTCAACAACCTGTTAAAATACTTTATGGAAGACAGTTAGTGCAAAAACATAAGTCTCTTTACACAAGAGATAATTATATGTGGCCAAAACATTACCAATTTTGACAATAAAAAGTACAAACAAATATGGCTTCAGACAGTACCGAGGGTAAACACATTCAACTCTCTCTCTCCTTCTGATAAGTAATTAATTACAGTTGCTCAGGTAAGACAAAACAGTGAAAAAAATATATGAAAAAAGTCTTTCCTTGATAAAAAGTTAAGTTTTAAATGTTGGAAACAAAGTTTATACAGTAATGTAAATTTGATTTATATGACTGTGGACCAGTCAAAACTTTATGTTCCACAATCAACTTAACTCAATGGGAGTTAAATTTTTTTTCACAACGATGCAAATAATTATTTTCATTTAAGTAAAAGAGATTGGTCTGAGAATTAGCATTTATGCAAATAAGTTTTTTTCTCACCAAATTTCAGAATCCCTTTCATTACTAATAAAGGTTTTACTTATGTAATCCTATTTAAGAAAGTACTTTTCTTTTAAAAAAAAATGTTATATCAGATCTGTTGATATTCAAACAACAAACAAATTTTTATTAAGCATTGAATACATATACATATTCATAGCTAATAAATCATTCAAAGACATAGAGTAAGTGTGTGAGGAGCTCTCTACCAGTGTAAGGGTTAACAGAGAAATTTAGAATAAACAATATTTTAATTATTTTAATTACCTATCTCGCTCTCTGAACGCAAAATATAAGTATTTGGATAGGTTAGTCAACGTTTTGGGATTTCTTGAAGACAATAAAATATCTAATTTATGGAGTGTGGGCCAACGACAAAAATAAGATTTCAAAAACTGTCTACGAATCATATAATATTTTGGACAAACAAGCAAAAAATGAAATTCATTTTCTATCAGATTCATATTGCATTGTCTACATTTTCTATTTTCTCTAGCTATATTGACATGTCTTCCGATTTCTATTTCTAAATTATGTCATGAAAGCCTGAATTTTGTTAGTGCAATTCTATACTTATTTAATTTAACTTGTTTCAAATATTCTTCAAGTTCAAACTCATGTTTAAATAAGCAATATGTTTCAAGTCTACTAGAGTTATTAATGTTGGTATACCATGATTGTTTATATATATCTAATATTCTTAATCTAATTGCTTGAAAGTTAAAAACATAGTCTCTATTATTTTGATTCAACCAAACATTTGTCATTCCTATTTCATCTAAAATTTTCTTGACTTGAAACGCCCAATTATTATCATTGTATGTAAGATTGTTGTCTAAATCATGTTTGAGTAAGTTATACATTTGTTTTATTAAACAGTTATCTTTTAAAGATAGTATTTTAAGCCAATATTTGATTATAATACATTTACGTTGGATTCTCAAGACAGTAAGTCAACAATTAAAGGTACTTTTCAAGCAATCATTCAAACTGAAGAGAAAAATCATTCTTTGTTTAAAAGAGGTGGCATTCTCTTTCTCAGATTGGTTACACCAAACTTTGGCTAATATGACATGGATGGTTGGTCTAGGCATGAGAAAATTACAATATGTCAACAGCTAACTTATCCTTGTCTAAATTAGTCTGCTCTTAATTTGTAAATGTGACCAATAATAAAAATACTTTCTTATCCCATTATCTGTCTGTTCTTGACATTTCAAGAAGTTTAACGCAAAAAACTGAAAAAAACAACAACAACAGTTTGGAATTATATTTGCTTGAATGAAATTTTGAGTTGTTCGTAATCAAAAATCAGTTTGTCATGTCTCATATACAATATAATGCTTTTGGTTACCATTATTGTCAGGTAAGGATTTTTCACGGTTTAAAATGAGACTTAAGTATAAGCCTTCTTATTATTCCTGTTCTTATTATTAACTACCTTGAAAAAAAATTACTTGGAAGACACTGTTTGTTTAATACAAGAATGATTTATAAAGTTACCCAGATTGGTAGCATTTTGGCATAACTGGTAGTATTTTGATATTTTTACTTGTATATTTGAGAATGTCAGTGTGGCCAAAGAAACAATCCTAGGGCCAAAGCCTTTGAGTTGGGTCATACTCTGTGGGCAAATAAAAAAGTTGATCCATTTCACCTTGAATTCTGTGTACACATTTTATCATTATGATAATTAGTCATGAAATTTCCATGAATTATTATAATAATTTTATAAGTGAAGTAATGAATTACTATATTTCTTTTGAACTTTGGACATAATCTACTCATGTCAGCTTCATAATTCATGAAAACAAACAACAACAATTTTCCTTCATGTAATGGCTGTAGTAATAAATTCACTGAAATTTTAATTTTAAATTCATAAATTTTGTATTTATTATGAAAATTAATGTATTTAAGGAGTTTGCAAAACAGTTTTTTTGTTTCCACTTAAGAAATTTTCTCAAAATTATCCACATTGTCCGACAAATTTAGGTAAACTGTCAATCAAACTAGTCATGTAATTATCATGAAGTCACGTCAACAAGTCTAAGCTCCGCCCACCTGTCAGTAATAACCAAAAAAGAAGGTGAAAATCAACAACCATGTGCAGAAGGACTGACACGGAGAAACTGGAGATCACTGGGCCTCTGTGCGTCAATACAGGAACACAACCATTCCAGTCCTCATAATTAACGAAAACTTTCGGAAACTTTCAAGAAAATTGAGAAAATTTATCTGAGTTTTTTCTAAAAAAAATAAATAATGATTGGCAAACAAAGGAATTATATAGCAACTTTTGTTACCTTAACTGCTCTTTTTACAAGTGGTGAGTATGTTTTTTATCTTATTTTCTATACTTAATCATGCAGTATAATAATTTTTACTTTAAGTAATTCATATATACATTTTTTTTCTTTTTTAAATATTTATTTTGTTAATAACTGTTTGAAGCAAATCTATCATTAAGCATTTTCATAATAAAGATGCTTGAATGAAGCAAATATGGAAAAGGTGGTTTTTTTTTATTCATTTTTTTTATTTAAGGAAAATATTCTGCTACATAACTAGAATATTTTCTAATGAATATTTCAATTTCTGTATGGAAAGAAATTTTTTTACAAAAGCTTTAAGAATTCTATCAAAACATCACTGCCTGTCAATTTCTGACAGCTTGTGAATTTTCTTTTGAATCTTTAGCAGTGTGATAAATTTACTCTCTCAAAAAAAGTGAATATCTGTAAGTGTCATTTCAAAAACAAATATTGAGTAATACAAAAAAAAATCAAACACAGTAATTAGTTAGCTTTAATACAAGCAAGATTTCTGATGTTTTGCTCTGTAAAATCTCCTTAATGTTTATTTTTTACTCTTCAGATCTGTAGCAAATTACCCTCATTTTTTTTTATGTTCAATTTCAATTAAACTTAATGGGAAAAGTTTGACTTTGCTCATCTTATTAGTTTAAAAAAATCTATAAAAATTGTATAATGAAATGATAACACTAACAATAAATCACCTATAGTCAACAAGTTAAGAGTAAAAATATGAAAAAAATTATAATATATTTGTATTTCAGGACAATGCCAATTCTCAGGTCTATCCGGCATGTCTAACATGTTTGGATCAATGAACCCAATGATGTCCTCCATGGGCTCAGGCATGTTTGGGTCCATGAGTCCGGCAATGATGTCGGGAATGGGCGGTATGGGAAGTTTCAGCTCAAGTATGATGAGCTCAATGATGCCGAACCTGATCATGGGCTCAGCGATGAATGACCCTCTGATGACCCTTGCCATGGGGACAATAGAACTGAGTGGGTCAGAATTAATGGTCCTTAACAACCTTGTTAAGACCATTGTTGGGCCTGAGGCGAACGTAAATCCAGGTTTGATGGTTCTCTACAGTAGTGATGGCGGTCTTCCAATCAATGCTGCTAAAATGATCCCTTATATTACAATTATGCAGGGTATTGCTAAGGACTTGAAGATCAAAGTTCCCGGGGTGCCAGGGGAGGCAACAAATGAGCAAATTGAAAATTACATTTTCCAAAGGTCTCTCCAATGGATGCAGTCTAGAAATATGGCTGGTGCTTTTGTTGAAAATGCTGGATTGTTTTTCATGAGTAACGCCTTTAACAATGCAGGTTCAGGTTCACCAGTTTGAATCACCAGCATCATCAACATCAGACGTCAACAGCGCTGCTGCCACAGCTCGTGCTGCAGCCTCAGCCCGTGCAGCACTCGCCAATTTTGTAGCTTCTCAAAACAATAATTCAGCTGTTGCTTCAAAATCACCGGCAACACCAGCACCTCCAACAACATCAACAAAACCTCCATCATTAGCGGCATCACAGAGTAATTTTCTTGCAAGTTTAATGGCTGCATCTAACAGCCAATCAGGCTCTTCGCCAGCATTTAATTTACCTTCTGGTATGACTTTCCCTGGTGGCCTATCTATGCCAGGTTCGACAAGTGGTAGTTCTTCAAACTCGGGAATTATGAATCCTGCTAGTATGATGGCAATGAGTGGAATGGATATGTTCGGATTTTAATGGACGCACATCTGAGTTAAGTGGTAACTACTTAAAACAAGAATTTGTTGTAAGCGGAGGTGAGCTCTGAGACTGTAGAGCAACAAAATAAGAAAAAGATTAGCAAAAGAACCAAAAGACTTTAAGAATGAACCAAAAGAATTACTGAGACATATTGTCTCATTGTTTGGTAACCAGCATTTCAATTCAGAAAGGCAGAGCTGAAAATTTTTATCCTGATCATCAAATAAAGTTAAATTTCAACTAACACCAAGAAAGAACGATGCTTTAGTAAAACTTCACAGAAGATTCTGGTACAGTTGATATACAGACTGTGATACCTTCAAGACTTGACCAATTTCCCGTATGCTTCCCGTATGCTTCTAAATCCTTTGTGCAATGAGTTTTCTCTCCTGAGAAGCAAGGAGAACTATAAAATAAGCATTTTCACTTCAAACGTAATAACGGGGAAAAAAGAACAACGAAAAACAGTACTTTTTAAAAATCAAGAAAAATTCTCAAAAGAAGGTACACTGTTAATACAGAATTAAACAGTCAGATGACACTGATTTTAAAATTTATGATGTTGCTCTTGTGTGTCAATTTTGTAAACTGTTAAAAACATTTTTCATGTATATCATTCACATTTTCACATCAACATATAAATGACAGACTGTCCAAAATGCTGTAAACATATATTTTTAATTGTAAATTAATTTCCTGTTTTAGAATTGTTCACTGTTGATTCTATTTATGTTATTGAGTATTTAACTGTTAAATGTAAGGGAACTGTTCATAATAAAAATTATGATAGACAATGACTTAGTTATTTTTTTCCATTCTGTCTTCAATATTAAAATCTGGTAAAGGATATGTGCCTAAATTTAGTTCTGATTCGTAGCAAAAAAAATTTCATGGGTTCATATTAAATTAACAGTGCAAATATGTAAAGGGTTCATACTGAGTAAAATGGGCAAATACATCATGGGTTCATACTGAGTAAACAGGGCAAATATGTCATGGTTTCATATGAAGTTACCAGGGCAAATATGTCATCGGTTCATATGGAGTTACAAGGGCAAATATGTCATGGTTTCATACTAAGTAAACAGGGTGTATATGTCACAGGTTCATATGGAGTTACCAGGGCAAAAATGTCATGGATTCATACTGAGTAAAATGAGCAAACATGTCATGGATTCATACTGAGTAAAATATGTCATGGGTTGATACTGAGTAAAAAGGGCAAATATGTTATGGTTTCATGTGAAATTACCATAGCATGTCCTGGATTCATATGGAGTTACCAGGGCAAATATGTCATGGGTTCATACTGAGTAAACAGGGAAAATATGTCAAGAGTTCATATTGAGTTACCAGGGCAAATATGTCACTGAGTTCATACTGAGTTAAGCCAGCCTGGCTAGCTCAACCGATAGAGCATCGGATTGTCAATCCTGATGATCCTGGTTCAATCCCCATCAGGGCTGGCAAAATTTCCCTGTGATAACTGATCTCAGACAATGTGTCTATATGTGACGATTTGTCTCATTTGTCCCTCACCTCTGAAGCAAGTGAGGAAGTAGTCAGTCACTTGTGGAGAAATTGGTTAGTAAACTGGTTTGGATACCCAGGAACACTGGTTAGGTGGACTGACCGCCTGGGATAATGGCCTTAGCAGTTAAAACTGGCATTAAACCCCACTAAAACAAAAAAATCATACTGAGTTACCAGCACAAATATGTCATGAGTTGATATGGAGTTACCAGGAAAAATATGTCGTGGGTTCATACTGCGTTAACAGTGCAAATATGTCATGGGTTCATATGGAGTTACCAGGGGAGATATGTCATGGCTTTATTGAGTTAACAGGGAAAATATGTCATGGGTTCATATTGAGTAAACAGGGCAAACCTTTTAATGGGTTCATACTGTATTTGGATGGCAAATATGTCTTTGGTTTATATTGAATTAACAGGAAAAAGAATTAGTGGATTCATACTGAACTAACATCAAGCTTTAAATGATGGTAGCTGTAATTCATGAATTAAATATAAAATGGAGGACTAGTGTTTTCCCCTTCCTTTAGACTGCATGCCCTCTGGAAATCAACATTACAGAACAATTTTATAAGCTAACCGCTGGTGTTCAACTTAAATTTAGTAGTGTTACACCTATGCCCTGGAAGATAACTCAAATGTTAAATAATCATGTTCTAATGTCAGAGTGTACAGGTTCATAGGTGTAAGACCACTAAATGTCAAGCAGTGTTGTCTATCAAGTGCCAGTGGAGCTAACACTTACTGCATTTTAAAATCCCTACAACAAGTATCTGTCATTATAATGAGACAGCAGATTAACAGATAAAAGTGAAAAGCTTTTCACATCCATTTCAAAGGATATAACTGTTTACTTTAATTCCCTCTTACTTTATTTATTAAATAATCAGTCATAATTATAGTCTGGCTGTATTTCAAAATTAAGTATATCGCTCTGTACTTGTCTGACAAAAATTCTTTTTGAATGGTGAATTATCAGTTGATGTGTAAACTGTGGGGTGAAAGTGCAAGTTTGTAAATATATAAATAAAGAACCATTCCACTTTTGCTCAGTGAAATATATTGCACTTTCCTCTTCAGGATAAATATAGAATGTGAAATGGGAAATGCCAGCACAGGCCACTGGCTGTACATCAGTCAACATCTATTTTAACTTTGCTTCAAAAAAAAAACAACAACAGTCAAGCAAGTTTACAGTCTTAACGAATTTCAGATCACCTGAGCACCAACAGCCAAACCATCATTCTATAGTGAAGTTCTGCCAATAAGACCAGACAAAATGGTGGTCTTGATAATGAATTGGTCTTAATAGCATCCTTCTTTGTTCTTGACTTTTTTGGTTTCTTAAACATTGCTGATTTTTCTTGTGATTTTAAAATAAAGTGGCCTTGATAGCTATACTATACTGTACGTCTTTAATTTTGTAAGTAACCATGGGATAAAATAAAACTTGAAAGTAAATACAAATGGCTTATTTACCAAATCAGAGTGTCGTCTGTATGTCCCTATGGTTAGCAGAGAGGATTAAGACCAGATTGTTTAAAAACATGCTCTGGTCAAGGACAGAAAGAAATTTGCATAGTCCATGTTAACATCAAACTTTTCATGGGTGTAAAGTCATGTGCAATTAAATGTGACCTCCCTTAACAAGACAAGAACAATTTTTCTGCTGGTAATAATACTAATTTCATACAAGAGGGCCATGATGGCCCTGTATCGCTCACCCGAGTATGACTGCTTTTAACAAAGTTGCTATGGACCTGGTTAATTGACCCTAGATGACCCATATTCGAACCTGACCTAGAAATTATTGAAACAATCTCTTTGACAAATTTCAAGGTTATTTGTACTGAAAATGTTACCTCTTGAGTGTTAACAAGGTTTTCCCATATTTGGGCTCTATGACCTAGTTTTTTTACCTAGATGTCCCATATTCGAACTCGAGCTAGAAATTATCGAAACAATCTCTCTGACAAGTTTCCAGGATATTTGGACTGAAAAAGTAGCCTCTAGAGTGTTAACAAGGTTTTTCGATATTTAGGCTCTGTGACCTAGTTTTTGACCCCAGATAACCCATATCCAAACTGGAGCTATAAATTATCAAAGCGACCTTTCTGACAAATTTCAAGGACATTTGGACTGAAAATGTAGCCTCTAGAGTGTTTACAAAGTTTTTCGATATTTGGGCTCTGTGACCTAGTTTTCGACTCCAGATGACCGATATTCAAACTTGAGCTAGAAACCATAGAATTAAGCTTTCTGACAATTTTCCAGGTTAGTTTGGAATTAAAATGTTACCTCTAGAGTTTTAACAAGTTTTTTTCCATATTTGAGCTCTGTGACCTAGTTTGTGACCCCAGATGACCCATATTCTAATATGATCCAGAAATCCTTAAGGCAACCTTTCTGACAAATTTCCAGATTATTTGGGCTGAAAAAGTAGCCTCTAGAGTGTTAACAAGATTTTTCTATTTTTGGGCTCTCTGACCTAGTTTTTGAACACAGATGACCCATATTCGAACTTGAGCTAGAAATCATAGAAGCAACATTCCTGACAAATTTCCAGATTATTTGGTCTAAAAATGTTACCTCTAGAGTGTTAACAAGGTTTTTCAATATTTGGGCTCTGTGACCTAGTTTTTGACCCCAGATGACCCATATTTGAACTTGACCTAGAAATCATCAAAGCAACCTTTCTGACAAATTTCCAGATTATTTGGGCTGAAAATGTAACCTCTAGACTGTTAACAAGATTTTTCTATTTTTGGGCTCTGTGACCTAGTTTTTGATCCCAGATGACCCATTTTTGAACTTGACCTAGAAATCGTCAAAGCAATTTTTCTGACAAATTTTCAGATTATTTGGGCTGAAAATGTAACCTCTAGACTGTTAACAAGATTTTTCAATTTTTGGGCTCTGTGACCTAGTTTTTGAACCCAGATGACCCATATTTGAACTTGACCTAGAAATCATCAAAGCAACCTTTCTGACAAATTTCCAGATTATTTGGGCTGAAAATGTAACCTCTAGACTGTTAACAAGATTTTTCTATTTTTGGGCTCTGTGACCTAGTTTTTGATCCCAGATGACCCATTTTTGAACTTGACCTAGAAATCGTCAAAGCAATTTTTCTGACAAATTTTCAGATTATTTGGGCTGAAAATGTAACCTCTAGACTGTTAACAAGATTTTTCAATTTTTGGGCTCTGTGACCTAGTTTTTGAACCCAGATGACCCATATTTGAACTTGAGCTACAAATCATCAACAGAACCTTTCTGACACATTTCCAGGATATTTGGTCTGAAAAAGTAGCCTCTAGAGTGTTAACAAGGTTTTTCTATATTTGGGCTCTGTGACCTAGTTTTCCAACCCTGATAACCCATGTTCGAACTCATCCGAGATATTAATGAGACAAACATCCTGACCAAGTTTCATGACAATTGAGGCAAAAATGTGACCACTAGAGTGTTAACAAACTAATTGAGGACGGACGGATGATGGACGACGGACAAAAGGTGATCAGAAAAGCTCACTCTGTCACTAAGTGACAGGTGAGCTAAAAAAGAAAGGTCTATAACTGGGCTTCAACTGCTGACTCTAAATAACTCTGGGGTTACTTTTGATTCTTGCATACAAAGAAACTAGGATAAAATTTAAAAATATAAAGACACTGAAGTGGAAAAACAACAACAACAAAAACATGCAATTTAAGAACACGTCTAAATACAGTAGGAATGGCAAAATCCGTTCAGTTTAGCATTCAAATGTTTGGATCAATTTTTCCAACGTTCCAATAACTCATTCTTAAAAATCACAAACTTTTCACTGAACTTCTCGACAAAGTTATCACGTTAACATCTTAGTGTTTCCAATTCACTGACACACAATGTATTTCTCGATATCCGGTATTCACTTTCGCTAAATTTGCATGATCAGTATCTGTATTGGATAATTCCCCATTTGTTTTAAATTAATTTTATACTTAGAAGGTCGAAAAGAAAAACATTGAGAACTAATGCAAAATAATGGCTAGAATAATTTGCATTTTTATTGATTATCGGCTATGTAGATCTGAATTGTTAGAACATTCTTCGAGAGAATATCTCAAACCAAAAATAAGGCCAACATAAATTTAGAACGGGTTATCCCCAACAATTGACTGACACATTTCCTTCCTGTGACACAATCACTCTGTCTCCAAGTTTGGCCCATAATTAGACACTCTAAATCTCACATTCTTCTATCTATCTTCTAGTCTACCCATTGTAGGTGACAATTGCTAAAAATACAGGCCACCAACATTAGACAACACATGTTTATGGTTGTCTAGCCAGAGGTGTGAATACCCAAAATATATTCGAACATTCGGCATCCAGTCTGAACGTTCAAACATTCACTAAAAACATTCCTAAAATAAAGTAGTATGTCATGAAATGTTAAAACTTTCAACCATGTTCTCAAACATTTTCCCGACAATTTATACTTATTCTGAACACATAAAAATGACTGAAGCTATGTTGACCAGCTAAATATATCAGTTTTTTTGTCATTTATATATGATATAAAGCAATTTTATACCTTTTTCCGTGTCAGACCAAAGGAAAGCTGTCACTTAGCTATACAGTATATTAACACAAAATTGCTTTCAACTGAAGCCTCTGTATTCCCTTAATTTTGCTAAATTTGCATGATTAGTGGGATTGGTTAATGTTTTTATGACCTAATTTGTCACAATAACAGAGACTTTCTTGTAAACACCTTGTTTGGCCTGTAACTTATGGTATTCTTCATATTGATAATATATTAATATTCAATATATACTTACAAAACAAAGGCATATTTCATACTGCACAACATATCTCAGAGACTGACTGACTGACTGAATGAATGATGCATCATCTTGCTCCTGAGTATGACTTTTCCTATATAATATATTTACTTTCTGTTTTTCCTTTTCATAACATCAAAAGGCTGTGCTTTATTAAATTTCTTTGTTTTAATTTTTTTTTTTCTGAAGGAGGTCTTTTGATAGGAAGGAAGTTGACTGAGAAATTTTGTAAATTTTGACTTTTGTCAAAATTACTATCTTAAAATTTATAGCCTCACTTACATGTAATTGTTCTAATTCAGTGTTTTTTCTGTGGTGCTGTATCTCTGTGGCAAAGACATCTTGATTAATTTTGTATGCTTTCATGACAAGTTTTGTATTTACATATAAAAAAAAAGTTGTTCCAATAAAATTTTGACAAAAATTATAAATTTGTCATCTGATTTAACTTTGACATAATTTAGCACAAACAGGTTAAAAACACATCAGACTTTCTGAATCAATGAGAGAATTTCAACCCCTTCTGGTGTCAATCATAATGGACTTCATATGTAAATCAGCACATATAACTTGTATAACATGTCTGTTCGTGTTTTGTAATGACATTAACTACACACATACCTTGACATGTCCATTACTGTCGGCAACAATCAATCTATGATGTCCGCTATCAGAAACAACCACAGTTTTACCATCATCACTCATGTACACCTGAAAGAGAGGTTTACTTAGAAGCTATATAATGCTGGGACAAGATGGTAGGACAATTTATTTACATAATACAGTTTAAAATGACACAGTAACCTCTACTTACAAATTTGTGGTCCCTGAATTGTTGTCTTTCACACCACTGTTGTTGCTAGGCAACACTGCAACCTGGACTGGAGCTCAACAACTAACAGGTACACCAAAGAAACATATGCAAGTCTTCTGCAGTTTTTTTAAGTACCTAACTGTATATCAGGTTTTTAGTTCTGTCAAAAAACCTGTACAATAATGCCATGTCCATTAAGAGAAAACAAATATATCTTTTAATGTATGATGAAAAAAAAACTACTTTAGTTAGCTGGAATAACTTGGAAAACTTCACAGGGTCATTTAAGTCATGTTCATGTCAGATGCCTACAAGCTTTGAGATGGCTGCTGACAAACCATTAATCCTCGCTCCTATGCAAAAATATTTTTTTTTTTTGGCAAAACTGAGGGTCCATCCACTTGGCACAAAAGATAAGTCTTCAAGTACAGCACATTAAGCAGAGCTTAACATATAATAAACACCTCTCAATTCTTCATGACTGGATCTGTCAGGTATCACAAAATTACTCATTTCTATCCTTACCAACCCTTTTATTTTGCCACTGACTCTCAACTTTTTTAAATTAACTTTTTGACAGTTGTTTCACTTTACTGACATCTGCAACAGGGAATCCATTCTTTGATTTGAGTGGTGTAGAGCACTGGTTTACTAATATCAGACATTGGTTTGAATACCATTCAGATGCAACTGCATCATTATGAAAAGGACAGAAGTTCCTCTAGGGCAAGAAAATCTCCATATCATATGTTAGAGACCAGAGCCAACAACAATAGATCTAAAATTCTGATTTGCTGAATAATTTTGAAAATGACTACCATATGAGTCAGTATTTTCCATTTTAAGGTTTTCATCAAACAACAAGTGGTCTGTCATAAATGTGACAAGGTTTTATGCACCAGCACAGGAACAAGCAAGTATACGGATGTTCATCTGAGGGCAGCTGTCACAACAGTATATAGCAAACTGGAGTGTATTAGAAATGTGACATTATGGTTTTTCTAAGTTCTATAAAAATGGCACAAAAAATACAGTAGAAAGTCTCTCTTAACATAACACAAACAATTTTCATTTTCCCAACTGACAACTTCAGGTAAGAATTTTCAAAGCAAATAGTTTCACAGCTGTTTGTAATTTTTAAAACACAACCAACTTTTTTTTAATTTATATTTTTTTCTCCTGAATTGACTGAGGTTTTGAATTCAAATCCAGTCAGCTGCCTCTGACAATGACTGCATGAAACTGCTCTAATATGTGACTAATTGCCAAAAATTGTAAACCAGCACTTTATTTGAAAACGTAAAATTCTTAAAAAAATCCTATGTACCATGTAATATTCTAGTAAATCTAAGTAAACATTCTTTCAAAACTGTTGAGACCATCTTATATAAATGTTGCAAAATTAATGCTGTTATAAAGGACTGACTAATGATCTGACACATATATTTCGTTACAAGTCATATTTGCTTACAAAGTTATCTGAAGAAATTTACCACCATGATGGTGGAAAAAATGTAGAAAAAATGTTGATTTATAGTATGTATTTAATTATTATAGTCACAATTACTGGTATTTCTGTCACTCATTATATCAAGATGAAAAATGGCCTCAGACATTGCCAGACATAACTCTGCAATATGCCTTTAATCGCTTTTGTTATAAGTAACATTAAAACATCGTATAATTTTACTAACTGGCACAATATAAAATGAATTTGAAATGCGTATCTGACATTTATATAATATTTTACAACAAAATAGCATGAAGACAATATAATCTGATGTAACAGAAATTAACACATTGTTATGGGGTCAGTAATATTGTAATTTATCTTGCTAAAAACAACATTGCACTGGAAAACATAACACACTCGTGCGAACAATCTAAAGACAAATGTATCGTTTCAAACAAACCATAAAAGTATAGTTCTTGTTTTGTGCCATATTTTTTTTTTCGTTTAATGATGAATTAAAAATGCCCTAGTAACATGTAATACATGAAATACAAATTTTGATTAATTATTGTAAGTATTTGAAACTAAACGTTTATAAAATTTGAAACCATTATCAAAAATATATTATGATTAAAATTTTCAATGCTCAGCAGTCCAATCAGAATGGAGCATTTTAAAACAAAAGTTCTAAAGAGTAACAGTCATGTATTCTCACTGAGATTGTATACACGCTAACAAATAAAATGTATTTAAGAAACTTGCATTTAATATGTTTGTAGCTTTCAAAGCCAAACTACGAAAATAAAAGTAAACTTTATAAATAGGACCATTTTGAATTTCATAACAAACTTTATTTATACCATGCTCAGTCATGAAGTAATAATTCTTCCAAATAAATTGCTGAGAAAAAGAGATGGTTATTTAAAGATTATGTTTAATAACTTGAAAATGTATGTACAAAAATAATAGCATTTACACGTGCTTCAATTATTCTTCAAATGAGCATCTAAATTTATAACAGACCTTGCACATTCGTGATGTTTGTGATAAATATAGGTCTGCCTAGGTTTTCGTGACTACTCACATGACCATAGCTAATTTGCAAAAGGCTGAAGTATCATAAAGTTTGTAAAACCGTTGGTGTTTCCTGTACATATGTTGAGATGGAATTGTAATCAGCTGTTTTAATAATGCTCCATAGAAGAATAGTCATAATACAGATGTAAACCTTGTTATTTTAGCATATTTTATCTTTATAAGTGAAACTGGGCCTTCAAAGTGACTGACTCACCGGTGGGTCAACAATGCAAAAACAAGACAAAAAGTTTATACATCTAGATATTCTAGCTGTGCAATATACACAATATAAAGTTTTACACACTTTTATCCGTAAAAAATTTACCCCGTCTGAGTCATGGGTTTAGATACTTTATTTAAATTATTGATTTTGACAAATCCTAATAACTAGTCTCTGTGGCTCAGTGGTGTAGATTGCCGCTCTTCATTTCACTAACCGAAAGGGCATGGGTTCGAATCCTGGTGAAATCAAATTTATGTTTTCAGTTTTCATGGTGTAAATAAGCGTAATATTGTTTTTTCCACAGTATATTAATTTCTCTTAAATTTTAAAGAAAATAAAATCAGCTAAATTCTGTGAGTCAGTGGCTGTAACTCATGTGTTTATTGTGTCTTCAGATATTGTGTACACACTTTATAATGAATAAACCAATGTTTGATAATATGGCAATGATTATTCCTCTTTAGAAATCTCAAATGAAAATTTGTTAAATTCTCAGGGAGTATACAAAAGTAATTATCTGATGTTGTGCAAGTTACAATATCAACACAGTACCGAAATCCAAAGACCCATCTGATGTAATCAAAATGACAGTTTTTGAACAGTGATGGGATTTTAAAGGTAACTAAGATATGTGCACAGATTACCAATATCATGTCTAAATGTCAAGTATATCCAACAAATAAAGGTAAAACTTTGTGGTTTTATCTTTCTTAAACATTTTCATCAGATATTTCAAGCTTTGTTATGTAATTTGAAGTATTTAATATGCATAAAGTGAAGTGTAAGATTCTCTTAAAAAGCAATGTTACCTTTCCTGGAAAACTCAGTGGAGAAGGCGGTACTTGTTCCGGTCTGATGGGTAAGTCATGATTGGTTATCTCCCCTTTCTCAATGAAGTACTCTCTGGCAACCTTGACAAAGTCTATTAACCTCTGACGATGACCTTCACCTACAAGCTGGTACAAAAATTGACCTGATGGGCCTACAATGACCAAAGTTGGCCAGCAGGCGATCTGAAGTTCTGACCACAGCGTGGCAGCATTGTCATTTATTACCGGATGATGAATGTTGTATCGAAGAACTGCACTAAGAATATTGGCAGATACTTTCTCATTCTCAAACTTTGCTGAATGCACTCCAATTACAGCAACACCATCTTGTATAGAGAATTTCTTTTCTAGTTCTTCAAGGTCAGGTAAAATATGCATACAGTTTACACAGCAGTATGTGAAAAAGTCAAGAACAACTATTTTGCCCTTTAGTTTATCTTTGAAGCTGATGGGCTGAGAAACATTCAGCCATTCCATTCCTGTAAGTAAAAAAAGTAACAACATTTAAGTGGATTATCGTAGAGCATTTCATTTACAGATGATGACCTTGACACTGTAAATTGTCTTTCTATACATCTTTCTAATGTTTCCCTAAAATTTGTTTTAGTTGACTGTCAAAATACATGCATTGACAATTTTTTACTTGCACTTTATATTTTACCTTAATGACCTTGCTGATAATGTCAAGGTCAAACTGGTTTCACAGTGACCTTGACCTACAGACCACAGCACCAATACTAAATTCTTACTTCATTTTACACTGTAGCAAATACTTATATCTTCTTCAATGTTATAATTAAAGTTTTGAGTTGAAGTTAGTTTGCTGTTGATAAACTTCTTACATGTATGTACTGGTATTTTTATAAATCTAGAGACCTTGTACAGACTAACAAAAACTTTCTTGGTATAAAGTATAAGGAAAATGATATGAACTTTTAAATTGTACTGGTCTTGTCAAAAAGTAACAGTGGAGACCAAAAAATTTATATTAATTACAATATTATTTAACATCATATGTCATCTTAGAGGTGTACTAGTCTTAAGGTCTAGTGTGCCAAAAAAATCACTTTAATGTCCAACAATGCTGAAAAATTGATGGTTTTTGCCATCAAACATTGAAAAAAATAAAAAAGATGTTGTAAATTCTTTGTTGTGACGTTGGTAATGACTTTATTAAGTACATAAAAACAAACATCCTCTTCCTTTTTTCTTCTTGACATTTTGTAAATGAAGGAATATTAATGACATGTTTACATGTGTCTGAAATACAACATTGAAATATAAATATTATAAATAATGACTGTTAACAAACTACATTCAAAAGATAGAAGTACGACATCTACCTATTTTACCTGACCTGTTTTTGTACCAATAAGATCAAAGGGAGTTGGTACTGTGCTAGGATAGTACAATGCTAGGATACTTAGTTTGGTTTAGTAATGGTCAAAACTTGTTAGAACCCCCCCCCCCCCCCCCCCCCACACCAACCAGTGCCTTATCCCTAGAGGCAGCCATGAAGTTTTGAGGAGCTGGGACCAAGCGTTCTATAGTTATTGATCGGAAATCATATTGCTATTCAAGGTCACTGTGATCTTCACCTTTGACCTGAAAAACTATCAGGGTCATCTACTAGTCATGACCAACCTACATACCATCTCTGAGGAAGGTGGGTCCAAGGTTCTCTAGATATTGACTGGAAACCAAAAGTGCCTACCGACTGACCAACATCTGCAAAACTATATGCCCCCTCATCATTGATTAAGAGTAAGATATTTTACGTAAGATTCAAAGTAATTCGTTATCTTCTCTACTGAAATCAAAAATGTTATTCACCACATTCACCATTGCCTGTGCAATGTCCAATAGTATTGACCTTAATTGATTTGCAAACTATCAAGTACAGTTTAACTTAATGGACTAGTCAAAAAAGCTCTTAATATTTAATAAGTCTTAATGGCGGACTTTTTTGTTCTATATGTAGTCTTTAAAATTGCTGATTTTTGCATAAGTTTGAAATAATTAAGTTAACTTGTTCTCTATAGCAAAAGTTCACTGCAGATAATAAACTTTCAGAACTTGAGAAATTATGTAAATATTTTCATTTTCAGTTTCCTGACTGGTGGATTAAATCTTCCACACACTTCAAAAGAAACAAAATCTTCTGCAAAAAAAACTACTGTAATTAGAATTATTAATAAGCTTTCTTTAAGACTAAGGGAGATAATCAATGTTTTCTAGATAACGAGCAAAATCTGATTCAGCCATTTTTTACAACCTGAATGCCTATTTGCAGAAATTTCTGACCAAAACTTTTGAAAAGTATTTTCTGACTCACTGTGTATATGATTTATCAACCAGAAGTCACAAGTGATAGTTTTTGGAAGAAATGAGTCTTCTTAAAAATTAAGACACAAATGGGCAACATGCAACCATTCCCCTCTTGTTGTGAACTTCTTATTTAATGACTGTACATAATAAAAATTTGTAAAATACAACTGTTACATGGCACAAATAAACCTAAAAACAGTTTAAATACAACAAACAAATCACTAAGACTTTGCCATCAATGAATGAATTTTCTTACCTTTTACAGGTAACAAATCTGATTTTCGAATTGGTGGTTGGAAATAAAGAAGAAAAGTCCTAAACATGAATGAACTAACACAAATGTCGTTGAACTATTTTATAATCTATTGATTATATTTTTCTCAGCTTATCATAGGAAAGCAATTACATAAAATACCTTCAGGAAAATCTGGCACATTAAATTTCAACTTTGTCTCAATCAGATTTAAATGTTTCCTGATTTCATCCTCATGTCTGCAGTCGTCCTCAGAAAGTTTTTCATCTAGGTTACCACACGCCTCTAGTATATCATTTAGGTCATACATGTTGACCCTGTAAGAAAAAAACAATAATAGTATTATTTTTACGTAAGTGTTATCTACATACCACTTTTAAACCCAGAGTTCCTTTAACAAAAACTTGGGAGTCAAAGCTAAACTTACGTTTCTCATTACCTTAAAATTATATAGTTACAACAGCTTTGTACTGAAAACTCAAAAACATTAGTGGTTATAACATACACAGCATAACAGGAAGTCAAAGATCTGAACAAAGCTAGAATCAAATTAAAGACTGGCTTCCAACTCTTTCATTGCTAAGCAAATGTTGTTTAAAATTGGATGAATAAAATTATTCACGTTTCAATATTGTTATTCTTTTCCAGTTCATAGTTTAGTTTATGTTTTCATACAGGTTCCCAACATAGTTTGTTTTATCCATACAGATAACTATTTGCACGAAATTCACGTGTTTTTGTACTAATGTGTAGGTATATATTCGGTGTTCTACCAATTGTTTCTCACTTGAGGCAGGAGATACGTCTAAATCCGAGCTTACAGACTTATAGGTGTTCCCTTCCCGCCCTCCCGATGTTTAAGGATATAATTGTTTTTGGATAATATAATTTTACGTTACTTTATTCTTTCTTAAGAACTATGAAATAGTTTTGTTAATATCAGTTCGCTTTTCATTTCATCTTTTTGAATATTTGTTTACAGATTTATGGTTAGACGGACGTTTTTGGTTTTCTGGATTTATGATATAAGAGTCTACTCGATCCTAGTGCTGTTTACCTGAAAAGACATTTTTCAGGATCCAAACAAATTTTATAATATAGACTTGTATTCGTTCATTTGTGATCAATTGATATTTATTGGATATATTCTGTGTTCAGCATTCCTTTACTGGACTGTTTATTTGGTTGTTATTTGGACATTTATAAGATGTTATCTGAATTTCATTCATCAGGTGTTAAGCAAAAAGGTTGATTATTATTAAGACATTAGTTAGAGGTGTCATATTTAAATACATTAGATTTGTTTCTTTTTCGCAACATTTTAAACTGCAGTGTCTTTTGAAATATACCATAAAATAATTAGTTTTTAAAATGTTCAGGCAATACTTGAACTTTATGAAATGGATTATTATTGTTATTTTGTGATTTCTGATTTTTATATGCAAAATGGTTTGTCGATCGAAATCTGTCAAATAGAATGCCTAATTCCTATTTTGTTGTTGTTTTTGTGTTGATGATAACATGGGATAAGTGAATTATAATTGTTTTACTCACGATACAGAGTGAGTAAATGCACCTTCAATATTTATCCCACAGACAGATACTGATAGTATTCTGATGGGCTTATATCTTTAATTTAGTTAAACAGCAATTATGTTGAGGGATACAAGTCATGTTTCCCACTGACCATTTTCAGGACTTATTCATTTATAGTGTCAGACATCTCTGCTTTGTTTATACTTTTTCATACAGAAATAGCCTTAGGGCTGTGAAAATGTGACATGTAAAAACACAGTATTTCATTTTAGATTACAGAAGTTAGATAGAAAATCATCCTTCAGGAATAATATCTAAAGCTAAAATCAATTTGATACAAGTTCCGACCAACTGATGATAAAAAATAAACATTTCATATCATTTAGAACAACTATCTTAGGGCACTAGATGTATTACTAAATAATTTATCTATTTATCTGTTTGAGTTTATTTATCATTGGTACCAGTGGCAGATATGACTTATGCTACTTGCAGAGATTAGTAATTTTATGTTGTGGGGGATAGTGCAAGATACAGAAAGCATCCCATTCCAGAGAAACCCCTGGATCTTTTGGAGATAAATCTCGCGACCCCAGGGTTTCCAGTCAAGCATGTTACCACTGGACCACTCTCTATTTGAGTTTTTTTATCGTCAGTACCGGTTGCCTATATGACCGACGCCCCTGCAGAGATTAGTTATTTTATGTTGTCGGGGTAGTGCGAGATACAGAAAGCATCCCATTCCCTGGTTCTTATGATTTACATAACTAATGTCTGTACAATATGGTTTCCAGTTGTTTTCCCCACACTGACATTTCCTCCTGGATGTTTCCTCCAGGATGTTTCCTCCCCTATTTATATATTATATAGTAATGTGAAGATATACTATATACTATATGCAGTGTATTTCACACCTGCCATATCCTGTTAATAGCCTTTGTAAATTTTTGTAGTGTAACTATCTCAAACAATTCACACATTTCACTCCATTAAATGCTTGGTAAATTTAGTGGTTTATATATTTCAAAAACATAATTCTCATTATATTGCAATAAAATAATTTACTATTTAATTTACGTTTAAAATTTTATAGATATTATGTTATTTGTAAAAATTAATTCATGATAATCTTGATTCTTTTAATAATCAGATGGTTGAAATGTGAATATTATTTCTATATTTCTATATCAATAATTAAACTATTGTAAATGCAACAAACCAATGGTACATCAAAATTATGTATGTATTTAAGTAAAAATATAAACTTTTCCAATCTTTCCCAACTACTTTTTATATAGTATATATATATATAGGGGAGGAAACATCCTGGAGGAACAGGTTTGTGGGGGAAACGACTGGATACCGTACAATATACAGTTTTTTTAAGTTACCATTTTTCTTCAATACAAATGGACACATTTTGTATATAGTATTCTATTGGGGAGTGAAACGTCTTCAGGACAGTGAATCGTCTAGGTGTGAACCGTCTTGGGAGTGAAATGTCTGCCATCCATTAACTCAGAACCAATAAATACTACTAAAATAGATGGAAACCAAACAAGCCTACACTTGATCTAATTTGTTAAAACATTATTATTTTGGTTCGACTAAAGTATATGATTACAGTTAATGCATAGGTAAATAAAAACTGATAATGAACTACGTCCGGCAATGAGATTCCACAAAAATCAGAAAATTTTACTTTCATCATAGGAAAGTCTTCAACGCGAAAACTAGAAACATTTGCGAGATCGATTTTTATCTGGAAATGACATCACTTCAAAACACATTTAAAATGATTGATTAAATTAGTTTTTTCTTCTGTAAAGTATTCAATGAAAACCGAATGTTAAATCTTATCAAAATATTGATTTAAATATTTGTTTACAAACTTTCAGTTCGATTACAGCCAGTTACCGCAAAATTCAACGAAATATTTTTAATTCAATTGACAACCATTACAATATAGAAAATATAGAGAAAACGATGAGCAAGAAAAGGCTGAACTCATTTCTAGTTCGATACTAAAAAATCGCAATAAAAAAATCGCAATAAACGGTTCAATACAAAGGATAATATAATAAACAAAAATAAATTCGGCCGATTACATTTCGTCAAAAGATTGCTTTTCGCAACAAGATGGCGTCGACCAAGAAAAAACGTGTTGATGAGGAAGAAATGGACAATGAAGAAATTGTTGATGACGAAGAAGATAATGATGATGATGATGATGATGAAAATGATTCCGACGAAGAAGAAGCTATGGATCAGGTACCTTTGTCATTACAGAGTTTAATCACCCACTGACAGAAACCATAACTAATTAAAACCCTCCACTGTACTGAGACTGTACTTAGGTGGTATTTAGTAATGTTTTTTGACAAAGATACTCCTTCAATAGCCTTTGAATACAGGTGCTATATATTGCACTAAAACAAAGTTAATAGTTCATCATACTAATTTTGTGGAAGTCATTCCAGTTCTCCTGTAGAGACCTACAAAACTTTGTACAACTACAGTCTCAGGCTTTCAGGACTTTTCACCTCTTGGACGTTTCGGCCTTGGTCTGTTCACCTCCTGGACATTTCAGCCCTAGTCTTTTCGGCTACCAATTTAATATGGTACAGTACGCACCACCAGGAACTCTCGTTTTTCTCGAGGTTGTCGCAGACTACCCATTCCGTAAAACATGACCAAATCTGTCGCATTTCGAGGAAGCCCGCCGCGGACATGGTCACCAAATATCAAGGTGGACGTCCGCTAAATGGTTACGCGAACATTTGTACAGGTATAATTATTGATATCGAGGCTCACACAGTTGCCAATTACATGCATTTTGGCGAATTTAACGCTTTCAAAATATCAAATAAATGTATAAAACTCTCATTCTGATGCATTTGTTTACGAATGCGCCTATTTGTTAACCCACAGAATATTGCTTCTTGAGACAGCTGACCGTATTTTAGAAAATTGACTGGTTTCCTATTGCGACATGTTAAAACTTTTTTCTTATTTGAAGAAAACAAACAACATGTAAACCCTACTGCAACATCTGTATCGTCTAGGCGCTTGGCAAAAAATATTGATCGATTTTGCTATGTTATAACAAGCATTCTCAAAATTTCAATGACGGAAGAACACAATAAACCTAAACAGCAAATGTATTTGAAGTTTGGTTTTAATTTTACCAAATGTCACATAACTGGTAGACGTAAAATGCACAGTTTCATAACGGTCGTTTCATTAAATGTTCAGCTTATCCAGTTGAGTTATGACCCTAATTAATTTCGCATTGGTCGTCAAATATCGCCAAGATATTTCGCGATGTTGAGATATCGAGGACATCCGTCTTTTTCCTCGTTGTTGCGGCGGATATTTCTTTTTCCGCATCCGTGCAAAAAAGCATAAAAATGTGAGTTTATCGTGGCGCGTACTGTACTACTAAGGGATTTATAAGTATGTGTGACATGACCTACATGCTGTTGTTATTGCTTAATTGGTAACTGATTATCTTATCTTGAATGATCTCAATTATCACTTAAAGACAAAGGTTACAAATCAGTTTGCAATGAAGCTGTAACATTATGTGTCAAGTCATGCATACATTAATCCCATTGATAGTATAGTACTATACTAAATTGATAGCTGAAAAGTATTTAAATTTAGATATTTAAAGCAGGGCTAGCTCTGGGTCAAAATTTGCTTGAGCCAAATATATTTTTGACGCTGAAAAGGGGGTGGGTGCTGGAGGTGGAGTACCCCCTCCCGCGTCGAAAATTTTTTGAATTTTCATTGGTAAATGGTGCTCTCTGAGGCATTTTGAACCATTATGCTCTTTGATTATCAGACGAGTAAAATGACTCAGATTAAAACAATTGGTGTTTTCCTACTAAAAAATAAGCACAAATCAATATAAATAAAATAATTTATTTATCATAATATCTGTTCTGTTCATTTATCATAATATTTTTATGCACTGTAACAAATCAAAGTACATGATATTTACATATGATACAAGCTTATGCAGAGCCACAAGAATTGAATTATTGCTTATTGTGAATGTTTAAAATTAAGCAAATAAAACAGTTTTCAACCATTAAAACTTGTAAGTTTAATCACCACTTTCCGGTAGGAATGTTTATGGAATAAATGAATTATTCACATATTATTTAGAAGTACATAAGTAAATCTAAAAAATAGAAGTAAAATAAAAAGTGGAAAAAAATCACTAAAAATGTTTTTAGTATCGTGACATATACATGTATGTGCTCCTCTTGATGCATTGTGATAACTTAAATTTTAAGTGATAAATTATTTTAATTGCGTTAGTGATCCAAGTTTGAAAATTGATCAGTGTTATTTCTCCTGGCTATCTCAGTTGGCTCCAACTGGTGAATGTTTATTCCAGTTGGTGAATTTGTTGGTGAAAACTTCATACTATCCAGAGGAAACCCTGAGACTATTTCAACTATAGTATTTTTTTAAAAAGATGAATCATATGATAAAACTATATAGTAAGTGTATGTTTACAGTAAATCTGGTCTTCTTCAATTGATGTTATTCAGCATCATTTTCAGGTTTTTCATTTTTTTCAACTTTCACCCATGTATTTAGGACTCTCTGTAATTTTTATTCTTTAAATGAGGGGGTCCACTTGGTGCTGAAACTCAAGGGTCATTCTAATCATATTTGACCAGATTTTGCTGTTTTCAAGTCAAAATAGCCATTATTTAAAGAAACAGCTTAAATTTTGAGAATCAAAATTTGGCATTCTGTAAATTCCAAGGGTCAAAACCCCTGCTTCGGGGTCAAATGGAACCCCTGTTAAATGAAATATATTATACTTTAGAGATACATGAATTTTGATTGATAATGCCATTGTGAGTACTCAGATTAGAATGATCTGGATAAATCTGGATATCAGAGACATAATTTGTATTGTAATTGTTCTGGTTATTTTTAGCTCACAGGTGAGCTTTTGTGATCGCCTGATGTCCGGCGTCCGTCCGTCCGTGGGACGTCAACTTTTTCTTCAAACAACTTCTTCTCCTGAACTGCTGGGCCAATCTTCCTGAAACTTGGCAGGAATGTTACTTGCATGAAGCTGTACCAAAATTGTTCAAATGGTTCAGGTCCATTGCATTTCTAGGCCACAGGAGCTAAAAATAGATTTTCAAAGTTGGAACTTTAAAAATCTTCTTCTCCAGAACTACAAAGCCTGGAGCTTAGATATTTGGTATGAAGCATCATCAGGTAGACCTTTACCAAGTTTGTTCAAATCATGACCCCTGGGTCAGATATGGCCCTGCCCCAGGGGTCACTAGTTTTACATAGAATTATATAGGAAAAACTTTAAAAATCTTCTTGTCTGAAACCACAAGGCCTAGAGTTTAGATATTTGGTGTCCAGCATTGTCCAGTGGACCTCTACCAAGTTTGTTCAAATCATGGCTCCTGGGTCAAAAATGGCCCAGCCCCGGGGGTCACAAGTTTTACATAGAGTTATATAGGAAAAACTTTAAAAAATCTTCTTATCAGAAACTGCAAGGCCTAGAGTTTAGATATTTGGTGTGCAGCATTGTCTAGTAGACCTCTACCAAGTTTGTTCAAATCATGGCTCCTGGGTCAAAAATGGCCCCGGCCCAGGGGTCACTTGTTTTATATAGAGTTATATAGGAAAAACTTTAAAAAAATCTTCTTGTCAGAAACAGCAAGGCCTAGAGTTTAGATATTTGGTGTGCAGCATTGTCCAGTGGACCTCTACTAAGTTTCTTCAAAGCCACTGGGTCAAAATAGTCCCCACCCTGGGGGTCAATTGATTTTACATAGGCTTATAAAGGAAATCTTTAAAAGTCTTCTTCTCAGAAACCACAATGCCTACAGCTTACAGTACTGGACACGCGAAACCCGCAAAAGTCGCGTTATGCCGCGAGTGTAGTCTATGACGCGACGGGACACTACGCGGTAAAACATCGGCGCGTGCAAGTTCGCCGTATTTCATGGCGGTTCACGAAAAATCGCCGCGATGTATCGCCGTAATTTACGGCGAATCTATAGCAGTATTTGTATTAGAAAGTACTACTTGGTCATTCCCAGGGGTCTTTAATTTTGAAAACTTTGAAAAATCTTGTAAATGTCATGTATATTTATTAATATTTAGCCATTGAACATGTACAGTGTACAGCGTATACATTTTGTATTCGAAAACAAAGCAATCAGGTGCTGGTGAAAATTAGTTAACAACAAAACGAGATTAAAATTACAAAAGGTAATTGGAACTACATCAAAGAACGCACGGTAACAAATTGTCCAATTGTTATTTTGATAATAATACAAATGTAATTAAAATCCATTGTTTACTTTCGCACATATTCTATTTTTAGAACAATACAGAGCGACATTTAGCACCGATTCACAGGTGTAACTAATTATTACGTCTAATACGCTAATTATGATTGTTGAAAATTGTAAAAGTTTTATCACTTAAATTGAGACTTTCTTTACTTTCAATTTCACGAGTAAAAAATGCCAGGTGCATGAGATGAGTAGGTGATGAGTAGCAAGATGCAAGTTGATTGGTCGACAATAAAATAATTTACTTACAAAACTCCGCTAATTCAATTCCATAACATCACAATTTTAAATTTATCAATCGTACTCGTGTTTTCATTTGTCTTGGATTAGCTGCATCTTAAATTCTTTATAGTTTATGATATATGTGCTGGACTTACTTCTCATAAATAGTGCATTTGTTTAAGAACATTGCTATAGTGTAATTGTGTATCACCAATCTGAGCTCTGGTTTGAAAGTGAAATCTACAGATCTTGTATAAATAGATTTTTTCGATGCATAACAAACACTTGTAAATTTCAGTGGCTCAACACTTCCCTTTTATATTTCTATCATTTGGGGATGAATTTCACAATCTTTGATATCGTAATTGGAGAGGTCATCAGACCTCTCCACAGTGTTGGCTTTAATTGCTGGCGGCATCCATTTTTGCGTATCAAATTTTAGTTAATGATCTCATATTAAGCCTAAAATCATGAAAACCTGTCTACAAAGATAGTTATGCGCATGCTCCGAATCAAAATACGAATTTATTTAAATGAAACCAAAATTTAACATCGGGTCAAAACGGTCCATGGTTAAAACGGCCCATTATGAACAGAACGTACAGAATAATTTTGTATTCCCTTAACTAAACACAAAAAATACAATTACAGGGATGCATTTCTTATAATGCATGCTACTTTTTAAAAACTACAAATTCTAAAATGCATTTTTTTTTCTGAGATACTCATCAGCCTGTTGAACAAATTAATATTTAGCCATGGTCATGAAAATATGGTAAATATTTTTTACAAATTTCAGAGCATTTTTGACTAGTCCATTTCCTCGAATTGGATCAAATTTACGCCCTTTTAATATTTAGTCCAGCTTAACAGATACTATTGCTGATTATTTTGTAAAACATTTGGACTAAGAAAGGTGTAATAAAAGCTTGAAAGGGAAAACAAAACTAAATGAGCCTAAAAAAGCAGCAACTTAACATGGGAGTTCTGGCTTCAACAACTACATGCATTGTTGTAAAAGAGGGGGGAGTAAAGCCTTAGGGGCTTATAAGAAAATCCCCAAGATTCTACAAGGTAGGAAATACATGAGGTTATCTTAATTTGTTTCATTTATTTAAATGACCGATACGCCACTATAAAAAAATTTGAAATAACTAAATTATAGTCAGTTTCGGTCATTTTGCCTTATAAGGTATTAACTATTAATAATAGTTAGGTTACTAGTTTTTATAATTATTTAAGTCACAGAACGTTTAAAAAATTCAAAATGATCTTGGAAACAAGTAGATTCATTCTTTCAGTGACGACAGCTGCTGACCTCTCTTTGGCTTACTTTTTAAAGGAAGCCAACTTGTATTGTTGTGAAACCTATATGTAGCCTCAAAGAAACAACCTGTCAATCACAATTCCCGTGACCTATGATCTTTACACGTGATACAACACCGTATTTTTATTGGTTGTAATTCAAGAGCTATACTTTGACAGCAAGCCTGAGTAATTTTCCATAAAAAAATCCCAGTATTTTACCGCTTTTTCCACATCACATGATCTAATGCTGCATGCTTTTGGATGCTTGCTCTCTACTTTCAATTCTCATTTTCGGAAAATCTTTAAATAGTAACACCTAGTTTTGTAAGGAGATACTGACAAGGATTAAGTATCGCGTGAAATACGGGACATAATCCATGTCCATAAAGAAAAAAACGACTGCATTCATTCAAAAGTACTGTTGTTTTTTCAGAACGATATATGAAGGTTGAAATGACAGATTAACATAGCAAATAAAACTCCAAGCAAAATAACATAGTACATCAGTATTTCTTTGTGTTTTGAATTGCTTGTCCTCGCCTACATGAAAATAAAATTCACAAGCAGCAAACCAGTTATGAAAGGGTAAACGGTCTCTGTCCATTGTCAGTCTGAAAAAGAAGAACGATTACAAATTTCAAAATTTAAAATCAAAATAAATAAACAGACGAAACAGAATGTGAGAAACAGTTCTACTTTACAGCAGTCATTGGTGTTACGGAAGTCTTATGTAACGTTTCCAATATGGGGATACATTTAGAAATGAACAAGTTAATGTCGTATCAATTATGTATCTTTTTATGTAACTAAATATCTTTTTCCACATATATATTATATTTATATCTCTTCTTTAAACTCAATATGTATCCCCCCCTAAAAAAATATTCTTACACGTGTACATGTACGCTATTTACCTACCGATGGAGCCGCATACTTGTACTGCGTCGCATTTATACATTGAGGTCATGATTCCACCATTCAAGGACAGTTTTTAACGGTGTTATTTGATTTCGCCGTGATTATTTATATTTGCTGTTGGCATCAAAGATAAATAGAGAAGAGGCATTTTAGAAAATTACAAGATTTTCTTGATACAACTTCATGTAGATCTACTAATTCATTTTCGTACTTGTACATGTACAGTCGGCATCGTACTTGCGGCCACCTTTATTAAGCGACTTTTTTATTAAGCGGCCGCATAAAATCCCTCCCGATGATTTTTACTATATAATTTAATTCCATTAAACGACGATTTTATATCGCGGCCAGCGGCCACTAAATGTCGGCCCAAATGTACGAAATTACGTGTTAAAGTATCTATTAAACGGCCGTGACAAACAATCGGCCCTACGGGCATTCTCACCTGTTTAATCAGCGAGAAGGTTTGGTGTGTACAAGCAAACAAACAAATATTTTTCATGGTCATTGGTTTTAGAAAAGTGTTCACCAAAATCGCCAATTACTTTATCAATATATGTATTTGTCACAGTAAATGTCAAGCCATCATCATGGCGACACCATCAAAAAGAAAAGTTTTAACGTTAGACGAACGAATATTAGTGATTGAGCGGTCAAAAACAAAAAAGTACAAGAAAAATTGCAGAGGAATTTAAAATAGGAAGGACTCAGGTCCAAAATATTTTAAAAAGGAAAGCCGAACTAATGACTGACTATGAAAATAATGCCCCTGGTGACAGGAAGCGAGTGCGCAGACAAACGGGAAATGAAGATATAAACGATTTAACATTAGCTTGGTTTAAAGATGCTGTATCTAGGAGACTGCCAGTGTCTGGTAAGCGAATTTAAATATTAAATTCTAATTATTCCGATAATTTTCAAAAACAATATTTTATATAAGCATGTTATTACTGTTTACTAAAAATAATGCCGATAGCGACAGATATTAAGTCGTGATTAATTTAGTGTTGCCAAACATTAATGTATTTCCGGTTTATTTCCTTGTTTTGATTTTTTACGGATAAAATGTAAGCATACGGAGAATGTTGTGGTTCAGGTAGGTCTAACTTTTATTGATTGTTTGTTTTAGGACCCCTAATTATTGAACGGGCCATGGCGTTCGCTTCTGAGGTGGGAAATACAGGAGATGTGCATGAACATATTAACAATATAAGACAATATGCTTTGTTTCATGGTCACAATGACCTGCTAGATAGTATTATGTGCGTAGATCACATTTTCACACACATTTCTACTACAAAACAAAAACAAACACGTATTGATGACTTTTTTAAAAAGGCATAATTGTGATTATGAAAGTGTAATACATACATGATATAGTATACTGTTTCTGTTGTTATAAAACATGTTGTTATATCAATGACTTGTAGTATTTATATGGAACCCTGTATTTAATCTCGAAATTTTCCTGAATTCTATTGAGAGGCCACTTTATTAAGAGACCACTTTTTGGCAGTCCCTTGAGTGGTCTCTTAATACAATTTCGACTGTATATCATTTAAATACGAATGGTTTCAAGTTCACAGAGTACAAGATAGATCTACATTTATTATACAAATGAACATGTATTATTCCCGGCGAATCACGGCAAATGTTCACGGCAAAATCGCCGCAAGTTGAATTCGCGGCAATTGTCTCAAGTTGCCGCGAATTCGTTCGCGTTATAAAGCATGAGAGTTCGCCGCGAATACGCGAATTGTGCGGGTTTCGCGTGTCCAGTACTGTAGGTATTTGGTATGTAGCATTGTCTAGTAGACCTCTATCAAGTTTGTTCAAATTATGTCCCCTGGGTCAAATTGGCCACACCCCAGGGTTCTCTTGATTTACATAAATTATAGTTATATAGGAAAAACATGAAAAATCATTTTTCTCCGAAACTAATAGGACTAGACCTTAGATATTTAGTGTGGAGTATTGTGTTGAGAACCTTTACCAGTATTGTTTATATGTTGGCCCCGGGGTCAAAATTGGCCCCACCCCGGGGGCCCTTAATATGTAAAAAAGGCAATATTTAAAAATCTTCTTACTGGAAACCTCAATGCTTACAGCTTAGATATTTGGTATGCTGCATTGTCTAGTGGATGTCTACCAAGTTTGTTCAAATTATGTCCCCTGGGTCAAAATTAGCCACACCCCAGGGTTCTCTTGGTTTACCTATAGTTTTATAGGAAAAACATGAAAAATCATTTTTCTTCCAAACTAATAGGACTAGACCTTAGATATTTAGTCTGGAATATTGTGTTGAGAACCTTTACCAGTATTGTTTATATGTTGGCCCCGGGGTCAAAATTGGCCCTGCCCCAGGGGCCCTTAATATGTAAAAAAGGCAATCTTTAAAAATCTTCTTACTGGAAACCTCAATGCCTACAGCTTAGATATTTGGTACGCAGCATTGTCTAGTGAACCTCTACCTAGTTTGTTTGAAAAATGTCCCCGGGGTCACTATTGGCCCTGCCCGAGGGGTCACAAGTTTTAAATAGCAGCATAGAAGAAAATCTTTAAAAATCTTCTTGTCTAAAACCACAAGGCCTAGAATTTTATAATTTGGCATGAAGCAAGCTTTATCAAGCTTTTTGAAATTATTAGATTAGGTTAAAGGTCACGGAGGCTAAAAATAGATTTATCTACTGTACCTCATAGAGCCTTCATTTATAGACCAATATCTTTGATATTTAGTATATAGGTTCCTTGCATGGACATCTACCTATGGGTAGGGTTTGAGGTCACTGGGTCAAGGTCAAGGTCACCATAGCTTATGATAGATATTTCTACTTTCTGTCATAGAGCCTTTATTTATTGACTGATATTTTACATATTTGGTTTGTAGGCACTTAACATATTTTCAATTAAAAAATGAAAAACTGCTTAACAGCAAACCTACAGCCAAAGTACTCAGGTGAGCGATCCAGGGCCATCATGGCCCTCTTGTTTAACTGTATCATGGTTTATGAACATTCCACAAAATCTTTTATCTGTGTAATTTCGTTCAGACCAGTATATTTATTCAAGCAAAATAACCTCAATCATTTTAATGCCACTTTCTTTGAAACAGGTAGAATCTAGTGTACAAAAATGATGATATAAATAACTCTTATCATGTTTCTGTATGTTTGAAAATGTTGAAGTCTTGCCATTAATTTGTCACCAAATATAAATTTAACTGATTGAGAAAAAGTTAAAAGATACAAGTTTTTAATGATTGTTTTACACCATAATTCATTTGAGCACAATATAGTTAAGCTTTGCATGAATTTGTAATTCCATCATTTCTTTTGTAAGTTATCTATGGTCAGTATTTCTTCTATTATATGAATTCTGTGGATAAAATGTTAAATATTGAGTTAAATTTATATTCATTTCCTGTTTTTTTTAAGTGAGTAAGACAGGGCCGTCTTGTTTCATTTTAATATTAAAGACAATAAATAATTGACTGCCAGGGTCCAGGGGTACAGAGTCCTTTTTTCAGGAGTATCTTTTAAGGAAGTAGGTGTCAAACAGGAAAAAATGAGAAGTAAGCCTAAGATGGAATTCCATTGGTTGTTCTGTAAGGAGTTGAATATTTCAGAGTCAGTAGAAGCTTTCTATATAAATGTGTAATTGTTTGTTATTGTATGGTGTAGTTCATTCTAAGACTGCATTGTTTTAAGCTGGCAATCAGTCTTGATATTTTTCTATAAATGTCTGGTAAGATATTGGCTCTATGCATTCATTGAAGTGTGACATGTTCTAACTTGTATATCACTAGGATAAGATGTTTATAGAAGCATGGAATTAATCCTTACAGAATTACCTTGTTACTTACCCAAGTTACAGTTATAATTGTGTCTAATAACTGTTATTAACATTGAGAGATTTACACAGAGAAAACTATGTACGACAATCATACTTTTCAAAGTATTTTTCAAAATTAAATTATTTTTGTACGACAACGATGACCAAGTTATTACAAACCCTAGTAGAAATTGTAGAAGCGCATTCATTATTTAAGAGGTTAGAACAATGTAAACGTTGCTTTTGCAACATAGTTAAGAAATATAACAATCCATCACAAGTGAAACGTGGGGTGCCCGCAAAACAGTCGTATTTCATTCTTTATATTCAGGTTTTCTTAGTGTTAAAACTTTTTTTGAAATGAAATTGAATTGATTTTGTTGTGATGATTTTTAAAAGAACCCCAAGTTACAAGCTGACGAAATGTTGTACAAAATGTTTATAGTAAGAAATTGACACAATAATGTATCTTTTTATTTACAGAATAAACAATGATATAACAATGATACATGTATATGTTTTAATACTGAAGAAATAATAATAAATAAATTACAACTATTAAGTTGAAAATTAATTTAAGTAAATTTTGGAACCAAATGAATCAAGTAATTTTCTCAAAATTGCCATATTTACATGTGAAAGTGCACCTCTGAATTATGAAAATTAAAAATACTTGGCCTGGCAATGTCATTGTTGATATCACTGCAGTTGATGGCGTTCTTAATGTAGCCTAACAAAATTTTCAAGGTTTTAGAATCATATCCACTCCCCATGATGACCGTTGTGTAAGTCAGATATCAACCTCGTATATCGGTCTTTCTATCCATGACAAACCTGTCCACGAGATCCATGAAAACACCTCGAGCGCTTCACGCTCTCGGTATTCACATGAATCTCGTGGCCGGGTCCATCATGAATAGAAAGACGTCTTACTCGGTCGATATCCTATACTAAAATACATGTGTTTTTTCAGCAGAGTGAGAATACATTTCACACACAGTCTTTCCAACACAGTTACATATTTACTTTTCAAAAATAAAACTGTGGACTCCTAAATTATGTCTCTGGTTATATACATGTACCATTTCTAAAATCTATAGTCTATAAAAGTGAGTAATTTAACTGGTAGGTGGTGTGCAGTTCTGCATTTAAGCTGGGGAACAAAAGTATCCATTAAAGGTGTATGTGTTTTCATTGAAAACTGGTTATTAGATTAGGGATTGTTCACTTAGGTAGGTGGACTGGTTTCTGCTCAAAGCTTTTGCTATAAAAGAGTTATGAAACTTTATATACAGGTAGAAGACACTTTCAGGTGGCATATTTTGGTGGGTCAAGGTCACCAGCTTAAATAAAAGGAAACAGTTTCTATGTATTGACATAAGTTTAAAATAAAATGTTTCAATGAAACTTGATATGCAAGTAGGTGGTGTGAAAATACAGATAGACATTTCTCTGGAGTAGGTTCAAGGTCATGGTCATGAACTTAGATTAAAATGAAAACAGTTTCTCCTCAAAATCTTCAGTTTGGAGGGAGATAAAAATTATTTAGATAAAATGAAAGAGTAAAAGGTACATTATAGTTTGTATAAAGATAACAATACTTGGAAGATGTCTCAAGCTTAGAACAATGGAAAATAGATTCAACTCAATAAATGTAGGAAAGAGGTATCCAATAAAAAACTTTGTATTTTTACTATAATAATAATTATTATGTATAGAGTATAAGGACACATGATTGGATTGCTTCTAGCTAAAACCAGGGCTTTAATTTACAGGGAATGGACACTCCTTATCTATCGAATGAATAACCAAAATATGGTGTCGTGAGTTCACCTGTATATCCTGTAACGGAAAATCGATCGATAATCAATTATCTATCGTTAGTTAGCAGTATGCAACGCTCGCATCTAGTTTACAAAAACATCCGTACTTTTGTCAATTATGGACTGATTTTCAAAATTTAAAATTTGTAAGAAAGAAGAAACATTGATCTTTTATGATATCTATTTTTTATTTCAACAACGGAAGTGTTTGTTCCAAGCCGACGAGTAAAAGACGACAACCCAATACTTTTTACGTCTTTTCTGTAATTATCTATCGTTAGTTAGCGGTAAATTGGCATGCAATACTTGCACCTAGTTTACAAAAAACATCCGTATTTTTGTCAATAATTGGCTGATTTTCAAAATTTAAAATTTTTAAGAAAGAAGAAACATTGATCTTTTATGACATCTATTTTTTATTTCAACAACGGAAGTGTTTGTTCCAAGCCGACGAGTAAAAAACGACAACCCAATACTTTTACGTCTTTTTTTGTAATTATCTATCGTTAGCGGTAAATTGGCATGCAATACATGCACCTAGTTTACAAAAACATCCGTATTTTTGTCAATAATGGGCTGATTTTCAAAAATTTTAAATTTGTAAGAAAGAAGAAACACTGACCTCTTATAATATCTTTTTTTTATTTCAACTAAGGAAGTGGCTGTTCCAAGCCGACGAGTAAAAGACGACAACTCAATACCTTTTTCTTTTGGTAAAAATCTTGTCTCGATTTGATGAAAAAAGTGTTCACGTGTCTACAAAAATTGTTTATAACTTCGTCAATATATGGTATAATTTACTGAAAAAAATCTCTGGAAATTGTTGACTCAGATTATTTCAAATTATTCAGATTATCTTTACTTAACAAGTATAAATGTAAACTTTTGCATGATAGTCATGTCACAACATCCTGACACCCAAAATTATGACAAAGCGATTAATTAATAAATTAATTAATAAAAGCTCTGCCCATTGAGCCAAAAACACGATCTCAAAGCTACCCATTGTCCACAAATTTAATTAACCAGCACTTAATTTAAAAAAAAATGAAGAATGCAACAAACAACACCAAATTTCAGTGCAAGTAATTTTAAAGAACACTGATCAACCGTGTGTTTAAAATAGCCCAATATTTAACCGCCCATTTTGAAGTTAATATTCAGAGGAGGTCGGAAACCTTAGATTCAAATGTCAATCTCATCCAAGTAGAGTACGATGCAATTCATGTTAAGTGTTTTCATCGAGTCTGTTTGCACTGATACCACCCGAAATTCGTTAAGGTGTTGATCACCGAATAACACTTTTTTCGACAAAATTGCTATAATTTATGTTGCTTTATTTCATTAACAAACACAGATATAGCAATAAAATGCATAGTAATGCTCAATCCTATGTCCACTGATTAACTTCCATCTTATGTCAACTCATTTCATAACTCGATTTTTGTCTAATACCCCCCCGAAAGTTGACAAGAAAACACGAATTTGTACATACTTTCCGCCATTTTGGAAAACAACGATTATATTTTAGTACTGATTTCATTGTTATTCAAGCAAAAGCTGCTTCGAAAAATAACAAAAAAGATAGTCAAAATATTTATTTCACAATATTTAATTTACAATTCGTTCTGAAATTTCTTAATGTAAGTTCTTTTCAACATTTGAGTATATGATCGTGAATGCAGCAACATGAACCGTTCGCCATTGAGGTGTTTTTATTGAGATCCGGCCGCGCATGCGCGCGACATCATATTATCGCAATTTTGGAGTGTCCATTCCCTGTAAATTAAAGCCCTGCTAAAACTGAGATCAAGGTAAAACTTTTTCTGCCTTTAAAATAAGTAAAGGTTCAAAGGGGATATTGAGATGAAATTGGGTGTTAATCGAGACAGTCAGTGTGAAGATGTAGGTTTGGATTGTTTTTTGAGTCATAAGGGTTACATTCAGTTTGAATTGCTTTTATGTTATAAGGATCTCAGTCAGTGTATGGATAGCTTTTATGTAAGGGTCTCAGGCAGTGTATGGATAGCTTTTATGTTAGTGTCTCAGTCAGTGTATGGATTGCTTTTATGTTAGGGTCTCAGGCAGTGTATGGATAGCTTTTATGTTAGGATCTCAGGCAGTGTATGGATTGCTTTTATGTTAGGATCTCAGTCAGTGTATTGATAGCTTTTATGTTAGGGTCTCAGGCAGTGTATGGATAGCTTTTATGTTAGGATCTCAGTCAGTGTATGGATTGCTTTTATGTTAGGGTCTCAGGCAGTGTATGGATAGCTTTCATGTTAGGATCTCAGTCAGTGTATGGATTGCTTTTATGTTAGGGTCTCAGGCAGTGTATGGATAGCTTTTATGTTAGGATCTCAGGCAGTGTATGGATAGCTTTTATGTTAGGGTCTCAGGCAGTGTATGGATAGCTTTTATGTTAGGATCTCAGTCAGTGTATGGATTGCTTTTATGTTAGGGTCTCAGGCAGTGTATGGATTGCTTTTATGTAAGGGTTTTAGGCAGTGTTTGGATTGCTTTTATGTTAGGATCTCAGGCAGTGTTTGGATTGCTTTTATGTTAGGGTCTCAGGCAGTGTGTAGATTGCTTTTATGTTATAAGGATCTAAGGCAGTGTTTGCATTGCTTTTATGTTAGGGTCTCAGGCAGTGTATTTATTGCTTTTATGTTAGGGTCTCAGGCAGTGTATGGATTGCTTTTATGTTAGGGTCTCAGGCAGTGTATGGATTGCTTTTATGTTAGGGTCTCAGGCAGTGTTTGGATTGCTTTTATGTTAGGGTCTCAGGCAGTGTATGGATAGCTTTTATGTTAGGGTCTCAGGCAGTGTTTGGATACCTTTTTTGTTAGGGTCTCAGGAAGTGTATGGATAGCTTTTATTTTAGGGTCTCAGGCAGTGTATGGATTGCTGTTATGTTATAAGGGTCTCAGGCAATGTATGGATTGTTTTTGTTATAAGGGTCTCAGTCACAGATACAAGACAATAAGGTTTGGATTGTTTTAGTATTTTAAAGTATTTTTATGCTGAACTTTAAAAAAAATGGATTGAACATAATGATATCAGTTATTTGTTGTTTTGATTGATATTTTGGCTAATGGTTGGTTGTTGTGAAAATGGTGATAGTAAAACACAGTTTTGGTCCTGTTAAAGAATCAGTCCTATATTTATGGATGTTTGTAGATAAAGGGCTCAGTCTAGATAATGACCATTCTGCTGTTGTTATATGTAAGATTCTATATGGTCTAGTGGTTAAATCACTGAATTCAAATCACTTAACCACTCACTAATTGATTGTCCTAGGTTTGACTGTTAGAGGGCTGTAAACTCAGTTGAACCAAGCTTTCAATGAAATGGACTTCCTGGTATTGTCACTATATCGTCGTTGCTTATAGTAAAATCTAAATTAATTTCGAAACAGTTACTGGAAGATTAATCAAAGATTAAGAAATTGGTGAAAAATAAAGTTTGTCAACCGGAAAATATAACAGTTGGACAAAATATTGGCCAAATAGATATCTTATAACAGTTTGACAAAATATTGGCCAAATAGATATCTTATAACAGTTGGACAAAATATTGGCCAAATAGATATCTTATAACAGTTGGACAAAATATTGGCCAAATAGATATCTTATAACAGTTGGACAAAATATTGGCCAAATAGATATCTTCTAGAAAAACTTTGTGGTTAAAGCTGTTCTTGATCAGATGTCTGAGGAGTGAGCTTGTTTTCACGGTTGTTTTGTTAGTGATTGATGAATGTCAGATTTGGTGTGATTTCGTTCCCATGTGAAGGGTCAAGGTCAAGGTTACACTGGCTTTATATTGATAATTGTTTTCATTCTTTGGTATAGTACTTCTTGAATAAGTTCTGACACTTTCACAAAGGTTTAAGAAGGTTGGTTTCAGCAAATGAATGCTCTGTAGAAACATACAGATCACCATTAAAGGTCAAGGTTGCATTTGTATTATATAATTTTTTGACTTGGGGGTGGCTGCTACAGGTCATAGCATAAATTTTAATACATAAATTATATGAAATTTTCTGAAAATCTTTTGTTGTTTTTACTTTCAGGAAGTTCAGTTGGATTTTGAGGCAAGAGTTCCAGATGACAGTGACTTCAATGGAATACGTACCCTCCTTCAACAGGTAGGAACTCATATGAGACAAGGGCTCTATAGCTTTCTCATTTGTGTCATTTAAACTGATCTTTTATTTGGGTTTGATAGTTCTAGAACAATAATTGTCTGCTTCTTTATAATGTTTGTGCTGAATGGATTAAAGTTGAAGTCAGTTATTAAGATTTCTATGATTGGATACTTGTGCTTAATTAATCACTTGCATGTGATATTTAAGAATGCTTAGATTTAAAACTGAAATAAAAAAGAACAGCTGATAGAGTAAGTAGATCTTTACTGTCAGAATTCTAGTTCATTGCCACATTTGTCAGAATCTCAGATGAATTTATGATACTATAACTTCTCACTGGTTTTAGGGTAACAAGTTAGAGAAGTTGCTATTGAGAGTAATTGAGTCTTGAAAGGTTTTGATGTGTTTAATCAGATTAGTTATGTAAAACTTAGATGACATAGAAAACATTCTTTCACAATTTTATTTCACATCTTTTTGAACCACTTATTATTTTTCTATCCTTTGAATTAAGGGTTAGAGTGCTGGACTGCAGATATGGAGGTCAATTATCACAATGGGTGAAAATCTCCATTGACTTCCTGCATTCCAGTTAAAGGCCTGAGTAATGCTTTGAACCAAGAAGACAATCATCTTTTGATGTAAACTAAAGAGGTTTAAAAATAGCTACATGTACTTTATTATTTATGCACCTTGCAGGTTTACCTTAAGGCCAACATCAACCTATCTGAGTTAACAAACACCATCATATCACAGAACTACATTGGTAGTGTAATGAAGGTATGTTTGACATTATTATATTAAAAGGCCCCCAATTAAACAAGTGGGGGTATTTTGCTTTGCAAATGCCTGTTGGACCGATTTCCAGTTAGGATTTTGAGATTTTCACAAAGAGAACATAAAAACCTGGATACTTTCCACTAAGGGAACACAGTCATATACTAAGAAATTTACACTTCAAGAACACATATACCCAGAGACTTTACTCAGAGTACATGTTCACATAAAGTTAGAGACTTTACACTTAGAGAACACATATATACTAACGGAAAAAAGAAACGCAACAACGACTTTGATCTCATATTGTGATTCTATTTCTATGTTAACAGATACAAATTATATTCCATTTCATGGCAAAATCATTTGACCACTCAACCTTATAAAAAGTTTTTGGTTTATTCTATGGATCGAAATAATCCACACGTATTCGTTAGAACAGTTGCAATGGTAATGTTATTCCACTCCTCCACAAGTGCCTGGCGCATCTGGGCCAGTGAATTTGGTGGTGGATCACGTGCTCTGACCTTTCTGTCTAAAGTATTCCACAAATGTTCTATTGATGAGAAACCAGCACTGTACGCAGGCCATGGGAGGACTTCGACATTGTTAGACTCTAGAAAGTCCTGATTACACCTTGCCACGTGACATCGCGCATTATCCTGCTGGAATAGAACATTATGACGTCTCACAAAGGGAATAACGTGAGGAACTAGAACAGTTTCACGGTATCGATTAGCAGTCAAGTTACCTTCTATGAAGATATGAAGGTGAGAGGAGTCTTGTAGCCATGACAGATACCTGCCCACACCAATACCCCACCTCCGCCAAAGTGGTCACGCTCTATTAAACATGCATCCGCAAATTGTTCTCCACGACGTCTGTACACAGGCTGACGCCTATCTGACGTGTATAGAAGGAATCGCGATTCATCTGAGAACAGTACCTGTCGCTAGCGTTGATGATTCCACACTCTTGGTCGATGTGCATTCAACCATGTCTACCTGTTTTCTTTTCTACCAGCTGTCAGGGGTGGTCCAACGTATGGACATTGAGCGTACAACCCTGCTTCACGTAACCTGTTTCTGACTGTCCTTTCAGATATCCAATTGTTATGCATGCAAGGTGTATTAGCGGTGGTAACAGCTGGTGAGAGAAACCTATCTCCTAAGTGACAGAGTCTAATGTAACGGTCCTGTTGTTGCGTAGTTACTCTAGGACGTCTGCTTCGAGGACGGTCTCTGGTTGTTCCGGTAGTCCTAAGACATGTGTAGGGACGAGATATTGTGGATCTGTTAACTCCAAAATACCTGGCAACTGCATTGTTGGAATCCCCACGCAGCAACATGGTTACAGCCTCATCACGCTGCCTTTGACTTAAGCGCGCCATTTTACAGTTCCAAGTTGAAATGTTAAAACTATGGAATTTTATTTGCAACACATATAAGACTATCAGCACACAATTTCTAAATAAAATAATAGGTAACGTGTACACAATCGCAAGAAACATGGAAACATTACTTTTTGTAAAACCCCATGCGAAGTTGAGATATCCACCTTTTTCCTAACGATAAAGTATGGTAAGTAACAAAAGTTTCCAAAGATGGTAAAAGTACCTGAAAAAAAATCAAACCGAAAATGTAAATTTTTTAGTCGTTGCGTTTCTTTTTTCCGTTAGTATAATTATATAGTAAGAACTTTACACTGCGCGAACTCTGACATACCCAGAGAACTCATATATCTAAGAACTTTAAGAGAACACATAAACCTAGAGATGTTATACTAAGAGAGCACTTAAACCTAAAGACACACAAAAACCTAATGACTTCACACTTAGAGAATACATATACCTAAGACCTTTACACTTAGAGAATACATATACCAAAGATCTCCTTTACACTTTGATAATACATGTACACATAAAGACTTTTACACTTGGAGAATACATTTACATCTGACCTTTACACTTAGAGAATACATATATTGTAAGACATTTACACTTAGAGAATACATGTACCTAAGACCTTTACACTTAGAGAATACATGTACCTAAGACCTTTACACTTAGAGAATACATATACCTAAGACCTTTACACTTAGAGAATACATATACCTAGAACCTTTACACTTAGAGAATACATGTACCTAAGACCTTTACACTTAGAGAATACATATACCTAAGACCTTTACACTTAGAGAATACATGTACCTAAGACCTTTACACTTAGAGAATACATGTACCTAAGACCTTTACACTTAGAGAATACATATACCTAAGACATTTACACTTAGAGAATACATGAACCTAAGACCTTTACACTTAGAGAATACATGAACCTAAGACCTTTACACTTAGAGAATACATATACCTAAGACCTTTACACTTAGAGAATACATGTACCTAAGACCTTTACACTTAGAGAATACATATACCTAGAACCTTTACACTTAGAGAATACATATACCTAGAACCTTTACACTTAGAGAATACATGTACCTAAGACCTTTACAGTTAGAGAATACATATACATAGAACCTTTACACTTAGAGAATACATATACCTAGAACCTTTACACTTAGAGAATACATATACCTAAGACCTTTACACTTAGAGAATACATATACCTAAGACCTTTACACTTAGAGAATACATGTACCTAAGACCTTTACACTTAGAGAATACAATACCTAAGACCTTTACACTTAGAGAATACATATACCTAGAACCTTTACACTTAGGGAATACATGTACCTAAGACCTTTACACTTAGAGAATACATATACCTAAGACCTTTACACTTAGAGAATACATATACCTAGAACCTTTACACTTAGAGAATACATATACCTAGAACCTTTACACTTAGAGAATACATGCATCTAGAACCTTTACACTTAGAGAATACATATACCTAAGACCTTTACACTTAGAGAATACATATACCTAGAACCTTTACACTTAGAGAATACATGAACCTAAGACCTTTACACTTAGAGAATACATATACCTAAGACCTTTACACTTAGAGAATACATGTACCTAAGACCTTTACAGTTAGAGAATACATATACATAGAACCTTTACACTTAGAGAATACATATACCTAGAACCTTTACACTTAGAGAATACATATACCTAAGACCTTTACACTTAGAGAATACATGTACCTAAGACCTTTACACTTAGAGAATACATGTACCTAAGACCTTTACACTTAGAGAATACATGTACCTAAGACCTTTACACTTAGAGAATACAATACCTAAGACCTTTACACTTAGAGAATACATATACCTAGAACCTTTACACTTAGAGAATACATGTACCTAAGACCTTTACACTTAGAGAATACATATACCTAAGACCTTTACACTTAGAGAATACATATACCTAGAACCTTTACACTTAGAGAATACATATACCTAAGACCTTTACACTTAGAGAATACATGTACCTAAGACCTTTACACTTAGAGAATACATGTACCTAAGACCTTTACACTTAGAGAATACATATACCTAAGACCTTTACACTTAGAGAATACATATACCTAGAACCTTTACACTTAGAGAATACATATACCTAAGACCTTTACACTTAGAGAATACATATACCTAAGACCTTTACACTTAGAGAATACATATACCTAAGACCTTTACACTTAGAGAATACATATACCTAGAACTTTTGTCTGGCATCCATTGTCTGTCTATCATCAGCAGCTGCATTCCAACGACATCTCTGAAATCACTGGGTCTGTTTCAGGTAAACTTTAACAGAATCTTCCTTGCATGACCCCCATTTAGACTTCTAAAATTTATGAGTTCTATCTAGAAGTCTTGTTTCTGTGGCAGTCAAAAGGAAAAAAAACTTCAAACTCCTCAGCAACTTCTTGACAGATTTCAAATTTCCTTGGGCAACCCTCTATACATATTATGAAATTGATATTGTTTCTTAAAAACAAACATTATTTGGATTTTGGCACAAATGTTTCTTGACTTACCCTCATATAAATTGTGAAAATTACTGTGGTCAATGAATTAACATGGCAGCTTAGAGTGGGGCTTATTTTCCTTATATGCTTATATGGAAACCTTGAAAACTTCTCTCCTGAGAAACTGTAGGCTCGATATGAAAATAATTTGGAATAAAATTAATGTTTGTTTGGTGACACTTTCTATATTTTGCGAAACATGTCTATTGATAAAACAACTTGACTGCAACGGAAGAGGCTTATTTTCCTTGTAAGTCTATGTTGGGTTAATGTATTTCAGTATATACATATATTGCATGCATATAAGCTGATATTTTATGCTCTGGAACATCTATGGATACATTAAAAATTCTTTAAAATCAAACTTCTTTTACTTATCATTACTTGAATGGTACTACTTTTTATAGAAAATAATGCAGTGATTTATTTACAGCAACCTTATAATCCTGACGTTGATGATGACGATGATGATATGGACAGTGATGACTCGGTCTTAGCACTTACAACAGTCGTAAATGTCACAGAAAGAAAGGTACCTGTAACTGTAAACTGTTCATAAATTTAATATCTATTTATAATCTTTTATCGTGAACATTACTTGAAAAATCAGTCATATATTTGTAGAACTTTTGATTTGATCTGGTGTCTTGATAATATAACTTGTTTTATTAATAATGTAATTCATAACTCAGATAAGGAAAATGCTTAACACGAACTTGAAAAATGGCAAACTCAGTTGCTAAAAGAGCTGTATTTAATGTTTTACTTGATATTGCTATGTTTGAGTAAATAATTTGAGTTTCTTCTCTAAATGAATTGAGCACAAACAATATTTATTATCACAAAATCAAGCAACATATAAATTTAAAATTTGGTTTTTAAAAATCCAGGAAGATTCTTAGAGTATGTTATGTGTTATAGTCTTGAAGATTTCTGTTTGTTATTAACTTATTTGACTAAGATTTCAGTTGCACATTTTTGTGTCACCTGCTACACAGTAGCTGCTACATGTAAGGATCACTTCTCTGGTGTCTGTCCACCCATCCATCTGTCCCTCTGTCCATCTGTCACAAAGCTTGTCCATACTGCTTCTCAAAAACTACTACAAGAATGATCAGTACCAAGTCTAGTTGTGCATATCTTCGGCATTTTTCAGTTCAATGATTTTTTTGTCAGAGTTATGGCCCTTTAATGATTTTTATTTTTAAAGTTTGTCCAGATTACTTCTCTTTTACAATTAATGCAATTTGACTGAAATGTTACAGGATTGAAATGTACCTCAAGTACTTGTGCATATTTAATGGGTTTTTGGTTGAATGATTTTTGGCTGAGTTATGGCCCTTGAATAAAAAGGCGTTTTGGCCTGTCAATGATTTTGTGATCATCAGGCGGCACATGATCACTGATGGCTCTTGTTTTTTACTAAATCAAAGGCGACTTTTTATGCCCCCACAAAGTGGGGTGCATATAGCGTTGCACTTGTCCGTCCATCCGTCCCGAAATCTTGTGAACGCAACTCCTCTTAAACCGGATGGCAGATTTTGCTTAAACTTCCAGGGATGAACAACCTTAATGTGTAGATGGTAGTAAAGGAAGGAATTTTCGCTGCGACCAAATTTAACAGAATTATGACCCTTTGTTGATTTTTTCACTAGAAATTTTGTGAATGCAACTCCTCTTAAACTGGATGGCAGATTTTGCTTAAACTTCCAGGGATGAACAACCTTAATGTGTAGATGGTAGTAAAGGAAGGAATTTTTGCTGCGACCAAATTTCACAGAATTATGGGCCTTTGTTGATTTTTTCACTATATACCATATAGAAATTTTGTGAACGCAACTCCTCTTAAACCGGATGGCAGATTTTGCTTAAACTTCCAGGGATGAACAACCTTAATGTGTAGATGATAGTAAAGGAGAGAATTTTTGCTGCGACCAAATTTAACAGAATTATGGCCCTTTGTTATTTTTTTCACTATATAATATATAGAAATTTTGTGAACGCAACTCCTCTTAAACCGGATGGCAGATTCTGCTTAAACTTCCAGGGATGAACAGCTTTAATGTGTAGATGGTAGTAATGGAAAGAATTTTTGCTGTGACCATATTTAACAGAATTATGGCCCTTTGTTGATTTTTTCACTATATACCATATAAATAATTGAACATATAAATTTTACATTTGTAATTTAATTTAACATGTACATAAGGTTACCTGTAGATCATTTTAGGTATATGTACAGAAAAAATCTTACATACAGGATATACATGCTCTTGTTTATGAGCACTTATGCATAGTGGGGGCATCCGTGTCCTATGGACACAGTTCTAGTTTAGCTTAAAGTTTAAACTTTGGATGGAAAAATATACTCAATAAAGCAGTGTGCAAAGGTTTATGCTGTTTGTTTCTATTTTAGAGCCTTGACTGTGTAAAACAGTTGAAAGCAATGCTAGAAGAGAAATGTAAACAGTGTGCTGCAGCCCAAGCAAACAAATTCAGTAAGCTTCTGAATGATCCAGATCATCATGTAGGATACCTGGTCAATGAACGCTTTCTGAACCTGCCCCCAAACATGGCAGTGCCATTGTTTGAGTCACTCATGTAAGCGGTATAGCATATAGATACAATGCATGTTAAAATTGTTAACTACTGACTAAAGGTACCATTTATTTAACAATGGTATTGATTAGTGAATAGTGACTTTGTCATCTTGTGTTTAGAGATAGGTTTCGGACAAAAACTTCCAAGCGAAAGGGACTTTCTTTACAACTGTATGGAAAAAAGTCACAGATATGTAGAACAAATTTAGTATTGTATGTTCCATAAATAGGAAAATAATTTTCCAAGAAAAATAGTGAACCATTCACAGTTTATTACAGAGTATGCTCCCTTAGCCACTGATACAGGGACTACTTAAATATAGTATTGAAGAGCTTTAAACTTTACAGAAACTACTACATATTGAAACTGATAATTTTATGGTAACCTATGACAACTTGATGCATTGTATCATCTCTATAACTCAGTTACCAAGGACTGTGAACTTGCTAAATTTTGCTCAGTTTCAGAATATGTCTGTGTCTCTGTATGATTTTTTTGAGCAATAAAAGCTTCTCAGATCATTGAAAAAACAGGCATAGCACAAGAAAAAAGTGTACGTGAAATTGAAGTGAAATGAAAACTGTTTATGGCATTGTGATTTTGCAAAAAAATCACTATATCTTAAGCTAGATTCAAACTCTAAAAATATATGAAATATGATACGCATAAAGGTAAGGCAGTATACACTTTCTGCAGAACGAACAAAGGTATTTTTGGGAAACATAATTCACATTACACAGAGTGTAAAATAAGTCTCCTTTCTTATGAACTTGGGGTAATAGAATACAGTAATTGTAATCACCTGTAATTGATTACTCAAGTGCAAGTATTCAAATGTATTTGATTACTGTCATACATCTGATTACATGTAATGTAATTCAATCAATTACATAGACAAAATTTTGTATTTCATCATGAATACTTTTGATTACTTTCTGATTGCGTATGGACATTGGATAGATGATAAATCCATTTATTTTATGCCTACCAATGAAATATAGGGAAATATCAGTGAGATAAATGTGATAATCCACTGTTTTGAATCAGTGATATTACCATTTTGATAATCCACTGTTTGTGCCGGAACTACTTTTCCCCACCACGTAAATACAAGAGAATCCGCTGTATTTCAGACAGTGACAGCGAGTGAAATTTATTTACCTTGTTAAATTCAGTTATAATATTGAATTCCTGAGCCTAACTAGTTGTGAACAATGATGAAATTCGCCATAAATTATTTAAAATGTCTGATTTGTTTACATAACTCACATGGACAATATCCAATATGGCCGACTTTCAATTCAATTGATTGAATATTACTCGGTATTAATCCGCTTTTATAATTAAAGTATAAATGGCTAAAATTCAATAAATATTGATAAACTGTATAGAGAAAAATAAATGTTATTTGATGAAAGTGTATTAAGTTTATTTCAGCAGAAGTAAAGTTATCATATGTATTGGAGATTGTCTGCACTTTTTTTTGTGCGGAGTAACCAAAGTACGCATAAACTGATTTGGGGCTCACCATGGGGAATTTATTGAAGGTCCTGAGTAAAAATGTCATAAAATACCCATTTTTGACGTGTTGGCATAAAATAAAAAGAAAATTTGTTTGTTTTTTTAATGGAAGATGGGAATTTATTTCATCTCGTGAACACCCTGTGTTTATATTTTCACTCGTGGCTGCGCCACTCGTGAAAATATCACATATGGTGTTCACTCGATGAAATAAATTCTCATCTTTCACAAAAACAAACAAATATCCTCTATTTATTGCATTTTAACTGCTGGGGCAAAAGATAATAATATATGCTGCTTTTGCTAGAAATAAGTAATATGCTAATTATATTTTCAACCTCATCTCCTTAAGAAAAATATTCTTTTACAACATATATTGATCACAATGTTAATTGTCTCCTTTGTGTGCTCTTTATAAGGATCAATGATCTATTGCATCACCTTTCTTAACACATACTGCTGGTTACTTTGCTACAATTGTGAATTTGTACTTCAATAGGTGTGAAAGCCATAATAATGAAATTTTAGTGAGACATTGCCCCAGGGAAAATAAAAATTAAATATCAGTTAATACTGCACTACACCAGTTGTTTAACTGTTAATTTAAAAAGAAATCAGAACCTCTTTTATAAGACCAGAACGATGTCGTCTTTCTGATGAAAACTTTCAAAAATTGATGATGATTAAATGCAATGGAGATGTCTAAGTATATATACATGTAATTCAAACAAAATGACATTGTGAATCTTCCTTTATAAAATTAGTGACTCAGTGTGTTAGACAAAAACTTGACTGCTTTACTGTGCCAATATTTTTCCTACAAATATTATTTGTTTCATATATGTTAAATAAAGTTTCCATTCTGACTTATCTAATGTTTTCTCCTAGAAAATTTGTCTAGCAGTTTGAAATAATATTGAAAGTAATCAAATGTAATCTGATTACTTGACCACAAGTAACTGTAATGTAATCAATTACCATCAAAACATTAAAGTAATCCAATGTAATTGTAATCAGGAAAATTCAAAGTAACTGTAATATAATCAGTTACTAACACAAGTAATCAGCCCCAAGCTGGCGACTTATACCAAACAAGTTAATTAAAACAAACACATATTTCAGGAAAGAAATGGAGAAGGCGAAACAGAAAAAGATGAAATATGACTTCAGTTATTATGTGATGGTTTGTAAGACATTTGAAATGAAGACGGCTCACAATGTCCGGCAGACAATCTTCTCAAACTCTGAGGAGGAATTGTTTCAGGAGGTAAAGAAGTTGGAAAGTTGTAAAATGCGTATTTTGATTTAAATCTTTCTGCTACTTTACTTTCATTTAGAAATAAGCTCTTGCAATTTGTATTTATCCCATTTCTTGGTTCAAACCAGTACATTTGGCCAAAAATATGGAAAGCATAAAATCACTGGTAAACCTCACCATAGGTTGGATTCAAACCATTGATGTTTGGACAATGAGTCCAGCACTCTACCCATCAACCACTGCTCCTCCAATTGAAAATGATATTATTTAGGGGTAAAGAAAGCTTTGATAAATCTGTTCTTTCCTCTTTTCAGTTGGCTTTAGTTGGTACCAGTTTGTTATTTACTAATATTTCAATTTCTTTTTTTATCTTATTTTTTTTTACATTGTTTGGGTAACAAGTTCATGCATTTTATAATGATTGAAGACTGATGACTGGGTTCTTACCAGTGCTTGTGCCAGAAGTGCAAAAGTAGCTTGAGGCTATATCCTAGTAGGCTCCGAGTGTTAGGACTGGAAATTCATTTTTAGCTCACTTGGCATGAGGTGCAAGAGTGAGCTTTTTTAGTGGGCTATTTTGTCTGTAATCCACCCGGCTAGCATCCATTCACATTTTGCTTGTAAACACTCTACAGGCTACAATTTCAATCGGATCCTAATGAAACTTGACTAGAACGTAAGCATGAATAAAATCTCAAGACGATTGCGAAACTGGGTGACATGGGGTTAAAAACTAGGTCACTGGGTCTAATAATGAAAAAAAATTTTCACTGTAGAAATAATATTTTTGATCGAACCTTCAGAAAACTGAGCTGTTTATTTATCTCTATGAACTTTACAGGAATATATACCAGCAAGTAAGGTTGTGTATGTGGAGATTTTCAATGAACTGCACCCCCCCCCCCACCTCCCCTATTAAGAGCAGAACTTTTTATTAATTAAAATTAGCCAATAAATTTCTGTTTATTTATAGGCCAGTGAATTGTGCTTCCGCTACTCTGTGGCACATGAGCGAGACAGCGGTGTGGAGAAATGGAGTTCGGGGGATGGTATGGAACCTTTCAGGACTGTGATAGTACTTTCTGCAGACAAACTACCCTCTGTCCTAGAGAAGCTGAAACAAGAATTGGCAAAAACATAATAAATGTATCAATTGTGTCTTCTTTATTTGTTTGGCCAAGCTCAATATTTTGTATCATTTATCAAATGGGAGTTTTAGACATGTGTATGTCATTACAGTTTTGTCTGGAGCTTCAGAAAATTATGATATGTAAATAACTTTTATATTGAAAGATATAGTATGAGACAGTTGTGAAAACACAGGGACCATAATTCAAATTAACAAAGTAAGTCGCATTACTATTCAATGATTACAATGTACTTTTTTATCAGAGGCAGAAGTCTAAATATACCTGGGTCTTGACCATAAATGGGTGGTTGGTATTGTGGTAAAGGAACACTATATGATAGGAACCATAACTCTTCCAATTAATTTTGATAACTTCCCTTTAAAAGTTTTTCTGAAAAATTTATTGTCATAAATTTAACCCCAAAACTAAAAACTTAAGGTGCTTAAAATTTGAAACATTGCTAGCTGAATAAGGAAATTAATGATGTATCTTTTCAATTTCCTTCACATTTCTCCGAAATCAGCTAGGCAAATTGTTATTTTGCCTATAGGTCACTGATTTCAAAGGTTATTACTTGAAATTCCCTTAAGATATCAAGGAAAACTTGTATTTAATTGAATTACTGTCATACTACCATATTTTTATCACAGTTTGGAGTTATATTTTTCGGTATACTTAAGTCCCCAGAAAATATCAAATCAGTGGAATGGGTAAAATCTCCATAAATACTGCAGACAGAAAGTTAGAAGTATTTATTCAGTTAGAAAAAACATTTTGATTGAAAGGCATAGAATAGTCAAGCATGCAGCTGTCAAAATATGCAGCTCTTGTACATTCTTCTGAGTTACCTCCCCTAGTACTTGTAATAGACCCCTTGAGTTACCTCCCATGTTTGTACACTAGTATTAGCTCACCTAAGCAGAAATTGGTTATGGTGAGCTTTTGTGACCACTCTGTGTCCATGTGTTCACATCATTTCGTTATACAGTGATTGCCATTCCATTTTCTGTAACAGTCATAACTTCTTTAATACAGATTGAAGTTTGCCAGTGCCCATTAGCATTTTATCAACATCTTTGTAACACTGTAAGAATCTCACCATAAACTATATGAAACAGGTTAGTCTAAATTTTGATTTCCAGTTTTAATCTTATTTTATCCCTTTGATTACACTATGAAAATGCTAAATGCAAAGGTGCAGTAAGTAGATTTAGAAAAAAAGGAAACAATTTGTTGTATAATTGCAATAAATATTTTATGCTAAGTGAACTAACATAATCATTTGCTTAACTGAGACATCATATTTTCAATAAGAGTTTGTATACCTGTTAGGATTAAATGGAATGATTCCATAACTTGTAGTAATACAATACTTCATCAGTAAGGTTGTACAGTGGACCTCACAATTAGAAAGTTATGTTTCAATAGGGTACAAATAAAGACTTCACGAAAAATAAGATAGGACAATAGACTCCACAGGAAGGAAAAGACTGTAGACTTTCACAAAATAAGGTAGAAATTAGACTTCACTGAGGTTAAAGCTGTAAATTTAAAGATAGGTTAGAAGTCTTCATAGATAGGATGGACATGTAAACTTCACACAAAAGGATTTTACTCAAGACCAAAGTAAGGTGGAAAGGAAGACTTCGTAAAAAATTGGAAGAATTATAGACTACACAGATTTGGTACAACTGTATAGACTTCACAAATAAGGTAGAACTGTAGACTTCACAAGTAGAGTAGAACTGTAGACTTCAAAAGAAGGGTAGAACTGTAGACTTCAAAAGTAGGGTAGGACTGTAGACTTCACAGGTAGAACTGTAGCCTTCACAAGAAAGGAACAAATGTAGACTTAACAAGTAGGGTAGGACTGAAGACTTCACAAGTAGGGTAGAACTATAGACTTCACAAGTAAGGTAGAACTGTAGATATCACAAGTAAGGTAGAACTGTAGATATCACAAGTAAGGTAGAACTGTATACTTCACAAGTAAGGTAGAACTAAAGACTTCATAAGTAGAATAGAACTGTAGATTTCACAAGTAAGGTAGAACTGTAGACTTCACAAGTAATGTAGAATTTTAGACTTCACAAGTAGAGTAGAATTTAAGACTTCACAAGTAAGGTAGAACTGTAGACTTCACAAGTAGTGTAGAATTTTTGAGTTCACAAGTAAGGTAGAAATATAGACTTCACAAGTAGTGTAGAATTATAGACTTCACAAGTCGGGTAGAACTGTAGACTTTACAAGTAGGGTAGAACAGTAGATCTCACAAGTAGGGTAGAATTTTAGACTTCACAAGTAGTGTAGAATTTTAGACTTCACAAGTAAAGTAGAACTGTAGACTTCACAAATAGTGTAGAATTTTAGACTTCACAAGTAAGGTAGCAATATAGACTTCACAAGAAGTGTAAAATTGTAGACTTCACAAGTAGGGTAGAACTATAGACTTCACAAGAAAGGTAGAACTGTAGATATCACAAGTAGAGTAGAACTGTAGACTTTACAAGTAAGGTAGAACTGTAGCCTTCACAAGTAGTGTATAATTTTAGACTTCACAAGTAAGGTATAACTAAAGACTTCACAAGTAGTGTAGAAATGTAGACTTCAAAAGTCGGGTAGAACTGTAGACTTCAAAAGAGGAAAAAAATTATAAACTTCAGAAGGAAGTTAGAATTGTAGACTTCACAAATAGTGTATAATTTTTGACTTTACAAGAAAGGTAGAACTGTAGACTTCACAAGTAGGGTAGAACTATAGACTTCACCAGTAAGGTAGAACTGTAGACTTCACAAGTAGGGTAGAACTATAGACTTCACCAGTAAGGTAGAACTGTAGACTTCACAAGTAGGGTAGGACTATAGACTTCACAAGTAGGGTAGAACTATAGACTTCACCAGTAAGGTAGAACTGTAGACTTCACAAGTAGGGTAGAACTGTAGACTTCACAAGTAGGGTATAACTATAGACTTCACCAGTAAGGTAGAACTGTAGACTTCACAAGTAGGGTAGGACTATAGACTTCACAAGTAAGATAGAACTGTAGACTTCTCAAGTAGTGTAGGACTATACACTTTACAAGTCTTGTAGCATTGTAGACTACACAAGTAGGGCAGGGCTGTAGACCTCACAAGTAGGGTTGAACTTAAAGCTTCACAGGTAGTAAAGAATTGTAGACTTCACAAGTAGGGTAGAACTGTAGACTTCACAACAATCGGGTGAAAGTTTAGACTTTATTAGTGGAACAATACCTGGTAAAACTTAATTGTAATAAAAAAAGGTGAAACTTTTACCTTCAATTATAGGATCTTCATATCAAGTGGGGTGAAACTTTTTTTTTTGACAGAAGTACTATAACAATTTAAAGTGGATTTTAGATGTTCATTAAATGCTGCAGCTTTGAAGATGAACTTTGAAAAATGACCCTATTTGGCATAGAGCAGCATGAATTTGCTTTTTCGGAAACAACTTTCTTTAAAAAATAGGAGAAATGTTTTTATATGGAATCATGAAATAAAAGATGGATTGAAGTAAAATGTAAGTAAAAAATGATGTTAGCTGAAAACATCCATAAGGAAAATTCTGATCATAGGCAACCATTTAAAAATCTGCAGTTCACTTATCATAGTATAATCAATACACTAAAGAGCTGTTTAAAATTCACTGTATCAAATTAGATGTGTGTTTTTTCACATCAAAATGTATTTAAATATGTAGATCTTTTTCTTAGCAATATTTAAAAAAAATGCTCAGGTGAGCTCTACAGAACAAGGTGGGCAAGAAAGTGCAAAATGGCCCTCTTGTGAGCCTTAACAGGAGTTTAAAAAGGACAGTTCTTAAACATGTCTATTCTTCATCGGTTAAGAAGCAAGAACTTGCAGCTTGATTAAAACTTGCTGTGTTCCAAACATACTGTACTTGCCTAGAAACCATGGATTATGAAAAAAAGGCTCTGTAGACAAACCCCTCTTGTGGAATTCAAACCAGCTGCCTCTGGATTGGAATTCTGCCATTTTTACCCTCAGCCACCATATAACTGTATATCTGTAATGCACTCCTACCCCAAGAAGCAACTTGGATATTTCCTCAAAAGGATAAGGAACATGTAAAACCAGAGAACATGTCCGTTTTTACCACATGACCCACATTGTTTCTAATGTAATATAACATATGTCTTTCTATTACACACTTGCAATATAAAAGCACACACAACATTACTCATAAAAGTTTATATGAAATATTCACAAGATCTTATAACATATACTGCTATTTAACACTTCTTACCAGGTATTCCGGAGTCACCTTGTTGGTTTGTTGATTAAATTTGCCTGTCCTCTTAAATTGTTTTAAAGGCAAACTTCTTATTTACATGCATACAGCATTTCAAAAAAACATGAACAATAAAAAACAGCTCAATAATTAAATAAAAACAATCTTAAATTCTAGTTCCGATATAAGCATTTCATTTATTTACTGTGGCAGCTTAATTAACTAAACAGCTAATTCTGTAATCACTTTGAAAAGCAAACTTTTGCATGGACTTGAAACATCGTAGCTTACGGTTTTCCTTGAGAAATGAAAACAGATATCCCAAAACACAAGATAATTAATTTAACATAAGATAATTAATTTAACATAAGATAATTAATTTAATAACAGAGTTCAGTTACTTATTCATTTGAACATTTGACTAAATATGATAATGATTGCATTATTACAATACAATTACATTAATTCATTAATTCTTACTAAGCCTGTTGTATTAGTTTCTGAGCCAAACCCTTGTGCACAGAACCACAGACTAATCTAGAGTTATGATAAAAAAAATGAACTGTTATAAAATTGAGATAATGATTTAACTGATTACAAGTAACCTTTTAAAAAAAGTTTTAAAAAAATCAGTAAAAGGAAAAAATCCCCTTTAAGCTTACTGAAATCCATTTAAATGCAGTTTTAAGGTAAAACAGACTTAAATGACCTCAGTCTCGGTCTTTGTGCTGTGTTTAATAGTGTTTTAAAATACTTGACATTACCAGTCCCTTTTCTATACTTTCATCGGATAATTAAAATTAATTTATGTAACAACTAATCTATTCTTGTCTATAATTCCATGACATACATTTGAAAACAGTTTGGTTATATAAGCAGAATAATTTTCATGCAAGACTTGTTTAAGAACCTAACACCTTTGCCCATATGCAAGCAATTACCTGGACAATGCTTTTACTCAGATACAAATTTTAGAGGTCATATTCAATATGAAATACAGAAATTACTAGAAACAGCTCTCAACTACATAGTCCAGTATTATTCTGCTTCTACGTACAGAGCCATCTCTTGTGCCAGACATCAGACTTCCCTCGACAACATGTTACAGGTAATTATCTTTCTACAGATCAGTATTTCATGTTACTGCTGTTGATCAATTTTTCTTTTCTGTATATAAATTAAAAACTAAGATAAAGTAATCAGTAAAGTAATCAAAAGCATGAAACCAGTTAATGAAACCAATAGGTAGGAGCTATGTCCTGTAAGAATAAAAAAATGTAAAAATGTACAAAGGTTTTTTTTTCCTTATTCAAGTTAATTCCAGTAAAATTATATTTCTTATCTCTCCCTTTAGCTCCCATTTTACTATCCAAGCTTTTTCTCTCTCATTTACATTCTTTCCTTTACAGATCCTGATTGGGATTGAACCCTGATCCTTTTGATTACTAATCCACCACCCTATCCTTTACACCAATGTTTTGGCCCACTAGTTTACCACATATTTCTTCCATTTATCTTTAATTTCTATACAGGGGATTAAAATGAAATAAAAACTTTCTACAAACCCTCGAAAGTGTGAAGTCTTGGTAGTGTAGTGGTTAGGTAGTTAGATTAAGATACTAGATAGTTAAGGTTCAAACCCAGGTAGAAACAGCAATAGTGAATATAAAAACTTATCAAGGATATAACACCCATATTGTCATCTTCCAGCTGCAACAATACACGAGGACTATTTTAGAAAAGAAATTCATAAATAAGAAACAACATTTTTAACTTCATAGTTTATTTTCTTTTTTTTCTGTTCTTTCATTTTGGTACATATACATACAAGTCATATAAACATCAAAGTGACTGAACTCCAAAAATTAAAAGGTTGGAAAAAGGTAAGAGACTTCTATTTCATTGCCTCAATTTTTCAAGAAAGCTATTAAAGGCATTAACTTTACTATTAGACAGTGCCAAAGTCTCTTGAGTTAATGGTAACTTTAAAATTCTTCACATCAGTACACTTGAAACAAATACATAAAAACAAATCTTTCTTTACTAGCAAAAAGTCTGTTGTCCAGTCACCTACAATTAAGATAATCACAAACCTATTGTGCTTTTAACACATTATCCATGTATGAAGAGAGAGCTAAAAGCTAATCCAAGTATACTAAGTAGACATTTTAAAATATGAGCCTTCAACTGGCTTTACTTGGTACATATTACATTGTTTTTTACATGTATTTTCAATAAAACAAAGGTAAAGCAATGTTTTTTGGTACAATCAGTTATACAATCTGACCTAAAAATCTTTAGTGGAAGGTCAATAGTTAAAGATGAATCTGTTTTATATTCTCAAGTTTCAGTGCAGGTTATCAGAAAAAAATGCAACTACTTCAGCATTTAAAACAGGCCATAATTCTGCAATGTCTGAATTTAACTTTTCCAATATTTTCAATCTAGTAATTAAAATTCAAAAGAGGACTACACTGGGATGTATAATTTGTTTCTTCAAATTATAAATAAAAATCTCCATGTTTGCACAATTACATTTACACTTCTAGCAAAATTTGATACACAATATTCTTGGTTATACCTGAAAACACATTACAATTTACACACATGTATAAATTTCAACTGATGTAAATAAAGATATGTTTGTATTTATCAGCTGTCGTCCAGTTTCAACATGAATGCACTTCCAGAAAACCTTTATAGCAAATCTATTGGTTGTAAGTTAACAGTTCTATGAAAAGTCTTAAATTTTATTTTTCTTCATTATAAATTATCATTTACCCAGGACCTTTTAAATATCATTAAAAATTTTGAAACAGGTTATCCCCCTTTGCTCTAGTTTCATTTACCACTGTTCAGACGGGTAGTGTACCAAAGCATCTAAAGCATCTGTCGAGAAAATACCAGTTCTAGATATCTAACAAGACACAGAAAACATTTTCTGATCATTATGTAGTGTGGGAACTTAAAAAGTTACCAAAACTTCTTGGCATAGTCAGGCTTCGAAATTAGATAATCATAACTTTTAAAAAAAAATCTTTTCTGATCCAACTCTGGTGTAAACAAAAATGAACTAGGATAAATTTGCAAAGAGGAAAGGACAAAAAGACAACAAGGCTGTCACAATAGTTCACCTAAAACACCTGACGTCCAGATGAACTAAAAACTGAATGGTGGAATGTCTTTATTCTTTCATGACTAATTTTGAAATGGAATATAAACCATCACATAACACAATTCATTTTACAGAAACACTAAAACAGATTATAAACAAATCCATTTAAAATACCCAAGCATTATGGGTATAAATAACATAATCTTTAACCATAACATCTACATAGCTACCAGAATGATAACATCTCTTGTATAAATAGCACTACCCTGAACTTATTGTGAACAAATCTGGAATCACATATGAAATGCAAACAAAACCAGCAACAAGAAACAGTTTACCTTAGAGGTAAAGGCTTCCTATCTTCATACACTGTTGCGACATTTCTATTCTAAAAGTCAAAATAACATGTACGTCAGTTTTGAAAATTAAGGCAGATATAACTAAACTGCATGCAAGAGATCTACTTCATTGATGTTTTTTCTCATCAAAAATAATCACTGAAAAGTTGAAACTTTTAAGTAAATTCAGCCAGATTTTCATGTTTTGAAAAATCACCATGACAAATCTTTAAGCTGCTAGCAGCATTATTTCTACACCATATACATTCATACACAAAACATCACTAAATTTGTTTTAGATTATCTACAAACATACATTGCTATATTCATAAACAAACAAATAAGATCATTTTATAGTAACATATACACAATATATATTATTTCCATATATAAAAATGTCGCCTACTTCTAAACAACATGTACACAGGAATGGTTTCGACACACCATAGTGCCAACGAATCTGACTAGTGTTTTAAATATATACGACAAAAATGATCGCATTATACAGGAATAATATAAAGAAGGGACAGAAATTAGTCATGGCTCTTGGATTTCATAGTTATGTAATATTTTATGATAAAAACACCACACAAGTAACACTAGTTCAAACTAGATTATAACTCTTTGAAGTTCAGATGAAATCGGCAGACATTGTTCAAAAGTACGTAACAAATGCTTTTGTTTCAAATATAAGACAAGGGTGTAAATTTCCATTTACTGTTTATCAGCATTAAAAGAAGAAAACATGAATGATTTTGAGCAAGTTGCCAGAAACGCAGACCCACTGTTGCAAGTTTCTAAATCAACTGTATTAAATATCTGTATTTGTAAGTAAGTATATTTTCTTGTTTTCTCAGAACATAAAACAGGTCATGTTAGAACAATCATTCAGATCAACATTTCATCAACTTGAAAAATAAAACTGGTTCCCAAGCATTTCTACTGCACACTTCTTATATATTTTATCCGTATTGTTTTATTATAAAAGATTACCAGAAAACGTTTAGAACACGAACTAACAGCTTCAATGAAATATACACATTGCAAACCTTAAATATACATGTATTTGAGACCAAAATATATAGACAATGTTCTTTACACTTGACTGTATATCACAAATTCTGCATACAAACAAATAATGGTTTTAATGACTCATAAAACAATTTTCACAGGACCTGTTTAGCATTTGCGGAATTCCTGCTTACAGGTTATCGCTTAAACATTTCCCTTTGAAAGATATGTAACCAACTTTCTGTCAGCAAGAACCATTAGGAATAGGTATCAAATATAAAGGACACCTTAACAGAATGAAATATTTTTCTGATTAACCTTTTGGAGTTCTTGATTTGGCAATACATGTAGCTTTTGATTCAGCACTAGATTTAACAAGACTCAAGTACTTCAATAAAATCAACTATATGTAGTTCCACTGATCATTACATTTAATTTCTGGCTTTTCTGGAATGCCTCTGAATCATATATTTCTTTACTGAAAAACTGCAAAGAGTAGTGTGTTATTAGACCCAGAAAGCCTTGAGCCAAGGTGAACATTTATATGTACGCAATAAAAAGGTTAACAAGTCCTGCAAAATTTGCTCACCATAGAAACAAACTGTTTGCACTGTAATTCTTATAAAATGGTCTAATTAATTCATTCTAGTCTATTAAATTTCCAATTTCTATAACTGCGTGCTATGTTCAGCGGCTTTCTCCGGCTGTTTCTGCTGAGAAGCTGCAGCCTTTTGTGCAGCTTTTTGTGCGTCTCTCGGATAATATTTAGCGAGCGTACTAGCGGGAATTCTCTTCAACATTTCTTTTGGGAAAATACGTAACAGTTGCCATCCTATATCCAGAGATTCGAAAATTGTTCTGTTCTCATAATGGCCTGTAAAAGAACAAAATAAAACTGTTAAGCTGTTTTTCGAGGACATAAAAATGTTAAAAATTCATAAAAAAGATATTTTCTGTCTCTACACATAATTAAACAAACTGTTACAAAGTATCACTATGGAAAAGACCATTACTGAAAACTGTTGCAAATGCTAAACCTTGATTTTCTCATAAATGTATAAGGGATTTAATTGGTTGCATAATACAAATCACACAACTGAAGGAGATCTTCAGGAAGAGGCATAGCAGAGCATTACACTTGTATCCTGTAAGCAGACAGTACAACAGCATTGTTCTCTATAAGAAACTGCCAACTTCTCTCATAGAGACAGTCATGTTTCAATTAGGCTAAAATCCACTACCTTTAATTAGAGAATGGTTAAAATGGTTCACATACATTCATTTTCATATAGTTAATAAAGGTTCAGCTAGTGCACTACTTTATACAGGGCTTATCTATCCACACTGCCTGCTTTAACATACAAGCTTGGTGAGGCAACACAGGAGTTAAGACCTTGAAAACAAGATTGCCATGATGGCCCTGGATTGCTCACCTGAGAACATTGGCTGTAGGTTTGCTGTAAAGCAAACATAAGAAGCAGTATTTCATTTTCTAATTGAAGATATCTAGGTGCCTACAAACCAAGTATCAGTCAATAAATAAAGGCTCTATGACAGAAAGTAGAAACTTTATTTATATCTATTATAAGCTATTGTGACCTTGACCCAGTGGCCTCAAACCCCACCTAAGGGTAGAGGTCCATGCAAGGAACCTATAAATCGAATATCAAAAAGATAAAGGCCTATAAATGAAGGCTCTATGAGATAAAGTTGATAAATCTTTTTTTAACCTTGGTGACCTTTAACCTAATCTAATAATTTGAAAAAGCTTAAAAACGGTCCACTAGAAGATGCTTCATGCCAAATTTTAAAATTCTAGGCCTTGTAGTTTCAGACAAGAAGATTTTAAAGATTTTATTCTATATTGCTACGTAAAACTTTTGACCCCTCGGGCGTGGCCAATAGTGACCCCACGGACATTATTTGAACAAACTTGGTAGAGGTCCACTGGACAATGCTTCATGCCAAATTCTAAAACTATAGGCCTTGTGATTTCAGACAAGAAGATTTTAAAAGATTTTCTTCTATACTGCTATGTAAAACTGGTGACCCCTAGGGCAGAGCCAATAGTGACCCCAGAGATATTATTTGAACAAAATTGGTAGAGGTCCCCTAGACAATGCTCCATGCCAAATTTCAGACCTCTGGGCTTAGCAGTTTTAGACAAGAAGATTTTTAAAGTTTTTCATTCTTGTTGCCTTAGCAACCAGAATTCTGTATGGAATGGAATTCTTTTAACAACTTTGGTAAAACTTCATGCATGGAACATACCTGTAAAGTTTTATCATCTTTCACCGAGTGGTTAAGGAGTAAATTTTGTTTAAAGTAAAAAGTGGACGATGCACAACACATGATGGACACAGAGCGATCACAAAAGCTCAACTTGAGCACAAAGTCCAAATCCAAACAAACCTTGTGAAATAAAGTTTTTCTCGAACTTGGTAAGGAATTCGAGGTAGAGCAAATCTTCTGGGGTCAGGGCTTCTTCTCCTACCACAGCCTTCATGGCCTGTACATCTTTACCAATAGCGTAACATGCATACTGCAATGAGAATAATATATATTGTCACAGATGAGTGCACACTCCTAAATATTCAACATCTGACAAATTGTGTCAGAGGATTGATACTTTGCCTCAGTGGCATAGTCATGCTGGTTCAAATCCTGTCCGGACAAGGAATTTCTTATGCATTGCATCGTTGTGTTATAAATGAACAAAAGTTTGTAAGAATAAGACTACATTCTAAATGCAAACAATAAAGCTTGCTCCTAAATGAGCTGTTAAAGCGGCCAAATTTGACAGGACTTCACTGTCTTTAGCTTCAAAATACAATGTACAGTATTTACTGAAAATAAACATAACTCCATGATTTCAAAAAGTTATTTTTCTCCAAAGGCAACAATCTTACAGATGAAATGAAGATATCAGCAATGAACAGAAAATACACAAGCTAAAGTTTATGAAACTTTACACCCGACCAACTGTGTAGTTAATTCTGTTTATCAAAAGGCTAAAAGAGACTAAAATTTCAATTTAGGTCAAAGTGACCTACCAGTTGGTTTGATACATCAGCATGGTCCTCTCGTGTCATACCCTCTCCTATAGCGGACTTCATCAATCTTGACAATGAAGGAAGCACATTGATTGGTGGGTAGATCTGTAAACAAATTATGAACATTTCTCTGTCACCCTGAACTAGAATCCCTTTTTTCTACGATCAGCATTTACTACTTTTCAAGTCTTCAAGCGATGTCCTCCATGCCGAGTTTTTCTAATTAAATATTGATCTTGATCTATTCAACAATCAAACAACTATATATTACTTCTGCAAGCATGTTTAACTTAACAACACTGTTTGGAACAAGAAATGTTTGTAAAACAAAAATGCCCCCCAGCAGCACCTAATTACTTGTGGTTAGGCCAAGCGTTCTCTAGTTATTGATCAGAAACCGTTTTTAGGATCAAGATCCCTGTGGTCTTGACCTTTGACCTAATGACCTCAAAATCAATAGGGGTCATCTACTGGTGATAACCAACCAGCATACCAAGTTTGGTGAACCTAGGTCAAAGCGTTCTCTAGTTATTGATCGGAAACAGTTTTTAGGGTGAAAGTCTCTGTCAGCTTGACCTTTGATCAAATGACCTCAAAATCAATAGGGGTCATCTAATGGCGATGACCAACCAGCATACCAAGTTTGATGAACCTAGGTCAAAGTGTTCTCTAGTTATTGATCAGAAACCGTTTTTAGGGTGAAAGTCTCTGTGAGCTTGACCTTTGACCTAATGACCTCGAAGTCAATAGGGTCATCTACTGGTGATGACCAACCAGCATACCAAGTTTGGTGAGCCTAGGTCAAAGCGTTCTCTAGTTATTGATGGGAAACCGTTTTTAGGATGAAAGTCTCTGTGATCTTGGCCTTTGACCTAACGACCTCAAAATCAATAGGGTTCATCTACTGGTGATGACCAACCAGCATACTAAGTTTGGTGAACCTAGATCAAAGGGTTCTCTAGTTATTGATCGGAAACCGTTTTTAGGGTGAAGGTGCATGTGAGCTTGACCTTTGACCTAATGACCTCAAAATCAATAGGGGTCATCTACCGGTGAAGACCAACCAGCACACCAAGTTTGGTGAACCTAGGTCAAAGCGTTCTCTAGTTACTGATCGGAAACGAAGAGTCTACCGACGGACCGACCGACTGATCTACCGACCGACCGACAGACATTTGCAAAACTATATGCCCCCTCATCTTCGATGGGGGGCATAATTAAGTAAGTACTACAGCGAAATCTCTTATAAGTAACTAAGGCAGACTTGTAGTGGGGTTTGAACCTGTTTTTCCCAGTTGTCACAGATGTAAGTGTAGTTTACCAGTATTGGTTTGGTTTGGTTTTATCCCGGTGGTCAGTCAATGTAACCAGCGTTCCTGGGTATCCTACCAGTTTACTAACCAAATTTCTCCGCAAGTGACTGACTACTTCCTCTCTTGTTTTAGAGGTGAGATCAATTATCATGGAGAAATTTTGCTGGCCCAGATGGGAATCGAACCGTGATCATCAAGATTGACCATCTGATGCTCTACCAATTGAGCTAGCTGGCCCGGCTAGTTAACAAGTATACAAGGTACCCTGAGACAATTAAATAATTGTAACAATAAACTCAGGACTGTCAACATTGCATGATACACTATATCACAACATTATTTTCAGCATTTTGTTGTCTGTACTTACCTGTCTGTTGTGTAGCTGTCTGTCCACATAGATCTGTCCCTCTGTGATATATCCTGTCAAATCAGGGATGGGATGGGTTATGTCTGAAAATAAAAACACATGGGAAATTTACAAATTAACTTACAAATACTCTTTTATACTACATGTACACCTCTGTTTATTCTATTAAACATGTATGACTTTAACAAGTTTTCAAGGAATGTAAACTTGATAGTTCAACATCATCACCAGAACAGCCACCCTTTGACAGAATTCTGGTATAGAAAAAGAGAGGCTACAGCTTTTTCACAAAAAAAAAAACAGATGGAAGAAAATGGGTAGAAAAGCTATGTTTTAAATACATGTATATACCTCCATCAGTAACTCTACACAAGGCAGTCAACTTGGTTTTACTATCGTGAGTTTTTTGTATATTTTATTCTTGTCTGGCTCCACATCAAGTTTTTTTATAATGTTATGGTGGAAAGAATAAACTCAGACAGCAAAAATAAAACCAAAGAACCTATTAAAGCAGTTCTTATCACAATACCATGACAGTGAACTTAGGGCAGTTTGTCCAGTTGTATCAGGTACATTTAGTAGTTTGTACCCATAAACAGTGCATGCCTAGCATTCTCTCTCCGACAAGTCACTGACGAAGCAGGATGTCAGCCGAGGATGCCACCTCTTCAGATGACAGATAACTTCCAAAATATCATCTGCCAGGTAAATCGAATTAATTTTAATTACAATATCAGAGCTAACATACCATCGTTAGGCATAGTAAGAATTGGGATTTGTGTGATGGATCCATTACGACCTTCAACTCTACCAGCTCTCTCATAGATAGTCGCTAAATCAGTGTACATGTAACCTGGGAAACCACGACGACCTGGTACCTCTTCTCTTGCAGCAGAGACCTGCACGTACAAGTACAGAAATCATCATACATGACTTATAAATATAAACAAGGCCTTGGCTTTTTCTACAATCAAAAGTTTCTAGAAAACTTGCATTTACTTTGGCAGGATTCCAAATATGGTGAAAACAAGAATAAGGCAAATTAAGTACTCTAAATGGATAACTGAATAAATATAAGGTACACAGTGCAAATTCAACTCAATGTGGAACGTTCTTTGCAAAATGGTAACAGTTTAACACTTTGAGGTCATGACTGTAAAACTTGACAGACAAGGAGGTAAAGTCAGCATGAAATGTTAAACAGAGAGAACTGAATGAACCATGGCATACCTGTTGCCATGCAACAATCAATTATTCAATTTGTTACACAATGTGGATAAAATGTAACTTACTTCTCTCAAGGCTTCAGCGTAAGAACTCATATCTGTGAGGATAACTAACACGTGTTTCTCACATTGGTAGGCCAAGAACTCTGCTGTAGTCAATGCAATACGTGGTGTAATAATACGCTCAATACTGTAAACAAACAACAATATGTTATAAGGTCTGAAGAAAGAAGTTCTAATATTCCCCCACAAGCTGAATGGTGGTAAAAACAAGACCTGTCTGCAGACAGGACACTCCACTATTCTCAGAGCTGGACAGTAAATTATAAGCTAAGACATCCAAGAGGCCCTAGTGATTATGGACCTTAACAAAACTTAACCTGGAAATGGTGACATCTATATGTGTTAATCAACTTATGCAGAAAGCTACAAATGATAGTAAAAGTCTTTCAAAGCTTTCAATGAACATCTGCTGGAGAAGCTCCCTTATACTTTTAGGAAATAATTAAATTTCCTTTAAAAGTGACTTTTTAACTCAACACACTAATTAACTTGTAAACTTACGTTGGATCATTAGCCAAATTCAAGAAGAGACACACATTCTCCATAGAGCCATTCTCCTCAAAGTCTTGCTTGAAAAATCTAGCTGTTTCCATGTTAGCCTGGATAAATACAACATACATTATTGACAAAAACACAGACACCAAAGTTGCAGTAACACATACTGAGGAAGAACTTCCACAGTATCACCAATCTTTTTATGGTAAAAAGAACTGGCTTGAGTTTTCTGTAAAAGAGAAATTTACATTCTGTAAATCTAGTAAGACTTAATCAAACAAATTCTCTTCTTGGTAATACCAAACTAAACCAAAGGCAGTACATCTATTTATAAGTTTTTCTTAGTTAAGTTTAAGTTGAAATTTTGTAAATTAATTTGAAGCTTTATTGCTTATCCCATAAAATTTACTGAGAAATTTTCAAACAATATTCTTACTACTGCCAAGAATAAGAAACTAAAAGAAATGTTAAATTTCCATATTGTCCATTGAATTAGGACCATTTAGTAAAATCATATCTATGAAAAGACTAGTTTTAACGGGTTTCATAAAGTTTTTGTGTTGGAGGGAATACATGTAAAGTGCTGCCTGTCTGTTATAGAATAAGCCTGATTTTAGATCTCAAAATAGCAGGGTGAAATTCCTGCCTCCCACCTCTTAATGAAACCCCTGTTTTAATTAAGATTTTTTAAGAATACAAAGTATATGATAAGCACACAAGAACAGTACAAGTTTGTACAATACTGAAAATTATGCTGTACCTAGACCAAAATTCTGAAGTATTCCCTACAGATTATTACAACCGAGTCACTCACCTGAGAACCTTGGCCATGGGTCTAATAACCTTGGCCATGGGTCTAATAACCTTGGTCAAGGGTCTAATAACCTTGGTCATGGGTCTAATAACCTTGGCCATGGGTCTAATAACCTTGGCCATGGGTCTAATAACCTTGGTCATGGGTCTAATAACCTTGGCCATGGGTCTAATAACCTTGGTCATGGGTCTAATAACCTTGGTCATGGGTCTAATAACCTTGGCCATGGGTCTAATAACCTTGGCCATGGGTCTAGTAACCTTGGCCATGGGTCTAATAACCTTGGTCATGGGTCTAATAACCTTGGCCATGGGTCTAATAACCTTGGCCATGGGTCTAGTAACCTTGGCCATGGGTCTAATAACCTTGGTCATGGGTCTAATAACCTTGGCCATGGGTCTAATAACCTTGGCCATGGGTCTAATAACCTTGGTCAAGGGTCTAATAACCTTGGTCATGGGTCTAATAACCTTGGCCATGGGTCTAATAACCTTGGTCAAGGGTCTAATAACCTTGGCCATGGGTCTAATAACCTTGGCCATGGGTCTAGTAACCTTGGCCATGGGTCTAATAACCTTGGTCATGGGTCTAATAACCTTGGCCATGGGTCTAATAACCTTGGCCATGGGTCTAGTAACCTTGGCCATGGGTCTAATAACCTTGGCCACAGGTATAATGCTGAGAAAACATCAGAAGCAAAATAACAAGTTTTGAATTCAAGATTTTCAACCAATCTTATATTTTATACATATAGACTGCTGGGCCAGAACTGAATTTGACCACTGGGACATAATTTGAAAAAGCGTGGTATGTACCTGCTATACAATGCTACATCAAAAATATCCAAACTCTAAGGCATAAAGTTTCAGACAAGAAGATTTTTAAAGTTTTCTCCCCGGATAGGGTCAATTTTGATCCTAGGGAAATAATCTGAACAATTTTTGTAGCGTCAACTATACAATGCTACATACAGAATATATAAAGCCTAGAGCTTTTCAAAGATGAAGTATTTTACACAAATAGTACCCCCAGGGACATAATTTGAACAATCTTGGCAGAAGTCTGCTAGACAATGCAACATACAAAATATCTGTGCTTTAGGGCATACAGTTTCAGACAAGAAGACTTTTATTAAGCAAAATGTATAATTTGATCAATCTTGGTAGATGACCTCTAGACGATGGTCCAGGCAAAATATCTAATGTCCAAAATTCTCACAAGGAGATTTTCAAAGATTAAATACCTTATACAAATAGGATCCCTGGAACAGGGCCAATTTGGACCCCAGGGATATAATTTGAAAATATTTGGTAGAGGTCTACTGGACAATGCAACACACAAAATATCTAAGCTTTAGGGCATACGGTTTCAGACAAGGAGATTTTTTCTTTCATATATGAGCCTATATAAAATTAAGTGACCCTGGGCAATGGCCAATGACCCAAGGTGCATTATTTGAACAATCTTGGTACAGAACCTCTTGACGATGCTCCATGCAAAATATCTTAGCCAATGGCTTTTTGGTTTCAGACAAGAAGATTTTTAACAGTCTTGGTGGAGGACCTCTAGCTGATGCTACAAGCTAAAAATCTCAGCCTTAGGCCTTGTGGTTTCAGACAAGATTTTTAAAATGTTCCCTATATAAGCCTATGTAAAAAGACTGATCCCTGGGGACAGGGGCATTAATGACTCCAGGGGCATAGTTTGAAGAATCTTGGTAGAAGAACTGTAGGTAAACCTGTATGCAAAATATGTAAGCCTTATAGTTTCGGACAAGAAGATATTCAAAGTTTCCTTTCTGCTGCCATAGCAGCCAGAGTTCTTAATAGAATTCAAATATTTGAACATCTTTGGTATCAGTTATTTAGGAGGAAATGTAACGAGAGCACCGCCCGCAGAAGCCAACGCTCAGCCAGAGTTACTTTTAAAAGAATATCAAAAGCTGTTTTTGAATATGAACAACAAAGCAACTTTGTATTGAAACAGGAGTACGATGGGTGAAATGACCTGCAGTTTATTGTCAGAAGAGGTGGAATAATTCAGAATGTCAGTAATAAGTATTATATTTGTATTTCAAAATCATGAAATGCTATAAAAATAAATAGAAACAAGACCTGTCGTTGTGAAAGGACATATGCCCCCAAATGTGACCTTGATCTCTTAGCTGGACACCTGATTCTTGCGGACGACACATCGTCATCATGTGCAACACATTTATGCCAAGTCAATTTAAAACACATTCAGGAATGACAGAATTCTTGACTGGAAATGACCATCAATGCACTTTTATGAAAATTCACTTTCAAGTCCAAGTGTCACCTTAACCTTTGACCTACAAACCTGGGTCTTGCATGCGACACATTGTCTCAATGTGCCACACATTTATGCAAAATCATTATTATTAAATCCATCCATGAGTGAAAAAGTTATGTACCAGACAAAGTTTTGCTTTGATTTGGCCAGGTAACCAAGATTTTGACCCCACATGACCTAGTTCGTCCTTGATTCAGAGATAGTGAAGATAGAGATTGTGAAGAAATTTTAGAATGACTGTATGTTAGAAGTGACCACTAGAGTGTTAATAAGGTAAATAACTTGCTTTAATCAATATTCCAAGTTAGAAAGGGGAAGTAACAGCAGAGATATTCGTTAATGACAAAGTTAATGTTAAAGTTTTTGAACACAGATGACAAGGGAGCTCTGACAATACCTTTATGTTTACTTCAAAAACAGCTATGCCAAATATGGATGCCGCACACTGCAGAACCGACAAAGGGCGATAACAAAAGCTCACTCTGAGGATATGCTCTGGTGAGCTAAGAAAACATGTTCTGTGAAAATTCTAACAAAAGTGGAAACACACACAGATATAGTTAACTTACTCCCATAGCAGCAAACACAATAGCGAAGTTATCAGTATGATCATCCAGAACACTTTTCCCCGGCAACTTGACAAGACCTCCCTGTCGACAAATCTGGGCAGCAATCTGTAATTAATGAAACAAACCATGTAAAGAAATGCCTTCATACAAAAAATCTTACCAGGATTCAAAGAAATTTCGATTACTCATAAGAGAGAATGTCTCACTGGGTCTTCTGTTTGAATGATGATATTGGTGTAATCATTGTAATCATCAGGTAATCATTTATATGTAATCATTGCGATCACTACCATCAATGATTGTGGTACCTTTTCTAAACTATGGTCTAAGCATCCACTGCCATACTTAATATAACAAACTATGAACATTATAAACAATAATACAAAGGAAGTTATCAGACATAAAATTACCAAATATATCCTTTTTTAAACAGCTGCTTTTAACTTTTAAATAAATTGTGTAAATGGGCTTATTCAAATCTTTAAAGTTACCACTTTCTCTAATTTTCATGTGTTTATGCAAGACTGTACCTTATTTTCTAAGTGATGACGTACCATTGTGATGATTAAAAAGGACTGGGCACAGTGCCTACCAACGAACATTTTTTTTTTTTACCAACTTACTTCATTATGGGGCAGACCAGCTGCAGAGAAGATGGGAATTTTCTGTCCTCGGGCGATACTGTTCATGGTGTCTATAGCAGATATACCTGTCTGCACCATTTCTTCAGGGTAAATACGTGACCAAGGGTTGATGGGCTGACCTAAATAGAAAACCATACATTATTTTTAACACATACATATTGCCACATTATACAGTCCATGAATACATACAGTTGCACTGAAATTTGAAAAAGATTTAGTTTGTTTTTTTGTTGTTTTTTTCTCAGAAATGGCTCGTTTTGATCTGTCCATTAAACAATCATTTTCATTTATTACTTGCAAACAATTCTTTTCCTAACTAAGGGACTTTGGGCAACAAAACCATTGAACTCCGTAATCTCTAGACTTTTATGAGGTCGATATTGCTGATCAAAAGGCCCAAAATTACACCTTAAACATGGAACAGGAGTTTGACTTTTTTCATAGAAAAATACTTCGTATTCAGAATCCTAATACAGAACTTTGATTTAGTTTCTTAAAACAGCTGTAATGAATATGTCCCTATGAACTGATTTTCTGGATGTGACTTAACATCTTACTTCAGTGGATGCTCCTTTATCTATTTTCATACCTTGAATATCTAAGAAGTCCTCAGCCAGTACAGGTGGTCCTTTATCTATAGCTTTACCTGAGCCATTGAACACACGACCTATAACAAACAACAATAACAACAGTTATGAGAGAATCCCTGAATATATGATACACCATATAACAACACTATTTCAATCCACAGATCCCCAATGGCAGACACATATAAGGTAATCAGGGAGATATTGATTTCTGAAAGAAGACTGTATAACACAATGTATTTGTAAAATGCATGAATTTTTTTGGTACTATTCAGAAGTTTACAGGAAACAATCTGCTTTCACTTAGAAACTAACAATTCTCTTTAATGAAAACTTTTTAATCTCTGAACTGATCAGGGTGCACGTTGAATGAGTAACAAATGAAGTTTCATCTGTACTTAAATGGTTTCAGTCTGTGAATATGCTGATTACAGCACTTTTACAGTCATTATTCAGCAGTTAACTGATGCTTCCACATGGATAACAATTTAAGAGACTCAAAACTTGCAGGATGTACCAGTATCAAAGGCATTTTTGAAATGTTAAAGAAATGACACTTCTTTCTGTAGGAGAAAAAAAACTCAACAAAAACCATCTATTTCTTACCCAACATGTCTTCAGAGACAGGAACCCTCAAGATATCACCGGTGAATTCACATAAGGTGTGCTTGGCATCAATACCATGTGTGCCCTCAAATACCTAGGAAAAAGACAAAGAAGACCCATTCTTCAATAATAAAACACAAACACTCTAACACAGAAACAGCTGGAATGTTCTAGTGTATCTTAACACATTTTTGCTTCTCAGGATTAAGCCAATAAATTTTCATTTACCACCGTTACTAAAAATATGAAAATCAGTCAAACTGTAGGTCTTCCTATACATATGGCCATTAGATTACTTTTTCATAAATTTACTGCAAATTACCTCGAGACTGAGCAATTCAAACAACTGATACTGGCATTCCCTCAGGTTAAATCAGTTTCTCTTCACAGAGTCAATTTGAAATAAGTCTGTACACAGAAGAAACATAACCTAAACCTTTAAAACGTTTCCTTGACTTTCTGAGATCAATAAAACCACTGTTAAATTGAATACAGGCAGTTACAGTTTACTGATGCATATAATGATGCCTAAATTCAACATCCTTCAGATATATATAAATTATCTGAATGTTGACAATTATGTTTGTCTTTGGTTTCATTTAAAACCTTTTTGAGGAATGGTGGTCACACAGGTTAGCAGTTAACTTAGCCATTATTTCTATAAATATCAATACTGAACTAGCACCATCCATCAAAACTGACCAGTTTCTTTATATATATAGCCAGACTCACTGGTTACAGGACTCAAAACAACCATGTAATTTTGCTTATTTCACAAATGAAATGTCAGATGAATGAGTTACCTGTACAACGGCTTTGGAACCGCTGACTTCCAGTACCTGACCACTTCTGATGGTTCCATCTGCCAGTGTCAGATTGACAATCTCAGAGAACTTGGGAAACTGAAACCAAAGGCACTTGAATCTTTATTTTGTTCGCCTTACTAAGGAAGGCATTCCTAAATGCTACTTAACAGTGCATCGATAATACTATAACAGTCTACAGTGAACTGAGGTAACAAAATTATTATTTATTTAATATTGATTCTTTTTATAATAATGGTTTTGGATTATACTGGAATCAACTTGAACATTGCAATAAAATTGGACTACATTGTAATGGAGGGGCAATATTGCTACACACAGCAAATTCATTCCTAATTTTGGCATGTAATCATGTACCTGTTGTGAAAGGTGTCAGGTATCTGCATTAAATTACATACTAAAATAATCATTTGTTTTTTTCCTATAAAGAAAGAACAACTACAGCTTGTCACAGAAGTGATGAATACACCCACACTCCACCTGGTCACTGGACTGAAGGCTTTGTAAGTAAAAGAGGAAGTTGTAAAATTCTTGCATGGCAGTGGATTGACAAAACATGCTTAAGATGTTATTTTATTTGATGGTAATGGTTCAGAAGTTATGACCAGCACAATCTCTATAATAAACATTTTTGACCTTTGACCACTCACAGTGACTTTGACCTAGGTTTTATGCATCACACACTGTCTCATCAAGGTGAAACAATATGCCAAGGTATTTTTAAATCATTCCATGCATGAAGAAGTTATGGTCTGGACAGGGAATATAATCGGGGTTCAAAATTAAGCTTGCATACTAGCAAAACCTGAAAAATGCAAGTGACTTTTGCTGAAACATGCACAATTTTGCCAGTTGTCTTTCACCTGATGAACAGGAAGAACTACGCACCTTTTTTATGCACACACATCGACAGGCTGTGTATAACCACTGTATACTGTTGAAAGTGCTCATTTAGCTGCCAATTCTAGACTTTGGTGTTACAGAAAGACTGCTGAAAACTTGCTTAACATTTAGTAGTAGTTAACACTAATATCATTCTTAACATGTAGAGCAAACAACCTCTAGAAAATAGGGAGATCTTTGAAAAAAAAAAAAGAAAATCGCATTATTTCATTTTTTTAGGCAAGTATCGGTACTTCTTTTATTTTGTCAGTCCACCAAAGTCACTCACAAATAAATGTAAGTTCTAATATTTGCAAAATTCTAAGCCTGAAAAATTAAACACCTCTAAACAGTGATTGGCCTTGACATTCTCTATGAACCTAAATTTTATATGCGACAAAAGCTGGAAAAGTGTTGACCACCCGGGAAAACCCACATGGGAAAACCTGGGCTGGGCAATACTCCCTAAAGTGGGTAACACTGGGCAAGACTGGGTAATGATCTTTTTAGGGGTTATCAAGCAATACTGAACAAATTTAAACTTATTAACAGCATCAAACAACAATAAGGCTGGCACAAGTGTATGAAACACACAAGTTGTGAACATCAACAATGTGTCTACACTATCAATTTATTCTTCTAAAGTTAATAATGTCATTACAATTTTACAGTTAGTTCACCACTCACTTGAGTACAATTTTATAGTAAGTTCACCACTCACTTGAGTACAATTTTATAATAAGTTCACCACTCACTTGACTACAATTTTACAGTAAGTTCACCACTCACTTGACTACAATTTTCCAGTAAGTTCACCACTCACTTGAGTACAATTTTACAGTAAGTTCACCACTCACTTGACTACAATTTTACAATAAGTTCACCACTCACTTGAGTACAATTTTCCAGTAAGTTCACCACTCACTTGACTACAATTTTACAGTAAGTCCACCACTCACTTGACTACAATTTTACAGTAAGTCCACCACTCACTTGACTACAATTTTACAGTAAGCTCACCACTCACTTGACTACAATTTTACAGTAAGTTCACCACTCACTTGACTACAATTTTACACTGTTTGCATTTAGCAGTCTTCTTTTAACCTTCTACAGCGATGTCAAAAAAAATCCAAATGGGGTCCTTAGGCTTCATTTTTGATAAAAACAATGAAAATGTCCTGTTTTTCCAGAAAGTCACTGGTATTCATGGATCCACATGACTTTTAAATCTTATAACAATAGATTTTACCCACAAACATTTCCACATGCTCTTTTGTTATACATGTATACAATGTACTTGTTTGTGGTGAAAATATAACAGTACTTTTTTGTTAAATCATACAAATGTGAGCGGTCACTCTGGGCTCCATCAATTCCTTGTTTGCTTGGCGAGGCTTTCACATAATTACAGTTAATCCCCAGGTACAGCCTATAGTTCAGGTGCATTTCAGTCTAAAGTTACAAACAATTATCACTTTCTAATAGCCTAAGACAGGTGACAAACCTTCCTTGGTAAAGAAAAACATCTACTAATGCAGTACATATTACCTAACATAAATATGCTTTTTTATGACTGTGATATTTATTGAGAATTTTTATTACCCAGTAATGCCCAATATTACCCTGTAAAACCCAGGTTTTCCCAGTACTACCCACTGGGCTGGGCAATACTCATAGAGGACGTTTCCCAACTATGGCTAAAATTGGGAAAAAAATATGTGGCATTTTGGGAAATTAATTTCTATTTCAAAAGTTAGCAAACTTCTCTATATGTGACTTTTTAAGTTTTATTAATGTGTATGATTACATAACCTGATGTTTTCATAAGTTGGAAGCTGTTGGAAATATTGTTTTTTTTTTTAACTGGGAAAAAGAGAAGTTATTTCGGATTGATAATGGGGCCTTCTATTAGCTCCTGGTGATAGGGTGAAAATGCCCTGTCATAAAACCCGGGTTTTTGCCAACCATGTTCCTGACACACCATATCATCAAGGGGGGTATAAAAATATGACCTCAATTATTTCAGAAGACAACATACGAGAAGAAATGAAGGAATAGCAATGTTTTCATGAAAGTCATCAGTTGAAAACGCATTTCTATTGGTTGCAAATCCGATGTAAAAATTGTTTGAAATGAATTATTTTGCCCCAACACAGCTGATTGTTCTTGTAGGTACGTGCACACGCATATGTTTTAACTTTAATACACATTGTACAGGTACGTATTTCTCCGTTGATGAAACACGAATTTTGAAAAGTTGTTGCTTTTCTGTCTGCTGAGCAAATCAGATTTAATACAGGGTTTTGGATTTGAACTCATTATTTAAGCATAGCAATACAATTCTGAGAGCTGAAAATGGGCAAAGAAAGCATAGAAATGGCTCAAAATAGCCCTTAAGAATGCCTATCTTTCAAAAGATCACAGGCCTATCGTCTGTTTTCAATTTTCTATCCCTTGTCCTAAAACAGAATGAAAACCCTAGCACAACAACAAATTCAAATAGAGCATTTCTAATTAATCACAGACTAATCTAATTTGATCCATATCTCTTGGACTGATTCATACACCTCTGTTACTGTTATTTTATCTTGTATTAAAAAACACTGAAGTGCACTTCACAAACCTTGACTTCATCTAAAATAACCAGTGGTCCATTTACACCTGACACTGTCTTATATGCTGAAATAAAAAAAAAAAATGCACATCAAATATTGAAGCTTTCCTTCAAATTATCTACGTAAATCTACAAACATTTTCTCTTTTCTGTAACTAAAAATTCTCGATCTGCTGATTTTATATTCCTTTGCTGGACAATGTTTCCAGCTATATTAAAAGGTATACAGGATTTAATCATAATAGATGCCCATAAACGCACCGTGAACATGACTAAATGGAAGTTTATAGCGTTTTACTAGAACATCAACTTTGTCTTTGAAGTTCAACAGGATGGTGTTTGCACTGTATATTGCCATCCGAGTTTTGATATTTTACCCAACACTGAAATCTGCAAGACAGTAACTGTTGTAATGTTGTGGTGACATTTTGCAATTTTGGCTCTTTCTTTTTTCAACAGATATATAACATCCACATATTGGGTAACTGTCCCAGCTGTACTGTACTGTACCAGTTTTATCAGTGGATTGAACAAGTTTTATGGATTTTAAATATTCGCAATATATGTTTAAATAAGATATTTAGTAAAAATCTTATTTACTTTGTTTTTATCTTTGACAATTTTAATTTTCCTGACTCACACCTGCCTAGTTGTCAGCACTGGCTTTCAGCAGTAATAAGTTGAAGTTGAAGCTGTACTGCACTGTCCAAAGGTTGTGTAAATTAATAAAAAAAATCTGTGAAACACTGAAGTGCTTTTTATCAATTTTGTTGACAAAGAAGAACAGCAGGTATTTCGATTAGCATACTCTCGAAGATAAAACAATTTTGCGTTAAATGACACCAGTCATGTTTTGATTGATACAGAACAAGAAAAATGCACAGCATAACTCAACCCATGTTCAGGGAGTTCCATATGTCAAATTTATATCTTTATGTTTTAAAGCTACAGAAGTGAATTTCATTGTTTTTTCAAACGTTCTCAGACAGACAATACACATTCTATAAGACTGTCTTGAGGATGAGCAGTGGTAGATGAGTTAGAGTGCCAGACTCCTGATCTAGAGGTTGCTGATTCAAATCCAACCAGGGGTGAGAGTCTACAGTGGCTTTCGGTATGGGTGCCAGACGTTTCGGTAAATGACCAGTTCGGTAAATTAGATTTATATAGTAAACCCTTTGGACGTTTCGGTAAAAAGGCAATTATATAGAAATTATATGGTAAAAAATGGAGAAAGTTGTCACACATATGAAAAACACATAATAATTACCTAGTTTGTTTTCTTTTTGACTCCTCATCCCGTTGGATAGTGTCTAAACTATTTACAGTGGTCTGGTAAAATTTATAAGCAACTGTCATGTTGAATAGGCTCAAATCGGTTTTGGCAAAGGAATTAAAAACATTCTGTCTTACTTTCATCGTATTATCAGGATGCAGTCTGATTGATCGCGATTAGTAGCAAAAAGGTTCTGATAGGAATTAAAACGTTACATCATTTTTAACTTATACTTAAGATTAAGAATAGAGTTTGGACCCAGATTAATCAGTTATACTTTGGTTTCATGACATCACTATGATATGCAGGTAGAGGTATATACGTGCGTTTTATTTATTTATTTAACACAGCCAGTGCTCTGATATTTTCGGGCACGCGTCTATTATTACTCAAGTAGCGGGTTTTAAAGACTGCAAATGTGTCGAGTACAACTAAGAGATTAAATAAAAGCGCTGTAATTTAATTAGTGACTGTTCTAATTGTTTGTCTTATAATTAGTTATTATTACTATAAAATGGTCTAGGTACACTATGTATACCTAGCCTATTTATCGTGAACCTGATAATAGCAGCAAAATGAGAGCAGCGATGAAATAAGTGATATATCCCATTACTATATAATTGCCTTTTTACCGAAACTTCCAAAGGGTTTACTATATAAATCCAATTTACCGAACTGGTCATTTACCGAAACGTCTGTAAATTTTCGGTATTCCTCACTTTCGACGTGACTACTGGTTTGAACCCAGGAAGCAGTCACCAAAATGGATTCATATCAGTTGTAAGAACTTGCTTCCCTATCAATGTAAAATAAATAAGTTTAACCCTTAACCTGCTGGAACCGAAGTGATTAGCCTTTGCCACTAGTATAGAGCCAGGCCAGCCTGCACATCCGTGAAGTCTGACCAGGCTCTATACTGTTGGTAGCTCCATTTTTGTATTTTAATATTGAAATCCCTTAAACTTTAAATATACTGTTCCAAATTCAAAGCTGGGCAAATTTCAGCATGTTCAGGTCTTATTGCAAGAACTGTCTGAGGAACAAATGAGTTACTTCATTTGAAATTTGGCACAGTAAAAAAATTGGAACTAACGGGTCGTTTAATGGTTGCTTTTTGTCAGGTCTTCTTTAAAAAATAAATACCACGTACCCGTACTTACACACATACAGACAGGTTAAATTCAATGAAAGCAGCCGCCGGTGAAATGTGCGACTGATTATGACACATTATTTACAACATTTAGCATCAATTTTAACTTACTCAATCTTGGCTGAGATATGTAATCTCGTGTAACAGCGAGTTTGTGCTGATTCAAAGCAGCAGCTTGGCTCAAACCGTCTGTAGCGCCCTTAATTTTGATATTCACAGCCATTTTTGACATTGGTTGATCATGTGATGTGTTTATCACGAGAGGGCCTACTTCCGCAAAGGGAAAGAATAAAACTATTTCCGTTTCCGCATTTTAACGGTTAGCTCCCTTACACCATATTAGAAATGCGTTTTAAACCTATATGAATTAAACGAAGAATAACTAAAAGAAGAGAAAAAAACAACAACTGAAAAATGTTATATTTATTCTTATACATATTATATATTTTGTTATAATTTTATTTATGTAACCAATGAAAATTGAATTGAATTGAATTGAAGCTCAAGAGGTTTATTTCTACAAAAAAGCATAGTAAAACAAGTATAAAGCAGCTGAAATCAGACAAGAACATTATATACATGATAAAGCACATAGTAAAAAAACAAAACAAAAAAACAAGTGTCATCAGAACCAAATACATGTAAGCTACATGTACAAAGACCAATGATTTTAAAGATCACAACGGAAAGCACAATATCATAACATACAAAATTACTTCAATTTCAACTTATTCCTGCCAAAAGTCAATTCTGACTATACTAGGCAGGCGCGTGTCAGGAACATTAAAATTATAAAAGATAATAACAAAGAAAACAAGATTTAACTGAAGATCTTACGTAAACATTTATTTTAAATACGTAAAATCTATAAAACTTGTTTAGTCCACTGATAAAAGCTGACACAGTTGGGGTAGCCCTAATCTCGGTCGGCAATTCGTTCCAGAGTCGTATAGTCCTTGGGAAGAATGAGTTCATGTGATGTTGTGTTTTTGACTGTAGAATGAGAAATTTGTTGTTTCTTGTGTTTGTAAGGTGATTGTGATCGACATTGACCTGTTTGTTTTTTATTTTGTGTTTTAGAAACTGTTTGTTCCAGCACAACTGACTTTTCATCTTTGGAATCTGTAATTCTAGGTGACCTTAACACCAATGTTTGTAAAAGTAACAGAAAGTGTTTTTTATTTGAAAGTTTAAGAAATTTTATGAATATGTTTCATTTTAAACAACTTATTACAGATTTTACTAGAATTGGTAATGTTACATCTACCGGCCATTATTGATCTTATCCTTGTGTCTGATACAGATAAAATTACTCAGTCTGGTGTTATACATACAAGTTTTAGTGACCATTTCATGACATTTTGTACAAGAAAAATAACTAAACAAGTCATTGGTGTTCATAATACTGTAAAAATTCGTTCTTTGAAGAACTATAACAAAGATGATTTTCAACATACTCTTTTGAATGTAGACTGGAGTATAGTGATGCTCTCTGATATTGTTATTGAAGCCTGGAACTCTTTTAAATCTCTATTTTTGAAAACTATTGATAGTGTTGCTCCAGTGAAAGAAGTTAGAATCAAGCAAAGAACCGAACCCTGGATGTCATCAGAAATCCTTCAGTTTATTAATGAACGTGATAGATCTTTTTATGAATATAAGAATGATAAATGTGAAGAAAAACTTTTGAAATTTAGGCAGCTTAGAAATAAAACCCAGTTTATGATACATAATGCCAAACATACTTATTTTAAAGAACAAATTGATGAAAACAAAGGTAACTCTAAGTCACTCTGGACTGCTCTAAAAAGGCTAGGGCTACCATCAAAAAAGTGTTCATCTTCACATTCTACCTCTATTGGTTTAAAGATGGATGATTGCAATGAGGTCTGTTTTGAAAAGGAAACTGTTTCAGAAAAGTTTAATACCTTTTATACAACCGTTGCATCAAAACTTGTTGAACACCTGCCTCAATGTTTGAATAATTTTGGTAGGAAATTTGTTTTTGATTTTTATTCTAGAAAAGGTGTATTTTTAAATAATTATTCTTTTTCAATTGTTTCTGAAAATAAAGTTTTTAAGTATTTAAGTAAGCTGGGCATAAAGAAAGCAACTGGATTGGATGGTATTCCTTCCAGATTTGTTAGGGATGGTGCTTCCATTATTTCCTGTCCTCTTGCTCATGTAATCAATTTGTCCCTGATACAGGGAGTTGTCCCTGATGATCTAAAAGCAGCCAGGGTTATTCCTCTTTATAAAAAAGGTCATAAAACTGAGGTTGGTAACTATCGTCCTGTTTCAATCCTTTGTATTATTTCCAAGGTCTTTGAGCGTGTGGTGTATGATCAGGTAGAGTCATATTTATCTGATAATAAGTTACTCTATATGTTTCAGTCTGGGTTCAGGAGAAAGTTTCCTACTGAGACATGTCTTGTTCATTTGTCTGACTATATCAGGTTTGAAATGGATAAAGGTCACTTTGTAGGTATGGTGCTTCTTGATCTTCAAAAGGCCTTTGATACTGTTGACCACTCTATCCTTTTGATGAAACTTGAAGCGATTGGACTTGGTGACGACATTTTGCGCTGGTTCAGGTCATACTTACCTGATAGACAACAACTTGTTGATCTCTCTGGTACTTTTTCCAAACCCTGTAGTGTTACCTGTGGTGTTCCCCAAGGGTCAATTTTAGGGCCGCTTCTCTTCCTTATCTATGTTAATGATATGTCTGGTGCTATAAATAGTAAACTACTACTTTATGCAGATGATTCAGGAATCTTGGTTGCAGGTAAGAACAGGTCATTCATAGAAAAACAGTTATCTGAGGATCTGGAATTAGTACACCAGTGGCTGGTTGATAATAGGTTATCTCTACATTTGGGTAAAACTGAGTCGATTTTGTTTGGGTCTAAAGTAAAGGTCAACAATTATGGTGATTTATGCATTTCTTGTAGTGACAAGGCTATTCAGTCCACTTCTTCAGTTAAATATCTTGGGGCAATACTGGATCAGAATTTATCAGGTCAATCTATGGTTAGTTCTATCATTAAGAAGGCCAATGCCAGGTTAAAGTTCTTATACAGGAAGCAGAAATATTTAACAGTCCACACTAAAAAGCTCTTGGTTCAGTCTCTTATCCAATGTCATTTTGATTATGCTTGTTGTGCTTGGTATTCTGGACTGACCAAGTTATGGAAAAACAAGCTGCAGGTCACCCAAAATAAATTGATCAGGTTTGTTCTTAATATGGAAAAAAGGTCACACATTGATCAAGGTCACTTCAGGTCTATAGGTTGGTTACCAGTTGATAAAAGAGTGGATCAAATTATTCTAGGTCATGTTTTTAAGATTAGAAATGGTCTTTCACCAGAATATATGAATCAAAACTTTGTATCCCAAGTCTCCATTCATACTTATAGTACAAGGTCAAGTGATAATGGTTCTTATATTCTCCCAAAGGTCAAAGGTTTTGGTATAAAGTCTTTTTCATTTTTGGGATGCAAGCTATGGAATTCACTGCCTTTTAAAATCAGGAATCTGTCCAGCCTTGCTTCTTTTAAAAAAACTGTAAAGTGTCATTTTTTAACAAATTTAAATTAAATTTTAATACATGTATATCATTTTATCAGTAATGTTGTACATGGCTGATCCTTTCAAAGACATATTTGTTCAAAATGTATTCTTTTCCTGAGATATTTATTTTTAAGACTGTGATTTATAATATCTAAATGATCTATGATCTTAACTTTCTATAAGCTTAAAGTGATGTCAATTTTCTGTGATGATATTTTAATTATTTACTTACTCAGGATTATTGTTTTATGTTTTTTGTTCAATTGATGTGCTAGGCAATTTTTTTTAAAATTCTCTAATTTTTCTTTAAGGTCTCATGCCTCTCTATGTCATGCCATTACTATCAAGGACCACAATGGAAATAAGGGATTCTCTTCTCTTTTTTGTGTTATCCTTGATATTGATGTGACTGACATGGTTCATTTTCATTAATATATCATTTCATTCTTATATTTGTTTTATATACTTATATGTCTATTTTAAATGTTTTGTAACCATGTTGCTTACACAATATTGAAATAAATCTATCTATCTATCTAGCATATGACCAGGCTGGCATGGTTTCGCCTTTTTTGTTCTAAAGTTGACCATTTTAGTTTCTTGATCATGTTTGTTACACTGCTTGTATAGTGGTAATCATTATGAAAGAATACATTGTCATGGAAACTAAAACTAGCAGATTGAGAAACAAAATTTCAATTAAAAAAAAAATAAAAAAATAAAGTAGGACAACAGAAACAAGCAAATCAAAACTAAATTTTTCATAGCACATGTCTATCGGAGTCTATTGCTGAAATTTGTTCTTAACTGTAGAACCTCCAAGATGCTGTTATATCTGAATGGATGGATGGATGGATGAAATGATGTATGAATGAATGAATGAATAAATGAATGAATGAATGAATGAGTGAATGAATGAATGGATGAATCAATTGATCAATCAATCAATCAATCAATCGATTGATCAATCGATCAAAAACAATGTAAAAGTAGGAAAATGGTCGACGGACTTTGCTGACAAACTGTTGGAAACCAAAAGGATGGAAAGACCGAACGATAAACGAGATATAAGTTCATAAACTAGGAATAAAATCAGGATAATTATTCATTGGACGAACAACAAACGACGAGAAAAAACGAAAGCACGAATGAATGCAAGAAAGAAAGAAAGAAAAAATAAATAAAGAATGAATGAATGATTGATTGATAGATTGAATGAATGAGTGAATGAATGAACGAGGAGCGAGCGAATGAGCATACATACTAATCAATAAAATAAAAGAAATAAAAAAATAACGAACGAAGAAAGCGTCTGAAAGATAGACAGATCGATGACTAGATCTACTAGATCTACCGATTTACAAAAGAAGTTTGAAGGAGATAAATAGGTCCAGGAAAACACTACTGACTGATGGAGAAAGAAAGAAAATACGTGTTTCATGATAAACAATGTGATTTTACACCAGATCCTACATACATTTATCAAGATTAGATATCTTCCTTTACTTCTCCAATATGTATATTCATCTTGAAAACTACATAAAACAACATGATAAATTTCATTAAAATGATAAAGATACTTAACCCGAAAATATATAAATTCTTATCAACTATTTGCATCAGAAGCTATGCAAACGAGTTAAATGTCAAGTTTTATGGGCGTTAGATGAAACTGGCACCCAACAGTGTTTGATGATATTCTGATAGCCCCCCGCTGAAATCAGTTCCGGCTCCTACTGTACAGGGTTTTTTTCCTTATATTTCTTTATAATTTGTCATTTCATTTAAAACATATTTTCATATCAATCTAATATTCAGAGTTACGTCTCTATCTGTCGGTCTGTCTGACTGTCTGTCTGTCCTCCTCTGTCTTTCTGTCTGTCTCTTCTCAAAGGTTTTTTTCTAGGGCGAAACTACATTTTGTATCAAACGATATATGGTTATTACAAAAATGAAAAAAGACAGTATTAAACATTCTCAGTCTCAGCACCATCTTTCCAATCATCATCACTACCGCCACCACCATCATCATCATCATCAAAAACATCATCATCTACAACAACAACAGCAGCGACAGCAACAACGTTGACAACAACAACAAAAACGAAGAAAAAAAAACAGCAACAAAGCAAACAACGACAAAAACATTATCACAGTGTTTAAGTTTTCATCGTTGGTATTTTTGACGATTTGATAAAAGAAAAATTGAGTACTGGCACGAGAGATGTACATTTATAGCAGACTCAAGAAGAACATAACTGTACAGTCGTCAACCATCACAACCAAATGAATAAATTTCGTTTCAAGTGTGCAAAGACCGTATCTTATTTTCTTAAGGCATTCTTTCTTCTACTTAACGAATTTTATGTCAAAATGATTTAGTCTGATCAAGTTTTATCTGCATACTGCCGGCCTACGTTATAACCAATAAAGCGCATCCTAATGTTATAGCTCGATTATATTACTTAAGTGATTCAAGACTGAGTAATCTCGAGAATTACTTTTTATTCACTTCTTTATAATGTTGAATTATGCTTCAAAGTGGAATGGAAGCACAGGTTTTAGATATGCATTAATCATTTTGTAGTACGCAAAACAATTTCCCCTTCCTCAAAATCAAGAGCACAATATTTAGACAATTTGGCGATAGGATTTTATACGATTAGATCGATATGATATATAATGAAACAATTAAGAACATTTATAGGTGTTTGTTTGTTCCCCTTTTTTGTTAATTTTGTTTCATTGCTTTCTTATTGTGTATTACAGTTTTCAAGGCAATTTGCAGGTGCATTAAAATACAATTTCTTTATCTTTTCACAGCGGGAAATCTTTCCCTCATTTCAATTCTGCACCTGGTTGGATTTCAACATCAAAGTTCACTTTTTTAAAACAATATTTCATCAATTTCTGTCAAACCCACATCAAAAGTTTCGTATCTGATAAAAAAACGAAAACAGATTTTGTAGATGCAACAAGATGTTTAATGCACATTTTATTGTTAATAGCTTGCTGCGTATGTTAAAACAATTGCCCTCTCACCTGCAAGGAAGCTAAAACATAGAAATAAAATTAAGATGAAATTACAATGAATGCGAGTTTATTACTTCAAAGTTGTGTAAAACTGTCTGTGCCAGGTATTAGAAAAAACCACTGGATATTTAGTTATTTACTGTATTTTTTATATATTTTTTAACAGATATTATGCGAGTGTATTTTAGATTTTTAGGAAGTACGTCAGAAGATATTGACTGAATACTGACGGAGCTTTTGACATAAAAAACATTTTACCGAAAAATTTCGAAAATACAGTAAATACGCTCTTATAAGAACAGCCAAAAAGCGGTTCTAATGAAAAAAGTCTAAAGTTATTGTGAACCTAATTTCTTCTAAATCTTAGACATTCAGTGTTCTTTCAACGTGTCAATTTTCACATGATTTTTTTAAATGAAATAATTATTGGAACTTTACATGCGTTCGGATACCTAAATTTATCACTTCAAGTCGAGAGAGTTGTACAAAATTCTCGACCGTTCCAGAAGTAAGTACCTCCCTGATTACCCCCACCCCCTCCTCCTGCGTTCTCCATTAAGAGTGGGAATTAAGTAGTATTATACTGCGAAGATACAAATGAACACCAGTTTTACTAAAGCTCACTCTAATTTTTATACACTCCCCCCCCCCCTTCCGCATCCCAAAAGACCTTCACCAATGTTCAGTGATTTTCTTAAATGACACATTCAGACATTTTTTTAAACGAATATCCATAACCAAGCTGAAATTTGAGACTTACTGCTGTATGTGTGACCATTGACCTTCATGGGAACCCACTGCATATACCATATCTCTGAGATTCGACTATAGTCAAACTTGATATGAGACAGAATATGAAGAAAATAATTATAACTTGTTGTTATAAGACGATTTACCCTTGACAGCTGCTTAAGAATGTAAAAAAAAGCAATATTCTATAACTTATAATATTGGAAAGAGCGTTCAAAGGTATTACCTCAGTCTCCTGGTGATATATCACAGTGTTATTTCACTTTTCACCCTTCATACTTATATGAAATAGGAACTCCTTAATAAAAACCTAACCTAACTAGAAAACGTTTTAAATACAGCTTATTCGGGACGATGGCAATGTTATTGACGAACAAGTCCTCCCAAGGAAGATCAGTCACTGGAATTTAAATGAAATAAAATAAATTAGATAATTTCTTGATAGTTTCGCAGTCAGCTTTCTTTCTAACAAAGCTAACATACATACAGAAAACTTTACTACATGTAGCAACAAAAAATATATGAAGAAATTTTACAGTTACAGGAAATTAAAACATGACGCAACAGGCGCGTGCGGTATTTCCTTATTTCCATATTCATGAATGTATTTAACGCGCCTTACATGATTTCCTTTGAGGCTGGAATTATACTGTTAAAGTCGGCCTCTGCTTGAAGGCAGGGTGCTATAAGAGCAACTTTACACGAACTGTTTTACATAACGTCACACCCGATTACAGATTAATGTAAACTAAAAGTAAGAACTGAACATGAAATACGATCTGAAAAAGTTAGGATTGGAAAAGATTATGGAAAGGTGTTATAGTTGGAAATGGGTAAAAATGCGACAAGCCAATGTCATGCTGACCAATATTTAGAACAGACTATACTTTTTAAAGCCTAAGCCGATAACATATACTTATGACGACAAAGCAATATTAATGAACACAAAGTTACATACTTTGTTATGAACGTGAAGTTGGCACATAGATCGAAGCTCTACATCCAGCTCTGCAATCTTATATCAATGCAGAGCTGGGTCGCAGCTCTACATCCAGCTCTGCAATCTTATAACACTGCAGAGCTGGGTCGCAGCTCTACATCCAGCTCTGCAATCTTATATCATTGCAGAGCTGGTTCGCAGCTCTACATCCAGCTCTGCGATCTTATATCATTGCAGAGCTGGGTCGCAGCTCTACATCCAGCTCTGCAATCTTATAATTGCAGAGCTGGGTCGCAGCTCTACATCTAGCTCTGCAATCTTATATCATTGCAGAGCTGGGTCGCAGCTCTACATCCAGCTCTGCAATCTTATACCATTGCATAGCTGGGTCGCAGACTTACATCCAGCTCTGCAATCTTATATAATTACAGACCTACATCCAGCTCTGCAATCTTATATCATTGCAGAGCTGGGTCGCAGCTCTACACCCAGCTCTGCAATCTAATATCATTGCGTAGCTGGGTCGTAGATCTATATTTAGCTCTGAAATCTTATATCATTGCAGAGCTGGGTCGCAGCTCTACATCCGGCTCTGCAATCTTATATCATTGCAAAGCTGGGTCGCAGCTCTAGATCCAGCTCTGCAATCTTATATCATTGCAGAGCTGGGTCGCAGCTCTACATCCAGCTCTGCAATCTTATATCATTGCAGAGCTGGGTCGCAGACTTACATCCAGCTATGCAATCTTATATAATTACAGACCTACATCAAGCTCTGAAATCTTATATCATTGCAGAGCTGGGTCGCAGCTCTACATCCAGCTCTGCGATCTTATATCATTGCAGAGCTGGGTCGCAGCTCTACATCCAGCTCTGCAATCTTATAATTGCAGAGCTTGGTCGCAGCTCTACATCTAGCTCTGCAATCTTATATCATTGCAGAGCTGGGTCGCAGACTTACATCCAGCTATGCAATCTTATATAATTACAGAACTACATCCAGCTCTGCAATCTTATATCATTGCAGAGCTGGGTCGCAGACTTACATCCAGCTCTGCAATCTTATATCATTGCAGAGCTGGGTCGCAGCTCTACATCCAGCTCTGCAATCTAATATCATTGCATAGCTGGGTCGTAGATCTACATCTATCTCTGAAATCTTATATCATTGCAGAGCTGGGTCGCAGCTCTACATCCAGCTCTGCAATCTTATATCATTGAATTATTATGAACTATTTTTTCATTTTTTTTTTAATTTTAGGACAAGTAAAATATGCGATTCTGTTTTGCTGTAGTGAAGTGTTATTGAGTGCGAGTGGCTTTTTGCGATGAAGGACATTCCTAAAGTCCCATCCGGTAGACGGGTAGGGGACTAATAACTCATTCAAAAATGAGACTGAAAGTGACAATAAAATGCAGACAAAATTTTACTACGAACTGTTCTGATGATGGTTTCATTCAAATCGGCCCTCAGGTTGTGTAGAAAAAGCACTGAAAAGGTTTTAAACAGGCAAACAGGAAGTCGGACGGACGAACAATAGTACGTGATGACGTTCTATTTAGTGAAAGTTTCATTCAAACTTAACTGGTGGCTGTTGAGATCATGAACCGGAAGGACAGACGCACTGATGGACAGTGGAATCACTACATGCCTCCCTTCAGAGGCAAAAGAAACAGAAGGAAATTACGTTTATGAAACAAAGAATTATTGTAAGTTACGATAAAACAGTGGCAGACTTATACATCTTATAAATGGTCTAGCAAGGACATAGAATTAAACTAAATCTTGTACATTAAATTTTCATGTAAAGAAATAAATATGAACAAACCTGCTTCGCTGAGAGATTTTCAATGTATGACGCTTCCGTCAAACAATGTGATGCTCTTCTGAAGATTTGCGCGGGAAGATCAAAGCGACCTCTAAATTTCCTTTGATGTAGCGCGGCACAGGGATGACACTTTTTTTATTGGCGGCGCCGAGAACGGCGACCCCTGTATTGGGATACTATTTTTTTTACCATGGGCTGACGTAATCAATTTGGGAGCAGTTCAGATTATAATTACTGTAAAAAATCTTTACTCTGTACATCACTAAAAATATGTAAGTGCATAAATCTTATTTTTCAATTTAACCATAAATTGTTCCAAATTATGCACGTTTTTATTTTATATAAGAAGTTTTTAATGCATTAAACACAGAAAATAATGACTCTTCCCAAATCTTACAGGATGCGCGTTTTTATAGCTTTCGGTTTCGGACCTAAACAACTGATCTGACAACGGTCTTTAAAAGGTTTCCATGTATGTGTTACATCTAAAACAAGAAAGGGAAATAAAAATACGGCTAACTGAAAAAAAGACGAATGTTTATCATCTTAAATACTTGATAACTTATAATTTTAGGAAGAATCGACATCTGAAACAATTCAAAGTTTTGTATATATAGTAACGATACGGTTTCGTAAAGAAAGATAAATCAAAGCGCTGTAAGCACTGGGGTAATAATGCATAACTCAAGCAGTGCCTTACAGTGTAAATTCTGAAATGCAGATCGCCCTTACTTCGTACAACTTCAACTAAAATCTAAATTGCACAAAATCTGTCGTTTAAACAGATTCATCAATCTATGCATTGCTTAGCAGCTGCCTGTGTAAATTCAAACACAATGATTCTTTTGAAGAGATATAGATAAAAGAAACATATCTGTTCACTACGTCACTAAGTCGTTACATTGTGAATACTATAGAGTATTTTTTTTCACTTCTAAGCATGTTATCTAGTCCTACCGTGACGGTGTTCCGATCATGACCCTTATTTTACCAGAAAATGCGATGGGACGATGACACGATGCTGAAAACCTTATTCTGTGTCTATAATTACTAGCACCTAGATGTATTTTATACCATTGTATCTGTCAACTGGATTGAGTAAAATTAATTTATTTTATGTTTTGCTACGAAATGGATAAAATTTCGTTTTCCATTTTATCCCGTAAACAACGAGAAGTGTAATTTGATGACCCTTCTTTATTTGATAGTTAAACGTTCGTGGATCTCTTACATTTTCCTTTAAGACAGATGCCCACCTGCTGAGCTCAGTTGGTACAGTACTGTATTAAGAATCAAAGGTTCGATCACTGGAATGAGTGTAAATTTCTCTGTGACGATTGATCTCGAACGTTTTGCCTTAAGGTCATTCGTCTCTCACCACTGTCTCAGACTCATGTCAGAGACAGTGGAGAAAGTCATTCATTTGTGGAGAAATTGATACTTGCTGGTTAGATATAAAGGAAAAATCATAAACAACCAATAAAACAAACAGTTCATGAATTCTGTCAAAAATGTTACAACCCAGCAGTAAATAATTTTGCTCATAGCATCAAAAACAAACACTATAATATTTTTTGGTGAATTTAAACCATACTTTAAAAATATGCGCGCCGCTTTTGATGCTTGCATCAAAACTAATCTTTTACGCACTTTGTATTCATAGCCATAGCTAGTGTATACTTCTTGTTTTAATGCATTCCTTCTTGAGCGCATCTGTCTCTCATCTTATTGTAATCTTGAAAATAATGCACTTGACTTTGCATGTCGTTTCAACACGACTCAGTTGCTCGTTAAATGTACTACGATATACTACGTCGCATTTCTTTGGATCGAGATAAAAAAACGAATCCAATGTTTATGTTTTTCTTATACGGAATACATTACTTTTAAACATGTATAACCTCTTTTCCACCGTAGTGACAAGGTAGCAAGAAAGCAGGGAAAAGATCAAAGTTCCCCTTGCAGATATGAGAAAATCAAACATTTCTTTGCAAGAGCCGCCAAAAGTGTAAATAGACCTACATGACTGTACATGAAAAGTAGACAAAACTAAAACAAGTTCTATCCTTCCAGTTTTTGTTTCTGTATAATAATAACACCATTACAAATCTATTTGGTCAAATAACTATGCTCATCTGAAACGTCATTAAGATAACGCTCTACAGTGAAGATGTACTGAAATACCATTAAAATTTTGCAGACCTAATTGAAACTGAATAATGAATATGTAAAAAGAAGTAAAAACAAATGTTTGAAGAGCTCGTTGTCTACGACTCAGCACTGCAATGAAAAAAAGACTGCAGATCTAGATGTAGAGCTGAGATCCAGCACTGCAGTGAAACAAGATTGCAGACCTAGATGTCGATCTACGACCCAGCTCTGCACTTATGTTAGATAACAGAGCTAGATATCTATAAACGATCAACCTCTGCACTTATGTTAAATTGCAACCAGATGTCGAACTACGACACAGTTCTCCTAGAGCAAAGATACAAGATTAGTGTGCTATATTTAGATATTATACCCAGATCTGTATTAATCATAGATTGCAAATTTAGATGTCGATAGCCTAGATTAAGAGCTGCGAATCAGCTTTGCAATGATAATAATAATGCAGAGCTAGTTGTCGATCTATGATCCAGCTCTGCAATGATATAAGAATGCAGAGCTGGATCTAGAGCTGCGACCCAGCTCTGCAATGATATAAGATTGCAGAGCTACATGTAGAGCTGCGACCCAGCTCTGCAATGATATAAGTTTGCAGAGCTGGATGTAGAGCTGCGACCCAGCTCTGCAATGATATAAGATTGCAGAGCTGGATGTAGAGCTGCGACCCAGCTCTGCAATGATATAGGTTTGCAGAGCTGGATGTAGAGCTGCGACCCAGCTCTGCAATGGTATAAGATTGCAGAGCTGGATGTAGAGCTGCGACCCAGCTCTGCAATGATATAAGATTGCAGAGCTGGATGTAGAGCTGCGACCCAGCTCTGCAATGATATAAGATTGCAGAGCTGAATGTAGAGCTGCGACCCAGCTCTGCAATGATATAAGTTTGCAGAGCTGGATGTAGAGCTGCAACCCAGCTCTACAATGATATAAGATTGCAGAGCTGGATGTATAGCTGCGACCCAGCTCTGCAATGATATAAGATTGCAGAGCTGGATGTAGAGCTGCGACCCAGCTCTGCAATGATATAAGATTGCAGAGCTACATGTAGAGCTGCGACCCAGCTCTGCAATTATAAGATTGCAGAGCTACATGTAGAGCTGCGACCCAGCTCTGCAATGATATAAGTTTGCAGAGCTGGATGTAGAGCTGCGACCCAGCTCTGCAATGATATAAGATTGCAGAGCTACATGTAGAGCTGCGACCCAGCTCTGCAATGATATAGGTTTGCAGAGCTGGATGTAGAGCTGCGACCCAGCTCTGCAAGATTATAAGATTGCAGAGCTACATGTAGAGCTGCGGACCCAGCTCTGCAATGATATAAGGTTTGCAGAGCTGGATGTAGAGCTGCGACCCCAGCTCTGCCAATGATATAAGATTTGCAGAGCTGGATGTAGAGCTGCGACCCAGCTCTGCAATGATATAAGATTGCAGAGCTGGATGTAGAGCTGCGACCCAGCTCTGCAATGATATAAGATTGCAGAGCTGGATGTAGAGCTGCGACCCAGCTCTGCAATGATATAAGCTTGCAGAGCTGATGTAGAGCTGCGACCCAGCTCTGCAATGATATAAGATTTGCAGAGCTGGATGTAGAGCTGCGACCCAGCTCTGCAATGATATAAGATTTGCAGAGCTGGATGTATAGCTGCGACCCAGCTCTGCAATGATATAAGATTGCAGAGCTGGATGTAGAGCTGCGACCCAGCTCTGCAATGATATAAGATTTGCAGAGCTGGATGTAGAGCTGCGACCCAGCTCTGCAATGATATAGGTTTGCAGAGCTGGATGTAGAGCTGCGACCCAGCTCTGCAATGGTATAAGATTGCAGAGCTGGATGTAGAGCTGCGACCCAGCTCTGCAATGATATAAGATTGCAGAGCTGGATGTAGAGCTGCGACCCAGCTCTGCAATTATAAGATTGCAGAGCTACATGTAGAGCTGCGACCCAGCTCTGCAATGATATAAGTTTGCAGAGCTGGATGTAGAGCTGCAACCCAGCTCTACAATGATATAAGATTGCAGAGCTGGATGTATAGCTGCGACCCAGCTCTGCAATGATATAAGATTGCAGAGCTGGATGTAGAGCTGCGACCCAGGTCTGCAATGATATAAGTTTGCAGAGCTGGATGTAGAGCTGCAACCCAGCTCTACAATGATATAAGATTGCAGAGCTGGATGTATAGCTGCAACCCAGCTCTACAATGATATAAGATTGCAGAGCTGGATGTATAGCTGCGACCCAGCTCTGCAATGATATAAGATTGCAGAGCTACATGTAGAGCTGCGACCCAGCTCTGCAATGATATAAGTTTGCAGAGCTGGATGTAGAGCTGCAACCCAGCTCTACAATGATATAAGATTGCAGAGCTGGATGTATAGCTGCGACCCAGCTCTGCAATGATATAAGATTGCAGAGCTAGATTTAGATCTACGACCCAGCTATGCAATGATATAAGATTGCAGAGCTGGATGTAGAGCTGCGACCCAGCTCTGCAATGATATACGATTGCAGAGCTGGATGTAGAGCTGCGACCCAGGTCTGCAATGATATAAAATTGCAGAGCTTGATGTTTAGCTGCGACCAAGCTCTGCAATGATATAAGATTGCAGAGCTGGATGTAGAGCTGCGACCCAGCTCTGCAATGATATAAGATTGCAGAGCTGGATGTAGAGCTGCGACCCAGCTCTGCAGAGCTGGATGTAGAGCTGCGACCTAGGTCTGTAATTATATAAGATTGCATAGTTGGATGTAAGTCTGCGACCCAGCTCTGCAATGATATAAGATTGCAGAGCTGGATGTTTAGCTGTGACCCAGCTCTGCAATGATATAAGTTTGCAGAGCTGGATGTAGATCTACGACCCAGCGTTGCAATGATATAAGATTGCAGAGCTGGGTGTAGAGCTGCGACCCAGCTCTGCAATGGTATAAGATTGCAGAGCTGGATGTAGAGCTGCGACCCAGCTCTGCAATGATATAAGATTGCAGAGCTGGGTGTAGAGCTGCGACCCAGGTCTGCAATGGTATAAGATTGCAAAGCTGGATGTAGAGCTGCGACCCAGCTCTGCAATGATATAAGATTGCAGAGCTACATGTAGAGCTGCGACCCAGCTCTGCAATGATATAAGATCGCAGAGCTAGATGTAGAACTGCGACCCAGCTCTGCAATGATATAAGATTGCAGAGCTGGGTGTAGAGCTGCGACCCAGGTCTGCAATGGTATAAGATTGCAGAGCTGGATGTAGAGCTGCGACCCAGCTCTGCAATGGTATAAGATTGCAGAGCTGGATGTAGAGCTGCGACCCAGCTCTGCAATGATATAAGATTGCAGAGCTGGGTGTAGAGCTGCGACCCAGCTCTGCAATGATATAAGATCGCAGAGCTAGATGTAGAGCTGCGACCCAGCTCTGCAATGATATAAGATTGCAGAGCTGGGTGTAGAGCTGCGACCCAGGTCTGCAATGGTATAAGATTGCAGAGCTGGATGTAGAGCTGCGGCCCAGCTTTGCAATGATATAAGATTGCAGAGCCGGGTGTAGAGCTGCGACCCAGGTCTGCAATGGTATAAGATTGCAGAGCTGGATGTGGAGCTGCGACCCAGCTCTGCAATGATATAAGATCGCAGAGCTAGATGTAGAGCTGCGATCTATGTGCCAGCTTCACGTTCATTACTTTGTTACCTATTTCTAAAACATGAGACGCATGTAAAGCTAAACCTTTCATCTCAAACTGTGATTAAGCATCTTTAGCACCTTTAACGATGCTATTTTTATCCGTGTGTTTTATTCCTACACAGAAAGCAGAATGTTAACCAGTTTAATTAAATATTCAAACCCATTAAGCCCCTAACATTTTATGGCAAAATACCGAATACTGCCTTTGTAAGAAATCTGTCTTTTTAATCACCATTATCAGAAATATAAAACTCAGTTCCTGTATTGAGGAAATGAAAGAGTTTTTTTGTCTTCTTTTACTAAAGTACATCCTAGTGTAGTTTGTCTTGCAATCATTCTGTGCCAGATGACTTTTGAAAATATAACTAACAGAAGAGTTATTAATGAAGATAATATCACACAATGACCTTCTTCAGTGATGCTGAAAACCTTTTTGTCGGAAATAGAAATGGCAAAAGCAGAGCTTGGCAATGCTGTGTTGTAGCATTCTATTACTGAACTACAGTGTCCTTAGAGCAAAACATGGATTAAAACAAGTGACACATTTACCCATTTTCTTTTACAATTGAAAAAAAATGATAGAGATTTATTGTTTGAAAACTCGTATGACATGAAAAGCCACTTTCTATAAAAACACCGTATAAAACAGTGGACGGACGGACAGTTTACAGAAGGTCGCGCGGAAAAAAAGATGGATGAATGGACTGATAAGATAACTCCCCCACCCAATTGCTCTCAGATACTTTAGTGTGCTGGGAAGAAAGAATGACTGTAGCACGATTTAAACTTTCCTCGGTCAGTGAACTTTGGTGGAATGTATGGTTTAAGAAATTCGAAGAAAAATAATCTGGGTGCTTGATTGATAGCAGCAATGAGGAAAGCCATTTTTCATAGAGGCACCATTATCGTTCCAATTTAACAATGTATCAAGTTTTATTATAGAGTAACTGAATATTTGCAATAAAGATTTTTTTTATGTATTTTCGTCTAGAAAAACCTATGAAATAACACTGTAAATTTCATTTCAATGATAAAGGTACTTAACCAAAATGTAATAGACATTTTTATGGTCGATTATTTTGCCAACTCTTATGTAACAACAAAAATCCTGACTTTTTGTGAGGGCTATTGAAAAGCCATCTCCAGCAGTGTTTTTAATAAACAGATAACCCCCGCACAGGTACGGTCTAGCTTTTGTAGAAAAAAATCAATTCTGATGTGATGATAACCTACATCCACACCCGTTTTACATTCTGGTTCTTTTCACATCATATCTGCACTCAAAGATTTTGTCCCTATCTTTATTGAAAGAACATATGCCAATGCTTGTTCCGTTTGTTTTACACTCAAACTTTTAACTGAATATGAAATAATGTATCATCACCATCATCGTCATCATCATTATCAGCAGCAACAATAACAACAACAACAACAAATTGCTATCACTATAACCATATTCATTCTTTTCTGTTTTTGTTTGTTTTTGTTCTGTTTTTCAAGAAAAACAGAATTAGATGAGAGAAAAGCGCATTTGATTGCAGTCTTCCCCCAGACAAAGATTGCCATGAACTGGCCTGAAATTTAAGAAAATACTTAAGTATATTTTTAGCTCCATACTCGACTGATTTTGTTGGATGCTCTTTCGGTTAAGAATGGTCAATGACATGGAACATTATCTTAAACCGCATTATGTATCCTACCATACTTGAAAAATGTTGCCTTTTTTCATTTTATCTTATCAGCACTTTCTTTACGTACCACAGCAATGCGCACCAATCACAGTCTGTTAGGAAATTATGCGCTTAAAAAAGTTAAAATACAATGAAATTTAAACTTAGTCTAGCACGTTAAAATATGACAGAAAAACACATCATGCATGGTAGAATGACGTTTTCGGCATAACGTAACGTCTGACGTTACATCTTTGTGTTCAAGTTACGTATTTGCGTTCATGTAAGTATGCCATAAAATAATATGCTCGTATATGTCCTCTGTTTGATGCCAACTATATGAACTGCAGTCTTCTCTGCCCGAATTTATTCGCCGCGGATTAACATCTTGATCATGTCTATTTTAAATGCAACAGAACAAGTCCTGACTTGTTGAAAACATATCATAGTTATAAACAGTAACAATTTCATGGATGAGATACTTAAGCATTTTAGGATGAAAACTTACATATGTATTTCAAAAATCTAAAGAATCATTCTTCAAAGAGAAATGAGAGCGCGGTTTTCAGAAGTGTTTTAAACATTTAGCAATTAGTATCATTTACGATCAGATGTCGTATTATTACGAAGCAGAATAGCTTTAAGTCTTGCCGAACTAACATTTCATCTCTAACCAAACTTCTAGTTTTATTATTTCGTTATAATACACTGAGAAGTTTAAGATAAGAATCTACTCGCTACAAGAATTAAGCGAATTATTCTTTAAGGAGAAACAGACGCGTAGTTTTCACATGATATGTTTAAGTTAGCAAGAGGCACATGGTAGCATGATGCAGAGCTCTAATATATCTAACTAATCTTGTGCACTCTTTGTCACAATCCATTACAACATTTATTGTCCGGAGCAAAAGGTAATGGCATATTCTTGATAAGTATCAACTATGCAATTTTTCGCTTTGCATTATTTTTTTACCAATACCTAGATTTTTTTACCTTAAAATTTACCTAAGTGTTGAAATAACACAAATACATGACAGTCAAGATAAAGGCTGAAAACTTAATGAATATTCAGAAATCATGTATATAAGACGTAACAAGGACTTCTATCTCTGGTAAATGGAAACATTCCTTCAAGTATAGATTTAAATTTAATTGATGAGAGGGCCAGGAACAAATTTTTTACCTATTCAACTTTACTTCTGAGAGAATTTTTTTCCCGATGTTAATAAGAAGTTAAGATTGGTTATGTTTGTGTCTCTAAGGATACACATAGATGCAATTTAACTTTTTAAAAATATTCATGGTCACTTCGACCACTTACGATACAAGTTAAAGGTAGTTGATGTTTAAACTATAAATTCGATCCAGTCTGTTGGAATCCAAATGGCTTTATTGTATAAAATTACTTGAAAATTTCAAAATTAAAGTATATGAATACGTCTAGTACTTAAATTTTATGGTAAACATAGCGGTGATTTTTTCACAAGAAGAAAGTAAGTTGCAGTACTGAAGCACTAGAAAAGGAACTTTTGAAGTGACCAAGGTGGTCAAAATCTGCAAAAATGAACGAGAGAGGAATAATTCGGAAGGGGAATCGTTCAAGATTCACTACTGGATTGAGTCTCTTAAATAAACAACTGATGTACTAATCTTATAGCTACCAAAAATATAGTGCACTTTTTCTAGTATCGTTTTTCACTATCGTTTTCGGTTTGAGATATTTGATTAAAGCGTTTTTCTTATCCTGTTACAGGTGAACTTGAAAATGCTTATTTTCTCTAATTATCTCCTGCCGTTATTCTCTCCTTAATGCCAATTCTTAACACTTCACACCTGATTATCAAAGCAACCTGACTTTTATTACAGTAATAGGATTTTTAATAATATCGCCATTCAACGTTCGTATTCAGCAAAACGATAAAAAGATGCTCTAGAAATTTCAATTCAAATTTTATAGGAATGGCTTGCTGCTTCTATAATAGAAATTGCTTGTTAACAGCATGCATGCTTAAGATACAGAAATACTTGTTTTTAGCGATAAGTAAAACAATGTTTATTTTAGAACATAAAAGATATAACCAATGGAATGTTGCTGACTGATTGTGAACATAATGGAGTAACTGAATACGGACACCGTGTATTGCTGACTAAATATAGACACAATTGAGCACTGCAATCTGAATACGGTCATACCTGAGTATTGCTGACTGAGTAGGGACACTAAAGAGTAATGCTGACTAAATACGGATAAAGCAAAATATTTCTGACTAATTACGGACATAATTGAGAATTGCTGACAAAATCATGTAACTGCAAAATAATTATTGCTGACTGGATATGAACATAACTACGTATTTCTGACTAAATACGGATATAAATAAATGTGTCTGACTAAATACGGAAAAATGAGTATTGCTGACTGAATATGAACATAACTGAGTAAAGATGGCTGAATACTGACTAGGATTATTATTTAGTAACACACTTAGATAATTTTCTTAAGGGAAATATACAAAATAAAGTCTTGCAAAAGCTGTTTTTGTCTTTAAAACTTGCATTTTGGTTTTGAGAAAGTATGGCTTGGTATTTTCCGGCAAACTTTAAAACTAACCCTTTTTTTCTCTGGGTCGGGTAATGAGATAAATGTAGATTTTTTCTGTGTGTGTTTCACTGCTAGGGGTTTTCGGCGATTTTTGTTCATTTTAATATAATGTGTTGCCGTCATCTATAATAAAATGGCTAGTTTAATATTTGTTTAGTTATTATCTAGCAATAATCAAGACAGAGAAAAGTTTAGCATTTATGGAAATGAGATACAATTCGAAGTCTATCTTGACAGCTGGCTGTCTGTGGCAACCTAATATAAACAAACCAGAACTAATCTTTTCAACTGATATATCTACAGACACGTAAAACTTGATAAAAACTCATTTTCGGTGTGGGTCTTTCGTGATAGAGTTTCCACAAAAATCATCCGGTACTTACCATATCTTAAATGACAGCAATTTGGAAAGGACAATATATGCACGATTATACAGTGTATTGCCGATGACATAGTTCTAATTAATACAGATTAGCAATATTTCCAGAAAGAAAAAAAAAGAATGACCCAGTTATGCAAATTAATCTTAATTAGGACAACTTACCATTAGTCTAAAATATTTGCTGTAACAATTAAGATATTATAAATGACCTATGGAGACCAACGGTCAACGGCCTCGCGCCCGTCTATCATAGATTAATCATAGGACTACTCAAGATAAACCCTTCAGCCATACATATATTTTCTTAATTTAATACTTCGTAATAAGATTTTTTTCTGGCAGAAGTTTGCAAGACTGTTTTACTGTGATTCTTCGCACCGACCACGGACCAGAGCGATTTTTCCCGAGCGATTTTTTTTGCACCGACCACGAACCAGAGCGATTTTTCCCGAGTGATTCTTCGTACCGTCCACGGACCAGAGCGATTTTTCCCGAGTGATTTTTTGCACCGACCACGGACCAGAGCGATTTTTCTCGAGCGATTCTTCGCACCGACCTCGGACCAGAACGACTTTTCCCCGAGTGATTTTTTGGACCGACCATAAAAATCTCCTTTGTCGTTGTGTTTTATTTTTTCTAAAAAAACAAAAACAAAGGGGACATGGGGCGTTTCTGTAGTACACCGTTGTTTATTATTTTGCCTTGAAGACTATTGGAGTCACAGGTACATATTATGTATTTTTTAACTTCTTGTATCCCGAGATATAAAATCTGAAGTTCTGAAGTAACTGGAATACGCAATAAAATTAACGGAAATAAACCAGAAATAAGAGACATATATATAATGTTAACATTAGAATAATTAAGGTTTCTATTTTATAAGCTAGCTACAACATCAAAGGAATATTTTTGAATAAAGACATTGTTTTAACACAGTTTCTCTAAATGCTTTGAACTTTAAGATCGAGATATTAAAGCGAGCTTTTTAGTTTCTCTATTTTTCGCCGTCCCTTATCAATGATCTTTTGATAGTCAAAGGTTCTTTTCTGAGACGTTTTCACAGATTTATGTTTTTTGGACAGTTGATGATAAAGATTAAGATAAAGATCTGCACTGCCAACACATCAAACATTACATTATAAAATGACACAGAATTGTCCAGATTTTTTTCTGCCTGTTTCTCTGCCTTTTCTACAGCGAGTTTTTTTTTAAAAATCTAAAAGCAGCTTTTTTTCTCATCATTTATTGTTTTTATCTTAAACATATGGAATAAGTATCACGAAAAACCGGCGAAAATCTCATTAACAAATCAGTCTCTAGCTTGTTAATTCCGTATTTGATGAAATCATTGTGTCGTGCGACGTGATAATACATATATCAGTATGAAGATATCCGCCGCCGATGGAATCGGGAGGGGTATATTGTTTTGGCGTTGTCCGTCCGTCCGCCCGTCTGTCCGTCCGTCCGTCCTTCCCTCCGAATTTCGTTTCTGCGCTATTTCTTGGCAACGACTTACTGGATTTCAATGAAATTTTGTTGGAACTTTCAATACCAAAAGGAGATGAGCACATCCTCGGCGTGTTCCGGTTGGACCCTTCAACACAGATTTATGGCCCTTGATTAGTTATGCACTATGTAAACAGAGTAACATTCGTTTCTGCGCTATTTCTCAGCAACTTCTGACTGGATTTCAACAAAACTTTATGGGAACCATCAATACCAAAAGGAAATGCGCATGTCATTGGCATGTCTCGGTCAGACCATTTAACACAGAGTTATGGCCTCTGAATAGTATTTCATTTCCGCGCTATTTCTTGGCAACTAAAAAAGATTTCAACGAAACTTTGTCGGAACATTCTAAAAGGAGATGCGCATATCCTTGGCCAAAATTTGAAAAGTTAGAAACAAGAGTTTCTTATTCATCATCGAGAGGGTTATTATCAAAATGGGGATGTTTGATGAAACTTGCATGTTGAGTTCTATTTGCCATTGCTGTATCAAAAAATAATAGTCTTGACAAAAGTTAAAGATGTAAATATAAAAAGAGCTGTTTCTTAAAGTTGTTCCATGATTTCCTGAGAATTGTATAAATTTTTTGCATAAGCAATGCTCGTTTTACCTACAAATGCTTCTGTTTGCAACTCCTACATTTTGCATGCAATCTTCAACACACTTGCACATAATGATAACATCATTTGCTGTAGCGCCTATTGTCAGGATTTTGTGATGGCATTATTTTTGAAGGAGTTATTGCCTTTCGATGATTTAATAATTGCTATATAAAGTTTCTGTGCGCAACTCCTCCTACATTTTGTAAGCGATTTCCACCAAATTTTCACAGAATGTTTATCAACATGAACTGCACTGCATATCATCACTTTTTGCGATTGCACATTTTTTGAAGGAGTTATTGCTCTTTGCTGAAGATGATAACCACAAAGTTATTCTTTAGAAAACCTATTATTGATTTTTTTCCCATTTTCTTTATATGCGAATTCTGACTTTAACTTTTCTTCAAACAAGCACCGATCGGCGGGGGATATACTGTCTGTGACAGAGTCTTGTTTTATTTCGAAACAACTGGACCAGCAGACAGACACTTTTTTCTATTTCTTTATCTGGGTGGGGGTTCAGGCTCTTCTTCATTTTAGTTGTGTATCAATACACGTGAGTACACATTATCAAATAAAGATATGCGCCGCATGATCATCAGAAATAACACTATATTACAACCAACATCAAAGGATTTTCTAAAGATTTTTTTTCCTGGCAGTTTTCCGCCTCATTTCAGTGCATTTTCTTTTGAAATCTTAATGCATTTTTTGTCTCATCATTTCCTGCCAATTTTAAGTTGAAATATCTCACAGAAGAGCTCCTAATGAAGCAGAGATCACAGGCAGACGATCCTTCTTCCTCTAGTGAAAAGTGTAATTTTCATTGAGATAACGAAACTGGCACATTAAAACTCGACCTAAATTTAGCAAGAACACTTGTAGTTCGCGAGATTCGATTTAATAAATAAATGCACTTACTCACGTTTTCAAAATCACGTAGAAATAAAAGATAAAACTAAAAAAAAACACTTTTGAAAAGAAATTAGGAACAACGTATCTATTAACCAGTCCACAAGCAATAGAAGTCTCTTGAACAATAAAATACGAAATTTAGTGAAGACCCCAGTCTTGAATACACTTTTTCACGCGAGACGTGTTTCTGTTATTATCAATAAATTTCTGCAGACCTTTTCACAAAAAATCTTATGACAATTTTTTTCGTAAGAAAATTCTTACAATAAATATCCTTTTCACAAAAAATCGTAAGAAAATCTTGTGTATAATCTGTCTTAACCTAACGATTGATGTTACCTGTTCGTAAGTGTAAAATGTTACATTTACAAGTAAAATGTATCATAAGTTTTTTATCTTGAATAAGAATTATCATAATAGAGTTCATGTGATTTCAACTATAAACTAGAATAATATATTGATATAATTATGTCGTACGAAAAGCCTGCACTAAAACATGATGCAAAAACAACTAACAACAATCTTAAGCAAGTTAAGACATACAAAAAATTTACTGGATGAATCTGAACAGAACATATATTCTGTTTTTAAACTCTCTGTATGTATTCAAAGTGTTTAAATGCCAAGCTTAGAATAAACGGTTTACTAGCACACAACATATAGTTACTATCGCTTCAAAATTTCTTCGTGAGAAAAATAATTGCTGAAACAACAGAATAAACGCTTTTTCCAGTGTCATTTTCTGAAGATAGAAATCTCTGTTTGGAATGTATTAAAACGAGCGTAGCATTCTATAAGTTCTGTATCTAATTCATGGTTTTTTTCTGGTTCTATCATTATTTTTTAATAAACAAATTACATTTGATATTTTTTTAGACCGAGATTCAAATATTTTAGATTGAGCTGTAAATATAATGATTATATTGTGAGACTTAGACGCAACTGTGTTAGAAATGAGACTAATGTCATTTCATAAAAGTCTTGACTTCCGTTGAGTTAAAATGCTTTTATGACTAAGGCTAATTTTCGAGTTTTGGCGTGCTTTTAGCAAACTGTGAACATTCTTGGCATTGATTTGCTATGTAGCCCTATTATTATGGTCTGAGAAATATCACTACTATTTGTACCACGAAGGGATATAGAAATGACAAAAACCACCTCCTTACAAAGACCTCAATTTCGACTTGAATCTAAATTATATTTCACTGTTTCCTGAAGACCGCAAAGGTATTGTAAAGACCCAGTTCATTTCAATATATATGAAACTGATTATGCACTTCAACGCTGTTTTTTTTTAAATCAAAACACATGTAATAATAATATGTCTTCTGTTTGTGGACTTTACAACTTGCTTACAACTTAAACCAAGTATAACCATGTTAATTTTATTAAATTTATTTGTTGAGTTAAAAAACACTAAAAACAAACACTATCAAACACAAACGTTACTTTTGTTTCAGTTTGATTGCTTAAATTGCCACAATAGTAAAAACACGCAATGACTCGAGCTATAATAAACTAACATCGCTGTAATTTTATCACAAGCTTATTTTATTTGAGGACTCTTTTTAAACTTTAATTCCCGTCATGCGGTTAAACACACGGTTTAGCTAAAAGCATTGAATGAGAATCTTAAAGATCGAGATGTCACCGCAAGTTTTTTAGACTTCCTTTCTAAGCCAGCATCCTTACATATTCCTTTCATATTCATAAGCTTATTTTCAGACATTTTAAAAACGTTATGTTCTCTGCCATAGTAAGAATGTTAAAATATTTGTAATGAAAATCTGCACTGCACCATCAATACAAAACTGTATGAAACAATTAAGAGCAAATATCAAAGATCTCATGCTTTTCCCCGCCTCGTTTCATTTTTTTTATGAAATTGTGATGGAGTTTTTGTCCTTAACATGTGGTGCCTAGTCGTTTTAGAAAATATTTTAGAAGATTTTTAATGGAGCTGAGCGGACTTGCAGTCAATCTTCATTTCAGCATAGAAAATGTAATTTTCATCGAATGAGCATAAAAGGATAAAAAACTCAACTGACATCGAGGAACCCGATCTGAACAAAGCATAAATACCTAGTTTAAGTGCAAACTTTCATCAAACCATGAGGCTTTTGTTGACAAAAGGTGAATTTCATTATTAATTTTCTTAGCTGACTTTGCATTATCATTATTCAATATTTATCTATAACATATCTGAACGACGGTATATCGGCGTCTGTTTCCAAATAAGGTAGTAAAATACATAAATATTAAAAAATTCGAACTGTAAAAAATCATTCACGTAAAAGTTCAATGTTGTTCCGCGGATTATTTTGCGCAAAAATGATGACATCAAATTTCACCATAAAATGGTTACATGTACTGATTTGTATACAGCCTTAAGACTGCAAAAACATGTTGTTTTCACTAAAGGAACTAGAACACTTCACGTAACTGCAACAAACATAACAACCTTATGCAAATTTAGACATTCACCAAATGTACTGGGAAATTTAGACATGATATATCATTTTTTGTTTCCAAGAACTTTGCCTACAAAAACAAAAGAACAAAATCTCAAGCAAGTCACAAATTGTTGCGAAAAAATGGTCTACTAGCACACAAACATTTTGTTTTATCTCTAGCTTAGAAAACTTGTTTTTTGTAGAAAAAAACAAAACGAAAAAAGGAGCATTAGCGTGTCATTTTCTTGAGATAGAAACATTTATTTGTATGTTTTCTCTAAACACTGAAGTGACAGGCTAGGAGTCACCAAAACTAATTCATGGAAGTACAGTTAGAGATTAACCGGGGTCATGCATGGCCTGTGCCTCCATATTGGCCGGCTATTAATTTTTTTTGTACATTTTTGTCTAGTTATAACAAAGTAACATCCTACATTATACTTGCGACTAAATTGTTTTCGATAGAATAAATAGCAAGAGGCTTTGGAGGTTCTGTGATCTCGAAGTCTGGCCAGTCTGTGAAAATGACACTGCTGTCTTTTGTTATAATAATATATTTTTCTTAAAATAAAGGAAACCTTGTTTTCTAAGGAAATCAAAATGACTAAGTAGAATACAATAGCAGCTTTTATGTGTATATGCAATTACATAAAATCAAATATTGTAAAAATATGATTTTAATTATCTTTAAGATACTCGCCTTCAGTTATTATTATTTTTATTTTTTTTTTTTGAAATTGTCAACTTCTTGTTTCCAGCTTATCTGACTGTTTGAATCAAAGTATGATATGCTCTCAACAGCGATAATTAACTCGATTGCTTCTATAAATAGTATACAATCTGCACCACTCCTTTAGTTATTATAAGAAATCTCTAAGAAAATGATGTGAAGTATTTAAGTAATGGGTCTGAGAACCTAGAACTTATTTTCACAAATGTATCAATACGAGAGGTCAAAAGTAGTTCATCGGAAGTAGTTAATGAGACAAATTTTCTTGAACAATCAACTAGTCTTCAAGACCCCACTGAAATGATCTTATCAAAAGTTCATATAGTGGGCAAGTGCACGGTATTCTTAGATTATTCTCAGATTGTTTTGTTGAAGCATTTTATTAAGCTAAAAGACAGAAGAAACAAAACCGCAAAACTGAATAAAAATTAACTGTCGTGTATAAACGCTTTGAAGATGAATTTTTATTAAGAAGAACCATTGAACTTTGCCTTTTTAGATCATCGTTTCATTATATTTTCAGATAAAATAGTTTCTTTGCTACTTTGGGCGGAAATATGCAGGGAATATCGCGGAGCATTATATGCATATATTGGCTTTTCATATACTTTAAACATTCAAAATACCTATAAATGTACTTTAAATCTTCGGAATCATATTGTTGTCGATAACACTTATAGCATCCAGTTAATTTAGGCTGAAGCAAGGAAACAATAAGGTGCGCAAGAACAAGTGTAACATTTTTTTTTAAATAAATATATATAATTATATCTTTATATCTTTCCTACTGGTTTCAAAGTTATCATTGTTACCCAAATGCAGCAACAATCATACTACGAATAAAGAGCTACCTTTTTACAAAGTTGTCTGATGTAACGACTTTCTCAAAGATTCATTTGTCAGTAAGATATTTTTCCCCACAAGGTCATGACGCAGTGCTCGTAGGGTGTAATGATTTAAAAAAATGGCATGATGTTCATAAGACGAGAGAGAGAGAGAGAGAGAGAGAAAACAACAGACAGGATATTGCTCTGGTACATTTACAGCAAAACTTTGAAAGAAGTAGAGATAAACCCATACACTGTCTTTGATTTCTAGGGTATAGTGATACCCACAACACTAATACATCTAGCGCTTGAAGGGGGTAAAGAAAACGAACGACGGTTGTCAGTGCTTTATCTAAGCTGTCTAATAGTGTCCAGACCACCGGGCATATATGCTGCAGCACAGACAAAATAATACCTCATATAGTTCTGCAGTGGAAATATAATATCGGCCACAGAAAAGTGAACTGACAACCTACTGTCCAATAGTTACCTCAATGTCTCTGAAATCATTTCAGTTACATATCTGTAACTGACAAACATAAATAAACACTGAGACGAAGAAAAAGTTCGAAGATTTCTTGTTTCTTGATCATTTCTTTGGCTAGTTATTGATGATACCGACTTTCCCTGTGAAAAAAAACACCTTCAGAAGATGTCAGTTATTTTAGGTTACGGGGATAGTGCAACAATACAGAAAGCAACCCGTTCCAGAGAAACACCGGCTTCTTGCAAATATAACGCTGTTATACAGGACCTCAGAAAAAATAATAATCAATGGTTAATATATAAGAACAGAGGATCAATTTTGCAAATGCTCAGTCTATAACACTGTTATACAGAATCTCAGAAAAATAACCAATGGTTAATATATAAGAACAGAGGATCAATTTTGCAAATGCTCAGTCTATAACACTGTTATACAGAACCTCAGAAAAATAACCAATGGTTAATATATAAGAACAGAGGATCAATTTTGCAAATGCTCAGTCTATAACACTGTTATACAGAATCTCAGACAAATAACCAGTGGTTAATATATAAGAACAGAGGATCAAACGCGTGCCCACTACTCTGCTCAACAATTATACTAATAACCCTCTATACTAATAACCCTCTATACTAACAACCATCTCTCCTTTTCAAGTACTCACTAAATGTACTTGATTCAGGCATCCAGACTACCGATCCTTCATTCCATCTCATAACTTGAGATGTATATCAACTTAATCAGGATAGTCTGACAGAGAGCTGTATGTAATGTCTAGTATTCGTTTTAATTGGTATATAATCTTAGTAAATACACAATTTATATAAAATACTTCATGGAATTGAAAATTAAATCTTGTTAGCATAGAGTTTGGGTTTAAACTTGCTGAAGTCTGATGCAATTACCTTTTTATATAGTGCTAGCACGGCATTCAATATTTAACATTCGACTGTTTTAATCACTTGAATTTTCGAATTGTAAATCATGTGCCTTGAACACTGGGCTAGCATGACATTCAACATTTAAAGTTTTAACCATCTGTATCTAAATGTTTGGTTAGGGTTAGCACAATATTCGAATTTTGAATCAATTGTACTTCTATGTTGTGCTAACACGACATTCGAATTCTAAAAAGTTGCATTTGAATGTTTTTCTAACACAACATTCGACTTTTGACAGTCGAATTTTGAATCACTGGAATCTGAATGCTGTTTTTACCCGGCATTTGACATTTGGAATTTGAATCACTTGAATTTATAACATTGTGCTTGCATGACATTCGACATTCGAAATCTGAATCACTTGAATTTAGAATGTTGTGCTTGCATGACATTCGACATTCGAAATTTGAATCACTTGACTTTAGAATGTTGTGCTATCATAACATTTGACATTAGGAACTTGAATCACTTGAATTCTTAATGTTGTGTTTCATGACATTCGATAATCGTCGTTGAATTTATTGTCTTGAATAATTAGCTAACAAATCGTTTTTATTAACTTGTAACTAAAATACTTAAAGCCAACTTGTGCTTCTTTGAACGAGCTGGTGCTATCTCATTTACAGGTACAGCTGAATTACAATACAATAACTTCAAATCAAACAGAAGAGTAGACTATTTCCTACATCTTCTGAATTCAGACCCAAAGTTATTCGGTTTAATAATAAAACTCAATTTCTTCAAAATATTAAATTAATCATGATTTTTGTGTACTTCATTTGAAATTCTGCACTGTGTTTCTCTAATAGATGATTAATGTTTTACCTTGAGCTTTCAGGACACTGTGAAGGTTTTCTAGAAATTTCATCACTCTCTGTGAAATATTGTTGTGCTAAGTAATAAATATTTTCCTCAAATTCTTCTAGACAGCATGCATTAGAAAATGTGATAAAACTTCTTTTCAAAGACAGAGGAAATGTTAAATAAATTTAGATCAGGAAGTTTCAATATTTGTTTGGTCTAATGTCGTCAGTAGAACGTAAAAATGTAACCGACAAAGATTTATGTCTAATTTACGATTGTCTTACAAAGATCATAAATATATTCTCATTACCAGGAACAAACGATCTTAAATGTCTTCCGAAGGCTAGGCTCATTTGAATCATCGTTGTGATCTTCAACGCACGTGTAACTGAGCGCAAAACTGAGATTTATTCATGATGTTTAATAATTTTAAATTTACAGTGGTAACTTATTTTACAAATAATCGATCACTGTTATATGGACGACGTGACATTCTATAGATGTTAAATAATATTGCTTATATAAACGATAAGCGATATTAGTTTTATATGTTTGCTAAAAATATTATAAAGGTTGTAATTTTCCTTCGATACCTTTGCACATATCACATTAATTCAAACAAAAGCGTAAAATAAAAGGGTCATGAAGGTTTTAAAGCTCTTGCCTCAGAATAACTGCTAAGAAACTTAAGTGCCATGTAATGTATTCATCTTCCAAAATAAAAACAAGAGCACCGCTGGGCGGAGCTTTATATGCCCGAAGGGTGTTTTTTCTAAGTATGATGCAAAGGGAGGAAACCTTAGGCTTTAAAAGTAAATTATTTGCTTTAAATTTTGAATTTTTTTACTATTGACCTACTGACCCCAAAATCAATAGGGGTCATTCACTCAATGTGTGCAACCAATATATGAATTTTAAAGTCTCTATGACAAATGATCGTCGGGTTACAGAGTGTTACTGATCAATGGTAAAAATTGCATTAGAATATAAAGTATTTTTAGTTCAATTTAGTCCTAAATGAACGCTATGTTTTCAGCTAGTTGAATAAATGTAAATTATTCACTGTAAAAAATATGAAGAATTACTGTAGAATTTACCTAGATTAACTATAAAGTATAACAACTGGAACAAGTTCTAGTGTTGGACAAACAGTTATCAAACGGCCAGGCCAGTATACAGTGTCTCCAACAGTTATTGCTTCCTTGTATTTACCTAAACACATCGAAAATACTTAAGCGTGTGCATGTCTGCATACAGTTAATAAAGTTTTATCAAATTTAACTTGATATCCTAAAACTAGAGATAGATAGCAAAATTGTCAGACATAAGTCTGTATCTATAAGTCTTTTTCTACTTAGCGGTCGCCAGTTTTGAATTCGTTTGAGCATCCTTAATAAATATACAACTTTTATAAAATACTTGATCAATTGACAAATAAACTTTGATGGCTTAAAGAAGACTTCATAATCAATTGTATCTAGTAAAAATGATGACTGTCTACAGTAGACTATAGTTAAAATCTTGTAAGATACTCCACGCCAACGGATTTCTTTAATAGTTTTCTTTTATGATATAAAACGCTAATCCAGATAAACCGATTATTATAATCAGTTGTTTTAATTTTTTTGTTCAGTATGTACATTCACGCCGTTAACGTGCAAAGTCAGGTTGGAATTTCTAGAATCGATATAGAATGATGAAACATACAAGCTACTGTCAGAATTCGCCAGCAATATAACCACTTAAGTTTTAAAAAAACCTGTTGTGCTTAGTGTAACACGTTCTACACGTTTTTTTCTTCGGATACATTTAAGAAGCATGCTAAAGACAGGTGTGATGGAACATTATTTTACAGAACAAGACAAGAAGAAATTAAAACTTATCCAAGACAGATTTTGATCAACAATGCCATGCCAGTACTGTTTTAGCACACGCCGTTTGCAACAGGCCGAGATAAATTTCTCAAATTTAAACCAACTTCTGTATCGAGTTGATAAGAAATTTTGTTCAACACAGGTGGAAAGTCACCAAAAAAGTTAGCTGGCATCGAGTTTACTTTGTCTGTAAAACGTTCAATTTTATATCTGTAAATTACCGGATTGGTAATTTACAAACACCTGACTTAACAAAACGCGGAAAGTCTTAATAATACCGCCAATATCAGTAACACTCTCGGCACTGGTTTGCAAAAGTGATATTTCTGATTAGTCCTAACATGAAGCAATTTGATCAAGTTGTACAAACGAGTTTGTATTGTGTTTAAATGACCGCCACTTTATTTCCCGATTGATAACAACGCGTTCATTATATTATTTCAAATTGTCGTGTAGCAACATATAAGAAGAGGCTGAATACAGACTGTTTGCAGCTAATGACGGTATGCCTGTGAACAGGAGATTCGTCAACTGGAAATTCTTGTATTCACAAGCAGACTTGAATTATTTGAAGTTATTTAAAGATGTTAGATAAAATTCACTGTTATTTGTCCTCGAAGCAGTCGTATCGTTCCACGGCCTTAAGACAATTACACCAGTCTTCATTCATTGTCTGTTTTATACTTGACATGGCCTAACATAATGCAGTTATGTAACATACTTTGCTTTATGACAGGTTACTTTAGTCTTCCAGCAAAAATGAGTTGCAAGGGGTATATTATTTAACAGAAAGCAAGATCTGGATTAATGATCAATGGATAAGTGTTTGCATACCTAATATGGGTTTTGAATAGGTCAGTTGGGAACGACGAAGAAATTAGCATATATTTTACTTAAGATAAAATACCAGTGTCTGCCGTCGAGGTTAAGTAAAAATTTTGTTTACCCTCGTCTGAAAAAAGACGATATAGCTTAATTTCAAAACAAAAATGGCGACAGGCGAACTTATGGAATGCACAATCTATAGGAAAAATAAGTTATTTCCTAGACTTTTGTCTGTTTGCTAAATTTGTCTATTCGTATCTTAAAACATTACAGCCTATTTCAACTTTATATATCCAGTTATAAAATCATGAAACAAAAATACCAAGTTAGCCTGACATAGAAATAAAGTCTTGAAATAAATACATTTGTATATTATGACTCTTCGCGTACGTCATTTCCTCCTTCACGTTTTCATGAGCACGTGTGTCATTTTTATTTCCATTGAGTTAAAAGCTTTTATCTTCATTTTATATACAGCCGGGCAGGAAAAAGAAACCAATCCGGAACCTTTAGAAAAAATATCAGGTTTTGTTTCTATGTAAACGTAAAATTATTCAATTTTGTTCTGTCAATCTGACAGCAAAATATTTGAAAGACAACGGAGAAAGAATATCTGTAAAACTAGAGGGCTATGTTGGCACTAAAACGCTCATATCAGAATAACAGCAAAGAAAATAGCGCCATTAAATGTATAAATTATCAAAATAAAAAAAAATAAAAAAGAATAAATACAAAAACGAATACCTAACAAAAGGGGCCTTATTTAAACAATACTTGTAGAGGTCCGTTAGGTAATGCTTCAAATCAAAGTTCAGAAGTCTAAGCCTAATGGCCTCTGAAAAGAAATTTTTGTCTCTAATTAATTGAAGTCAATAGTATTTTGCTTTTCCAACTGATTTATTTCCTTTATTAAAATTTCCTGCCGTTTATCTTCTTCTTGTTAGTTTTTTACAAGACGAGTAGGAAATAGTTTTAACACTTATTTCCATTAATGATATCTCAGAAAATAATTTATTGTTTTTTGTTAACCTTATAGTTTCATCGCTTACATTTACCAGTTGTTCACCAGCCTCATGTGCATGTGAATTTCATGTGCATACCTTAATTTAAATAACTTGTATTAGATTTTTTCTATTCTACATAGTGTGCATCTTTAAGTATTGAGCTTTAAGTAAATAAGATCTTTGTAAAACATTTGACCTCTGGTGCAGAGCCAAAAATGACCACAGGGCGGCCAAAATAAAAATCTGTGTAGAGGTCAACTAGAAATTAAACCAAATTTCACAATTCTGGACCTTGCTGTTATTCATACATGAATAATCTGATAGATTTTCCTATATTTCTATATTAAATATGTGACCCCCAGGCGAACGCCAAATTTGGTTCCTCGGACATTATTTGAACAAACTTGATACAGGTCTTCAAGATTATGCTAAACATCGAATTTTATAATTAACAACTTTACGTTTCTGACAAGAAGATCTTTAAAGAGATTCCCGGTATGACCCAATGTGAAATATCTGACGCCCAGGAGCAGAACCAAAAACAATCGAGGGGCAAGCTTTGATCATCTTTGTAGAGGTCCAGTAGAAAAAGCCTTGTGCAAATGTTTACAATCCAGGGCCTTATGATTTCGTACAAAAAGAGATTAAAAAAATGTCCTCTTTATTTCTATGTAAAACAAGTGACACCTTGGGCAATATTGACCTTAGTTACGTAATCTGAATAAACTTGATAGAGTACCGCTAAATAATGCTATATACTTAATTTCAAAAGTCTTAGCCTTGCGGTTTCTGACAAAAATATAACGAGCTGACAAAGTAAAACATTTGATCTCCGGGACGAAGCCAAAAATTGTCCCCATTAACAAATTTTGAACAACCTTGGTAAAGATTCATTATCCTTTGCTTTACGCCAAATTGCAGAGATGTTGGATTAAAGAAGAAGAAGATTAAAAAAATCCGTTCTTGCAGCAACTAAGTTCTGCCTGGGCTTGAATGGATTTTTTTTGCACAATTTTAGTATAACATCACATCTAAGATGTATTGCATCTTTCCGTTAGTAAAAGTGTAAAGTGTGCCTAGTCATTGCCATTTGTTCAAGTTGGGAAATATTCAACTTGTCGAAAGTTTTCTGGGGAAAAGTGGATGCCACAGTTATGTAACTTGCCAGAATCGTGGCCTTTGCATTGGTTATTAAGTGTGTACAGTATAAAGCCAAATGATACTAGTACAAATTTAGATATATTTATTTGCCCAAATAAGTTAACCGTACTTATTTTCAAAGTGCATAAAGGGGAGATAACAGGGGGAAAATGGATGCCGCAGATGTGAAGCTTGCCAGGATCAAGGTCTTTGTATTGGTAAGTAAGTGTGTATAGTTTGAAGCCATTGGTACAATTAGAACTTAAGATATATCCAACTTGCTGAAATAGGTCAGCCGTACCTACGGCTTAACTGCTATTTGCCGGGGGCATAATTAAAAAGAGAACTCGAAAACTAAGTATTAACACTAACCGATCAACCAGTTTACGACCATAATGTTTTGATCGTCAGAAAAGACTTTACATTGACTTAAGAAGCATATTTTTGTTAAACAATGGAATATTAAAGAAAGCTGCCGCGTTAAGACGAACACAACATACAGTTAAATACAGTTTCTGAAAATATTTTCTTGTAATGTATCAACAATTCTTAGCCTGTTGCATCGTTATGACGGAAATCGGTCAGTGTCTTATCCGAAAGATTAATAGTAAGGTAAGTTGAAGAACGGAGGATCGACCTCGCGACCTCTTAATCACCGTGTGTTAAAGTTGGGGCAGAGACACTTCAACTGGCTGTGATTTTTTCCTTTTTTTCACTTTTTTAATGTATTCTATTTATCTATTTAATTTGGTTTATTTATCGTCGGTACCGGTTGCCCATATTACCTGAAGCCCCCTGTAGAGATTAGTTATGTTAATTTGTGGGGGAATGTGCAAAATATAGAAGGCATCCCATTCCAGAGACACCACTGATTCTTTTGCATGGTCAGTGTACAACACTGATACATGGGACCACGGTTTAACGTCTCATCCGTAAGACAATTCATAATGTAAGTGGAGGAGCGGGGCATTGATTTCGGAACCCCTGGGTTACCAGTCCAGCGCGTTACCACTGGACCACCAATCCGCCCCTTAATGTATTCACGTGTGTATCTACTACAAGTATAGTGAATGCCTCTTAACTGTCGATCCTACATTCCAGAATCTTATACTCCAATAACTCGAGATAAATATCAAGAGAGTAATACATTAACCTGCATCTAATGCCTTGTGTTTTGTCTTAATTGTTATATAATCCGTGAAAATATCGTTTTGGTACTCTTGTTTTGACATCTTTGCGTGTTGGCGTTCTCTGAAGAGCACCACAAGGCTCGAATGATAAATACGCACACCCGACATGTCGAAAAAGTATAATTTGTGCTGGCATGTTGTCGCCATTCAAAGCGTGTCTACACGCTAGAACCCCTAGCAAGATATCAGTAACCATAGCATGCCGTGTTCACTTTCAGATTAAGGTGGAATATACGGACAGCTTTGAACACATAAGTAATTAGTCTGTTTGTTGTGTGATTACAAATTTTGAAGACGAGAAAGATATGAGAGCCGGGGAATTTATATTTATAGCAGCGCATCAAGGCAAAGATAACCGAATATTGAGCTGAAAGAACTAGCACGAAACAAAAATAACGTGATGTTATGATAAGGAATATCACCATTCCAAGTCTGCCGTATTGTATGCATAGCATAACTTCTCGGAGATGGAATGGGCTCTGTCAATTGGCTTATCGTATAATTACCGTGTTTGGCAGTTTTCGCTTCTTTCAGAATTTGGCATGTATTAATTAATGTAAATTATTTGAAATAATGAAATAAATAATTCCTGTAGATTTTTCTCAGTTAACAAACATTAGAGTATTTATACTAATATGCAGAAAAATACTAACAAGTGGAAAAGTATTTGAGACGAACTGTGGACAGACGGATAACTTAGCTTAGAGCATATAAATTATCATTCCGTTTTATAATCTAAATATATCTGATAAAAGTATGACGTATGTCTTCATTCAATTACTCTTTATCAAGTTAAACTTGCTATCCAATAAGAAGAGATAAATACCAAGCTAGTAAGAAAGAGATTTGTATCTATGCGCCGGTCGCCGGCTTTAATTGGCTGATCATCCTAGTAGTTAGATATAAGATTCATACAAGCATTCGTATGATTGACAAATAAACCTTGTTGGCTTAAAGCCGTCTTTATATTTTTATTGTTTCCGGTACCAGTGGAATAATATCTGGATATACAACTGCCAGTAGTTCAAGCGAAGCCATTTCAAATGATCTCAATCTGCTAATGATTTTCTTAAAAATCGTATACTTTGTATGAAAGCAAAGACGTAAAATAAGATTAGTACTCTAAGAAGATCGAAGTTGCATTGATTTTTTAACCTCCTTGCTCATAATGTTTAAGTCAAGCATTAACGTGTAGATAGATTGGTCTAACCTTGACGTATTTAAGTTATTGTCAAAATTCGCCAGGAATATCATTTACTCAAGCAAAATATGTATTGTACTTAGTGTAACAATTTTTTGATTTCCTTTCTTCGAAAACGTCTGACAGCACGTAAATGACGATATGGTGAAATATTCTTTGAAAGCTACGGAAAAGTAAAACTAATGCAGGAGTAAAGTGATAGATTCCCCAGTATATGATGTTTCTCCAATCACTTCATGGTGCAACGCTCGGCAAGTTTTACAACATTAATAATCTGTCTGTTTGGTTTACAATAATAAGTTTTCAAGATGAGCAAAGATATATCAGACAAGAGAAATGTATTGCTTCCGGTACAAATCGGGTATACCGGTTTTCTAACAGAGATAAAATATGGTTTTCGTGGGCAAATCGACTTCAAAACTTAATAATTTTGAAGAAAACAAGCGGTGAAGTGAATTCTATCCTGGAAAAAGCTAGCACATTTTTTTTTTACTTAGGAGAAAGAAACCACTGTTGGCGTCGAGTTAAAGTAGAAATTCGTTTACCTTGTCTGCAAAATGCTGATAGAAATTGTTAATAACCCCAAAATAGACGACTTGTAAACTAACTGAATATAAAAACTTTAAGGAAATGATATTTTCAAGGAAAATGTCTGCTTATGTAATGTATTATTCATATCTTTCAATTTCATGTCCGCTGATCTTACACAGACGATTTTATTTACCAAATTGAACTAAATGTCAAATTGCATATTAATAACTAACAAGTTAGCCAGACATAGATCTGTTACTGATGGCCTATTTTTTAATTTAGGAGGCTATTATCTTACAATACATTTTTTAAATAAAATATTCGATGGTAATTGAATCATAAATCAGAGTTTATGGTGTCTTTTAGAGATAAGATATGTCTGTTTCCATGCTAATAATATCATGTCTATTTAAGTGAATGAAAAATCGATATCTAGACTTGTTTATAATGTACATAAAACATAAAATAAGAGGACCAAATGGTCCTGGGTCGCTCACCTGAAAAGAAACTATATAAAGATTTGTGGGGTGTGGTGCCAACTTAGGCAAGTGTCAGCTGGCAGACTGCTCAAATACAACATTAGACATATAATATAAAATATTACTTAACCAAAAAAAGAAGGTCAATAGTTAGAGGTAAACCAAAGACAAATTAGAACTCTGTATGCAAAAATATACGAATAGTTAAAATGTCAAAGATTTATTTAAAAAGAAAAGTAGATCAGTAGGTCAAGGTCAGCCAAGGTCAAAGTTGAAGTCTGCCTGCGAAATTATACAAATAGTTCATTAAAAACAAGGAAGTAGGTCAGTATGTCACATGAAGGTCAAGGACAAAGGTGGATCCAATAATATTAATAAGATTCTTTTTTTTTTGGCGGGTGGGGGGGGCGGGATGGGTACCCTGCTGAGGGTCAAAATCTTCCAAATCCCACACAGCCCATCTAATTGATTAGGCAATACTGAACCATGTATATCTTAGCTCAAGGCCTTTCACTTTCTGACAACCTTTTTTAAAATTTGTTCCTATATAAGTGTATATGTAAAACCAAGTGTCTACTGGGCCGGAGCCTATTTTTATCCAGGGGCCATGATTTGTATAATCTTGGTAGAGGTTTAATAGACAATGGTACACACAAAATAACTAAACTGAAGTCCTAAATGTCTCTGACAAGAAGATTTTCTTAAAAGTTTTTTTTTTCGTATAAATCTATGCAAAATAAAGTGAACCCTGGGGTGGGCCAATTCTGACCCCACAGCCATGTTTTAAATAACTTTGGTAGAGGTCCACTAAATGATGCTATCAACCAAATATGTAAGCTCTAGGCCTTGCGGTTTCAGAAGAAATGATTTTTGAAAACCTTTTTCCTATATAATTCTGTAATGTCAAGTGACCCCTCGGGCGGGGCCAATTTTTAACCAAGGCCCATGATTTGTATCAACTTGGTAGAGAACCAGTATACAATCATAAACACCAAACATCTTAACTCTTGGCCATACGGTTTCTGACAAGAATATTTTATTTTTTTCCTATATAGGTCTATGTAAAATCAAGTTACCCCTGGGACGAGGCTAATTTTGATCCATGGCCCATGATATGTTTAAACTTGGTATTGGCCCACTAGACAATCATAAACACCAAACATCTTAATTCTATGCCTTGTGGATTCAGAGTTCTGCATGTAATTCCATTTTTTATATAATTTTGAAAGAAGACTATACAAGCATCATTTCTGTGAAGCTAAATAACAGCTGACCCAGTGGTATAGGTGGAGATGTTGTTTCAGGTCAACAGACGGACGGATGGACGGACGACGGACAAAATAGCATCCTACAGCTACACCTGACCTTCGGTCAGGTGAGCTAATAAGCACAATCAACGTTTATTAAAATGACGAGGAACCAACTCGGTGACTTCGGAAGCGGTTAATGTGAAAAAAGTTAAGTTGGATTTTAAATGAAAGCACAGCCTAGTACACTGATTCTGCACATCTAAATGACGTCATCAATGTGGAAAGACCAACAGAAGAGAAACGAACCATTTTGAAGTTTTTGAACATAAATTACAACAGTAAGTAAAATATACTTTTAGATATTTCCATTCTCCCATGGTAGTATTTTGTTTGGAAACGTAACTAGCAAAGATCAATTAAAATATGAGCTGGTGAATTCATCACCCCAAGGAACTTTTGGTTATACGTTAAGATCAAGTTGTTTCGTAAATAAAAACTAGGGTTTAATAGAAGTGTTAATTGTTCCCTTGAACCTTTAAAAGTAATGGTTGACTTTGTAGATGATGTTCTGTTGCATTTTTATAACATTTTCGACATAGATCTAATGATAAATCCATTAAAAATATTATAATCGGGTTCAAACGTAATTGATACAAAGGTAAAGTCAGACTGGCTTATTTATAATTTCTGTTTTATGTCCTTTAAAATCATTTCTATATCGGCGACAAGTAAAATATTTCACAAAGTTTCTGACAGATTAACAAAATAAGACAGGTTACCTTCGTCAAATCAACAAGCAATCTCTGCGGTAGTTAGGCTCATACAAATAACTCTTGGTGTTTATATGTAAACTGTACATAACAGTTATATCACAGAGAGAAATATATATGATTTTACAGTCTTAAGTGCAAATTGAATGATAAAATCTGTAATGGACAACGCCGCAATTTTAAGAACAAATTTGTTCTTTCCAACAAGTCGAGCAACAGTATCACCTGTTAATATTTGAAAAAAAATAGATACATAGTCTGAGTTGCTACTGTTAAAGTCAATTAATGTACGTATTTGCCATAAGTTTTAAAACCCTGACATAATGGACCATAAATAAAATCCTCAGGTAACAAATAATGTCATTTAACAACAAGTAGTTGTAGGTTAACAATAAATTCAAACTAATTAAATGTGTTAAATGTTTATTTCCTCTTCGAGAGAAAGGAAACATAAATATTGAACTCTCAGGATGGATTGTGAAATATCAGGAAAGAAAAAAACTTTAATTGCAACAGACAGGTGTCAGGTTGCATGTTTGGGTTAAATATTTATATCAGGTCATTGAAGCAAATGTAACCTAAATCTTCTGCTGTTTAAGTAAACTTATTACACAACACTTAATGACATTATACCATAAAAGAAATGTATGAATTTTTGCAGAAAACAGTTAGTGGTCAAAGTCTGTTGTCAAACATTTGAAAATTGTGGAAAATATATAACATAACCGAAAGACGTCAGATAAAATAACAAATTTTGTATAATAATTACATGGACAAAAAGTGCTTGTTTTGGAAGGTGAGCAAGTATCAACATTATTTTCAATGGAAAATAAGGACCTCTTTAGTACCATCCATCAGGGAAGGGATCCGGATCAAAGAAGGTCTCAATTTAGACAAAAATTAAATCATAACTATCTTTCAACAGAGATAGAGAACTTGAATCAAAAGATCTAAAGACATTTGAGGTCACTCTATTGAGCAATCGCCACTAATCAATCTTCAATCATTGTCAAAACTGATTCAGTTCCGTGAAGATGGATGCCAGCATTTTTGGTATGATTAAATATGTCCACTTTATCAATTATAAATGTTTCGCAGTACTTTCCATGTTCTTTCGTAAAAAATTTTTTTTTTCGTCCAGTTTTAAACGATTATAGACGAGTTGACTTGAAAATTCAGTAAAGAATTAAAGAATGTCTTGCTTAAGAATTTCTAGTCAGGATTTTATCCAGAGGCAGTCAGAACTGGACTATTTTAACAGTGAAATAATAATGCAAGATATGCAAACTGGTTTTTTTACAACAGAAACGACAACAGTAATTCAAAAGTAACATCAAGGAAACGTTTAATGATAAACTTTCTTACATAATGTTTTCTAAGAATTAATATGCTCTGTGATACTTTTATAATCGTTAGTCTCATATAACCAAAGAAGTTTGTTTTATAGCACTGCTTAATATACAGTTATGTAAGTGATAAAAACCCTCACAAACGTCATATTTATCAGGAAAAAGCGTTTAAAATGTAATGTGAGTAGGCAGAAAAGTTTGAGAAACTTGGCATTAATGGCGAGGTTTTTATAGTAAACCAGACAATAAATCCTTTATACTTTAAAGAACTGCACCTGCACGAACACTTCGATATGAAGGATTTACAATGTAGCTCTTTGCGATGAAACTCTTGAATATATTTTATAAACAACAAATGCAATATCAACACAACAATTTAGGGTAGTAACAGTAAAGAACTGACAGTTTTGCAAATCAAAACAAATAATTTAATATTTTTGAATTTCATTTTGTGAAACTCAAGGCTGAGAGGTAGACAGCTGTCGGCTGATCTTTTTGTCGTCGGTAGGTTTGTCCGAGGGAAGACATTCCAACACTTATTAAACAAAAAGAAACAAGATGGTCCTTTGTCGCTCACCTGAAAAGAAACTACCAAACAACTTGTGGAGTTGGGGTGGTTGTGGCACCTAAGGAATTTGTCAAATGGTAGACAGCTCAAATATCACATTTGATATATAAAAAAATATTTTCAGATCAAGAAAGGTCAATAGTTCAAGGTAAACCGAAGACAAAGGTCAAAATTGAAGTCTGCATGCAAATTTATTCAAATAGTTAAAATTTCATAGCTCTATCTTAAAAAAAACAACAACAAGTAAATAGGCCAGTACGTCACATGCAGGTAAAGGACAAAAGTAGATGAAGGTTAAGTACCTTCCTACCCCATTCAATGATTTTTGCAGAGGAAGGGGGTACCAAGGTGAGGTGGTAGGGGGCTGAGTACCCTGGTGAGGGCCAAGATCTTCCAACGCCTATCTAATTAACTAGGCAATGCTGAACCACATTGTATCTAAGCTCAAGGCCTTTCACTTCATTTTAAAACCTTTTTCCTATATATCTCAATGTAAAACCATGTGACCCCTTGGTCTTTGGTACAGGTACACTATATAATGATATCAACCAAATACGTAATCTCTATTCCTTGTTGTTTCAGCCAAGAAGATTTTTTAAAACTTTTTTCTATATAACTCTTAATAAGTGACCCCTGGGGGGCAATTTCGATCCAGGGGTCATGATTTGTATAAATTTGGTAGAGGTCCACTAGACAATCATACACACTAAACATCTTAACTCTAGGTCTTATGGTTTTTGACAAGAAGGTTTTTAAAAAAGATTTTCCAATATAAGTCTATATAAAATCAAGTGACCCCTGGGGTGGGGCCAAATTTGACAACAGGTTCATGAGTTATATAACTTGATAGTCATCTACTAGATGATACTTACAACCAAATATCAAAGGTATAGGCCTTGTATAGGTTTCAGACAAGAAGATTTTTAAGTTTTTCCTTTCAGTTGCCATGGCAACCACAGTTCTGCATGGAATTCCCTTACTAGCATCATTTCTGTAAAGTTAAATTGCAGTTGACCCAGTGGTACCGAAGGAGATGTTATTTACAGTCAACTGTGGTCGACGGACGGGCGGATAACGACGGAAGACGGACAAAATAGCATACTAAAAGCTACGCCTGATCTTTGGTCAGGTGAGGTAAAAATCAGTTTTTTGGTTTGTAAAAGATATGAAAGTTTTCACCTTGCAAATCTGCTTTACTAGTATATGTTCTTGTGTTATGTTCGGCAAAGTTAAACACCTGACAGCCTCAAACCGCCCTTTGTTATTGTTATTTTAAACATCCACAGGCAGTTTGGGGTAAACAGCTTTTAAATCAGTGGAGACACCAATGTGACATATATAATCTGGTTGCGTTGGTTCGACACCATCATGAATGCGGAAGAAAACAGCAACAATATGTCATAATGATAAACATTTTTCTCAGTCTCTTGATTCAATTCAGATGTACACATTCCTGACGTTGGCCACGTTCAGCCGGCAAATGCAGTCTAACATAGTAATGTCTAGATCGTAAACCAAACTCGGACAAAGGTTGGGCATCGATTCTGTTGTTTGCAAGTCTGGGAGTTACGGCGGTTGTGATCGTAAATGGCAATCCCTTTGTAACGGTCTCGCGCTAGAGTCGTTTACAACTCGCAATCTACAACGTTTAAAATCGGCGTCAAAGCCTCGTTAGCGAGCATCCAGAAATGTTCAGCAACGTCATTATGACGAGTATCACCTTGTAGCGTTCGGACCAATTTTAGGCACGTGTGGCATAACTACTCCTTAAGATATAGTTTTTCTTTCTCTTTATATTAATCTGTCAATCACAATATTTCGGATTTCCCTGATTCCCTCTTTCAACAAATGAAACATTTATCTACAGCTTAGAACTAATGACACATTATCTCTTTCGAGCATTTTTACATGAAAGTGTCAATTTTCTATAATTAAAAAGACTATTAGATTATACTTTTAAACAATAAAATTATTATGCTTACAAAATATGACTTTACACCTTATCAAAAAAAGTGTTCGTCTTAAAGACCCGGTTTCATTCACAATAATAATTCATACCTACATCACAAGATTTACAAATATGTTATAGCTATACTTCTGACGAACATTCCCATTACTTAAAGAACTAAAAACCCTGTATCAGGACATACCATTTGTTAAACTAAATTAATGACACATCAGTTAAATGCAAATTAGCTACGCTCAAAATTAGTCACAAGACCTAGGCAGATTTAGAATTAGTTGAAACAGAAGAAATGTTCAATGTCTGTTACGAATTTAGATGCTGGTTAGAAGTGCAGTTGTAAGATATAATTATATAACTTCAGTTATTTTAGTATATTTTATCTTTGCAAGGGAAACTAGATCTTAAAATAATCTTCATTTTCACCAAGAAATTAAGTATCAGCCGAATTTGAATACTCTAAACTCGATATTAAAGTAAAATGAATGTATTAAAACACAGCAAAACAGCGTGTGTAGATGGAGAGCAGGTTGTTTCAAAATTGAAAAGCAATTTAAGTTTCAAAAGACTAGCTAATAAATCATTAATAAAATTCTGACTTTTCAAGGAAACACGAAGAACATTACAGATAATAAGACAAAGTAGTCTGTCGTGAGAGATTCAACATTGAAAAAAAAACAATTTGTTTCCCGAAATTTGATGACTGCCAGACAAGTGTTATAAGATTTCCCTGGCGAGAGAGCAATCAAAAGTATATTTAGAATACAAATGGTTTTTATTAACGGTGGTGATCATTTTTCAGTTTGAATAATTTGAATGATGTTTATATATGCGTGTGTCATTTCTAAATGAATTGTGTTCAGATAAATGAATGAAAAACCTTATTTCGATGTGATGAGTAATTGAAAATGTAAACTTACCGTTGTTTCTAAAACATGTTTCATTTTATCTTTTGCCACCGCATGATATTTCTTCCTTATTGTAATCATAGCACAGAATTCCCCATCAATATAATAACTTTACAAACTGATATTGTTTTCAAATTCAGGTAAAAATTTCAACTTGAAATGGAAATACAGTATTTTGCTAGGCATATTAAAGGGGCTGTGCTCCAGATGACAAAAAAGAAAGTTTTCTTGTATTATAAATTTCTTGTAATAATTATGACTAATGCTTAAAAACTAACTTACTGACAAAAAATAAGTCAGATAATCACATTATAAATTGATTTTTTTCTTCCATAGTGCTATACCGTAACGCAACGGTATAACTTCATCGTATAAAATTTAAAGTAAATAATTATTATTATCGCCGTTCCTGGACGGCGATATATACAATAAACAAGATTTGAACAGTTTTGCCTGTACACCGCCTGCCTTAAGCCAATCAAAGCAAAGCATTTCATATCACATGATAACAAAATGGACGTCAAAATTCTTCTGCAAGTAAATGGATGCGTAAATGGACTCGCCCAACCGCCATGTTTGTCGGGTTACTTATTCTTACAACTGAAAAATACCATCATGAATGTACGATCTCAGTACCAGTCTTCAGGCTCGTGTAACATAAACACAGGATAATCGCAATATTTTTTGCTACATGTCATTTTTAACTAGAGAATGTAGTCTAAATAAGAGTATGGTTTGTTTGTTTTTTTTTTCCAGAACTTGTACTTAAAGAAAAAAATAAATGCTTGCTTCCGGGCGGTTCTAATCAGGATACAAACTCCCCGCAGTGGTTTCTTCCCCTGATTAGTACAGTAAAAGTAGCAAAGCGTGACTTAACCGGTGCGAGGAGTTTGATCAGGATTTTTCCGTGTTTAATATATGCTTCATTAGGGTTAGGGCGATATCGTATTTTTTATCTAAAATTTATTCTGTTTAAATTGTACATATAATATTCTTATGGTTTTGAAGAACTGTATCTAGCTTTTGTTAAGTATACATTTTTAGTAATAAATAAAGTTAAAAAAACTACGCAAATAGTCAATTAATTATGCGTAGACTGGTTTACAACAAAGCAATATTTACAATGTTTTAATGCTTCAAATTTTAACATGATGTATAAAGATATTGGGATGTTTTTCATTAAGAAGCCAAATCGTCCGCTTTCAAAAATAGTCCAGCTACAATAAAAATTATAATGTATATTTAATCTACTTTATAATTTCTGTGTGAAAATTATCAAATATAACTTCGCTTTTCAGTGCAAAGCATGTTGTAAGATTATCAAATTAATGAACGTAGAACATGTTATACATTCATCTATGGATAAGACGAAATGCATGGCTGAACGGCGATTTCAAGCATTTTTGGAAATGCTAATACTTGTATCAGTTGCAGTGATAGTGGTGACAGTAAAGGCATTGGAAATATTTTGTTAACATGAGGGTCCAGAGTTCAAATCAAGCTGAAGCGAATATATATTTTTTGTTCTATTTTCACTTTTATAATCAGTTTTGAAGTAAAATATCATGTTGTTATAATCTCACGGCATCTAGATATTTAATTTATGTAAAAAAATATTTTTATATCAAATATTTATAATCAGTTTTGAAGTAAAATATCATGTTGTTATAATCTCACAGCATCTAGATATATAATTTATGTAAAAAATTTTTTATATCAAATCTGGAGTACAGCCCCTTTAACGCCACCATTCAAGAATATGTAAATAACTAAGAATTAACCTATTGTTTATTGATCATTACCATATTTTTATCCTTTGGAATGGAACATTTTCAACGAGCTTTTTTAAGATAAAGTAACCTGCTTGAATGAAAGAAAACAAATCCTTATCTGAGAACTGTGTACTGAAAATAAGAGCCATTTCATATATGGCCATTCGCCCTCCCCCTCCTCCTCCCCAACGAGGCTATGTTACAAATGGAAACAAGACATTAAGGAAGATAAATAACGAAATGGCAAATAAAGTTATGGGACTTGGATAGTGCACCTCCATAGAATGTAATGACCGTTTGTGTTTCAAGTTTCAAGTAAATCCACGGGTGAGGTTTTTTCACTAATGCTGTGACATTTCACTGAAACAGCAGTGAGGTTATGCTATCCACAAAAGTGGATATAAGGATAGAAAGCATTGTCTTTTCCCACACATATAGCGGAGAGATACTGTTAAATATCAACAAAGTACTTGCAGTTATTGTTGTTCTTTCCTTTTCTGAGATGTTTTAAAAACATCATTAAGATATACAATAATAAAAGGAATATAATTAAAATATTTACTGAGTTACGGTTCTTGCACACAGCACTTCCTTTTCATGTTCCCTGTCAGTGTTAAAATATAAAATAAATTATATATTTAGGAAATAGATTTTAAGTTTGAGTGATATACCGTCTGATATATCACGGTGTCGAGTTCAGATGCGTAGTAATTTAATCACGAAGGCCGTAGGCCTGAGTGATTAAATAATTACGCATATGAACGAGAAACCGTGATATATACGACGGTAGATCACGAAAATGTTAAAATCTATTTCCATTCTAACACGTACGTATATTTATAAGGGACGTAAGTATGTGCACTATTTAACAGTGGCGTTCTCAGTGACGTCAGCGGGCGCGCGCTTGTATCAGCGTGCTATACTGCCTGATATATCACGCTCAATTCCTTCTTTGTTTATTGTCGGCAAATTGCGGATAGTGTTAGAATTCTTATTATTATTTGGACATGAATATATCAAAGCCTAGGACTCCTTTCCATGAATGCTTAATAACAAAGGTATGATCATGATAAAAACAACCACAACAACAACAAAAAAAGAGAAACGGTTCATACTCAGTGACATCAACCATTCTCTATAATGCCGTAGTAACATTTTGATTTTGTTGTAGACATGTGTTATAAAGTATAAGTAAGGGGGATAATTAAAAAAAGATTTATAGCTCCTGCTCATTACACTTGCCTTCAAGAGCATCTATCTTTGTGTAAACTGAATTACTTAAAAAACGTTGTAAGTTATGCTCTGAAATATCTAATAAAATAGAAGCATTATAGGATCTATTAAAGGGAAATAATTTTAAAATGGGGTAAGGCAGTGTAACAAGTCTTGCACATTAACCTCCTCTAAATGATTTGCTGTGTGCGAAATATTAATAAAATTCCTTATATAGTTTTTGAGTCATACTCCAGATAAGCGTTTCTAAAAGAACAAGGACAAACTTCTAAACTCTCACAAACGAGAGTTGGGTAAAATCATCTCTAACCAAGCGATAAGTTTTGGTGGTTTATAAGTCAGTGGTTTAACTAATTGACAATATAGAACTAAATTAGTAAACCATTCTGATGCACGAAGAAATACAAGGTTAATGTATCCATCAATCATAACTTTTCAATTAGTGCCATATTTGACCAGGTTAGGAAATATTGATGCCAGTGGAAAGTCTCAGAATTTGATATATTCTCTTAATGTGTTTGTAAATATTGTACTAAATGATTGTTTGTATCGACATTTACGTAACTAGTTCTCGTTAACCCAGAAATTATTCAACTTTTCCCATTCTATTATAGACTTTTTTCTGCTAGAGGGTGATACTAGTATGTCAACTAATGGTAAAATTAATTATGAATAAGATAGGAAGCCATACATTTTCGCCACTTGTATCCACGATCAAAGACATGTACACTTTCGGCGTCTTCGAATGACACCTGCCATACACTGGTCAGGATTTTAGCTGGAGACAAACAGAACTGGTCATTAACACCATTAAACTTTCGGATAAGACAAATCTACTCTAGAGGCATTTAAACTGAGATCTTGTGTGAGATGGTTTTGTCTTCAGACGAGTTTGCCTCTAAATCTTAAAATGTCATTAACACCACTGTAATAAAACAAAAATATCTTATTTTATAAAAAAAGTTGTATGTAAGATTAAACGTCCAAGTGAACAATTTTGCGAAGCAAAGGAAAATAATTTTGTATTTGTCACATAGTGATGCATGACTGTTGTTGTTTGGCCTACACCTTATAGCAATGCCAGTCTCTCTGATAATTGGCTGTGTTATCTATTGTAAAAGTTTACTCAAAGACATCCTGCAATAGTCGGTCATATAAGTTTAGGTTCACAGTTCATATATAGCCACTGAGAACCTACCAGTAATAAAGCCTCTGATGTTTTTTGTCAAACATAGGTTCCCAAGCAGTTTTAGGTTAGGAGACTTTTAATCAGGAGCCTTCTATCAGCACTAACAAAGACGCCGTTAACTGAACAGACAAATCTCTGGTTGCTTTGGCAACAAATAATTATACATTACCTTTAATTGAGTGAAGGAGGAGTGTTTTACCGAGGAAACCGACCGATAGGACGCTTTTGCAATGCCTGCGATACTCCAATGACTTGTTCAGATGCTATATTTACCATATAGCTTATTTTTAATAGTTTCTTTTCTGAAACTCGCATAGTTCGTCCTGAAAACAAACAGTTACACAGCTGAAAGGCTTAAGTTCTTTGCAAGTTCGTTTGCAAGCAAAAAATCCCCCTAGTTCAAGTACAACTGTAAACAAATGTTCTAACTTGAAGACTGACTGGGAATTGAAACAAATTATTTTAAAGTTGCACTTCATTAAATGATAAAAATAGCTTGAATTCTATTTTCAGGCGAGGAAATAATGACAAAAGCTCAAACATAAATCCGCAATTAACGGCATTCTCAATCTCCCCGAGGAGAATATGTGCTTTCTTTGATTGAATTTACATCTATAAATTCATGGTAACGCCTAAATTTTATTTCGCACCTGTCAGAAATATATGTAGCGCTTATCTAGCGCGGTGGGAAGTCAGTTCAAGTTTCTAACAATTTCTTTTTCGTTACTTGAGGTATCCATAATCAATATCTTTACTAAAGGTTGCTAGTTAGAATTAATTCCTGAAAAGAGGCCATCTCTCTGAATCGGAATAACTATCCAATCACACCTTGCCTACACTACACGCTCAATTATCCTTATTTATTATTATTATTATTATATTATCATTATATTATCATTATATTATATTAAATTATTATTATTATTTATTATTATCGCTTATTATTAATTACATACTGATACTATACATACGGTGACAATGATGCTTTTAGACAAACTTGTGTAGACAAGATATATTAACTATCATTAATTTAACGTCTGTCATTGAAGTAAAACTGCTTCCAAGTGAACGAAAAACTCTTGAAAGGAATGATCCCCTAACACTTCTTGTGTAGTACTGGAGGTTTTAAAACTGTTTCAGATAATTTGACATTTTCAATGTCCTGGAAAGTAACAATAAATGGTATGTTAAACATTTGAAAATTCATCGAATATTTCAACGATTATCAATGAATCTACAAAATTAATATGACCGGAAAGCATGTAGCTATTATGTAATGGATTTTAAAGATGTTGTCTGATTACTTCAGAGCTATGTTTTTCTTTTACATCAGAACCATTAATCCATACGTGTATCTTATCTTCTTTTTCATTTTATCCTTACTAAACCTAGTTCCTACTTGATAAACTCCTTTTCCTTTATACAAGTACATGTTCAACGCTATATTAAAATCATAAGCTTACTTGAATTATAAAAATTAAAGATGAAATCTAAATGCTAAATTGTATTTCTGGTCCAAACGTCATGGACACAGCTTCAAATACAGTAAATAGGTCAGTAGTACAAAGTCAATGTCAGCTAACGTAATGGACGATATCCACATGCAAAATTTTAAGTGTAGTTCAAATTTGCATATTGTAGCTACAAATGCAAGAAAGTAGGTCAGCAGGTCAGTCTCACCTAAAGTCAAAATTGACATTTGTGTGCACAGTTAAAAGTTTTATTCAAATTTCCATCCTGTAGCTGTAAAAACAAGAAAATAGGAAAGTAGATCAAGGTCATGTTGGCTCAGGTCAAGGTTTAAATCCACATGCAAAATATTAAGCATAGTTCAGATTTCCATATTGTACCTGCAAAAAACAAAGGAGTAGGTCAATAGGTCAAGGTCGGCTAAGATTGCATTTGAAATTTGCATGCAAAGTTATAAGTATATTTCAAATTCCCATACTATAGCTTCAAAAACAAGGAAGTAGATCAATATTTCAAGCTAAAACAAGGGTGCCACTGTCACGAAATATGCCGGTCACAAAAACTTTTGGCGAAGATGTGGGTACAATGAATAAAATGAGGTGTTATAAGGAAAGCAAGTCTGAATATTTCTAGTGCTGGATAGTGAAACATACATTTTAAATGAAACTAAAGTAATACTGAAATCCTTCCATGCATGTAGAAGCTATGCTCCGGACAAAATCTGGACATATCATCATCTTTAGTGATCTTGATCTTGCAAAAATATAGACCTGGATCCCTCAATGCATGTAGAGGTTTTGCACCGAACAAGCGTTTCCCTCTCACCTCTGAGCGTAACCTTGATCTTTGATCTAGAGACCTGATTCATGTGAGCGACACTACATTTCATAATGGTATTTCTTCAAGGTAATAATAAAATATCTCCATGTATGAAGAAGATATGCTCCGGACAAAATCTGGATATTTTATCATCTCTAATAACTTTGACCTTGCATATATGCTACTGGATTATGCGTGTAATGCACAGTCTCATGATGGTGACCATATGTAATTAAATCACTTAATTCATGATGATTTAATGGTTCATACGCACATTTTCATATTTTTACTGATATTTGATCTCTATATGTGACCTTGACCTTAGTCAGAATTAGTTAGAATTTTACATGCGACGATCCAGTTTACAATGCTGAACATTTGTGCCAAGTAATAATAAAATCTCTCAATGCATGTAGAAGTTTTGCTCCGGATAAGCGTTTTCCTCTGACCTCTACGTGTGACCTTGACCTCTGACCTAGAGGCATGGTTCATGAGCGCAAAACTACGTCTTATGATGGTGAACTTTTTTTTCGAGTAATATTAAAATCCCACCCTGCATGTATACGGACGTATAAAAAGGAATTATTTATTTTTCCATATAGGTCTATATAAATTAAGTGACCTCCCCGCCCACAAGTTGGGGTAATTTTGACCCTATGGACATAATTTGAATAACCTTTGTAAAGATCAAGTATACAATGCTACATACCAAAGATCTAAGTTCTACAGCCTATGATTTCTGACAGTAAGATTTTTAAAAAATGTTGTATTTTAAATAAATAAGACCCCTGGGGTGGGGTCAATTTTAACCCCAGGGATATTTTTTGTTCAAACCTTGTGAAGATCTACTGAACAATACTACAAACAAAATATATAATCTCCAGTGCATGTAGTTTAAGACGGGAAGATTTTCACAGTTTTACCTATATAACATTATTTAAAACAAATACTCCCCCCCCAACCAAACAGGCGGAGTCGATTTTGACTCTAGGGAACTTTGCCAAAGTTAACTACACAACGCTACATACCAAATAAATGCAAACCACGGCCTACGGTTTCTGACAAGAAGATATTCAAAATAATTTCTTTTACAAAAGAAATAAGACCCCTAGAGTGGGATAAATTTTCACCCCAGAGGTTTAATTTGAATAATCTTGCTAAAGGGCTTCTAGATAACACTTCATGCAAAACAATCACCTTACAAACACAAGAAACAGCAAATTCCTCATCCCACAATCAAAAACACAACATCACATGAATTCATTCTTTCCAAGGACTATACGACTCTGGAACGAATTACAGACCGAGATTAAGGCTACCCCAACTGTACCAGCTTTTATCAGTGGACTAAACAAGTTTTATAGATTTTAAGTACTTAAAATAAATGTTTAAGTAAGATCTTCAGTTAAATCTTGTTTTCTTTGTTATTATCTTTTATAGTTTTAATGTTCCTGACACGCGCCTGCCTAGTATAGTCAGTATTGACTTTTGGCAGTAATAAGTTGAAGTTGAAGTCTAAGCCCTAAACTTTGCGGTTCCAATCCCTTTTATAATTTTAGAAATGTGATTAAGACAAGCATTTTAACATACTAACAAAATTTATTAATGGAAATAACTAAAAATGGGGGCAGCTGCACTTCCTGCTACTCCCCTCTATCTGTGTGCCCAACATTGACTCAGAACAAGACAAGACAAGAAAAAATGTACTAAGGGGAGACAATGAGAAAACTAGAAAGTATGAGTTAATGTTCTTGTGTACTGCATTTAAAAAATATCCTCTATCATCTTATGAAATTATAAATAAATCCCTTCAATCCGACATGCATAAAGATGTAATAAAGGGAGATAACTGAAAAATGGAGCAAGACAGAGTTACAATTATTCAACACTGCACTTCATGTATAAACTCTTTATCAATATCTTAAATATCAACTAAATCCCATACTAGAGCAATAATAGAGTTATGCTTTTGACAAGCGTTTTAACATATTAACAAAACTCATGAAGGAAAATAACTTAAAAACTGTGGCAGCTAGAGTTATGGTTCTTAAACAATGCGCTTTCTGCTATCCCCCTCTATCAATGTGCCAAATATCAACTAAATGCCTTTCATGGTTTAAGAGGTATGCTCCGGAGTAAAATGTACGAAGGGGAGACAATGAAAAAAAATAACAAAATGAGTTATGGTTCTTGTGCATTCCACTTACTCTCAATATCCTCTATCATCTTTTGAAGCTTAAAGTAAATAACCGGACAGACGGGCAGACGGACAGACAAACAAGTCGCCAACTATTTAGTCTCCCTTTGGGGAGCCTAAAAAACCTTAAGTGATAGAAATGATAAACACCAAGAAAAGCCCCATTTTTCTGAAAACTAGAAATGTGTCCATAGGACACAGACGCCCCCACTCAACCTAGCTACTCATATAGCTAGCAATATGGCCACGAGATAGTCATACACGCTGAAGCGTTAATAAGATTGGTTTAACAAAATGACAACTATAAGAAACCTGTTGTGGTGTGAAGACTCAAAATACTGTCTCCAACACTGTGACCAATGGATGAATATTATCCTTCACAATTCTGTATGCATAGTTTGACATTCTTAGAGTTTGCAGATGATACACAGGTGTTTTCATGTCTAATTGGTACGAAGTTCCGAAGTTATATGTTCTGTAAGTCAGGCTGTTTATGATATGTCCATTGTCATCTAAATAGAAAACAATTTTAAGCAATTGTTTGAACAAACTTTCACCATTTCCATACTTAAATGTTGAATTCTGCTTAATCTGGTGCTAACGGGCGTGGACGGTAACTTGTATTTTCCATTACTGTCCATGAACATGCTCAATCAAACTGGGTCTGCAATTTGACCACTGAAACAGCGTTAAACTTACTAAGAAGAAGGAAAATTTTATAGGTATCAAACTGTAGGGCAACAATGCTGTGGTCTGAGAAGTAGGTTCACAGACAAGATAATCTGGGTTGTAGAATATTATTCTGTATATATGTAGACAAGGTCAAGTGTAGAACCACCTCTGTGAGTTGTGAGCTGCACACACTGGGAATAGTTATTCAATTTCTGTGACAGTCTTGTATAATTTGTAGAATAAAAAATTAAATCTCCAAGCAGTACATCTGGAGAAGTTTGGTCTGCAATATGTATTAGAACATCAATAAAATCCGTTATGTTCGAGGATGGAGAACTAAAGAGAAGACAGAATGACCTTGGACAGAGCTCTGATGAGATGGTAACTGACACTTGTTCCATATGAGGTTGATGTGAAACACTAGAAGTTGTCACTAGCAACTTATCTCGTGTGTAGAACAACAAACCATGGCACTTGTCTTCCCGTGACATAGGCAAACATGTCTTGCTCCATCCAACACGCTGATAATACTGTAAATGCTTCAGTCAGACACAGTATGTCAACCCTGCTCAGAACTGGGTGACTCTAACTCCAGTGCATTTGCAGTTACAGGCGACACAAGTTGAAGATTGCAAATTTTGAGTATGTAAGGGGCCATAACTCTTACAATTTCGAATAAATTTATACGAGAAACCCCAGGTGCACAACTTTACATGCTGATCAACATTCCTGTAAAGTGTCTGGACTGTAGGTGCAGCGCTTTTGCAGGTACAGGCGACACAAGTTGAAAATTACTATTTTTGACTAAGTAAGGGGCCATAACTGTAACATTCCGAATAAATCTATACGGGAAACCCCAGGTGCACAACTTTTTATGCTGATCAACATTCCTGTAAAGTTTCTTGACTCTAGCTCTAGTGCTTTTGGAGCTACAGGCGATACAACTTTTTGGGACGGACGGACGGACGTGCAAGGGCAAATCTGAATACCCCCCCCCCCCCCGAGTGGGGGCATAAAAAAGAGTTTGTGATGAAATATTAGTGGGTAAAACCTTTTGTGAATCCCGTGATACATGTATCTCATAAAGCAATGTTGACACACACTTATATAGACAAAAAACAATCATTTTCTCTTTCTGTTAGAGACCGTGAAGCTGAGACTTCTAAACTTTTCAGGGATCACATGATTAAAATGAATATACATACGAATTAAGAAAGAAATATATAGAGGAAACCTTACTGATAATTAGTGAGTACCCGTCGGACAAAATTGAATCTACACAAATAAGACAAATGCAGCAGGTAACGCAAATCAAATCTTATTGACTGAATACGTTGACGTAATAAAAGCATCTAAAATAAACATGTCTCTTGAGCCTAGAGTTCAATCATATGTCGAATAGAATGAAATGAACATCATAATTATCAAAATACGTGAGCCCATATACCCGAACATTGAAAAAGACTATAGTTGTATGAAGTATGCTCATAACGGGTAGTTGTAAAGATACAAAAAAGTATTGTGGTCGGAAGATGCTTCTATATATACTTCCACATTATTTGGTCTAACCACTATCTAGAGAGCACAAATACTTTATTAGATCTTGAATAAACATAGAATTAAGCAGTGATTAAACATCACTGTCAAACTGTCAAAATTTTAAGACAGTTATTATTTGCATTTTATCAGGAAAGTTTTTACTGTTATTTCAATTATATGATTTTATATTTTGCTGGCTCAGGTATTATTGAGAAGATACCATCAATTACAGATCATGTTAACAGTCAATACTTTAGTCTTGAATGTGGTTTTAATACGGGGGCTGTTTGCGAATTGCTTATTTTGGTCCAAAATCATCAAAAATTAAGATAATTCACCTTTCTTTACTTCAAACCCTCAAAGTACTCTCCGTGACTAGAAACACATAATTCTAGACGATAATTCCATTTCCGGAAGACGTCACGGTACGCTGATTTATGTATAGTGTTAAGGTATTGGAAAACAGCAGATCCCAGCGCCTGTCTTGAACGGCTCTTTTTTTTAAGAATTCGTTTATAAAAAGAAAAAGACATCGAAATGCGCATTTTCAGCTCCCAATGTCTTCCTACAGATGTGTGCGAAAAGCGCTTTTTTTCAAGAACAAAATCATAATTTTATCTCGTAGGTGTTTCAATACAAAAATATATATATATATATATGCGATATGAATATGATTCATAAAGAAATACATTGCTAATAATCCCCAGTACAATTCTGTGCAGTATTCATACTTAAGAGCAACTGATAAGCATTCTTTTCCTTTTATTTTTTATCGGGCTTCTACTTATAACCTGCTTTGATTTCTTGAGGTTTGTTCTCTTTATTGATAACATCATTATTTATATTTATCAAATATTTCTAAAGAAATTCATAGATGTAAGCTGCTGCAAGTATTTCAATAAGTTACTAAAACGACGAAAAACAAGGTTTTAATTCATCAAAGTGATAAATATAAATCGTTTAAAAAAAAACAAGACCTCTCTGCGGACAGAACGCTTCACTTTTCTCAGTGCTGGATAATAAATTATAAGCCATGTCAAACAAGAGGCACAAGTTAAAAAAAACTGAGTGGGGGAGGGTAAGTAAGGGGGTTAAGGAGGATTCGAGGGGAAGGAGGAGAGGGGGAGCTACCCATTCAAGCTATTATATTTTGGGTGGAGGGGGGGGGGGGGGGTTGGGGAGAGGGTCTGATTGGGGGTGGGGGTAGTACATTCATACAAACATATTAAAAAATAAAATTTGGTTGGGAGTAACGCCCGGGGATAGGGGGCCATGCAGAGGTGGGGGGGGGGGGGGGGGGGTGAGAACTGACCCACCCCATGTAAGTTAAAAGTTTATTTCAAAGCTTTAGCATTTTTTTCCTGCATAGGAGAAAAAAGAAAAAATTGGGATGGGGGGGGGGGGAAGGGTCTGATGTGGGGGTGGGGGTGGGTGAGTAAAAAAAAATATTATTTTTTTTTTGGGGGGGTGGGGGTGGGGGGCGGGGTTGTTAACGCTAGGGGATTGGTTAAGTCGGGGGATCCCATGCAGAGGGCGGGGTCAAATACCTTCATATTTAAAATAATAATAATGAAACAATTTTCGTGTGTGTGTGTGGGGGGGGGGGTGTAACGAGGGAGGGGAGTAAGTGGGGTCCGATGCAGGGGGAGTGGAGGAGGGGAGGAAGTACATACCCATCCCGTATGAGTTTATAGTTTATTTCTAGGTTAAAGAAGTTTTTTCCTATATATAAGTATAAGCAAAATTAAGTGACCCTTGGGTGGGGCTAATTTTGACTCAAGGGACATGGGTACCAGAAATCTTTCTAGTTGTCTTGTTGGTGATCACGTATTCCAAGTTTGAATGGAATATCTTTGACACTTTTTGAGAGATGGACATTAACATAAAAGGTTAACCAAGAAATTCTAAGTCGAAAAAGGGGCATAACTTTACAAAATAAATTTGAGGGTTATCTGCCTTTTTAAGATGGTGTCACAGTTTGATAGTGTACATGTATTCTAAATTTGAAGTAAATAACTTTGACAGTTTCTGAGAAAATGGACCTGAACCAACGCCGACGCCGACGAGAGGGTCATGACAATAGCCCAACTTTTTTTCTTCAAAAAGTGGAGCTATTAATCTCTTTTTAATATATATTCTAAATTACATGTTGAAAAAGAAAATGTAATTAAATTTGTCTGGGAGTCATCAGATTTCAGCAAAATTTGCTTTCGCCTTTTTAAAGCTCTTGACAGCTCATTACATGGTCTTATTTCTTTTTAATCATTGTATGGAAGTAGGAGGGTTATTAGGAACACAAGACAATATTACACATAATTCCATTCAATATTACAGCTGGGTTTTAATATATTAAGATATTTTCTTTGTACTAAACGGTCAAAGCTACAAACTGAGGATTGCAGAAATATTCGAAATTTCTGTTACACATTTTATAATTACTTTTCAAGAAAAACATATTGTAAAAACAAATTATCACTTTTTTTACTTAAAGCACTGAAGCAAAACGTAAAGAACGATCATGTCTGAGATTTTTCTGTTAATTTAAATATTTTTATCCAGTTTTAAGAATGTTGACTCCAGTGCCTGACATTAAATTAACGTTAATAGCGGTGAATACATCTTGTCTCGAAGTGTTTTCCCCATACAGTCATTATGTCTCCGACATAAAGAGAAAATCTTAATAAAATGGGCGTGTGGTACAGACAAGGAGGCGTGGTTGGACTATTTAGCTCAAACAGAGGAGAGCCCTTTTCCCATAAGATCGGTAAAATGGGGTTCTTGCGTGCAACTTTATGATGCTTCAAGGAACAACACAGAAATTACGAAATAACATAAAAGCGTGCAATTTCGTCTCGATAGAAAGGCTACTGACTTAAAGTTTGTAACCTAAGGATTTTTAACAAAGACATACGAATGTTTGAGATTTCAAGATACTTTTAAAAGTATCGATTACTTTGACTAACATTATTTTGAATTACCTAGCTGCACTTCTCAGAACGACCAGTGAAATATAACGGAATTATTTTCAAAATAAAGGAGAGAACTATCTGTGTTGCATGCCAAATATCAAAACTTTTAGATAATTCATGGGGAAAACAAGAGCACCGCAGAACGTCAGAAACGAGTGCACATTAATAGTTATGTCAGTTTGAACTGAATAAGGTATTATTATTATATATTGGGTTACTGTTAAGAAAACATGATAAAATTATTAATATCCTGCTGAATGAAATCATAACAAGAGGGCCATGATGGCTCTGGGCCGCTCACCTGAAAAAACAAGCTATCAAACAAAGCGGAAGAGAAAGAGAGAGAGAGGCTAGTCATTCCAATTAAAGCATATGTCGGATGGCAGACGGTGAAAATACAACAGTAGGTTAACTTTAAGTCGGTATGCAAAATTACACAAATTGTTGAACTTCCACTGATGTAGCTTCAAAAATATGAAAATAGGTCGGTATGTCAATATCAACGTCAAAATAAAAGTCCAAAATTATACAAAAAGTACTTAAATTTTATTTGGTAGGTAGCGGATGAGATCCCCGTGGTTGGGTTAGTGGTTCTGGGCAACAAGTACCTGCCCCTAAAAATTTTTTTCGTGGGGAATGGAGGGATGGCCCATTTCTTGGAGAGGGGCGGCAAGTCTCTACAAAAAAAAAACAAAAAAACTAAAGAATTGAATATAAGTTGAATTGGGTTGGGGGGACTGGTTGGAGGGTTAAGGGGGCATTCAGTACTTATCCATACAAAAAAGCAAAAAATAAAAAAAGTAAATAAATAGAACAATAAAAAAATAATGAAAAAAGACGATAGCGATATACTACATGTACTTCTTGGGCGATTTTACTCAAGTAAAATTAATACAAGAAGTAAAATGACTTTTTAATTTTACTGCCATTATTTCAGAGAGATGCGAAGTTTTTTTCTTTATTAAGAATTGTTGACACAACAATCTAAAGGCGTTTATTTGCATGATAATTTTATAGAATCAAATGTGTATTTTATTAAAATCTTTGACAAAATCATCAAAGTATAAATGAACACCCAGCTGTTCCTTTAACTGGTTTAATTTATGGTTCTAATTGAAAAGTCTTTTGCTGAGTAAAGTTACGATATGCAAATAGCGTGTAAATAAAAAAAAAAGAACTAATTGCAGTTGTCTTCATACTAACTTCAGAGCGTATTTATTGCCAGTATTACGGAAATGGAAGGACATATATCGATACTTTTTTAATTTTTAAAAACTGATACCAAGATCATGTATTTTATAAGGTATTGTGAAAATTTGAACTGTTATCTGATAATTTCCTCATTATTCCTTATTTAAAAGAAAAAAGAAATCAAAGGTTGGCAAAACTGAAATAAGGCATATAATGTATCTGCGGACCAAACAGTATTCAGTATAATCTAAATTATATATCATTCGAAATATGCTTATAAAAGTATATTTCGGTAAAATACCTAGAGCATGAAACCGCGTGTCCAAAACATTAAGTGATATCAGCCTGTTTGAATTTATTGTAAGTTTTTGTGGTCAAACTCAACGCCTATTTAATAATGAAGTCAGGATCATAGAAACTGTAAAGTCAATGTGATTCTTTTAACTATGAAACATCAATCATTTTTTTTTATTTTTTTTTTTGCCACTAGCATTTAGCGGTAACGGCATTTTCAATCACCAACAAGGTAAAGCTATTGAATGTACAAACTTTAACCAGGTTATACTGACAATTTTTTTCTTGGAGGGGCAAATGAAGATAGGGAAACACTCCTCCATCTCACTAGTAGATAGGGGAACATTCCTCCATCTCACTAGTAGACAGGGGAACATTCCCCCATCTCACTAGTAGATAGGGGAACATTCCTCCAGAAAAAAAATATTACAGGGGAATACATGCAAAATATGCCTTGTACATTGCACTTTTGGTTGAAAGTTCCTTATCACTGTGAGAAGTTTCAAAAAGGTCCCTCTAAAACTCAACAAGGTCCCTCTAAAACAACTAAAAAAAAATCACCAAGTGGTGCAATTCATAATCTAAGCCAAGCAGGGTTTACGGTCTTGTACTCTACATTTTCTGTTATTGTCCTCTATCTCTGTTAGAAGATTCAGCTAGGTCACTTTTATAATAATAAGGTTTGCTCCGGACAAAGACAATAATAAAGGGTAATAATTATTAGAAAAATAAATAAGATGGATCTTGGACAGTTCACTCCATCTTATCAAGATTTATCTACTGTCAATTTTAAAGTCTTTGGCTTTTATAACAAATAGCTTTCGTACAGACAAAAATTGTATTTAAAAACGTCAATGTACCGTTGGCATTCAAGCTAAGGGACGTGGTTCCTGCACGTCTCAGCAAGATGAATAAATGTGGCAAGAAATTTCAAAATCCTTCATGAATGCAATACTACGGAAAATGTCGTTTTTTACCTTTAAGCTGTTATTGTAACCTTGAAATCTGAGCTAACAATCAGGATCTTGCAGGTGACACGCCGTCATTTAAAGGTGAACAAAAGCGCCAAAGTATTCAAAAAATCTATCCATTAATGGAGAAGTTATGGTCAAGATAAGCCAACGCTAACACACAAACGCACACATACATACAACGAACTCAACGAAATGAGGTGCCAAAGTGTTATCCGGAAGCGGGCTGGACATGAAAAAAAAAAAAAAAAAAAAAAAAAAAACACAAAAAAAACCCCACAAAAAAACCCCCAAAAAACCCTGCTATTTCATATTCAAAGCGGACTCCATTCAAATAAAAATAAACAGTAATCTAATTCAACATTTTTACCGTTAAGCTAAGCCTACAATAAGAATTCATACTGAGTCGGTTATAGGTAATGGGTAATAAGTGATTTCTTTTTCAGGTGAGAAAGTAAAATCATGAAAAATTAATTCGCCTCACACTTAACCGCCCCAGGGAGATAATATAGTTTCTTTGATTGAATTTAGATTGACGGTAACACCTATATTCTATTTCGCATTTATTCACATTAATTCTTAGTCTGTACACAGGTGCAAAAGACCCAGGTCAACGTTTCCTAAACCTGAAAATCTATAAAAATAGTTCTGATATTTCATTTGTCTTGGAAAGAAGTAATAACAAATAACTACTTTAGTAGTCTAGTCCCTATAAAGATCAGTGTTTTTTTTTGATTGCTTAAGAATCATTATTTGCCTTTCAAAAGACATAATTATTAATTTTCTCAAACATCTTATCCTCACTATAACCACTTTTTGGTCTGGAATGGAATGACGCTATATATTTTCTTGTCTGTCTAATAATCCCAAACTTTCATAAAATCCTGACAATCTCACAGAATAAGACGTTATTAAAAAGGATAAAATAACGCCAAGTTATATAATTTCAATAACTTTTAAGTTTTGTTTGAAATCTGATGACTACCAGACAAGTTTTATTACATTCGGATATTAAGAAAGTAATCTAGAATATATTTAGAATAGAAATGGATTTGTTTTAAGTATCGGTAACTATTTATCACTTTGATAAATGAAACTGCTTGCAATCCCTCGTTTTATAATTCCGATTAAAATAATTTCCGTTATTATGATAATGTATGTTTCGAAAGGAAGAAGAATTAAAATTATTAAAAAATGATAAATAAATATGTTCCCACTAATAGAGAACGCACATTAGGAAATTATATTAAGAAACCATTAGAAGCTAGAGATATGAGAATTAAAGGTTATTTAACACTTGCCCGTAGGAATGAATACTAAACAATGCTGTATAAAAATAAATTGAACGATGTCTTTATTTTGCAAACAGTGACTATCGCACACATTTTCAGGAAGACGTCTTAGAATAGACATTGAATGCTATATATATTTGACTAGATACTTGACTTTGTAATTGAAATTAACTCCACATAATACATAAGCCAGCTAAAAATGCTCGTCAACTTGAAAGTACAGTAAAATCTTTCCTGAATAAATTTCAAGAACTAATTTTATTTCCAGTTTGTGACCGTGGCTGTGACGCATTTTTTAAAGTGCATCATCACCTGAAAGTATGTATATTCTACATAGCAGAAGCACATGGTTTGAAAATTCTTAAAGCACTTTCTATCTTATGTTCTCAACGATTCAATCTCAATAACTTAATGACGTACCCTTCTGATATATTTCAGTAGAGCAGTAAGAATTTATCATGACTGGCAGTGTATACAAGTTGTGGCGCCGTTATATGTCGCAACGCCGCTAAATGTCGCACTTGCCGTTAAATGTCTCTGGCGGGATTCGAACCTTACAGCAATGAGGGGCAAGTGGTTTGAAGTTATCGACCCTAACCACTCATGGACGCCCCTATATTTCTAAGTTAAGGGTTTTTCAGATAGCTAAAAAATCATTTTTCAACAGTTAAAAACGAAAACCACAATCTGAACAGACAAAAAGAAGAAAACAAGGAACAAAAGTTAAAGAAAAGGATTCATGTGGGAACTGAACCCATATCCCATATAAACCCTGCTTCTTTACTGTACATGAATACTCTGTAGAAGGGGAATTGTGCATTCGGCATTTAATTCCTTAAGTGTGTATAAATACGCACATACACAGGGTCTTTTTTAAAACATGTCTTGATAACGACAATTTAATATTTGCCCTACTTTTTTGTCCAATGAGAAGACCTAAATTTTTAAAATTCTGACTATTTACTGCCTATAAAGTGTCTACAACCGTGTCTATCGTGTCAAAGTGTTAATTAGATCTAACACTCTTTTATTTGCAATTTACTTTGTCTGTTCTCGTGTCTTCGAATGACTGTCATATTATCACGACTTTTTGTCTCTGCTGGCAGTGCTTTAATGTTGTCTTTTGTTGTACTGATAAAAAAGATTCGTGAAGCAAATCATCTTTTATAAGCATCAGCCCGCCAGGAAAGGCCAGTAAGAAAAGTTTTTACTTATGAGGCACGGATCCTTGAGTTTGAGTACTGAAAAAAAACTTTAAAATCGCTGGCAAACATGCTTGAAGTACAAAATTAATAAAATAAGAATCTATTTATGATTGAATTTCAATTGTATCTTTCTAGAATACGCTTAATGGTGTGTTATATCTCTGTCACGGTTACATCGTAGCTCGAACCCACGACACTTCGGTTACTAAATTAAAGAAAGCACATGTGTTTAAGCTCCCAGTACCTCTTTGGCATAAATTATGGTCGTCAATTTAAAATACGAATAAGCTAACTCCAATCCCTACTTATTATTTTTAAATTAACAGGAAATCTTTTCCTTACAGATAGATCATTAGTCCCGATTATTTCGATTCAATTTAATTCAATTTTTGTATACTGAGAGTTTCTACCAGATTATAAATATAACTTAAAAAAAGGGTTTAGGGACATTTAACGGCGATTGCGGCATTTAGCGGCAATGGTGCGAATTTTAGCGGAACATGCGATATTTAGCGGCGTTGCGACATATAATGGCTCCACATACGATCTTTACTTAGAATCATTTAAAACCCCTATTACCATCCTGTGTGTTTATTTATAAACATTAAAAAGTTAATTTTGCTTGAATTGCTGATTGTGTCTGGCAACATAACATTTATATCTTAATGCAATATGATTCTGAGACAGAATTAAGGATAGTTAATTGATTCTGTATAGCGACCGATCTCGAGATAGCAATTCTCACATTCTTCCGAGATTTACTGACATCTAATTGATATTTCGTTATACAAGCAATACAGACGCAAACAGAGTGCTGATATAAGAATGTTATTTGTGTCAATGCATTATCAATGATAATGAAGTCAGCGCATCTAATTGGATCACTTATTTTATCGCCATTGCTTCAACAAGCGTTACATCTTCATCGTAATAAAAGCGTTTTGAAGGTCCAATAAATTTTTTAACTTAGAAAATAATTTGAACAATCGCGTTCATCAGAGACTTATATTAGAAATTTCATCCAATTAAAATGGATTCATCAAGAACAACATTTACAAGCATAGTGTTACATGCATTTACCAAGTATATTTATACTTACGTCACGTAATTTGGCTGAAACTATTTGGTGCACTTTTCACAGTAATGTAAACAATAAAAAAACTAAAAATGATACGAATTAATATCTACAAAGTTTCTATAGGTTAATATCAAATATTTTACATTTCTTTTTAATAAGAAGTAATTATTTTCGGGCTGGGTTCAATAGGTCCGAGTCCATTAAAAACTTTGGATTATACAAAACACTGTACAGCCAGCAGTGTTCCATATTGATAAACTGTTTCTTTTCCATTGAAAGATTTTTTTCTTTATTACACAGGTAAAAACACTTTCAGTTAAATGAAAAAGATATTGCCCCTTTAACATTATAACGAATGCAAACTTTGTTTGTAAATATATATGCTAATAACACTGTTGCACTTTCCTTTCTCTGAAAATATCGACGATGAAAGCCACAAGCAATTAAAATGCTTAATTTCACAGAAAGCATATTGAGGATATTAAAAAAAGATATATTATTTCATCTCTGAAAAACAACAACAACAACAATATATTCCTTTACAAAGTAGTAGGGCCATCATGGTCATTATGGATGAGTTAGTTCAAAAACGTCAATTAAAACCGGAAGAAATTGCTTTCAACAGCTAAAAATCAAAACAAAAAATTCAAAGATTTTACAAGCCTACAATCTCTGAAAGAATGGTATTAATACTAGCATTAAAATAGGCTTAGTGTAGAAATTTTAACAAATTCCTGTATTCTAATGAAACTTTGAAAGATACTTTTGATTTGCGTTTAAATATTTAATAAGAGGAAATAAATGGGAATACAATTTCAATAACTAACTAAAACTTAGCCCCTCAATTGTAACACTATATCTTATACTGTGGATTTATGTTTCGACTGTTACTTTAGGTATACCGCATTTCACGAGATCCGTTACATGTCAATCCTTGTTTTGAAAGCATGTTAATACAACAAAACAGAGGTGTCACTGTAAGTGGTAACGCCATTGAGGGGTTATACAAACAAAAGTAATTGTCTTTATGCCGTGCAATCACAAATCTGTACACAGCCAAACAGGAAATAAGCAGGAACCAAGAAAATAGAGACGTACGGACTAAATGGCGTCAAATTGCCTCAATCTTGTGAACCTGTGCCATATTGTCTTAACATTCTATGACGAACTAATGACCTACGGAGCTGACACAAAAAAAAGTTGGAATTATTTTAAATCATTTGATGTTACAAGCGACATGCTTGTGACACAATGTTTTAACCTGAAGAAAATTTGTTAAAAGTGACTTTAAAATCCTGGTAAGTACTGTTGAGTAACAGAGCAAACATGAACATATGCAAAGACAGTATGTTTATAAGCAGTAAAGACAGACGAATGGACAGGTGGATATACAGACGGACAGTCTCTATCTAGTAAACAATTGTTACAAGTTATTTCAAAATCGTTTGATGTACCATAGATCTGCAGAACCGACAAGAACATAATGACAAACATTATTCTATACTATTTACAGACAAGTTGTCTTTATATGATGAGCATTTCATGGCAAATTGTATCAAACTTCTATAAAAATGACAACGTCACTGGGCGGACAATTGTACATGGACAATTCAATATCCTTTGATGTGTTCCAGAGCTATAGTGCGGACTCGAACGTTAACGATGCCAGTATTGTATACAATTGGACAATGATTTCTGAACCTTGCCATAACAACCCAAGTCTAGTTCGCAACAAGCCGCCTTGAAGGGATGAAAATATGAGGCAATTACAGAGCAGGCAGAAACGGACAGATGATTAGACGGACGGACAGTGCGATACCTAGAAAAGAAATGCAAATTCAGGGAAACAGAAACTCATATTTCATCATACTACATCAGCCCATATTCAATTACCATACTATTGCCAATCAAAATTACATATTGTGTTTTCAATGTCAGACGACCTAAAGCGTATTAATCAAAGCGATATAGAATACAGAGGAAAAAAGTTCTTACTTAAAACAGGAAAGAGTCTTCGGCAGAAAAAAAAAAAAACTTTAACTCCATACCGTTGGCACAGAATGATCTCCATATAATATGAATCCATCATTCCTCAAGAAAACTTACAGTTTTAGGCACTTTATACTATATCTTAAATGGGAAGAAAAAGTTCGTGAACAGTTTGAATTTCGAATATTGATCTCGTAAAGCAAGCTACACCTACGTTATTTCAATTAGGAAACATGAATAACTCTTCAAATAAGGATGAAACTATAGATGTTTTAAGAAATCTTCAATTAGAAAAGTAAGGTCAGATTATCGTCGTGATTATCAAAAAACAGACCCCTGTAGCATATTTGGATGATATCTTTGGTATAATCTTCTAATTGTAGATAGGCTGATAGAAAGTCTTTTTGCTGAAACCTTATACTCAAATACATATTAATATGCCTTTGAATTTTACAAGTCATGTATGCATATACTTGTGTTCCCTTAACCAATGAAACATCTTGATGATAATTTCTGGAAATAGACTAATCTTGGTTAATAAGCTTGCTCTAATTGTTTCGTTTCCTAACACGGAAATAGCTAAACAAAGAAGAATTTAAAATAATTTGAAAAAACCTGAACAATATAAATGAAATAAAATTAAAAGATTTTCAGTACAAATTAAATAAAATTCTAGTAACAAAGTCTTTTTTGCAAATGATTAACATGATAAACAGTGATTCATGCTCGTATTGTAACAGATTTTCAGAAACAGTAATGCATCTATTTCGCGAACGTGAATATGTCTTAAATTTTTTTACAGCGTCCAAAATTGGTTAAAAAATGGGTGTAATGTAGAACTTTCATTAGAACTAAATGAAATTATTTTTACAATAGGCAATAGCAATGTTACATGCATTTACTTATACCTGATATAAAAATATTTCATATACAAGTCAAAATTTTGAGAAAATGGTTCCTCATATTTGCAATTAGTGTATTTTAAAAATTATCTAAAACAAAAGTCATTAAGAAGAAAATATATTCTAAGTTTACAACATAAAATAGATTATTTTAATTTCAGCAACATTTACGAAAAGCTGTAAAAACCTGACATTTAAATTTTAAGAAAAAAGCCATAAAACCCACCGTCTGGCTGATCGGACAATCACTTATACTTCGTATCGAGTTAAGCAGCGCTCAAGATATTTTATACGAAAATTACATTCATATTTACTGTTTCGTTTTTCTTTTTATTTCTCTATGTTTTGTTTGTTTGTTTATTCTGTTTAGTTGTTTAGTAGCAAGACGAACAGAGTCCTCTTTTTAATATAAACTTTTGTTGTGATAATAATCTCATAATGTTATATCAGTATTAAGTATAAACATTTATTTGTGAGGTCAATGAAGGATGGATCCCCGACCCTAATTTGTACGGGGAAAATAAATGGGGTTACCTCAAATGAGGACAACAAATGAGGATCTGAAAAACAACAACAACAACATGAAAATAGCATAATAAAAAAACTTTTAAGTATATTGTCACTAGTTAGTTAAATCTGTCTTTACTGGCATTTATCATTTTCTCGATGCTAATTGATTACTACGTAAAACAATTACAAAAGCAGACTCTGATTGCGGATATTAAAATATTGTAATGACAATAACAGGTAAACGAATCTGTGCAAAAAAATCAATAATATTAGTATTTGTTTTTCTGTGCTTTCCACACATTTTTTTTACAAAACATCAAAACGGATTTTCGACATTCAACTTGCTATAAAAAAAGTCTCTAAAATCAGATAAATACAAACCATACAATGTCTTAAAGGTTGTTCATCAATGAACCCTACAACTGTGTTATAAAAATATATTTCTTGCATAACAGAAAATGTTCAAAAAGTCTATTATAGTTTTGTTGAACTTTGAATTTACACATCTTGGTTAATCACTATGCTCCAAATGTCTCGTCTGATAACACGATAATAGCCTTGCAGCCAACATATCAACTATATTGACACTAATGTGCGATAATGTTTTGTGATAGCATTTTGCAATTGTCTGAGAATGCCCGAGTGCTAACTGATTACTCTGTAAAACAATAATAAAAATCATCCATTGAATACGCATATTAAAAAGTTTTATATCAACAACAGATAGGCAAATTGCGTGATGAAAATCAATATCAATTAACTGGATCACTTATTTTTACTGCTTTTACGTTAGCGTAAACTAATTGTTTTTCGACTCAATAAAGATAACTTTTGCCAAACAAAACACGTTTACAGCAGAACTGCATAATATGTATTCAGAACATTAGCCGACAATTTCTGTAAGAAACAAATCTAATACACGTGTTAATTCAGCAATATGTTTTAATGTGCAATGAAAAAAAAATATTGGTCAAACAATTATGTCTACATTTAAAAAAGTAAACACAAATATAAAACAAGGGACTGAAATATCTAGGAATAAGCAAGTCTTCTTATAATCAAGTGTTAAGTATCTTGCAAGCGCGATGATCGACAGCTTATGCTCCTAAAACGCGGAGTCCAGTAAAATGAACACTAGTAGCTTTCAATACAGGTACAAAAATTCACTATCACATTTCAATACATTTCGACAAACATTAGATGCAAGAACACTGCATGTTTTTGCAGTCCACCCACACGTTGTTGTGAATAAATGTAATATATTTTTTCAGTAGTTTACTGGAATACAACTGATACACTTGCTTCGTGCAGTGAAATTATCAGAATGCAAATTTCACTGTTTTATCATTCTTGGAAATGGTTAAACGTCTCTTTTCCCATGGGACGTTCAAAATAGTTCTGACATCATTTCAATCATGTCATCTTATGTAACACGCACATCGTCCCGCGCAATTTTAGGAATTATATCAATCAAAAGACAAAAAGTTCCTTCCTGACATGAAAGAAGCAGTCTAACTTGTTTGTTCCGGTGAAAGCTGACGTATATTTTATTCGTGAACACGAAAGGAAGCAGAATAGCTGTCATATGAAAATTTATTTTCCGGTGCTGACTCATTGAAATATATATCGACCTCATACTGAATCAAAGAATAATCCTGTATCAAACTTAAGTGAAAGAACATGTAATTTAACAGTACTCTTAACACTTCAGATCAGATAGGATAGTTACAATCACTGTGACGGCTTACTCATTTTAATGTCTTCATTTATGTAATTCAAAAGCAGAACATTATTTGACTTATTTTTGAAGGTAGATGCCTAGGCAGTAGTCAGCATGAAACGAACAAACTCGGAAGTTATTATCCCCCAGAAACCGGAAATATTTCATGCTTTTAAATATCTAGAACAAACAGGTATCCATTAAGCAGGTAAATAAGCTTATTATATTGTATATATTCAGTACTAAGTAATACAAACATATGTAATTGTGAACAGTGTAATTATTCTACTCAGTTGGAGCCTTAAAGCAAATGGGTAATTTCACGACAGACCGTAAAGTCTTGTTTGATGAAACCATTTCAAAATGATATACACATTGCAGTTAAGCTTAGCGTTATAAGGTAGACCGGACCTATTGCACTATACATTATGATAGTATTTAGTTCCAAGTCTAACGGCATTTTTTTCGCTTGACTGTGTCTTTTGATTTTTAAAATTTGAATAAAAAAAACTTACTTTAGAAACTGGGAGATGTACTGTTTAGAGTCCTTTTCTGCGGTCTGCTAAAAAACGAGAACTATTTCCATTCGTCTTGAAGACTCTCGTTTGGCATTTTCATGGTTTGATAAAAAGATTAAGTTAAACTAAAAGTCAGGGTAGCAGCAAGATTTGAAATAATTTCAAATCGCAATTTTAGGAAATGAAGAAACTTAGGATATAAGTCTTTTTAAAACAGTTAAACGAGCAGTTTTGAGTTAGTGTAACACAGACAAAAATAATAAAAATACTTCTCGAATTATACCATATATAAAAGAAATACTTGAAAATCAATATAGTTCTTACACGTCCATGCACAACTCCTTCAAAATGATTTTCAATTTTTCAATAATTCATTGCTTCGATTTATTACATTAAGACTTATTCTTTTATAAAATTATATTTATTTTATAAGAGAAATTTAATAAAAAGAAGATTTTATTAATGATACAAATTTCATTTGTTTAAATTTTTAAATGCTACGTGAATCAGATCACTGTTGAGTCCCTTTAGTCGTCCCTTAAATTGTGCTTTTGGAGCAAATATCAAATCTATAAAAGGTTTACTATACTTTATAACTAACTCTCTATTATTGAGCATTGTTTTAACGCTGCTTGGCAACGGAGCAAACGAACAGGCCCTTTAACCCGAGCAAGTAAATCTGGCAATACATTAAAGTTACAATGCAACTGTTTAAAATTAATTTACTTGTAAATCTGACTTACTGGTTTCACTTTAAAAGTAATTTTAAAAGACACCATATTCACATCGAAACAGTGAATTATATATTTGCACACTAAAACGCGATGCACTGGCAGTTTTTTCTCTAAATGCATAAAACATAAAACAAAAGAAATTAATAGATAAACTATGCAACGAACTAGTCTTAGCTTGAAAGCTTGCATAGATTTTCAAATATTCATGTTTCATATTAATATCCTATATAAATCTAAGCAAGTACAACACGGTAACAGTTACAAATAACTTAAATATTTGTTTAGAAGACAAAGGAAAGAACTATGTATTATTTATTTCTTTTTTTTATATCTTGTGTCTTTGTTACTGATGCATTTTTGAGTGTGCAATGAAACTTTTTGAGATGTATTTGTTGAACAGTTTACAATAATAATTCAATCTGGTAATGTTAGAATAAACTCTAACAATATTCCTACGAAGGTAAAATTGATATTTTGATAGCAATATATAAGAAATAGAAACGTAATAATCAATGCAGACTGACAGTGAATATAATGTTAAATCAATCGTTTTAAAAGGAAACGCCTGAAACCTGGGTTTTTCGAAATGAAAGTTTAACATTGAAAGGAATTTAGGCGTCATTATGCAGGTCTTCCATTCGCTGTGGTGTTATGCTTATAGCATGTCATGAATAATGCTAAGTTGTATGATCTTTTCAGGGATAGCCTTTGATGAAAGATGGAATTCTCAAATATTCTTCTGAAAAAACGCCTTCAATTATATATCTTTAATGTCAATATCAGATTATTAAACATCATTAAGAAAGTCAACTTGATCACCTATTTTACTGTCAATGCGAGAGCGGAAATTGGTTTTGTCAGTGCAAAGAAGATAATTATTGCAAAACAAATGGGTTTTCGACCGAGTTGTGATAATACATGTATGATTTTTTTTATGAGAAGAACACATCAAAACGTGTTAATTCATCGACTCCAGTCACAATTAACAAAAAACAAAACAATTCAAAAAAATTGGTAAATATACAATTCAAAAATAAATAACGTAAATTCACAGCAGAGACAATGTTATTGCAGAGACAGATGGAGGGGGGGGGGGGGGAGTACCTATCCAGCCCATGTAAGTAAATAGTTCAGTTCTAGGCTTTGTGCTTTGCCATAAGAAGTTGTTTCCTATATAAGTCTAAGGAAAATCAAATGACCCCTAGGGTGGGACTAATTTTGACCCCAGGGACATAGGTACTATCAATCTTGGTAGGAGTCTTGACGGAGATCAAGTATTCTAAGTTTGAAGGGAATATCTTTTTTTTTTTTTAATTTGTATTTTATTTCTCATATTTCCATTTTTCAAATTTGCTTGAATACATATAATGTTAATCGTCCTCAAGCACAATACAAGAAGTAACATTTCATAGATATCTGATTACATAATTATCAGATAGTAATAATTGTAACAGCGTAATTGAAACAATACAAAAACATATCGTTACTCTAAGTAGAAAAATGGAGAAATATTAAGAAAACGATTTTTTAAGAAAAAAAATAAAAAGATTAAATTCGGAAAAAAGATAAAGAGCGTTCAGTGAGTGTGTTTTCGGATGTTTGTTTGTTTGTTTTTTATTTGATTATGTTTGGAGGGAGAATGTTTAAACAATAAACATACATTTACATACACAGACATATATACACATATATATGTACATATGCATACATATACATATTTTTTCTCTACAGTTCTTAAATTTAAATATTAAAGTATCCTATTCTTTTTTTTTACAAAAAATAAGAGAGTTTTATAAAATTTAATAGGTCTACAAATAAAAGCATTAATTTATAGTACTTGTTACCAAAGGAAGAAAGTCTCTCCATTGGTTTTCAAATTTTTGCATATTCATCATCTTAGCAGCATTATACTTATTTACCCGAAATAAGTGGGTAATAATCCTCTTCAGGTTTTCAATATTAGGCAAAGATTTTTTCATTTTACATGTATAGATATAAGATTTAGTTGTGATAAGAATAGTATTGAAAACATCTGGGAATAACTGATTACCAAATAAAATGTCTGTATTTGCCCAGTCTCCCACTATTGTGATTGAGGAACATTTACTTTGAATCCAATGTTTTACATGTAACCAAAATGTGTTTATAACTGGACAGTCATAAAAAAGATGTAAAATTGTCTCTGGACTTCTGTGGCAAAAAGTGCACAGGTTGTCATTAACAATCCCCATTTTGAAACAAAGATGATTAGTTCCTAATATTCTGTGATTGATTCTGTACTGTATCCATAGTAACTTTGAGTCTGTAGTTACTTTAAAAGGTAAACTATAAATCTTTTGCCAATCATAACGGTTAACAAGATTAAGCTCATTTATCCATTTTTGTTGAGATGTTGGTTTGTGGTTTGTTACAATAAGTATGTCATACATATTCCTACAACCTTGTTTTTGTTTCAGAACAGTTTTAGACAAAAGAGGTTGCAATGGAATGTTTTCTTTTTTTGCCTTATGAGGAAAATGTAATGTTTGTAAATATGCTCTTATAGCAGCTATGATATTATTATAAAGTAAAAAATTGTTTTGTTCTATATTATATATTCCCTGAAACGATTCAAAAGGTAGCAAATTTCCATTAATATCCATGAAGTCATTTACTAAGAAAACACCTTTAGAAATAAAATTTCTAAAACAAAAAGGTTTCCTACCTATATGAAATTTATGACTACTAAAAACTGGTTCTGAGAGAAAATCTTCCCACGTCACTGGTTTAAAAAAAAGTAACTGATGTATTCCTAAGAACACATCTTTCCAGAATGGATTTATAACTTCAATTGCTTTCTTTTGTACAAAATGAGTGCCATACTTTTCAAGATTGTTCATCCATGGATACATATTACTAACTAAATCATAATATGAAGAATTACAATTCAGATACCTTCTAAACCATGAACATTTTATGGCCATTATAAATTTTTCGATGTCAATAACTCTTAACCCTCCCATTTTAAAATCTTGCTTTACTATGTCTCGCTTAACTTTATCTGGGTTATTATTCCACAAAAAATTAAAGAACATTTCCTCTATCTTCTTTATTATTTCTCGCGAGGGGGTAGGGAGACTAATAAAAAGGTGGTTTAATTTTGAAAGAGCTAAGGTTTTCAAGACAACATTTTTTCCAATAGGAGTTAAAATCCTTTTAGACCAAATTGTTAAAAGAGTTCTGACTTCCTCAATTTTCGGGTCAAAGTTTAACTTTACAATGTCTTTCAAATCTGATGTAAAATCAACTCCCAACAACTTAAATTTGTGCTCCCATTGAAGAGACAAATCTGGGCAAATACAGTAATTGATATTTTTTAAAGAACCAATCAAAATTGCTTTGGTTTTGTCCACATTTACATGTAAACCTGAGATATCTGCATAAAATTTTAATGTTTCAATAGTTTTTCTCAGTGACTTTGCCGAGCCATCTAGCAGAACTGTAGTGTCATCTGCATATTGTGATAGTAAAAAGACTGTATTGAATATTTTAATACCTATTATGTTCTTATTTTGTTTTATCAAAATAGCAAGTATTTCAGCACAGAGAATAAATATGTAAGGCGACAATGGGTCACCTTGGCGACAGCCACGATGTACATAGAACCATTCAGATAAATGGCCATTTACAATTACACAAAATTGAATATTTTTATAAAATACTTGGATCCATCTTAGAAAATCCTCCCCAAAATTAAAGAATTTTAGTACGTTTAACATAAATTTCCATGATATCGAGTCAAAAGCGGTTGCAAAATCGACTAGAAGAAGCATTCCTGGGATATTTAGTTCTTGTGTGTAACTGATTACGTCATAGATTAGCCTTAAATTATCTCCAATAAATCTTCCTTTCAGAAAACCACTTTGACTTTCACTTATAACTGAATCAAGAACTTTTTTCATTCTATTTGCTATACTTGACGAAGCAATTTTATTACCAACATTTAATAAAGAAATAGGTCTCCAATTTTTCAACAATAATTTATCTTTATTTCCTTTTGGGATACATGTTATCACTCCTTGTTTTTGTGATGTAGACAATTCTCCAATTCTAAATGAATAATTCAATGACCTAACTAAAAATACACTTATGTCAATCCAAAAAACTTTGTAGAATGCAGCTGTAAAACCCGAAAGACCAGGAGAGGAATTATTAGACATATTTTTTAAGCTTTGAAGCATTTCTTCTTGTGTTAGATTTCCCTCGAGATAATTTTTTTCTGTTTCAGACAGTTTTTTAACTTGATAGTTTTTTAATATTTCTTTTAGATCTACGTCCCTAGTATTTCTTACACTATATAGATTTTTATAATGATTCATTGTCTCTAACAAAATATCATCTTGATCATGTAAAACTCTACCTGTGCCAGACAACAAGGAATTCATGTTCTTTGATACAAAATTTCTATTTTCTAAATTGCAAAAATAGTTGGAAGGTTTTTCCCCTTCCAGAATCCACTTTGCTCTGGAACGAATGAGTGACCCTTCTAGTTTTCTTTTTCTTATTTCTTGTAATTCTTTATTTCTATCTTCAAGTAAATTATCATCTGTATCTGTCAATTTATGCAAATTTTCAATTTCTGTTATCAATTTTTTTTCTCGGGTCTCTGCTTGCCTTTTTTTGAAACTGCAATATGCGATTGTCTTACCCCTAATCTCCATAAGAAGGGTTTCTAAAAACAGATTATCATCTATTGTAAATTGAATATCATTATCTGAAATAGTTTCCAATGATTCATTATTTAATTGATTTTCACTAGCATAATATGTCTTAATTTGCTTAATAAGATGTTTAATTTGTGTTACATATTCAAAATCTTTAAGTAAGGAGTTATTAAACTTCCAGTAAGAGTTACCTTTTACAAATTTGTTTAGCTCAATTGACATATAGACCAAAGAGTGATCTGTCCTATAACCTGAATAAATATTTGTATCTTTTATATCTACCAAAAGATTACTGCTAACAAGGAAAAAGTCTAGTCTTGCTTTCTTTACAGGATTTCTTTTAAACCAAGTGAACTTCTGTAATTCTATATGTTGGTCTCTCCAGCAGTCTACTAAATCGCATTCAATTAACATCTCTAGAACTTTTGCTCTTGCTTGGGGATTATTTACATTAACATAATTAAAACAATCTTTTTCTGGATTTAGAACAAGGTTAAAATCTCCCCCAAGAATACAGCTATGTTGAGTTTGAGATACTTTTTGTTTTAATTCGGAATAAAATTCAGGTTCATCCCTGTTGGGACCGTAAATACAGAAAATTGAAAAATCTAAGTTATTGATTTTGCAGTGTAAAGCTAAAAAATTTCCTATGTTGTCTTTTTCTAATGATATAAATTTGTAGTCAAAATTATTATTCACTAGAATACAAACGCCTCTAGACTGGCTGCTGTAGTTACTGAAGTAACATTCGTACCCCTATTGACTTCTAATATATTTAGATTCTTTATCAGTGAAGTGTGTATCCTGAAGGAGATAGATGCTGTACTTTTTGGATCTTAAAAAATTAAAAACATCTTTTCGTTTTAGGCTGTCACCAAGTCCTTGTACATTCATAGAAACAAAACTTATTTTTTCAATCATGATTTACATAGCAATAATAAAACGTGTAGAATGTATACAATATCAATACGCATAAGTAGAATATAATGTGCTTCTTCTCCCTCCAAAACAAATAGAACCTCACACATTAGAATAAAAAAAGGTGAATAGTTAAAAATAATAAGGACATTATGGAGGTACAAATGCATAGTTATGTACCTTTATGTTTATTTGCACGGACAGGTAAAGATTATCAAAGTTTCTATTTCGTAACTTAAAAAAAAGCAACACATTCATAAGTTGCCTATAACTATTGGTAGCTAGTAATACTTTTAATATTTAAATTCTCGTCTGTATTTTAGTGTGTTGTAAATCGTAAGCAAAAAACCTAAAGTAAAAAAAAAAAAAAAAAAAATTTCCTGTTACACAATAAGAAAAAAAAAATATTTAAAGTTTTTTTTTTTTGCTCACGTTTTACGACAAGAGAATTTAAACAAAAAAGTACTAGTTATCAAAAGTTATAGGCAATTTACGAATGTGCTGTATTTTAAGTTACAAAATAGAATCTTTGATAATTTTTTACCTGTTCGTGCAAATAAACATAACGGTACATAAATATGCTGATAGTGTATCTTTGCTTAATACATTTATTTATTGTGTAACTGAAGGGAATATCTTTGACTCTTTTAGAGAAATGGACCTTTACAGAAAGGTTAACCAAGAAATTCTTAGCCGAAAAAGGGGCACAACTTTGCAAAAATAGATTTGAGGGTTATTTGCGTTTTGGAAATGGAAATGGTGTCACATTTGATAGTGTATAAGTATTCAAAAGTTGAAGCAAATAGCTTTTAAAGTGTCTGAGAAAATGGACATTAACAAAAGGGTAAACCAACACCCACAACGACAAGAGGGTCATGGCAATAGCTCCACTGTTTATCTTCGAAAAGTGGAGCTAAAAATGGAAATAAGAGAGCCTTTGTTTTCAACAGATGTGACAAGTGATCAAACAACAGCCAACAGATTAACTGCAGCTATATTGTAGCAAGACAATATGCTGAAACTCAATTGTTATCTGTCTATTAGGCTACAACATGTTTAATTGCTTTCCAATAACAAGAACAAAACTCTTTTTAAAGTAAACAAGATAGTTAAAAAAGTAAGTTTCACTGCATTTGGAGACAGCTTAAGACAATTTCAGATCTATTATACATGTCTCAATCCCACTGAAACAACAACAACAACAACAACCATTTTACCAATCTACAGCTTCACTTTCACAATATATTCGTAAACGGAAAGGACAATGTAGACTACAAGATCTCCATGAAAGCTATGTCCATATAAATCATTGAAAGAAGACACGAGATAGGATAACATATCATGCTAAATTGCTATGTGTGTGTCTGTGTGTATGTGATTTTTTAATTGATATAAAAATCATGTTCTAGTACAACGCACGATTTTTACAATTTATTTGTTACGCAAATTAATGGTAAAATGCCACAAACAAATAGTTTAGCTAAATATGTTCCACATGAAGCAATATGAAGAAACATGACTCTGTCTCAAATACACAAACTTAATTTAAACATGAAATAAAATGTTTAAGGCAGTCCCTGTCCTGGAATAAAGATTTCTTGTAATTTCTTAGAAATTGACAGCATTTAAGATACAGTCGTTGTTATTTTTTCAAATCGGATCAAGTTTGCTGGTCTCTCAAAAAACCAGATGCAAAGAGAAGAATTGGTGGGTCATAATTACACCGGAAAAAAGACAAGTTAATTATAATCGTGTGAAAACACACCATTATTTCATTTTCTTTCAACCGACGAAGGTCTGTTGTTATTTTGGAAAGTGCATCAAAATGATTTTTCACAGTGTATGTATTTTTATATCTTTTTATCACCCTTTTCTCTTTAGCCTTGTTAAATGTAAAATGTCCAAAAAAAAAAACAAAAAAAAAACTAACAACAACAATGCAGCAAGTTTCACATAGCTCAAGAAAAAATCTTCATTTGATATGTTTATACGTATTATATTGTTACTTTACTATTGACGGATCCTTTCTAAATTTTTTTAATGAAACATTAACAACGAAGTTTTTGGACGAAGTTTTCGTTGGTATAAAATATAACTTACAAAACCATGTATTAGAACTGCATCCAGCAAAAAGAAAATACGGTACATGATGAATCTTCAAAACAGTTTTCAGTGAAGTGCCAATTATAGCATTTGAAATAAGTATGCAATACAAATGCATGCTGCATTGCATGTCCAAAACATCTATTAACTAGTCGTTGAGTCATTGTATAGCATATATTGTAATTAAAATCCTGAATGCAGATCGAAATGATAAAATTCACGTTACATGATGAAACAAAATCATTCTGAAAGTGATAGTTAAAAATGATAAATCTCGCTGCCTTTAAACTATTAAGTTATTTGTTTAACTTAGTTACGTCTTTTGTCTGAATCTAAACTTAGGTAACACGTCAGAAAAAGAAAAGATTAAGGAAAAATAAAATGTTTTTAATAATTGTATTTATCTAAATAAAGCTGGGATTTCGCAATTGTTTGAATGTCAATTTATCAGAACCCCCCGCCCCCCAAAAAAAACAAAACAAAAAAACAACAAAAAAAAAACGAAAAAACGCTTAATGGTTCTGTACTAAAAAACTAATATAGATAGTATAAAAAATACTGAATCTAACAAGATATTAATTATGTGCGTTTGAGTATTAAATAAGAGGAAATTAGAAATGTGTCCATAGGACACAGATGCCCCCACTCAACCTAGCTACTCATATAGCTAGCAATATGGCCACGAGATAGTCATACACGCTGAATCATTAATAAGATTGGTTTAACAAAATGACAACTATAAGAAAGCTGTTGTGGTGTGAAGACTCAAAATACTGTCTCCAACACTGTGACCAATGGATGAATATTACCCTTCACTATTCTGTCTGCATAGTTGGACATTCTTGGAGTTTGCAGATGGTAAACAGATGTTTTCATGTCTAATTTGTACTAAGTTCCTAAGTTTTATGTTCTGTAAATCAGGCTGTTTATAAAATGTCCATTGTCATGTAAATAGCAAACAATTTCAAGCAATTGTTGGAACAAGATTTCACCATTTCCATACTTAAATGTTGAATTCTGCTTAAGCTGGTGCTAACGGGCGTGGACGGTAACTTGCTTTTCCATTTCTGTCCATGAACATGCTCAATCAAACTGTGTCTGCAATTGGAACAGCGTTTAACTCACTAAGGAGAAGGAAAAAGTTTTAGGTATCAAACTGCAGGGCAACAATGCTGTGGTCTGAGAAGTAGGTTGACAGGCAGGATAATCTGTGTTGTAGAATATTAATCTGTATGTAGACAAGGTCAAGTGTAAGACCACCTCGGTGAGTTGGGAGCTGCACACACTGGGAATAGTTATTCAATTTCTGTGACAGTCTTGTATAATTTGTAGAATTAAAAGCTAAGTTGAAATCTCCAAGCAGAACATCTGGAGAAGTGTGGTGTGCAATATGTGTTAGATCATTTATAAAGTCTGTTATGTCCAAGGATGGAGATCTATAGAGAAGACAGAATGACCTTGGACAGAGCTCTGATGAGATGGTAACTGACACTTGTTCCATATGAGGTTGATATGAAATATTGGAAGTTGTCACTGGCAACTTATCTGGTGTGTAGAACAACAAACCATGGCAGTTGTCTTCCCATGACAAAGGCAAACTAGGCTCCACCCAACATGCCGATGGTATTGTACTTGATTCTCATAGACATTTGCTTCAGTCAGAAACAGCATGTCAACCCTGCTCAGAACTGGGTCACTCTAGCTCTAGCGCTTTTGCAGTTACAGGTGACACAATTTGAAAATTGCAAATTTTGAGTATGTAAGGGGCCATAACTCTAACAATTCCGAATAAATATATACAGGAAACCCCATGTGCACAACTTTACATGCTGATCAACATTCCTGTAAAGTTTCTTGACTGTAAGTGCAGCGCTTTTGCAGGTACAGGCGGCACAAGTTGAAAATTACTATTTTTGACTAAGTAAGGGGCCATAACTGTAACATTTCAAAATAAATCTATAGGGGAAACCCAAGGTGCACAACATGCTGATCAACATTTCTGTAAAGTTTCTTGACTCTAGCACCAGTGCTTTTGGAGCTACAGGCGACAAAACGTTTTTGGGACAAACGGACAGACGGACGGACGGACGGACAAAGGCAAATTCTTAACCCCCCAGAGTGGTGGCATAATAAATGGGAATACAATTTCAATAACTAACTAAAACATGGCCTCACAATTGTGACACTACATCTCATACGACAGGTTTAAACTTCGGCTGTCATCTTACGTATACCTCATTTCACGAGATCCGTTACATGTCCTTCCTTGTTTTGAAAGCATGTTAATACAAGAAAACAAGAGGTGTCACTGTTAGTGGTAATGCCCTTGAAGGGTATTACATACGAAAGTGCTTGTCTTTATGCCGAGCAATGGTAAAGCTAGGCACAGACACACAGGAAGGAAACAGGAACCAACGAAATAGCGACGTACGGACTAAATGGCGACATACTGCTTCCATCTTGTGAGCACTTGTGTCATATTTCCTTAACATTCTATGGCGAACTAATGACCTACGGAGCTGACACAAAAATACAAGTTGGGATTTCTTTATATCATCTGATGGTACAAGCGACAGACAGAAACCTTGAGACTTATTGTTTTAATCTGGAAAAAATTGAAAAGTGACTTTAAAATTCCGGTAAGTGCTATTGAGTAACAGATCAAACAGGAACATATACAAGGACAGTACAGTGGAACTTCCGAAAACCGAACACCCATGGGACCGGCCAGAAAGTTCGGATTTTGGAAGTTTCCGGAATTCAGAAGTCCGAATGATCTGGACAAGTACATGTACCAAACACCAGTGGTTCTTTATGTTAGTGAATGCAATCAGTATTGATTAGCGTAACAGCGTTTGTAACATGGGAAATATAATGCAAATTGAAAATTGACTATGCAGATGTTGAAAATTTCATAAAATGCTATGATTTTTTAAAGAAAAAAGACAAATGGACAGGTGGACATACAGACGGACAGTCTCTATCTGGATAACAATTTTGACAAGATATTTCAAAATCGTTTGACGAAGCATAAATCTACTGAGCGGACAAGAACATAAAGGCTATCATTATTCTATACTACTTGTAGACAAGTTGTCTTTAAAGGATGTTTATTTGTGTCAAGTTGTATCAAAATTCTATAAATATGACAACGTCACTGAGCAGACAATTGTACATGGACATTCTATGTAATTTACCAGTACAAGCTGAGGGATGATATGAATCTATCTGGTAAACATTTGTGTCAAGTTAATTCAATATCCATGAACAGGACAGACGGATGGACAGACGACGTTGCAATTCCTATATACCTTACTTCGGGCACTTAAGACAAATTCAAATTCAGTGAAATGTTCCAGAACAACACCAAAGGGAAGGAGTAACTCAATACATATCATACTACACCAGCTCATTTTCAATTACCATAGTGTTGCGATACAAAATGACATATAGTGTTTGCAATGTCATACGGACTAAAGCGTATTAATCAAAGCGATATAGAATACAACAGATAAAGATGATACTTAAACAGGATAGAATCTTTGGAAGAAAAAAGAACTAGTCTATTTAGCTTCTAACTCCATTATGTTGGCAAACAATATTCTCGATAAAATATCAATCCATCATTCCTCAAGAAATCTCATTGTTTTTAGGCACTTTATACTATTTTTGAAATCGACAAAATCAACTGCATAACACGAACATTTAAATATTTACATAAAAGTTACATTTTACAAAAAGCAAGTGTTTTGATGTGATTCAGGCTGCATAGTGAGTGAACAGAGCAACATAGAAATTATCTGAAATTGTTTTCCAGAACTGTTGAGGTTAAAAAAACTATTGCTCCTAAGTTGAAAATTTGACAAATCTTGGTTAAATAGCTTGCTCTAATCGTTTCATTTGCTAACATGGAAACAGCATTATAAAAAAGACTTTAAGTATATTGTCACTAGTTTGCTAAAACTGTCTGTTCTGGCATTTATTATTGTCTCGGAATGCCTGGATTTTAACTGATTACTATGTAAAACAATCACAAAAGTAGACTGTACCTACCGATATTAAATATTTCAATGTCAATAACAGATAGATCAATAATTTTAATACTTGTTTTATCGAGCTTTGTATACTTCGGTTCAAATATTATTTACCAAACATCAAAACGACATCTACTTTGCTAGTGGAAAATCTGTAAAAATCAGGTAATTACAAACCAAACATTGTCTTTAAGGTTGTGCATCAATGAACTGAACCCTACAATTGATTATAAAAAAAATGTATTTCCTGCATATCAGAAAATGTTTGGAAAGCTTTTTCAGTTTTGTTGAACTGTTTATTTGACAATCCTTTGTTAATCACTATGCTCCAAATGTCTCGTCTGATAACATGATAATAACCTTGCAGCCAACATATCAAGTATATCGACACTAATGTGCGATAATTTTCCGTAGTAGCATTTTGTAATTGTCTGTAATTACTCGAATGCTAACAGATTACTCTGTAAAACAATAACAAAAATCTCCCATTGAATACACATGTTAAAAAAGTTTTATGTCAACAACAGATAGGAAAATTACGTGTAGAAAATCAATATCAATTAACTGGATCACTTATTTTACTGCCTCTTCGTTAGCGTAAACTAATTGTTTTTCGACTCAATAAAGATAACTTTTGCCAAACAAAACACATTTACAGCAGAATTGCATAATTTATTAACCGACAATTCAGCAATATGTTTTAATGTGAAATGAAAAAATTATTCTCTCAGACAATTATGTCTACATTTAAAAGAGAGATTAGTTTAAAGTGAACACGAATATAAAACAGGGAACTAAAATATCTAGAAATAAGCAAGTCTTCTTATAATCAAGGATTAAGCATCTTACAGGCGCTTTGATCGACAGCTTATGTTTCTGAAACGCGGAATCCGGTAAAACGAAAACTTGTCGCTTACAATAATGATACAAAAACTCACTTATCACATTTCACTTTATTTCGACAAACATTAGGTGCAAGAACACTGAACGTTTTTGTTTAATAAATGCAATTTTTTTCAGTAGTTTACTGAAATACAATCGATCAGTGAAATTATCAGAGTGAAAAATTTCACTGTTCTTTCATTCTTGGAAACTTTCTTGAACAATTATTTGACAGTATTAAGAAAAGTCAATTTGATCACCTATTTTACTGTCAATGCGAGAGCGGAAATAGGTTTTGTCAGTGCTATGAAGACAATTATTGCATATCAAATAGGGTTTCGACCAAGTTGTGAAACTAGGAAAATAAAACATGTATGAAACAAGTATTTTTAAGAAAAAACACATTAAATCTTGTTAATTCATCAACACAACAGTACCAGTCACAATTAAAAAAAATGAAGATATCAAACAATCTTGTAAATATATATCAATACAGGCCTTAAATAAATCGAGTAAAATCATAGCAGAGAAAATGTTATTGCAGTGACAAGGTCTGTTGGTAAATGCTGCAAATTTCAAGTCTTGTAACAACAAATTTGCTTTCAGAACTTGCAGACGACAAAGATAACAACAGTGTAAAAGTATGAGTCTGAGACAAATAATACGGCAATCTTTTGATTCAAGCAACACAATGACACTGTTTTGACGAGCCAATTTTGGCTATTTTGTGTTGTATTATCGACTTGACGATTTTGAAATGATTCAAAATAACAAATTAGAGATGTTCATATTGAAATCATAAACTCGAGTTGTTGTAAGAATTCGCATGAAACGTGTTTCAAGATTATGGTCAGATATATTTTCAAAAAGATACTCATGGATTTGAGTCAGTGAATACACACATGATATTATTTAGTCTACACACTTCTTCACAAGACAGATAAGCTAACAGAAACATTGTGAAACAAAGGTTTAAAATGTTGGTTGCAAAAGCATATTTCTGACAAATTTTAACCATAATATAACTTTATTACAAAGATTTTGCTTGCAAATTTAACCCTGTTTACAGAATAATTACATTTTATTTTTCAAACAGATAACAAAAAATCCTTTCACAGTACTTGTTATCAACATCATTTGTTTTTTAAATGTTTCCTAAACGAAGAACTTTTAACTTCTGAACATTAGAGTATCTCAATACAGACTTGAAATTATTCTTTCCTTTTCAGTATTTATTAGTGATATCTTTTTAAGTTTATAAAATAAAGTGACGCTACAGGAAATTAAGAAAAGGGCAATAAAGGATCCTCTGTTTACAAAAGATGTGACAGGTGATCAAACAACAGCTAACAGATTAAATCATGTTCTAGTACAACGCACAATTTATACAATTCTTTTGATATGCAAAATGAAAGAAAAATGCAACAAACAAATAGTTTAGCTAAATATGTTCAACATGAAGCAATATGAAGAAACATACCTCCATCTCAAATACACAAACTTAATTTAAACATGAAATAAAATGTTTAAGGCAGTCCCTGTCCTGGAATAAAGATTTCTTGTAATTTCTTTGAAATTGACAGCATTTAAGATACAGTCGTTGTTATTTTTTTTCAAATCGGATCAAGTTTGCTGGTCTCTCAAAAAGCAAAATAGCAGGTGTAAAGAGAAGAACTGGTGAGTCATGATACACCGGAAAAAAGACAATTTAATTACAATCGTGTGAAAACTCACCATTATATGCTTTTTTTTTAAACTGAAGTAGGTATGTTGTTATTTTTTATAATACATCAACATGATTTTTCACAGTTTATGTATTTTTATACCTTTTTATCACCCTTTTCCTTTTAGCCTTGTTAAATGTAATATGGCGAAAAAAAAAGATATTTGAAATAAGTCTTGAAATTACATTAAAGTTTCATATAATGCAAGAAAAAATCTTCATTTGACATATTTGTACGTATTATGTTGTTTTGTAGTTAGATTAAACATGCCGCCATCTAATAATACGCAAATAAAGAAAACAAGAGGGCCATGATGGCCCTGGATCGCTCACCTGAGTACTTTGGCTGTAGGTTTGCTGCTAAGCAGTATTTCATTTTTTAATTAAAATTATATATGTGAGTGCCTACAAACCAATTATGTAAAATATCAGTCAATAAATAAAGGCTCTATGACAGAAAGTAGAAATATCTATTATAAGCTATGGTGACCTTGACCTTGACTCAGTGACCTCAAACCCTACCCATGAGTAGACGTCCATGCAAGAAACCTATATACTGAATATCAAAGATATTGGTCTATAAATGAAGGCTCTATGAGGTACAGTAGATAAATCTATTTTAGCCTCCATGACCTTAAGCCTAATCTAATAATTTCAAAAAGCTTGATAAAGCTTGCTTCATGCCAAATTTTAAAATTCTAGGCCTTGTGGTTTCAGACAAGAAGATTTTTAAAGATTTTCTTCTATACTGCTATTAAAAACTTATGACCCCTTGGGCGGGGCCAATAGTGACCCCAGTGACATTTTTCAAACAAACTAGGTAGAGGTCCACTAGACAATGCTGCATACCAAATATCTAAGCCGTAGGCATTGAGGTTTCCCGTAAGAAGATTTTTAAAGATTGCCTTTTTTAAGGGCCCCCAGGGCGGGACCAATTTTGACCCCGGGGACAACATATAAACAATACTGGTAAAGGTTCTCAACACAATACTTCACACCAAATATCTAAGGTCTAGTCCTTTTAGTTTCGGAGAAAATGATTTTTCATGTTTTTCCTATATAACTATATGTAAACCAAGAGAACCCTGGGGCGTGGCCCATTTTGACCCAGGGGACATAATTTGAACAAACTTGATAGACATCCACCAGACAATGCTGCATACCAAATATCTAAGCTGTAGGCATTGTGGTTTCCAGTAAGAAGATTTTTAAATATTGCATTTTTTACATATTAAGAGCCCCCGGGGCGGGGCCAATTTTGACTCTGGGGCCAACATATAAACAATACTGGTAAAGGTTCTCAACACAATATTCCACACCAAATATCTAAGGTCTAGTCCTATTAGTTTCGGAAAAAATGATTTTTCATGTTTTTCCTATATAACTATATGTAAATCAATAGAAACCTGGGGCGTGGCCAATTTTGACCCAGGGGACATAATTTGAACAAACTTGATAGAGGTCCACTAGACAATGCTGCACACCAAATATCTAAACTCTACGCCTTGCGGTTTCTGACAAGATTTTTTAAAGTTTTTCCTATATAACTCTATATAAAACATTTGACCCCTGGGGGGGGGGGTGCATTTTTGACCCAGGAGCCATGATTTGAACAAACTTGGTAGAGGTCCACTGGACAATGCTGCACACCAAATATCTAAACTCAAGGCCTTGCAGTTTCTGACAAGAAGATTTTTAAAAGTTTTTCCTATATAACTCTATGTAAAACATGTGACCCCCGGGCTGGGCCACTTTTGACCCTGGAGCCATGATTTGAACAAACTTGGTAGAGGTCCACTGGACAATGCTGCACACCAAATATCTAAACTCTAGGCCTTGTGGTTTCAGACAAGAAGATTTTTAAAAGTTTTTCCTATATAATTCTATGTAAAATTAGTGACCCCTGGGGCAGGGCCATTTTTGACCCAGGGGTCATGATTTGGACAAACTTGGTAAAGGTCCACATGTTGATGCTTCATACCAAATATCTAAGCTCCAGGCCTTGTAGTTCTGGAGAAGAAGATTTTTTTTCCAACTTTGAAAATCTATTTTTAGCTCCTGTGGCATAGAAATGCAATGGACCTGAACCATTTGAACAATTTTGGTTAAGCTTTATGCAAGTAACATTCCTGCCAAGTTTCAGCAAGATTGGCCCAGCAGTTCAGGAGAAGAAGTTGTTTGAAGAAAAAGTTGACGACGCACGCACGCACGCACGGACGACGGACATCAGGCGATCACAAAAGCTCACCTTGAGCACTTTGTGCTCAGGTGAGCTAAAAAATTAGAACAATTTTACTATTGACGGATCCTTTCTATATTTTTAGCAAAGAAACATTAACGACGAAGTGTTAGGACGAAGGTTTTAGTTTTTATAAAATATAACTTGTATTAGAACTGCATCTTTGTGAGCAAATTGAAAATACGACACATGATGCATCTTCAAAACAGTTTTCAGTGAAGTGCCAATTATAGCATTTCAAATAAGCATGTAATACAATGCACGCTGCATTGCATGTCCAAAACATCTATTAACTAGTCGTTGAGTCATTGTACAACATATATTGTTATTTAAATCCTGAATGCAGATCAAAATGATAACATTCACGTTACATTATGAAACAAAATCATTCTGAAAGTGATACTTCAGCATGATAAATCTCGGTGGCTTTAAACTATTAAGTTATTTTAAAGGGACTTTATATACGAATTATGTAAAATGCCTTCCATTATTTAACTAAATAATATCTTTTGTCTGAATCTAAACTTGGGTAACACGTCAGAAAAAATGATGAAAGAGATCAAAGGTAAAAATAAAATGTTTTAATGACTGTGTTTATCTAAATAAAGCTGGGATTTCGCAATGGTTTGAATGTTAACTTTATCAGTCGTCAAAAATATATTTTCGGTTATCTGAGTTCCGCACAAATCATAATTTGAAAATTATTTATAATTCATCTTTATACTTATATAGTATTTGCAAAGAAAGATACAGGAAAATGTAAGCATAGGCATAAGAACTTACTAATGATTCACCAAAAATGATTTAAAAAACCGTATGCATTACGTATTATACCATTTATTTCATTAAAAAATGCTTAATGTTTCTGATACTAAACAACTAATAAAGACATCATAATACAAAATACTGAATTCAACAAAATAGTATGTGCGTTTAAATATTAAATAAGAGGAAATAAATAGGAATACACTTTCAATAACTTAACTGAAACGAGGCCCATCAAATGCGACACTGCATCTTATACCATATATTTAAGCTTTGGCTGCCACCTTAGGTATACCTCATTTCACGAGATCCGTTACATGTCCATCCCTTTTTTGAAAGCATGTTAATACAAGAAAACAAGAGGTGTCACTGTAAATGGTAATGCCCCTGAACGGTTTTACATACGAAAGTTTTTGCCTTTAGGCCGAGCAATGAAAAATCTGGACACAAACAGGGAGGAAACAGGAACCAAGAAAATAGAGACGTACGGACTAAATGGCGACATACTGCTTCCATCTTGTGACCACTTGTGCCGTATTTTCTAAAACATTCTATGATGAACTAATGGCCTACGGAGCTGACACAAAAATACAAGTTTGGATTATTTTATATCATTTGATGGTACAAGCGACAGAGAGTAACCTTGTTACACATTGTTTTAATCTGAAGACAATTAGGGAAAAAGTGTCTTTAAAATCCTGTAAAGTACTATTGAGTAACAGAGGAAAGAGGAAAATATACAAAAACAGTATCTTTATAAGCAGTATAGACGAATGGACAGGTGGGCATACAGACGGAAGTCTATCTGGATAACAATTTTGAAAAGATATTTCAAAATCGTTTGATGTACCATAGATCTACAGAGCGGACAAGGACACAAAGGCTAACCTTATTCTATACTATTTGCAGGCAAGTTGTCTTTAAAGGATGTTTGTTTGCAGCAAGTTGTATCAAACTTATTTAAATATGACAAGTCACTGAGCGGATAGTTGTACATGGACATTCTATGCTATTTACCAGTACAGGCGGAGGGATGGTTTGAATCTATCTGGTAAACATTTGTGCCAAGTGAATCCAAAATCCAGGAACAGGACAGACGGTTGGACGGACGACAGTTCGATTTCTATATGTCTTTCTTCGGGGGCATTAAAACAAATTCAAATTCAGTTAAATGTTCCAAGACAACACCAAAGGGAAAGAGTAACCCGTACGTAACCATACTACATCAGCCCATTTTCAATTACCATACTATTGCGATACAATATGACATATTGTGTTTGTAATGTCAGACGGTCTAAACCGTATTAATCAAAGCGATATAGAACACAACAAAGAAGAATGTTACTTAAAGCCGGATAGAATTTTTGGCAGAAATAAAACAATCTATTTAACTTATAACTCCATACCATTGGCACGCAATAATCTCAATAAAATATCAATCCATCATTCCCCAAGAAAAAAAATGATCTCGTAAAGCACATGTAAGCAGAAACGTGGATAAAAGAAGCTAAAACTATGTTATTTCAATTAGGAAGAATGTAGTATATTTGGGTGAAATCTTTGGTCTAATCTTCTGACTGAAATCTTATACTCAATTCAAATATGTTTGTAGATGACTTTGAATTTTACAAAATCAAATATGTATGTTTAAGTTCGTGTTCCCCTCAAACAATAAAACATCATGATGATTATTTCTGGAAATAACTGAAATCAAGCGGGCAGATCACATAATCATTGTTTACAGAATGAACCAGTACGAGAGTTCTTTTCACAACAAGAAACTAAACATTTTCTCACATAAATGGTTAAAGTCTGTACCTGGGCTCAAGCCCATGGGCAGCCCATCAGTGAGAGGTTAAGCGATTTTGAAGCCTGCGACTTTAAGCACACGACCAAGGGGTCACGTTAAAATGTAGTAAGTAAATAGGAAAATTTAATTCCACCAGCACAATTGGTTTCCATTACTTCAGCTTCCATAAGTCAATTGAATTACACGAACAGTTAAATAGTTGCATAAAAATTACATTTAACAAAAAGCGAGTGTTTTAAATGTGATTCAGGCTGCACAGTGAGTGAACAGTGCGACACAGTTATTATCCGAAATTATTTACCAGAACTGTCGAGGTTCGAAACACTTTTTCACCTTAAGTTAGTTGAAAAGTTTGACTAATCTTGGTTAATCAGCTTGCTCTAACTGTTCCGTTTGGAAATAACATTATAAAAATTACTTTAAGTATATTGTCACTAGTTTGCTAAAACTGTCTCTAGTGGCATTTATCAATGTGTCGGAATTCCTGGATGCTAATTGATTACTATGTAAAATAATTACAAAAACAAACTGCCTACCGATATTAAAATATTTTAATGTCGATAACATATAGGCGAATTGTGTGAAGAAAATCAATAATTTTAGTATTAATTTTACCAAGCTTTCCATACTAAGGTGAAAATACTTTTTTTCGAAACATCAAAAGGGATTTACGACATCCAACTTGCTATTACAAAAGTCTGTAAAAAATCAGAAAATTCAGGTAATTACAAACCATACAATGACTTAAATGTTGTGCATCAATGAAATGAACCCTACAATTGATTATTTAAAATAAATTTTCCTGCATAACAGAAAATGTTCGGAAATCCCATTTCAGTTTTGTTGAACTGTTTATTTTACAGATCTTGGTTAATCACTATTCTCCAAAAGTTTCGCTTGATAACATGATAGTAGCCTTGCAGCAAATATGTCAAGTGTATTGGCACTAATATGTGACAATTTTCTGTGATAGACTTTTTTAATTGTCTGTGAATGCTCGCATGTAACTGATAACTGTAAAGCAATAAAAAAATCAGCTATTGAATACATATATTAAAAAGGTTTATGTCAACAACAGATAGGCAAATTGTGTGAAGAAAATCAATTTCAATTAACTTGATCACTTATTTTACTGCCTTTGCGTAACTTGATTGTTTCTCACCGCAATAAAGATAACTGTTTTGCTAAACAAAACATCAAAACATGATAACAGCAGAAAGCAATAAAATTACAACATGTATTATATTTCTATAAGCAACAAATCAAATACTCGTGTTAATTCCGCAGTAACAGTATGTTTTAATGTGCGATGAAAATATTCTAAGCACAGACAATCATGTCTACACTCAAAAGACAAACATGTATAAGGTAAAATAAAAATGAACATAACACAAGCGATTGAAATATTTAAAAAAACTAACAAATTAAGTGTCTAGTTTCTTACAGGCGAATTGATCAAAAGCTCTTAGGTTGCTGAAGTGCGAAATCCGGTAAAACGTAGACTTGTTGTTTCAAAAAAGTACATCAAAAGCTGTCCGTAAGACGGAGCGCTCGACTATTTGCAGCTTATTAGTTTGAAGCTGTTTCTGAAATATATAGGTTATATTGTGATAAAAACAAAGTCTGAGCACTGTGACCGTAACCTTTGCCTTCAAAAGTAATTGTGATGGACCCCGTGTGTAAATTTAGTAGCTTTACACCTTTTGCTCTTTTAGAACTTTTGAACCTGTTTTCGTGAGAGTTGTCGTTCTTTTCGTTTGGCGGGCATTCGGCTCAATATCGTTACATGTGGAGAATTGCTCCTATTATTGTCTTTACCATATCACCACAGTGTAAGTATTGAAAAGAAAAAGAGAAATTGTCCTCTTAAATGTGTGTTGCAGAAGTGGTCATTTTTCTATTGTTAAAATATGAACCGCCGAAAGATGTTTTTGCTTCATTCGTACTCAAACCGTTTCGCACTCGGTGTTCATTTTATGTTTAGTCATATTAGGACTAGAGATAAGTTTTGTAAAAACGATTTTTGTTAATGAATCAATTAGCTGTATGTTAAAGTCATGTCTATATAATGTCAAGTGTCTAGTCTGTTATGTCATGTTCTTTATTATTACGTCTTTTAATTATTAACTGGTGTGTCATTGAAATTAATTATATTTTCAGCTTTTACCACACGAACCTCACTCATAGAAGTGGATATACCTGAAATAAAAGTATGAGAAAACTTCTTGATGTTCTTGGTTATACTTGCTGCGCCTTGAGCAGTACAGTAATAGAAATCATCCTTGATGTGGGCCAAGTCCAGGTGTGAGTTGTCATGCAGGAAGATAATAAGGAGAGCAAATTATGATGTGGAAACCGATTTGTTATGTTTATCCACTGTGACCTTGACCTTTGACAGTTTGACTCATAAATCACAGGAGATCATCATTGATGGGGTTCATGTCCATTAGTAATTTTTCATGCAGGCTGAAATGAAGAAAGCAAGTTATGGTCCCCAAACAATTTCCTAATTTCCAGGCATTCTGATCTTGACCTTTGATGGTTTGACCCTAAAATTCAAAGGGATCGTCCTTGATTGGGTTAAAGTACATGTGTAAATTTTCATGAAGGAAGATGGTAATGATAGTTTTTCATGGTCAGGAATCGTGTCTATGAAAAGACGGACAGACAAGCTAATTTCAGTATACCCCAACAAGTTTGTTGCAAGGGATACAATAATCATGGCTGATATATGCACAACAGTAAGTTGCATACAAAATTTAATCAAAATTTGTAAGTCAAGACAAGGGTCATAATTTGCATTAACTTTGATCCAGAGTTATGTATCTTCTTTTTAATGCCCTTGAAGACCTTAGTGAAGTAAAGTATTTAAAAATAATCATTGTTGCTTATAAAAATATATGCATCATAGTAACTGCTATTCAAAACTATTTTTTTGTATTCAAAATCTTAACCAAAATGGTTAAGTTTAAAAGGAGCAGTAATTTACAATACATTTGGCCAAGAGTTATCTTACTTGGAGTTATGATGTCCCTCAAATTCAGTTAAGTTTCAAGTAAATTCCATTCATGATTGCTGATTAATAAACATAATGGTCACTTCCACGCAAAATATTAACCAATATTTCTGAGTCATAAAAGGGCAATAATTTGGCTTAAATTTGATTAAGAGTTATCTAACTTGTTTGTTTAATGCCCCTGAAGACATAAGAAAAGATTTAAATAAGTAAGCATTGCTGGTAAGTAAGATATATGCCTGATAGTAACTTGCACGCACTACTTTAACAAAGACTTCTAAGTAAAAAGGGGACCATAAGTATTTTATTGAAATACAACTGCAACTATATCCTGATAAACTCGCTGCGTGCAGTGAAATGAGCAGTATGCAAATTTCGCTTGTTTTCCAATTCTTGGAAACGGTTAAATGTCTGTTTTCTCACGGCACTTTCAAAATGTTTCTGCCATCATTTCAATCATTTTATGAAACACGCACTGCGTCCCGTGTAATTTTAGGAATTATATCAATCAAAAGACAAAATAAACTTCCTGAGATAAAGAAGCAGTCTAACTGTTCGTTTCGATGAAAGGTCACGTATATTTAAAAGAAGCAGAATAGCTGTCTCGCGAAAAAGTTCTTTCCGGTTCTCACTCAGTGAAATATTACGATCTCACACCGAAACAAACAATAATCTTCTATTAAACTAAGTGAAAAAATATGTAATTTATCAGTACTCCTAATGCTACAGGAGATCAGATCTGATAATTACGATCACGGCTTACGTACCTTTAAAGTCTTCATTTACGAGGAGACCCCTTGTCCAGAATTAAAGGTACTGGTGCTCTCAATTAATTTTTTTTGCGCTTTGAAAATTTGCATGTCACACGCAACACGTGTAATTAATATGATATGGAAAAACTCACCGCCGTCTTATAATGCGACTGTATTAAGGTAGCGCACCTGTAATGAGCGCCTTTCCAGATGTTATCTAACATTTTATTTTCATAATCTGCATCATTTCACTGATCTACCTGCAAATTTTTAGGTTGGCTTTCCATACTTTTTAGAGAAATAAATGACTTTTTTCGAAACAACCCCACAGCTCGTCTTTTGTTCAGTTTATTTGACACCCTTAGGTATAACAAAGTCCCATATTTCACCCAAATTTCCAAATACCAATACAATACTGGTTTCTACAGATGCAGTAAAGGTGTCAATACTTGAAAACAGAGAAAATAAACCTTTCTTTGTTGACATCAACCTTCCATAACCTGTTAATCTATGGAAGAGTGCAAAAACTCCAAATGGTCTGAGCAGTGTAAAAATTGGTTTGAGAGAAAACAAAGAGTCAGAAAATTAAAAATATGATTATTAGTTTAATATTTAGGACATATTTTTAACAGATAAACTATATCCAGCTTAAATACAGAAGATAAAAATATTTTACCATGTAGTCTTTGGAAAATTTACATAAATGTAACATGTATGATTCATTTTCTAAACAGTTTTTTCTCCTTATTTTAGCCATTATTTTGTTACAAGTTTAAAAACTGAAGGATTCACTTACCAATTTTAAAACATTTAATGTTTAAATGACTGGTATGAATGTAAGAAGTATTATTTAGCTATAAAGAGTAATACAGTTTGAAACTACTAATATTACTGAACGCAACTAGAGGCTAACATTGACAGATGTTGTGTTGAAATTTAGGGCACACTTTCATTTTCAAAGTTCCAAGTCAAAGAAAAATCTATGATAAACATTGCAATCGGTTACAGACAGTATTGAGAGGTCTCCTTACATAATAAAGATACAATATTATGGGGTTATAATACATTGTTGAGTACAATACAGAATTTTTTTGGACGAAGCACAGCAGTAAAACTTATATTGGACGAGATGCTAGCCGAGTCCAATAGGTTTTGTAGTCATGTATGAGTCCAAGTGAATCAGTATTACGCTCAACAATGTATCATGAATTCTTTCACACCACCACTTTTCAAGCAGAAAACACATTAAAGAAAACACTCTCACAATCAAGGTAATAAGGCACTTTGGGATACCGAACTTTAAAAAACGTCTCGAATTTGCTAAAGAGGTAACTGATACAATAGCAACAGGCAGAGTTTCTTTGAGTACAATATGGATTTGATATGGATATTTTGGATTCGGAAAATGAAAACGAGGTTTGAATGAGTACAATGCAGATTGATATGGATTTTTTGGACTCGGAAAATGAAAACGAGACTAACTGATAAGATTAGATTAATGATTACACTAGATGATCACATGTTACAAGCTGGAAGACCATTTCATTTGTTACATTTTATAAGGTGTAAAATAATACTATTTAATATCAATAACTTTCTTTCTGTAAATTTGGAAATGGGTAAAGTACTCGTACTTATAAATATCAAGGTTAATCAAGTATCTAAAGAATCAATGACTGTCTTTCATTTTTACGTTCCTTGTCACTTCTAGCATTCTCAATATAATTATGATCATGAGAAATGTGTTTCCTCTTATGGTCATTCCGTATCCGTCTGGAAAAACGACCTTTTTGTCGCGATTCATTTTCCTGTTTACTCGCGAAAACCGGTAATTCGTGCCTACTTTCGATTTTGAAGGCAAGACACCTTTACATCCGGTTGCATTTATTTTCATATTTTATTGATATTTTATGATAAAACTAAGAATTTACCGTGGAAATGTTATGATATGAAGGAATTTGGTAAGACATATAAAAAAATATTTTCAGAGTTAAAAACTGAAATTATCTAAAACACTCTTCCGAACACAGCCGACATTTATCGATCTTTACCGATCTTCGAAGAAATGGCGGGAGTTTTTTACAGTCGCTCTACCTTAAATGGGTGTCCATAAAAACCGATATACGCTGTGGTGGGCAGGTAAACATTAAGTTAGATAAGCAATATTCAACACCTCTTGGGCAGGTAAACATTAAGTTAGATAAGCAATATTCAACACATCTTTACTAATGGATTCTGACTCACAAATTTGGCCGCGACGGTATGTGATTCAACAGTGACGTCATACCAATCAGCGGCAGTAATTTCAGCGTCATTTCCGTTTAAATGCGTTCAGAACGGTTAAACTTACCAAGACAGCGAAATCCAAGTATGCCGTCAAATGAAACCATTGAAACTTTTTTAGTCATTAAGTTTTGTGTTCAACTTGGAAATTGTCCGACCAAAACTTACAAGATTCTATTATCTAGAAATCGCACTTTTGTTGCTGCAGTCTGTTCAAAGAAAGTAGAAAATCGCTAAAGGATGAAATAAAAAGCGGCAAAGAATGAAGTCGATTGACGCTGTTAAGGACGTCATTTATAGAGATTGCCGTGTTACCATAACGGATATTTGTGGCCAGACTGGCTTTAGCTATGATACTGTTCATCGGATATTTACGGATAATTTGAACATAAGAAAATTCAGCTGTGGGAGGAACACCCGTTTGATGACTTCAGACAATATGGAACAGAGAGTTCGAGCATCGCAAAGTTTTGTGGCTCAGTACCGTCGCTTGGGAAAAAAAAATTATAGATAAAAATCATTACAGCGCATGATATCTGGATGTTTGTGCTTGTTTGACCCTAAAACGAACGAACAGTCATGCCAGTGGATGACACATGAATTTCCTCAACCTAAGAAAGCTCGTATAGTGAAGTCCTTTGGAAAACAGATGTACATCCTTTTCGCTGACCGTAGAGGCATGATCCTGCAGCATGCTGTCCCGATTGGTCATTCAGTCAACGCAATGTTGTCTTATGTTCGAAGGAGAATATATTAATTTTAGATTCAATTAATGTTAGTAAAATTAATTTCTTTATAAACACTTATTAAATACCGATAACATGATATTAAGTACTTATTTCGCTAATATAAAATTATGTATAAAAAGGTGCTCGATGGTTTTCCGTACATGTTTTTATGAAATATATAATTTACAGAGATCTGACCCGGACGATGCACAGGAAGAGGCCGGGTGCTAAGACTGAACATCTTCTTCTACACTAGGATACGACCCGCCTCTCACGGCAAACATTTCATAAAAAAACTTGTACGGAATCGATTCTTTGGCTCAATGGTTAGACTGTTGGTCTTCGATGCGCTACGATCGAACTTCGAACCCCACTCTGGGATGTGTATTCTAAGACGCATTGCAACTTTCCGTTACGGACTTTCATATTCGTAAGATGGGGGCTTGTCCAGGATGACCTCTCCTGGAGTTGTAAAAATTAAATAAAAATGAATCTTTTAAGATTTATGTCTGATCTTCTTCAATTCTTTGGCTTAGTGGTTTGAGTGTTGGTCTTCGACGCGCTGAGAACGGAGTTTTAATCTCGGTCTAGGTTGTGTATTCAAAGATGCATTGCATCTTTCTGTTTCGGACTGTCATCTTCGTAAGAAATGTAATATGGTATTTAACTGTTCGTTACACGTTCATTTTTAATGAAATTTGCAGGGAAGAGTCAGAGTAAATGATATCTTATCTCGGCGAAGTTTCGTTAAGATATGCAGTTTTACAAAGTTATTTTGCTAGTACCGTTAATTCTGGATCACGCTTCGTATGTAATCAAAAAGCAAACCATTATTTGACCTAGTTTTCGAAGGTAGATACCTAGGCAGAATTCAGAATAAAAAGACAATCTCGGACGTGACCCACAGAAACCTGAAATATTTGAAACTTCTAGAACATAAAACGTTTCTGTAAATCAGGTAAATAAGCTCATTACATCATATTTATTCCGTACTAAGTAATTTATAAGTATTTCATTATGAAGAATGTAATTTGTCAACTCTCTTAGTGCCTTATTCCTGACAGACCGTAAAGCCTTGTGTGATGAAACCATCTGAAAACTGAATTTATTGACGAACACAGCGCAGTTAAGCTTAGGGTAATAAGGCAGACCTGTCTTATTCCACTCTCCATAATAATATTTGGTTTAAACTGTCCAAGATTAAAGGTCCATTAAGCCTCAGAAATTTCTACAATGTTTTTCTCTCAAGAAAAAGCAAAAATATGATTTACGATATTTAAATAATGGATTCAGATCATGTTATATGCTTATCACTTGAAGATGGTTGCGCTGAATATGAAATAATTTGTTATAAAAGTAGCAAAATGTAAACAAAGTTGTATTTTGACATCTATACAAAAATACTAATTCACTATATCTTTACTAGTGGTTAAAAAGCACAAGAAACAAAACATGGTTCAACTATATGACCAATGAATACCATTCTGGAAATTGTAACAGTACGCTAAAAATAAAAAGCTTTTGAGAAATAAAAAGTAGCATTTTTTTTGCTAAAGGGGCCTGTAATAGCTTTCTTTCGCTTGACTGTGTAGTACTCTTGCAATTGTTTAGAATTTATATTGAGACTGAAAAACAGTCTTGACTAAGTGACTTATTTAAGAGGCGATCATATTCAAATTAAAAAAAAACTGTATTTGCACTCTAAAATTTGATGTATTTTCAGTTTCTCTGTAAAACTATGAAACATAAAAACAAATAATTAATGGAAAAGCTAGGTATTCTTTAACCAGAAAGTGCGCATAGATATTCAAATATTTATTCATTTTTCAGACAAATATCTTAAAGATAAAAGATAAATCTAAGTAAATGAACAACAGTAACAGTTACAAGTACTTCATGCTTGTAATAATGTATTACTTTTCAGTATGAATTTATGATATCTTTTTGAAGTTTATGAATAAATTGACGCTATAAGAGATTTGAAAATTGAAAATAAGGGAAACGGAGGGTTTTTGTTTACAACATATATGACAGGTAATCAAACAAAAGCCATCAGATTAACTGCACCTATAACTCAACTGTTATTTGTCCATTAGTCTACAACATGTTTTATTGCTTTCCAGTAACAAGAACAGCACTCTTTTTTTCAATGTAAACAAGGTAGATACAATTTCAAATGTATTATAAATGTCTCAATCCCGCTGAAACAACAACAAGAACCACTTTGATAGTCACTAGCTTTGTTTTCACAATATATTCGTACATGGAAAGGACGATGCAGACTACAAGATCACCATGACATCTTACGCTCCCTCTAGAGCTAAATGAATACACTATACCGTTACTTCACACCGCTGCTTTAAAACCGGTAAATTTATGATATTGACCTTTACAATGACTTTTTAAACAACCAATGGAAGTGAACAAATATCCCCAGAACCGAAAAATTTTTAAACCATTTTTCATTGGTTTAAACGATCATGTGATTCCAAAAATTATAAACAGACGGGTCTTTTCTGACAATATTGTAAACACATTTCAACTACGCCTTTACGTAAACATCTTAATACAGTAATTAAACGTCTAAAACAACCATACTATCATGATTTTAACCTTTTTGATAGTTTGATTGGTTTATTTACGTATGCATATTAAAAAACACTTTCAAAAGTGAAATACGTATAAGTAACTTGCAGACATGCATTGTTTGTTTATATTTTGGGTTGTCAATTGTATGTATGGACATTTCGTTGTAAGCTAGTCACTGATTGGCTGAAAAGTAGCCGTGGTTTTCCCTGTCTAAAAATAAAATTATCGTTCTGAAAATTGAATTTTAGCAGAGGTAAGAAAGTGAAACATTCGACCGATGCGCAGGAGAGTACACGACATCTATGTCCAAGAAGACATTCTAACCCAAGAAAGAATAACGAAAGAATAACGTATCTTTTTGTGTATTTTGAGAATAATCATGTCCAACTACAAGGTTAGATATATAACAGTTCTTTAGATAGGCAAAATAAAAGTAAAAAACAACAGACGAAAGTATGTTCATATGTTCAACAAGAAGCAATTCGAAGAAACATGCCTCCGTCTCAAATAAACTTCAACTCAAATTTAACTGAGGCAGTCACTGTGCTGGAATACGGATTTTTTTGTGATTTCTTGAATATTAGGTTTTAGAGATAGACTGCATCAAGTATTAGAAAAGTTACTCTTAATTATATTAGTGATATGAGTACTGCACAAATCATAATTTGAGAATTGTTTATGATTCATCTTTAAACTTATATGGTTTCTAAAAAGTAAGATACAGGAAATTTAAGCATAGGTCATTATGGAGCTCACTAATGTTTAAAAAAACTACCTACGTATTACATATTATTACACCATTCATTTTGTAAAATAAACGTTCAATGTTTCTGATAATAAACAACTAAAACAACAAGAACAATCTTGCATAACCGCGCACTTTTTGTTCAGAATTAGTTCAGAAGGTATAACATTCAGAAGTATATCCTCAGAAATAACCGACTTTCTAAGTATCAGCGGTATTTACCAATGTCGGAGAGCTACAAGACGATGTGTCCCTTGTGTCCAAATTTAAGCTGTCTAGAATTTGCTGAAAAATTTATTTGACAAATCTTGGTTCAACAGCATGTATTTTTTGTTCCGTTTGCTTAAAGCATTAAAGACAAGGACTTTTATTTAAAGTCACTTGTTGCGATAATTGTTTTAATGGCATTTTCCATTGTCTGGGAATGTCTAAATGCTAACTGATAACTCTGTAAAACAATTACAGAGACAGCCACTAAACACCAATAAATAAATAGATGAATGTCAATGATAGATTTCAAATTGAATGAAGAAGATCAACATTAAAAATGTAATTGTACATATCTAACCATAGGTTTACGTATTAAAAAACACACAAAAAAACATCAAAACGGAACTACGACATCAAACCTTTAATATCAATAACAGACAGACAATTAATATTAATTAGTTGGATCAATATAATACTGCCGCTCGGTCAGCGTAAACTGATTGTTTCTCACTTCAACATTAGATAATTTTTGTCGAATAAAAAATGTATACAGCCGAAGTGTATAAAAATATAATGTAGTCAATAATCCATGGTGGTAGAAAATTACCATTTTTTATGTAAAATACGGAGAGATAAAAACTTACTTTAGAAACTCAAAGTTGTACTGTAAAGTGCCCTTCAGTGTCGTTTGCTGAAAATTGGGACCACAATTTACGTTCAAGTTGCTCTGAAGCTGGTTTGTAATTCATGGTTCGCTAAAAACATGAAAACAAAGTTTTACTTAAAATCAAGACAGGAGAATTATTTAACGTCATGCAAAACACTTAAAAAGGAAAGGAGGAATTTAAAGGCAACTCTGAGTTAGTGTGACCCAGACAACAAGTCTTAATTGATTTCTACACTAATAGTCTAGATTGAGTCTATTATATCATATAAACACATACGTGAGAATCCAATTTACTCTTACAGGTTCAATTTATCACTTCTCCTCTAAATTAAGTCTATTTTTTCTCTTAATTAGACTTGAAACTCTGAAGTCCTACTTTTTCCAATTTATTTATTTTCAGACATTTAATAAAGATGAAGTCCTATTACAGATATAAGGACACCATTTTGTTTAAATTCTAAAATTCTACAGCCTTTCCTAAAATTCCTTTATATGTTATTTCGGGGAAATTTTCAAACCTTCCTAGATCAACAATCTCTACAGAAATCAGACGTAATGCCTCAATTAGCAATACACTTTATTTTATAATCGCCATCATTAGTCATGCAAATGTTTTTATTGCTGGCTGGCAACGAAATAAACTTGCACAGCAAACAGTCCCTTTTCACCCGAGGCAGGGGCTTTAAAATACATTGTAAACGTTGAAATACTAGTAATGCAAAGTTCTCTTGCAAATGTCTAGAATTAATTCACCTGTAACACTGAAGAACTGGTTTGACCTACGGGCTAATTTTAAAAGGCGACCTTTTTACATTGGAACAGTGAATTCTGTATTTGCATACTATAACACGGCGCATTTGCAGATTCTCTGTTACAATGTGAAACATAAAAACAGAATATTAATGTGAAATCTAAGTATTATTTAACCATAAAGCGTGCGTAGATATTCAAATATTCAACTTCCAGATAAATATCTTTGTCTTAAAAGATTAAAGATATATCTCAGCAAATAAACAACAGTTCTATAGTTCCAAATATCTTAAAAATTTACAAGGCAGTAAAAAGAACAATTATCACTGTTCTGTTTCTTTGATATTACTTGTGTATATCTTTCTTTTAGTGATAAATTTTCGAGTAAGAAATGAAATTTCTGAGATATATTTTTTAACATTTTACTATGATAAGCCTATAAAACAATATATTCAAATGAAAGTAAATAGATACATTGATTTAACTTTATTAGAACTGCAAAATAATTGTTCAGACACAATGCAGACTGCTAGTAAATAGAATTACAAAAAGACAATGGCCACTTAGGAAACGAGAGGACTAAATGGTCCTTGGTCGCTCATCTGAAAAGGAGCTATCACACAACTGGGGGAGGGGGCGTTCAAAATTAGACTTGCAGTTTCTAAGAACAAGAATGTAGGTAAATAAGGAGCAAATCAGACTTGCATTATCTAAGAAGTAGTTTTTTTTATTAATTTCTCATACAGACATGTAGACATATAAGGCATAAGAGACTATATAGTGGTTCACAAAAGGACCATTTGTACCAGGTTTTCAAACCAGACCAAGTAACCAGTTCTGCAGGGAATTCAATCTTTTATACAGTTTTGAAAGAGGGCCATCCAACGATCATTCCTTTTAAGTTTTACTGGTTTATTAGATTTAGAGGTGAACATTTTGAAACCTTTTCCTAGTAAAGTCTATGCAATGTTTAGTGACCCGGAGCCATGATTTATATGATGTTGGTAGAAGTTTACTAGATGTCACTACATCTTTTCCTATAAAAGTCTTATTAGAAACCGGTGGAACTGGGTTATGCTTCCCGAAATGCTCTCATTCATAGGATTTAAATTTAGTAGAGGAAAACAACGAAATGTAGTTTATTGTAAGTATTTCGATTGAAATTGAATTTAAGAATATGTACAGAAACGAATGGCACAACTTTTTGACCAAAATTTATGACTATTATTTAAATAAGTTCATATAATGACATTTTGCAATGTAAATACACATTTGCTTTAAACACAAGTTATTGCCTTTATATATATTTTATGTTAGAGTATTATTACTCAAATCAACCTGAGAAGTAACTATACCTTTATAAAAAGGCCCACAAATTCTTTTATAGGTTGTACGAGTTATAGTCCGGATGACGGACAAAAGAGCACCGTAAAAAGTTCATCTTCGGTCAGGTTAGCTAAAACATTGAAATCTGGAATCTCTGAAATGAGGGTTTTTTAAAAATTAGAAGGATTTAAAGCGTCAATGCCGGTCTTCTTTTTACTGTGGTATTGTGCTTATAGCATGTCAAAAATGATTCTAAAATATGTGATATTTTTAAGAGATAGCATCTGATGAAAATGTTGAAAAATTCTTTGAAAATATCTCCAGAAAAAAGGAAAAATGGATCCTTCAATTTCTATATATTATCAATGTCAATATCAGATAATTAGACTGCGTGAGAAAAGCCAATAACAATTAGATCAATTACTTTACAGCCACTACGATAGCGCAAAGTGGTGTTTGTCAGTGCATTTAAGATAATTGTTTCAAAACAAATGTGTTTTCGATCGAGTTGTATAAATAAGAAAATAAATCACATTTTTTACAGGGATTGATCAACTTTTTTAGAGGCAGAATAATAAACATCCGTTTTAATTCATCAATGCAACACTGTAAGTTAATAAGGATTAAAAAAATGACAAAATAAAACAGGCTTGTAAATATACGAAAACAGGCAAACTTCAGTAAATTCTTTTATCCCAAGGGTAAGAACTGTGTGTTTTAGACGAAGACGCTGGTGGAAGCAAATTAAAAGTCCTCAATATAAACATCTAAATAACAGATTCACATCCAAATCTTGCAGATAACATTAAAGTCTCGTACTTGCACTACATATAGGCAATCAGATGTCTCACAATTATTTTCAGATATCAATTTGAATAGATAAACATTAACACACATTAGGTATAACTTAGTCCACACACTTTTCATCCCCATATGGCGAACAAGCTGAAGAGTAATGTTTTGATAAAGAAATTTAGTTGGCTGTAGTAACATATTAAAACAAAAATTTAATCAGCATACAATTAAAGTTCCCAAGACTTTAAGACATTGTTTAACCACCCGCAAATTAACCCAGTATTCAGTATAATTACATTTTTGAAAGAGATGGCACAACAGCCTTAAACACTGCTTGTTATCAACATAAAAAAAAAGAATAAATAGAAACTTTTTTCTTAGAGTGTTCCTTCAACACATTCAAAATTGTCAACTTCCTTTCAGTATGTTTTTTACGAAATTTTCTTCGAAAGTAATGAGTAAACTGACGTAGCCCGCTACAAGTGATTTGGAAAGTGATTTGGAAATTGAAAATAAGTGGTAACTGAGATCTTTCGTTTACAACAGATATGAGAGATATTAAAAAAAACTGCCAATAGATATACTGTATTTATAAACTGAGCGAGACTCCTTTATGTCCATTAAGCATTATAAAAATAATTTGGGTTTGTAATGCTTTCCAATAACAAAAGCAAAAGTCTGTTTTTAAAAGTAAACAACACAGTTAAAAATATAATTCTGGATCTTACAATAATTGGAGACAACCTCAAATTTAGTCATGGAATTGTTAAGGAGCGAGACAACAAAGAAACATCTTTAAAAGTAAACAACATGATTACAAATACGATTATTACTGCATTTTACAATAACTGGAGACAATCTCAAATAATGCAGTGGTGGAAATGTCTAGGAGTGAGACAACAAGGAAAAATCTTTAAAATAATCAGCTTTATGTTAACATTTTGAATATATAATGGGGCAGATGGTTAGGACAAAAAGATCATAATGACTACTGGGTTCACATAAAAACATAAATAAAAGACATTCTAACACAAGACAGTGTAACAAATCATGTAAAATACTACGATTTGTATTCTTTGAATAAATGTAATCATGTCTACCCATGTATACATATATATATATATATATATATATATATATATATATATATATATATATATATATATATATATGCTCTACAAGAGACACTATCAAGAAAAAACAGTTCCATCTCAAATATAAAAACAAAAAAATCTAAATATAAGACTACAACAGGCTATGTATTCAGAAACAAACAAATTTCAAGACAGTCACTGTCAGTCAGAAATGTTGATAAAAAATGAGAGAAAAAAGCAGAAATAAAAAGAGGAGTGGCTCAGCACGACACTGACGACACTGAATAAAACCCACTTTAGTATAATTGTGATGGAGCACAAACTACGAGTATTTTTCTATTGAAGTAAGTCCATGCCGATTTCAGAAAATAATCAAAATATATTTTCATTGAGCATGCAATTTCATAACATGATTTGCATAAAGCAAATAGTATACATTGTAGTCTTCTAAAAAACACAGAGCACTGTCAAGAAATGAGAGAGAGAGAGAGAGAGAGATTGTATTTCTCTTTATTTTACTTTATGTGTATTTGTTTTTGGTAACTCAACAAGGAACAAAATTACTTATTTTATGAGTCTGAAATTGTTTATTTACATGATACTGACACATCTTTGTAATTTTTTTTCAGCTTTCCTTAAAATATATCTTATGTGTGCTATATGTTTGTTTTTTCTCCTCGGCAAACCGTTAAAATACATTTGCATAACAAAGCTCTAATTTGCAATATTTTCAGTGATAATGTTTGTTATGTTTTCTGAAAAAATTCTGATTGTTAACGGACACAAATAAAAACAAGACGAGAGTATAAATATCGAACAGGAAATATCTTTTTTATAAAGCTGGTCGACGTAGGTTACATTATAAGGATTATGTATTCATCAATCAAAAAGGGATGTAATCGATTACGCAATTTCGAAGAGTTGCTACCATATCGTATTAATGTAACCCGTCAGAATTAAGACTTTGCATCGGTTTGTACTGACTAGACGGATACAAATTTAAGATGTCTTCCATTCCTTGCTCATACAAAGCAAGCACATGTTATCCCTTCATCTGTCGGTTCCAATAAGAATGAATTCCATTTTCGGTATAGACAAATCGATTTCGCTCAGGATGTAGTCGTTTCTATGGACGAACAAAGTCAGAATGTTACAAAATAATTTTGTATGTTACATTGCCTATCTCCGTATTCATCGTCTATTCGTAACAAACCGTCGGTTATCCGAACGCTTACCATTCATTCTTTGTCGTAATCAGTTTGCCGTTACGCCATCTTAGACTGTCAGGTTATGCCGGCTCAGAAGACTAAGGTTCTCGAATCGTAGTTGATTCGGATTTTAAGTAATTTTGATAGCAACGTGTCCATATCAATGGAAGTTTGATCCAACAGTAATCGACTACGTAGACAAAAAATGTTAACAGATGGCATAAAAGAAGCCAATAAGCAAAACTTGAACACATTATTTTTCTGTAATTGCTCAAGCGTAAAGTGATTTTCTTCACAGCAGTATAAATGGCTACTGCAGAAAACAAACATGTTTGCAGTCAAACAGTAAGTAAGACAAGACATAATTTATCAAAAGGACATATTAACCGACATTGTTCGCTCTCGTGTTTATTCATCTGTCTGTTTTTTCAGTGATGTATAAAATCATAAATGATGGCATTACCAAACATTTGAACAGGTACAAATGTGTAGCCGAAATAATAGTTTTCAATTGCACTGTTGTACTTTTTGAATTTCCAGGTACTCTTAGGAAATCAAAATTAACCGCTCATTAAATATTTCCTTTGTAAGTCGATCGATGTTGAAATGGGTCAGTCTTTAGATGCATCGCGCATGACTTATACGTAGGCAAAATAGACAGAGTTTGCTTTTAGAAACACAAAACAGCAAACTATTTCAAGGACTAATTTCTTAATTAAAGGAAAGTGGCTCCAATATTTCAATTAATCAAGTCTTTCCGAACCATTTAAAAGTACTTGAACCAATTCACTAGGGCATTTTATCAAATATTCCACAATCTTAAACTTAAATGGTTTTAATAGATATCAGTGACATTTTGTTTGCAATCATTCTTTTTTTTTTACAATATCTAAATATTCCAAATTGAGTCAGTGTTTTGCAAAATAAAACCATTCGTCTAGATATCGATGAATATTACCTATCTAGCAGTAAACCAGTGCAAAGCCACACTGCAAAAAGTCGAATCTTAAGACACTGTTAAGGGATATGATTTTGGAAGGTCAAGTTTTATTAGTTATATCTGTTAAAACAAATTGGGCTAGAATTGTAACAATATTTATCATGTCTTTTGAACATTTTATCTTGAAAAACAATAAAAACAGCATGAGCATTTCCTTGACATATTTATACAAAAAAGCTTTAACAATTATACCTAAATGTTTTAAATGTTTAAAAGTTATTTCAAGAAAACTTAGTGATTATACAACATGATACATTGCTATCCACACGTGCTTGGGTGCGTTTATAATTCAGATGTTAGAACACTGGCACTTTTCAATATACTTATTCAAATATCGGGTGCAAGTAAACACATTTATTACTCCTCAGAAACCTGACGCGACAAGGGATTCGAAATTCAAACTAATGACTAACATTTGAAAGTTCCATTTACAACAGACATGACATAAAATCTTGAAAATACCAACTCAACTGACTCACATTTTAGAAGCGTACAAACCATGCCTAGACTGCTGACAAAAGGTATCAGTGCCTTGTACCGCCCTTTAAGAGAAATTTGAAAATACATTTTGTTTTCTTATTTAGACTGCGTTTTACCCAACAGCTGTCTCTGTAAAAGACTGTAGCTTCATTGAAAAGGAAACTACTGTCTCAAATGGCTCCAAATAAACCGTGTATTTGCGTAATGTCAATCAGAAGAGCATCTTTTTTTTATTTTGCTAGTAGACAAATCGCAAATAAAAACCCTTTAACGCAATTCATCTTAGGCGACCCTGAAACCCCGGATTATTAAAATCGGCATGCGTAAGCGCATTTTTTATTCTTTTTTTCGGAACGGCTACGACGTTTTAGTTCGGAATTCAGACTTGTTAAACATATGTAGTGGTCAGGGTTGGTATCTAAGCTCATACTAATGGGATTAATCAATAACAGGTCGAGTTAAAACAAACATTAGCGTCGGCCACTATACCAGAGGTTGTAGCTACGTTTGATTCCGGAAGAAGTTAATAAGAACATATTCACTAATTCGGTGATAGATGTACACAGTTAAAGTAGAGTTTCAGCAACACCACCAATAATAATAGATATAATAGTACTACTAACAATAAAAGTGATAATAATTGTAAGTATTTAACATCAGTAGATAAAACTGACTTCAGTTACCATCCCAATGTTATTAAGATATAACAAAAATATCTTTTAAAAGAAGTTGGCCAACGCATGGTAACATTGTAAAGATTTTGTATTTATCAAACAAAAAAGGTTAACTGAAATAGGTGTAATCGATTACGCTCTGCTTCGAAGAGTAGCTTTAGCTGTATCACAGTGACCCTTGTGTCCACAAGAATTTTTAAAGACATAGAACTGCAGAGGGTATTCTGACAAGGCAATAAAGGCTATGATCCCATTCCTTGATAAAACACAGCGATACTATGATATCCATTTATCTGTCAGTCAATTAGATTGAATTCCATTCTCCGGAAAGGCAAATCAATTTCTTTCTGAATGTTCTCGTTTTTCCCATTGGACAAAAAGTCGGAAATTTATAAGGTGGTTGAACAAAATCATATGGTATGTTACATTGACTATCTTCACATTCACCCATAAGCCAGAGGAGGTAGAGGAGGTTATTCGTTATAAACCCTCGATAATTCCGAAGGCTTACTATTTCCCACATTTTTGTAAACCTTCAGCCGTTAAGCCGGATTTCTCGAATTCAGGTTAGTTACATTTTAAAGATTTTTGTTCGCAACGCGTCCCTATCAACGGAAGTTTATGCCAAAAGTAATCGAATTTCGTCGGAAAGTTCCAATATAGAGAACATGAAAGTAAGACATATCTGCTAAAATTATGGCTATCTTTGTGTTATGAAGCTCGACAAAGCTGATTTTATGTCCGGTAATTAATTTACTGCTGTGGAATATCTCAGAAAGACGTTCAACCTTGTGTCAAAATGTTTTGAAATCCGGAATCACATCAGCTGTTGTAAGTAAGAAAAGTCTTGATTTGTTATAGTGCAAAATGTATTGCAAAAATCATACCAAGATGTTTTTAGTCCGTTGAGCTCATTAAAATCTGATTGTATCATGATGAAGTCTTTCGACAAAAGTTTAAAGTACAGCAAAAACAACACGACCATGCTATTTTATAAGATAAACTTCAATGTCGGACTAAAACAAGCAAAGATTTCAGGTAACTAAATCAGCATATATGAAATCGTGAATAGGGCAATAAATTTTCATCAGTGAAGAGACAGGAATTGTACAAGAACAATTCATTATTCTGTTGATTTTATAGAAACCTTCACTTGTGGTAAAGCCGTCTTTCACCTTTATCCTTGGGCTTTGAAGGTAATAAAACTTTTTCGCTTTTCTTCCTCTGTTCCAGTTATATAATTATCCATATGCTCCTATATAATATCATAATTAATCAAGTGTTCATCTCAGCATTTTCTCTAGAAAAAAACCTTGTCAAGTACAAACAAAAGTACAATGTATCAAATGGAATCGAAGTCATGGATCATTGTTAAAATATATCTACTAATGTCGAAACTACTGAATTGTATGCTTGATGACCTTTACATTTTACTTTATTTATCTTGTTTTACTACGTTGCTATGAAGCAAATCATTAACGTTCGATAATATAGCGAGAGAGACATCCCGTAATACTGTCACGGATGTTATCAAGCATTTTTTATCTTACGGCTTCATCGTCTATGTTAATACAACAGAACAATAAATTAGGATGGAAGACATATGCTACAAGCTTGCTTTGTCATTGTCAAGTATATGTTTGACAGTGGAACTCATCGACCTTTCCTTTCAAACAATGCATCAAACTGATTTGCTTAAAATATGGTCTACGTTTGATTCAGATACGTTTTTGTAATTTCAAAAAAGTTTTGAAATATCCTATCTAGCAAAAACTGTTTGTGCATCTTTTAATAACAAATAGAAGAAATAAAATTAACTGAGTTGCTAAGAAAACTTACTTGAAACCGATACACAATATGAATATTTATCTGGTCACAACTGAAAACAGTTACATTCTACGCAACATTATTATAGATGTTTCGTTTGCCATGATTTTTATTTAAATCTTAATTTGAGCTAGAAATATCTAATTAGATACAGCAGGCAATGATGTATTGAGGTAGACCTCTTGCGTTTTCGCTCATCTGTTTCACTTGTAAGCTATATTGACAAATTATAGTTTGAACAGCTAGTAGACCGCGAAGAGAAGTGAAGCTGATTGCTGTGACCTTGCCTAAATTAGTATGTTTGCAAATTATTTTCTATTTAAAATTCCTTATTATTACGTTTGAACCTTCACAAGCACCATGCTGTTTGTCTCTTTCTCAACAAACAATTTTTAATGGAATACTGATGTGTCTTGTTAATCAATTGTAGCGCAATGTTTATGAGGTTTATTCTACTTTTATTACGCAGTGACGTTTTCGTAAATATGTAAGCCAGTCATAAAATCTATATTTCGCATTAAGCAACTATTTCAGAAGAAAAAGCTCTAACTTTTGTCTAAACTACATCGGTGTTCACTTACTAATGATTTTAACGTACTATCTAGGTAAAAATATTCTTTTTTTTTTCGAGGGAAGTCCGAGCATATTTTAGTTTTATTTAGAATCTAAAATACTGCCAAATCCAATTTATTCCACATTATGTTTTCAAAGAAAAACAAGATGTAAAGTAGTAAATATTAGAATATGGTTTATGTAGTTATGCATATCACAAGAGAATAAAACAGTTGGCAGGTTTTGACTGAGATATAGACCTAAAGGCCTATCTGTATCTGCAGAGAAAGAAGCTATACTAAGAATATTTTCCTCTTAAAGAAAGGAAGCGTTTTATAGCAAAGTAATTTAAACCTTCAAATTACAAACAACACATTAATTTTGTACTACAAAGCATTTACTATATAACATTACTTGCTGATGTCTCTTTTGCAAGATGACTGTCCTTAAAATTGTTGGTCATTATTTCTACTCGTAGGTTAGCTGTTATGATCAATTTAAGCTAACGAAAATTTCTTTTCCCTTGTTTCGATTATTCAGATATCAAGCATTAAGGCTCATTATTTTTCAGTTAAAAAACTAGTCACACATTACAAAAGGAACAATTTCCTGGAAGACATTTTGTTCAGACAGACATATAATGCACAAATGGTATATCAATTTTCTAGTGGTAACAATACAACTTATTTTAGATTACTGGAAATATTTCCTGCGTCGATAAAAATACAACTTAAATTTTGAACTGTATATTTTAAAACTGAATTATTATATACATTCAAATAAAGATTTATATCAATAAGTAATAAAATGACGCCACATAATTTTTGATTCACGTAAAACTATATACAGGGAATCATCCAAGTAAATATGGAGCCATTTTCAACATTAATGATGATCATTACGAAATTATGGTCCCCGAAATAGCACAAAACAGGAATATAAATTTCTATAGATAGCTTATTTGGAAAATAGATTGATGGTTCTACTATAATTATGTTTTCCGGTAACAAGTACAGCGTATTCAAGTAAGCTATTTATAGAAGGGCACATTCTGAAGTGTTCACTGTTTTAAGAAAAACTTTATCACTTTCAAATAATTGTTCATTCCTTGCAAGACTCTTACTACTGAATGAAAATGATAATATGCCTACTAATAGGTTATTATTTTTAATAGTAGATCTAGAGCGTGAATAAAATCATGAAAAGAGCAATTAGGTTTCCTAGTTATTCAATAAACGAAAAAAAAAAACAATCTCAGTCCACCAACGTCATTTAAATATAATACAATTCAGTGAAGCTTATGGGCCTGACTCCTGAATACGTATAGCCTGAAACACTGATTATATTATATCGTTTGTTAATACTATTACCATAAATTTCAACCGTAATCAATTTTAAAATCAGAAGAAGAATGAATGCTTTGAAATGAAATCTTAATGAAGAATCTTGTACATATTTGAAGCGCTGTTAGGTTTCATTGAAACAAAACACACTAGACTAAATCACAAATTATTACTGTTGATTTTCCCATCTCGAAAGCGGCCAACTAACAATGTTTTCCTGCAGTGAAAATTTTCTAAAAGTGCTTTATATTTTTACACTTTTGTTGTTTATAGCACCCTACTTCGGGTAGAACTTGTCAATAACATAAATCCCGTTAATATATATTTATTTAACGAAAGAGATGCTTCGTTACTTTTTAAAGATGTTAATCTGGAGCTCATTATCTCGGTTTGTGAGGTTTCTATTGCACCTATCGCACTGTGTTGTCTGTTTCAAAGTAGACACATGTTTATCTTTCATCTCCATCAACGACTGTTTTCTGCCGAGTTTGGAAAGTATTAGACGTACACAAATAACTTTGAAGCATTGTAACGCTGTTTAAAGCACCTCTAAAAATAAAAGGTGTAATTGTATCACCATCAGGATGTAAATTTATGGTTTCCTTTGTCCCAAAAACAGATTAACAGCTAAGCAGGGAGTGTTTCTAATTTTGGCTAAGCGATAATTAAGTTCTTGCGTTTCTCACACCAAATAAAAAAATAACCAGCCCGCACGTCGTGAATAATAATTCAAGTTTGTAAAACTGTTTATCTTCAATGTTAGACAGTGGCAACAGCTAGAAACACTTGTGTCCATAGGACACGGACGCCCCCGCAACATGGGCTTTAAGTTGGCAAATACCTGGGGTCAAGTGTGACAATTAATATTGAAATACCATCATGCATTCACAAGTTATGGACCAGAGAAATATAATAAGTTTAGTCTCCTGTTGTGACCTTTGTCCTAGACACCTCGGTCATGCTCGCGACACATTGTCTACTTATGGTTGTCATGTGTACCAATTTATTTTGAAATCCTATCATGCATGCAAAATGTATGGACCGGACACGAACTCCAACTGAATTTAAGCTTATACGACAAATACAATAAGTTCAATGCCCTAATTTGTTCTTGACATTTGACCTAAGAACCTGTGCCTTGCACAAGACACATTGTCTCCTTATGGTGGCTATGTGTGCCAATTTATTTTGAAATCCCATCATGCATGCAGAAGTCATGGACCAGACACGAACTCCAACTGAGCCTAAGGCTATATGACAAATACAAAAAGTTCAATCCTGAGCTGTGATCTTGAACTTTGATCTAGGGACCTGAACACATTGCCTGCTTATGGTGATCATGTATACCTATTTATTTTGAAATTTCTTTTATTATTTTGATTATTTAATTATTTTAAATTATTTATTTTTTATTACTGACAATTATTTTTTGCTTTTTTACAAAAGGAATCCGCTGACTTAAATCGGTATTGGAAGTATACTCCACTAGACTTGGTTCTAATTATTCCAATTTGATTCAGACATCTTAGAAATCCATCTGATTTTATGTCATAAATCGTAAAAAGTTTGACTGAAAAGAAAGCAAGAAATTTATCAAATATTTTATCAGATTTACTGCTACATTTCTTCTAAAGTAGGTTTTCCTGAAAATGTTCTTCATTGGGATCAAGGACGTTGTTTATTGTTTTGTTATTGCTTTGGTACAAATCAAACTTTTATTGTATCTATAATGTCAAGTTATAATGATACTTAAGACCTTGATAAAGAAGATATTTAATTTCCCATCAGATTTTCTCCTTCAGAAGCAACGTTTCTAATAACTTGTTTGGCATTTCAAATGAATCTAATAGTTATTGCGTCGTTATAAAAAAAAGCAAATTTAAAGAAGACAAATACAATGTATATTTTACAGATGTGTCCAGACACTTAAATGATAAATACTGTACTAATCTCTAAAAATATACGATTTGTTTCTGAATTTAAAAAAAATCTTAAAGAACTAAACGGAGGATCTATTGTGAACTGTTTCATGCTTAACATTTAAAACGAGTATATATCTAAAATAAAGTTTGTATATATTTTGCGAAGAAAAAAAGTGCATAAAAAACTTAAATTACAGAAAGAGCGACGTTTGTATGAACGGTGCCTAAACAGCAATTATTTCCTTATTTGAAAATCCTTTCACATAGATATTCATATGTATCAAAATTATTAGTTGCAGAAACTATATATATAATTATTGTGCTTTAAAAGCTTCATATTAAACTCAAACTAAACTACAATTGATCAGATGGAACAATATATAGGTAGATTAGAATCATGAAACATGTTACTTTGAGAAGCTGCAACAGCTTTTGTTCTCTTTATTTATTCAAACAACAACTTCAGTGGACCCTCTTGTCGAATAAATCAAGGACTCTTCAAAAAGAGAATGCCGTTTTTGATTTCAATTTTATGTCATTATTTTGCAAGGCCTTCTTAAAAGATACATAATATTGGAAAATGAATGGCCAACAGTTTGTTTTCGAACTATTGCCGCTCTCATACATTATGAGTGTGATTAAAAGGGTTCTACCTTTCAAGTCACTTCCTCAGGAAATCCAGTAGACCTTCATTTCATTATGCTCTTTGAATAAACGAACGAATACAAAATCATGGTCAATTTTCATTCTGCTGTTTATTTTGATCAATTTGCATTACTAATCTAGCTAACAGGGAGGAACTGCTTTTTATACAATTGACATAGAACTAATAAACATAACATCACTTCAGAATAAATCTAAATGATTATAAAAAATAAAGCTCAGAATGGATAAAATGGAGCCTTTTTTACATCTGGTTCCAAATATTCTGCCATAATATGATCTTTAAATTAATTCGCCTAAGTATGAAAATGAATAAAAAGACGTCAAGACAGCTATATAAAGGAGTTCTTCGGGTTTGGATTTAAAACTGTCAAATCCTAATGACAAATAGCCCGTTTGATTTACACTGTCAACGCCAGGCTTAGTAAGTCCAGCTATAGATATGCGCAATATGCTTTCTCATAGCTACAAACTGCGCACCATCTATGGATCACTTGCTTATCATGAAATACAGTGAGAAGTATAGATTACCAACATTATGTTCTGACCAAGAACCAGATTTCATCATATATTTTCCTAACCCTGTAATGAAACTGACATGATAGTGCGTGGAAACATATACAATGCTAAGTTTTTAATCAGCCATGTGCCTTTGTAAGACTCCTTGTCTACGTTGTGTGATACAAGGGAACGGTTATGAGAAAGTTAGACCTACTTATTAGCTTTGTATGCCTCTGTATAGTATTTGATCACAACTGTAAAAAATATAGGCTTTTGTTTTGGTCATTATAAATTGCTCTGTCTATAACACTATCTATATCAAAAGATGGTCGAATGCTGATAGAAAATGTTGATTTTGATCGTTCTAAAAGATGACGACACTAACAATTTAAAACAGCAGATGTTGTCTTCGGTATGCTTACAACTATCACAGTGTAATTACCAGTGAATATTGCGACAGTTTGCAATTCTGATTTGAAACTAATGATGGGAGGGGGAACTTCGGACCAGTGTTCCATCTCCTTGCCTGTTGGCCGGCTAATGAAGTTTTATTTACATATGTTATGGATTAACCTTTTCCTTTCTATGAAAAAGATAATCCTACATTATATTTTCAACAGTGAAAAATCGGTGCAGAATAAATTTGGCTACACAATTTTATTGAGAAAACTTGGTTGTTTGCAAAGTACGGATCTGCTTTTGCTGATTGAAAAGTCAAAACTGATGGATTTTTGGTTGATGACGTTTGTTACGACGCAAATTGTAATAAAAACGAAAATTGTAATAATTATTACAATTTGCGTTTTTGTTACAATTTGCGTTACAAACGTAACGCAAATTGTAATAACGAAAATTGTAATAAAAAGTCATAATCGTGAATTTAGTATTATTATATAAAATGGCTATATAATCCATTTTAAGACATTTTCCGGGAAATTCACTACTTCTAGAATATATCGAATACTATCCTTATGAGGAAGAAAAGTTTATTACAATTTGCGTTTTATTACAATTTGCGTTGCAAACGGTAACGCAAATTGTAATAACGCAAATTGAAATAAAAATTCAAAATCGGAATTCAAGGTGGATTTAAGGCTATTGCAATGTATTATTATATAAAATGGCTATATAATCCATTTTAAGACATTTCCCGGGAAATTCACTACTTCTAGAATATATCGAATACTATCCTTATGAGGAAGAAAAAAGTTTATTACAATTTGCGTTTTATTACAATTTGCGTTGCAAACGGTAACGCAAATTGTAATATTGCAAATTGTAATAAAATTCAAGATCGAAATTCAAGGTGGATTTAAGGCTATTGCAATGTATTATATAAAATGGCTATATAATCCATTTTAAGACATTTTCCGGGAAATTCACTACTTCTAGAATATATCGAATACTATCCTTATGAGAGAGAAAAAAGTTTATTACAATTTGCGTTTTATTACAATTTGCGTTGCAAACGGTAACGCAAATTGTAATAACGCAAATTGCAATAAAAATTCAAAATCGCATTCAAAGGTGGATTTAAGGCTATTGCAATGTATTATTATATATAAAATGGCTATATACTCCATTTTAAGACATTTCCCGGTAAATTCACTACTTCTAGAATATATCGAATACTATCCTTATGAGGAAGAAAAAAGTTTATTACAATTTGCGTTTTATTACAATTTGCGTTACCGTTTGCAACGCAAATTGTAATAAAACGCAAATTGTAATAAACTTTTTCTCCCTTATAATTGTTGTATTCGATATATTATAGAAGTAGTGAATTCTTCGGGAAATGTCATAAAATGGATTATAGAGCCATTTTATATAATAATACATTGCAATAGCCTTAAATCCACATTGAATTCCGATTTTGAATTTTTATTACAATTTGCGTTATTACAATTTGCGTTACCGTTTGCAACGCAAATTGTAATAAAACGCAAATTGTAATAAACTTTTTTCTTCCTCATAAGGATACTATTCGATATATTCTAGAAGTAGTGAATTTCCCGGGAAATGTCTTAAAATGGAGTATATAGCCATTTTATATAATAATACATTGCAATAGCCTTAAATCCACCTTAAATTCCGATTTTGAATTTTTATTACAATTTGCGTTATTACAATTTGCGTTACCGTTTGCAACGCAAATTGTAATAAAACGCAAATTGTAATAAACTTTTTTCTTCCTCATAAGGATAGTATTCGATATATTCTAGAAGTAGTGAATTTCCCGGAAAATGTCTTAAAATGGATTATATAGCCATTTTATATAATACATTGCAATAGCCTTAAATCCACCTTGAATTTCGATCTTGAATTTTATTACAATTTGCAATATTACAATTTGCGTTACCGTTTGCAACGCAAATTGTAATAAAACGCAAATTGTAATAAACTTTTTTCTTCCTCATAAGGATAGTATTCGATATATTCTAGAAGTAGTGAATTTCCCGGGAAATGTCTTAAAATGGATTATATACCCATTGTAGATAATAATACATTGCAATAACCCTAAATTCACGATTATGACTTTTTATTACAATTTGCGTTATTACAATTTGCGTTACGTTTGTAACGCAAATTGTAACAAAAACGCAAATTGTAATTATTATTACAATTTGCGTTTTTATTACAATTTGCGTCGTAACAGACGTTACACAATAGCCTACATTAGAATTTCCAGCTAAACGGCATATCTCATCAAAACACGAAGTCCGTTATTTTTCATACAAAAGAATTTCTTTAGGATGATATAAGTTTTGAAAACCCGTTAAGAAGCTAAACACATCAAAACAAGTAGCTTTGTCTTTATTCTAATGTGGCCTGGGTCAATAACTAAACTTTCCAGCGATATGCAAATATCTATTAGTGTTTTACTGCTTGAAACTGGCTATAGAGCCAAGTTTGTTATAGAAATTTCTTGCATTTAGAATGAAAATGAGACCTTTTTAGACATCGCAATGTTTGAGAACATAACGTATCTCGAGTAGAAATTAACATTTGACATAAAACTGACAATGAGAATAAGACAATCTAAGAACACTTGTCTGCTGTGTGCTTTAAGTTAGTGAGTCTAATTTAAGTAATTTCTTAAAGGATAATATTTTGTCGCTTTTATTAAAGCAGCCTACGGGTTTGTAAAGAGACAAACTAATCGACAAAAATTAAGCTTGTCTCGTGTCTAATTAAAGTGCATCGTTATGTTTTGTTATGTTTTTCTTTTTTAGATCAGAAGCTTTTATTTGTTGTAATCAACATTAATGTTATTTCAGTTAATATGTTTGTTTGAAATAACACTGTGACTTTGTGTTATAAACTGTTGCTGACGTAATGTGCAATTTCAAGAAGTACTAATAATTTAAAGTAAGAACAACGGGTTTACAAATATACCAATGAACAGTCTGTTTACAAATCTATCTTAGCATTGACCAAAATATAAAAATTATGTAGGTGTATCCACTTGCTTAGATTTCCCTAGTTTTCTTTTGGCTTTTGTCTGTCGAACTATATAAATAAAAACATTTTTATATATATTGAAAAAGGTTTTTTATCATATATTACGATGCCGATTTATAAGGGTCAAGGCCGTAATTTCACGTTTCAGCATGCTCTTACTAGTAATTGCAACTTGATCCACAAGGACAAATAATATCGATTACTAAAAGCCATCGCTTTTCTCCTTACATCTGTATTGTCTTTGACATTTGTAATTCCTTTAGAGTGAACATTTCCAATTATTTAAGTGATATTTTATATCAATCAAATCTTGCTTAAGCGCCTGAAATATTTTTACTTTCAAAACAATACAGAGGGTCAATTAATAGATATTTCCGAAAAACAGATATATAAGTGTATGTAAGTGTAGATAATTCTTGCATTGCATGTATGATAAAACAATTACTGTGCCATTGATATGATACTTATATTTATATTTGTAATATAATACATTGAACACAAAAAGCACCAAAGAGCGAGAGGACATGTTCATCTGGTTTTAAAGTAAATCAAATGGAATAAGAGATATGTTTGAAGAGTTATGGGAGCAGACAAATATGGATCCAACTGGCCAAACATCGCATGTATGACATTGTCCTTGGGCAGAGTTATCCACAAGAAGCATCGGGTCGATTTTTAAAGGAAATATTTCCGCTAGATATTTTTGTCCTTACCAAGGGTTTAAAAGTTCAAGTTAACTGTCATGTAGCCATGACAATGTGACATTAAACAATCGTAGCACATGGCAGTTTTCTGAAGACTTACATTCTTAGAAACTATATTTCGTATTCCCTTATATAAAATAGTGTCAAGAATTATGGATAATAAATTGTTATAGTTTCTAGACAGGAACAATAGGGGTATATTTGGCCGTATTAGCGTGGTCAAAATGGCTGGCAGCCAACTTGTCAGAAATAAAAAGATATCGTTTGCCATTCAACTTGGCATTGACATTCAGTATAAAAACGAACGATTTCGAAAGTAACTAAGAAATACAAGGACTTGTCTGACTTGTCAGAAAATGCGGAAACGTCTTTTACACAAAAACTTAAGGCCTCCTCTTCCTTTTACAAAGTATTGATCTCATCAAAGTATCTTCAACTTGAATGTTGAGCTTAATTATCCGCTTTCTGCGTACAATTTAGATCATTACTTCAAAGTCTGTTATTTAAGTGTAGCCTTGATCGCAAATATTTTCCAAAATGTTGAGGAGAAAAACTTGCGGCTTGTTTTTCTCAAGGTGTTTCGACATATTACATGTTTTTTCCACTGTAATCGGCAACAACGCTTTTAACACTTTCTGCTAACAAATGTAAAAGAAGTAAAAGTAACAAAAACAGTATTAAGAAATACCTTACAGCTTTCATACTGTACCATTAGCATACAATGGTCAAATGGAACTTAGAACCTAGCGTAATATGACGCAAAATCTCATGAGATTCGAATTTATTCCTTCTAACTGGCTTAATATAAAAATAAGCCACTCTGGCATTTACTGCAAATCTACTTTCGGTTAATAGTAGCTTTTTGTCCGAACACATACAAACCATCAGTCCGCAGAGATTCTGAGGCATGTAAAACGATTCATTGTTTATACAGGAGGTAAAGATATCGTGTTATGAAAAGTTGACAAAAATAAAGCAAAAACAGGTTTCTCGACCTATTTTATTTATTTAATTTTTATTTCATTCGTTTGGTTAAGATATTCGTCTACCAGATTATGTAAATAAATGCAAATTAGGTACCACATCAACAAGGATGTTGTCTTTTCTTTGTAAAAGTTTGTATGTTCTAGTGATGATACAAAATGATTTAATTTGACCAAATTAGACAGAATTAAAGATAAAATAAATTAAATGTTGACTACTAAAATATTGATACAAAGCTTTACAACTCATTACAAGCATAATTCAATATCTTTGCAATGCAGTATATCAGGCAAAAATGTGTGTTCTGTCTCTAAATAAACAGTTGTTTATCATGATTATTTTGTTTAAAGAGGTATAATTTCTTTGTTTCGCTTGCAAGTTGAATCGACAAATTTATGTTTCGCTTGCAAGTTGAATCGACAAATTTAAGACATGGATTTAGACTGTAAATATACGTGATACTGATTGCAATGAACTTGGCTAATTTGACTCATTTTGCTATTTTTTTCTGTCTGTAATTCCTTAAGAATGCATAAAAAGTCGTATTTCTATTTATATTTAATTGAACTTTCACATGCTTCGAACTGCTTGTCTCCTTAACTAACACCATATGAATAGAGTACTGACGTGTCTGGATAATCCATAATGGCACAGTGTTAATGTCTGACACTTTTTTCTCTAAATGTACCAATAGCAATATTTACTTAAATATGAAAGACAAGCATGAAAAACGTCCAAGTTTAGTAGGTTATTATTTGCGGGAAATATTACTTATTAAATTATATTTTTATAAATTTAGTTTATTTCTAAATTACTAGTTTTATTTACAATAAATACCTTACAAATATATTTTTCAAAAATAAATATGTAACTACTTAAAGTACATCCACCTTATGTTTTCAATGAACATGACTATGTAGAAACAATTAGGACATAATTATGTGTAGTTGTGCAAATTATTAGGAAGTGACGCTAGGAAAATTCCTAGCACAGTTTTTTTGCCATTCAGTACTTGCGGAGAGAGAAACTCAAATGTATAAATAGTGGTGTATCGAATAAAGCATTTCCCCTGAACGGAACAAAAGCGTTTTAAAGATAATTAATTAATAAGTGCATGTCCTTGAGGACATATTTCAACCTCACCGATTGTTCATTTAAGAACACTCCTTCCCTAATTACAGTAACACTTTCAAGATACTAACATAACTCTTCAAAATAAACACACACTTTAACAGCTAAAAAACTCAGAAAACAGTGAGTACACTTGCTTGCAGGATACAAAAAATGTCTATGCACAAACAGTTGAACATCTGAAGTTCTTGGCATTTATTCAGTAATTCTTTTAGTGACAATTGCTGGTCATTATTGCTACTCGTAGGTCAGTTGTCATCAGAAGCTAGATCTAAAGAACCTTTCTCGTTTCTTTCAGACATTATGTATTCCTTCACTTATTTGAAGTGTCAAAAACTGGTTACACTTTACAAAAATTAGGAACACGTTTCAGAAAAGGCACTTTGTTCTGACAGGCATATACTGCACATAACGCTCCACCGTTATCTCATGGAAACAATACAACTTTTTTAAAAGAGACATATTGAAGATATATTCTGCGTCGATAGAAATACCGCTATTATTTTGTACTGTTATATTTCATTTCTAAACTGAACATTTGAAAGCATTTAAAATATAGACATAAAGAAATAATAAAATGACGCCATATAATTTTAGATTTACAAACAGGAAAACTTCTGAGTAAAGATGTAGCCATTTACAACATAACTGGTGTTCATTCCCTAATATAGCATAAAATAAGAAAATAAGTTTTTTTTATAGATTGTTTATCTAGAAAATAGGCTGATGTATCCCAGGCCTATAATTATGTTTTCCGGTAACAAGTAAAACGCAACGTAAAACAATATTTCTAGTGGACTACATTCTAAAAGGAAAAACTTTATCATTTCTTCTATTTGTTCGTCCGTTCTTGAAAAAAACACACGAAAAAACGGATATACGGAATAACCACAGTCAGAAAACACAGCCCAACACACAGCCAAAAAGTTTAAAGCAAAGCATTTAGTACTGAATGAAAAGTATGCTAGGTCAATATTTTTAAACAGTAGATTTAGAACGTGCACAAGAAGATTTAAAATACCATAATTAAGGTTTCCTTATTTTTCAATGGACAAAACTGGAATCTCAGGCCAAAAAATTCTTTTAAATGTACTTCAATTCAGTGTACCGATGGACTGAAAAAAACGGATATAAGGAATAACCACAGTCAGAAAACACAGCCCAACACACAGCCAAAAAGTTTAAAGCAAAGCATTTAGTACTGAATGAAAAGTATGCTAGGTCAATATTTTTAAACAGTAGATTTAGAACGTGCACAAGAAGATTTAAAATACCATAATTAAGGTTTCCTTATTTTTCAATGGACAAAACTGGAATCTCAGGCCAAAAAATTCTTTTAAATGTACTTCAATTCAGTGTACCGATGGACTGAAAAAAACGGATATAAGGAATAACCACAGTCAGAAAACACAGCCCAACACACAGCCAAAAAGTTTAAAGCAAAGCATTTAGTACTGAATGAAAAGTATGCTAGGTCAATATTTTTAAACAGTAGATTTAGAACGTGCACAAGAAGATTTAAAATACCATAATTAAGGTTTCCTTATTTTTCAATGGACAAAACTGGAATCTAAGGCCACAATATTCTTTTAAATGTACTTCAATTCAGTGTACTGATGGACTGACTTACGAGTGTCCTCCGATCGCCTGCGACACTGATTAGTGTGTATTACCATAGGTAAATTTTAACCTTAATCGATTTTACAAAGAATAACGAATACTTTGAAGTAAAATATTAACGAAGAAAGTTGTACGTTTTTGAAGCGCTGTTAGAAAGCTAAATTGAAAATCACGAACTACTATAATTGTTCACGTCATCTTCTCGTGAGCGGTCAAGTGTTTTTTTCCAAGAAAAGTTTCTAACACTGCTTCATTTTTACACTTATGTTGTTACTTCTCCTCACCTTTTCAAAACATTAATCCTGTTAATATATTTTGTAAAAGAAACAGATGTCTAGTTACCTTTTAAAGGTGTTCATCTGGACCCATTTATTGTGATTCAGGAAGTTTCTATTGCATCAGTCGTGCATTTCGAACAACCACACTTCCCTGCTTCAGACGTCCGACCTAAAAAATATTAAACGAACAGGATTAAATTTAAAGTACTGTAACGCTGTTTAAGCACTGCTCAAATATAGAGTGTATTTTTAGATGATGAAATGTGAACTAATCCTTTTTTTGTGTCCCAAAATAGTTAAATGGCTTAACAGGGAGTCCGTCTAATTTTGGCCTAGCGAGAATTGTGCTCACTTCTTGCATTTGTGACATTAGACATCAATGAAAAAAGAATTCCAGTCAGCACGTCGTGAATATAATAATTTAGGTTTGTAAAACTGCTATCTTAAGTGTTAGACAATGTTAGACAACTACATACAAGCAATGAAATAAACATTTACTGTATTAAGCTACTACTTTGCACCCCAAACTGCTTACAAGCTGTACACAAACAACGTTTTCTTGAAATACATTTCGAATTGAAATTACTGATCGGAAACCGTTTCTATGTTTAAGTAACGTGGGACTTTTTCGAGAACTATATAAAAAAGACACGTTGCAGAATGCATTTGTCTGTTTAAGTGTGGGTCAACTTAATTCTTAATAATCTGTTTGTGATGGGTAACATCTATTGCATGTCGAAATATATTTCGTAACGTAAAAAGGGCGAGGGTTTACCTACAGAGAGGTATAGATAACTTTTTTGACTGTGTGTGCAGAAGACATTTAACAGTTGATTATTGTACATTGTTACCGTATGACAAACCTTGCTGTGACGTATGTTAGAATTCCAGGTAGAATGGAAGGCAAAAAAGCTGCTTAAGGTTAAGTGATTGGTTCGATTTCGTTTATCTAAACAAAAATATGTTGCTTTCCTCAAATATAACTGAAATGAGTTATCAGTATTATTCATTCGCTTATGAAAATGCTTACTATGCCTTGGTTGAAAGTAAAAATAATTGGTAATATAAGCCTTATAACCTAGACACTGCACATCATTTGTATATTTACCCCAAATGTTATGAAACAAATCAATAATGTGTGACATTGTAGAGCGGTAAAACTCGTCACTGTCATAATTGTAATCTGTAATATGGTTTTATATGGTTTCTATATCTTCGATGTTTGAAATAGCAACAATATGAAGGAGTACGGAAAACTTATATGGTATAATCTGAATTTGTCATCCCAACTAGAAGAATGATGTTCTTAAATCAATGTATCAAACTATTTTTTTTGCTAATATACAGGAGGGTCATTTGTGATAATCATAACTTCCCAGAACCCAGATTTAACGTCTAAAACTTCAACAAACTTGGTCATCCAGGGACAGGCCAACCATCGATACATTCATAGTGGAGGCAAATGTGGACGGGCAATATTAATTTCAGACATGGCGTAGAACGTCGTAGAACCTCAGAACCATACTTTAACTTCTGATGATGTATAGTTTTAGAACACAGTACGATCACAAGTAGTTTTAAAACTATGCTAGTAACTTCTATATAGACATACATAACATATTATATGTTTTACATTTTCTTTCCGCTTTTAACAATTATAATGAAATGTATTATACATATCTGACAGAGCGTGACACCGGTGAGAGTAGTTAATGTTCATGACAGCAAGTTCTTTATGAAAAAAAATCTCTCTGTACTAAGGACTTTATTTCCATCTATGGACAATAACACTGTCTCGTTTTTATACTTCTGTCATATATAATGAAAGAGTTCTATAACATTTGGCAATATTGTGAGATGAAGACAATAACTTTCAAGATAGCAATCTCCCATTTTTCATCAAATGGTTTCCTGAACGCGGTTGCGGCAAGAGTACTAAAAAGAGAGATTATTTCATTGTCGTTTTTTTGCCAACATGCATACTAAAGTGTAGCACAGTGTTTTATTGACCGGTGAACATATAAGACTTATAAGGAATTAAACCTTTTCTGATTTCTGTAAAGCAAAGTTAACTAACAAAACTGATTTATAAGTATAAACGTCAATAGAACATTTCCTGTTATTACATTAGCGATGGACTGCTCTAATTTAAAGACAGTTACAGAATAATACATTTAGCAAAACGAAGGCCAACGATTCTCTCCATCCCTTTCTCTCTCTCTCTCTCTCAAAAAAAAAAAAATAAAAAAAATAAGGTGAGACAAAAGTACAAGCAAAATAATGGATCATCGAAGTTTATTTTTGCCTATTATAGTTTGCAGGCATATTGTATTTCAATTTACTATAGAATTATCTACTTCTTATTATTTTCTTGCTTTTTGACAAAGGAATCCGTTGACGCAAATCGATATCGAAAATGTAATTCAATGACTTGTCCTACTATTAAAATTAGATTCAAACATTTAAAATATCCATTCGATTTCATGTCATACAAATGATTGAAAAATGCAAGGAATTAATCCAATATTTTAATGGTTGGTGTCACACTGCGCTTTTTCAAACCAAATTCTATCTTAAATGTTATTATTTGGGGTCAAGAACATTCAATTTGTCTTTTTCTTATTATTATTTGTATAACAATCATTTTGTATTTTGTTCAAAATGTCAACTAATATTGATACGTTAGACCTTGATATAGTATAAATATATTTTTTCAACATTCCTTTCTCCTTCAGAAGCCACGTTTATAAATGATCATCTGACATTTCACAAATCAAATAGTTTTTGCGTTGTTATGAAATAGCATGCTAGTATTCTAGGCGATCTAATAGATTGTAAATTTTACAGATGTGTCTAGATATATAGCACTTGAAAGTAGAAAATGCTGTACTGAACTCTACCAATAAATGATATTTCTGAAGAACTTTTTAATCTCTGAGAATCTAATGTGAAGGATTTCATGTCCACATTTTGAAGTGCGTTAATATCTATATCTTTGTACATATGTTGGAAAGAAATCAAGTTTATAAAAGTCATATATAACAGAAAGAGCGAGATTTATATGAGCTGTACCTAAATTGTACCCATTTTTCTTATTCAAAGCCTTGTTTAAATTGAAATTCATATCCGGCTTATCTGTTTTAGCAGCAGGAACTATTTAAACAGTAAAATAAATAACAAAATCTATATTCATTGTGTTTTAAAAGCTTCACATTAAACTCAGATTAAACTACAATTCTTCAGATGGAACAAAGTATTGGCAAATTTGCCTAAGTCTTTAGCTGAAGAAGAAGATTATTTCATAGAACGCTTTTCTTCGCTTTTTTGGAGAAAAGTCGCCAGTGAATCCTCGTGCCGAATAAATCAAAGTCTCTAACAGGAAGAGAGACCTATTCTAGGTTTCAAGTTAATGTCATTATTTTGCAAGTCCGTCTTAACAGATACTTAATCTCGGAAAACAGTTAATCCGACCGTTTAATGCCAACAGTTTGCTTCCGAAATTTTGCCGCGCTCAAATTATGAGTGTGATTAAAATGGTTCTACCTGTCAAGTCACCTACTCGGGGAAAAAGAAGACATACATTATGCAACTTACATATATAAATAAAAACAAAATCATAAAAAATTCCATTCTGTTGGACTATGATAATGTTTATTTTGTTCAATTTGCATACTAATCGGGCGAACAGGGAGCAACCGAATTTATATATAGATGGACTTGGGTAATAAACATCACATCACTTCAGAATAAATCTGAATGATAATAAAAAAGAAAGCTCAGAATGAATAAAATGGAGCCATTTTTGACATCTGGTTCCAAAACTTCCGCCATAACATGATCCTTAAATTATTTTGCTCAAGTATAACAATGAACAAGAAGACGTCAAGACAGCTATATAATGTAGATCTTCGAGTCTTGGTTTACATACGAAAAATAGCCTGCTTGCATTTACACTGTCAACGTGAAGTTTAAAAAATCCACTATATCTACGCAATATCCTGTTCTGTATTTTTCAAACTGCAGACCTATGAGTCACTTGGTCTTCACAGAGAAGTTAATCTTTTTTGGTCATAATGACATAAAGGAGACATATAGATTACAAACATCATGACCTGACCGTACATCCAATTTTATCGAATAATTTTCTAATCATGTAATATAAAACAAATCAATACAGGTTAACAGGACAGCGTGAGGAAACCAATGCAATGATAAGCTTGTAATCTGCCATGTGCCTTTGTTAGTCTTCCGTGTCTACGTTGTGTGATACAAGGGAACAGGTTATCAGAAAGTAAGACTAACTTATTAGCTTTATTTGCCTCTGTCACGTATCTGTTCACAACTGTTATCATGTAACTTATGGAATTGTTTTCGTCATTACAAAGTACTCTCTATATAAAGTTATTTATATAAAAAAGAACTTCGAGTTTAATGTGATAGTCAAAGTTTTGCCGTTTGAAAGAACAGATAATAAATCTTAATATCCCATATGAAAATAATAATCATTCAAAAAATGTAATTGATTTTGATCACTGTTTAAGATGACTAAAATTACTATTTAAAACAGTAGAATTCGTCTTTGGTAGAATGGTGACAATATGAGTGTAATAAATAGTGAATACTGCCGTCGTTTGTAACTCCGAATTGAACGCAATAGCGAATTAACAACGATGGAGATGGGAGGCAAGAAGGACGTATGTTCCTTACCGGCTATTGGAAGTTTTGTTTTATATAGTTAATGATTTAACCTTTACCTTTTTTATGAAAACAAAAATCTCCCATTTTGTGTGCGTCTTAAATGCATTCGATACTTCTTTAAAGACCAGATAGTTACTTTTAATGTTCGTATGTAACCCTGACTTTCAACGGAAACGGATAATTTGTAATTCGTGTCTATAGTCGTGTCGATACGCTGACAATTTAAAAAAAAATATCCAAACACCTTTAAGCTGTTTAAGCGAGACATTCCAATATATAATCCAATCTGTGACTTTGACCTTAGAAGGCACTGTAGGTGTATGGAAGATAAAAACCACAGGTATTAATTTTAGTAATCAATATTTAAAAGAAATATTTATATCATATTTTTTCAAATCAGACAAGGTTGACATCATATATTTGAGTTAAAAATTTGTAATTATGAATACTTCTCTAATCCACGTACTGAAAGTGTTTTTCATTTCGAGTTCAAGATAATTGTTATGTAACCATCACAAGAACATGAATCAAACACACAGTATTCTGAAAGCTTACATTTTTCAAATCTATTTTCCTAAACTTTTGTATAAAATTATGTCAAAGCATATTAATAATAAATTGTGATAGCTCCTAGACAGAAACAATATGAGAAAATTCGTCCGTATTTGATTTGTCAAAAAGGCTGGAAGCTAACTAGTCCGAATTAAATTCTTCGTGTTCTAGCTGATATAAATCTTTACTATTACATTTAATATTAATACAAACGACTACCAGAGTAATTAAGAAATATTAGGACTTTGTCTAACTTGTTAGAAACACATCAATTTCTTTTAAACGAAAATGTAAGGGTCTGTTTTCTCCTATTTTTTCCCCAAAGTATTGATCCCAATTAACTGAGATGCTGAAGTCATCAAAGTATCTTCATCATGAATACAGAGTTCGTGTGTCCCTTTTCGGTGAACGAATGAGATCATTATTTCAGCAGTAAAAATGTGGCCTTGATCACAAACATTTTCCGAAAGTTAAGAAAAATTGCTTGCGGGATGGACTTTCAAAGTTCTTTTGACTTATTGTATGTGATTCCACTGTAATTAGCAACACCTTTAACATGTTCTTGGAAGCCATTTAACACTTATGACCCAAATGAAATAAAAAAAGTAAACGTAGTGAAAACGGTGTTCAGAAATATCTTTTTTGATACTGCACATGACTGGATAAACTTAAGAAAATTTTGAATAATAGAAACAAGAAAAGTATGAGACAAAATGTCTTGAGATTCAAATAAGCATATTTGACTTTATAGACATTTGTCAAGTCTGGCATTCAATGTTCGGTTACATTCCGTTTATATTGTCTTTTTTGTCCAAACACATACGAACTATCAGTCTGCAGTGCTTGGAGATTTTGTGGCATGTTATGCACGAGATTTTAAACATTTATTCAAGCGAATATTTCATGCAGTAGGTAAAGATGTTATGTCATCTTTAATGCGATTAGTTGACAAAAATAAAGGCAGACACAAGTTTCTCGAACTTTAAATTTATTCCTGCCAAGGTAGATGGAACAGTTTAGAGAATTGTTATCTAACTGTTTGTTTAAGATGCTCATCTGTCACAATATGAATCGGAATAAAATCACGCATATTTCTAAGTATACCGTCTTTTTCTATATATTTTGGCTGTAAAAAAATCTAAATGTAATCAAATATATTCACAATTTTCTAAGAAAAAAAATGCTATGGTTTATATGTTTTACTGATGGTTAAAGAATTTTTAATGTGATCAAACTAAGACTGAACGAAAGACTACATTATCTTAATTAAATGTTGTCTCCTAAACGAATGATACAAAGATGTCAACTCGTTACAAGTGTAAGAGACTGCACTTTTCGTGCAAAGTGAAAATTACCGACTGAACTCTTTACAAGTGTAAGAGACTACACATTCCCTACAAAGTAAAAGATACCGACTTAATGCATAATGTGTTTCAGTGTCATTAGCGAAACATATCAGTAAGTATAAGGTGCTATGCAGCGCCAAAGCGGAAAAGGCGAATAGAATAGGCTACTCTCTCTTAAGCAACTCTATCTTTTATAACACCACTGAGATCAATGGTTAAGCGGCATAATTAGAACTATTTTCTTGTGCAAAGTGTAAAATCTGCAGGACTATTTATCCCTTGTTGTTCAAAACTTTACACATTTGTTAAAACCCACCACTCAATCAAAAAAAAATAATCATAAAAAATCCTAAAGGCCTGATAAATGTTGACAGTTAGGTTTTTAAACAGCCATAAAAGGCCACAAACCTCTTGAAATTGTGAACATTGCTGTTTATACATTTTGCTCGACGTGGCATTACTGAGAGTACAATCATAAAAGTACGAATAAGTCATAATTAATGTTAAAATTTACAATTTAATGATTGACGATACTTCACTCATGAAGGCTGCCGATGTGATAGATGTGAAATGTTGTCAAAAGTGGCAAAATATGCGCACACTTCTTCCGAGGGTGCGAAACTAACGTATTGAAAATCACGGAATTTCAATAACATATATATTGCCTGAGAAGATTGTTTTGAACTGAACTGGCCCCGATATGTTTTAACAAATAGTGACAAGATATGTCAGAAACTATTGTAGTTATTGCAAACTTCTGCATTATTTAAGGTAATATAAAACGGTTTTGTCAGGTCATTAATATCATTTTCCTCGAGACATTTTGTTTTTCTGCTGAAATGGAATGGAAATGTTTCTGATTCCGTTAGATGTTGGTGAAGAAATCCTAGACCTACTGATAAAACTTTAGAATATTCTTTTAAAAAATCAAAATGATTTTTTTCTGTACAGATAAAAGCACAATACAGAAAAAATCGTGGCTCACTATTAAACGTATAATCATTTTATAGAAACAATATTATTTTCTTTTCACAGAAAAAGGACCCAAGAACACTTATTAAACGTATAAAACATAAACAGGTAGTATAAAGGCTTCAAACAACATTCGAACGTTTTTGTTCACAAAAATAATTCAATGATTTCCAAATCAATTACTTTAAAACACGCACGAACATGCGAACGCAGGCATGGACATGCACGCACACGCAACCATGTGGTACAAAATTGCTATTTTGAATTGAAATGAAAATATCAGCAATAATCATACCCATAGCATGAAGTTGTGCAACCAGATTTCCTACAGAATAAGAGAATTATCTCTTTTTCATTAGTTCCAAACAAGTCAAAACACTAAGGTTTATTCTATGGCTTTCTTTTGTCTTTATGATAGGTCTAAATCTGACTTCAAACTAAGTGTTGTCCATGCTTCAGTATCTTGAAAGTCGTCATCTATACTTACAACAGTTTAAAGCATACGCTTACTGAAAGTGAAGATTAAATTTAAATTATTGTTAATTTTAACTGACAAACCTGCATGAAAGCATACGAACAGACAAAAACCTTAATTCTGAATCCATGCCAGTCTAGTGAATGGATCTATGCCAGTCTTTCAAAGTTTTTTAACCGCTTAAAAAGTACAAAATAAATAAAGTTCATACTGAACGTTTTCAAACGTACGATACAGCATTCCGTTTCATTCGCTAATGACACTTGTAAACTGTACTCACGAAAACCTTTCTTTCCGTCACGAAATGCAAAGAATGAAATCGTCTAAAAAATACGGAAATACTGTAACTGATATTGTAGTCTGATAGCACAAGCTAACATTCATAAATTCATTATCAGTGGAAAACATTCCGCTAATGCATTTTACACGAAGTTGCTTACGCAATGTCAGCTGATACGACTACAGATACTCACGCTAAATTTATTGAGATGTTTAAAACAATAATGCATGTAGAAGCGGGATTCTGCATCCATGTACAGTCGTGGTAGCTGTAATAGTCTCACCACAATAGTCGCAAGACAGCTCATTTAAAGCCTATTTCCGTGGTTGTCCAATATTTCTGTTTTTAAACTTTCTTCTATCTTATATTTTGTGTATACAATTTAAACGTCCATGCCAGTCTGAAGTCATGATACAGATGTATTTTTAGAAGTTTTATTTTTACTAATAATTATTCTCAGAATTACAAATATTACCAATAGTTCAGACAAAGTTTTAATCCCATTCAAAATGTTGAGTACAATAAAAATATTTTCTATCTGGCCCAGTCTCAAACAAAAATATACCTATTAAATACCTAAAAAACCTATTTTACTTAATAAATTCTAGCTATGATAAGAATACAACAATTTGAAATCTTTTATTTTTATTACTTTAAACGCCGACATGGACATTCATCGAACTCTAACTGATACTGTAACTGTAAACCTATTGTTCTTTGTTGAAATATTGACAAACATTTACTATTATTATCCCTAAAGGACAATATATTCCTTTTGACCGCACGACGTCATGGCAACAAATGTATTATATATATTACTTCGTCTTTCATTAACGATTTCATCGAAAGGAATTTCCTTGAAATGATTGCCCTGACAAGGTATATTGGTCAATAATATAGTTTTGGCATCCACTTACTAAAAGAAATGGTGATTACAAAACTGAAATTACAGAAATTGATATTACTTCAGAAGAAAATTTATTATATGTGGATTATGTATCTTTTACAAGATGAACTATATTATGATTTACTTACTTTCTCTTGTTATATAGAATTAAGGTATTGCTTATATAATAAAATTGTGACATATTAAAGGTCTTTGAAAAAATGTTGAAGACATTACAAATATCAGTATCCAACTTCTTATCTAGACTCAAGCCATTAAATGATATCGAATATTGATACATTAACAATATCATGATATTGTCATGCAATATGCCAATGCTTCGAGACTGTCCTTAATTTCCCTTTATCTTTAGAGAAAATATTTTCCTCTGCAAACTTCAACTGAAAAGTAAATCACGGAAAATAGTTATACTAAAATTCACTAACGGCGAAACAACAAACGTGCATGCCAGATTGAGACAACAAAGACCAAAGTGCTTAATATATAATGTAATCATAAAAATTAAACAAAACCACCAAACAAGACTCAAATAAAGGTCGAACGTCTGGGGAAACATCAAAACGGCCCAAGCGACTTCTAGTGATACTCTAGAAACAGAATGCTCGTACATGCGTAAAGGAACTCATCAGAACTTGATAGTGAAACGATATATCAGCGGTGACCAATTTGTATAGTGAAACTCTGAGACTTATATCGCAAGTGACATTAATTAAGCAGAACTCACATCTTTCCAGCACTCAATAATATGGCATTTTATTATCAAGAGAAATAGAATAAATATATCAATCAATCAGAGAAGTTAAATATTCTATTGAAGATCCAGTAATAAATCGATATAATTGAATTTAGCATCAAGAACAACATATTGCTGTAGTTTCGTCTCTATTTTTTTCAAGGATATATTACTTTCATACATTTTATTCTTTACATAATGTCGCAAAATCTTATTTTAATATTTTTTTGTCTTTATAATGTTTCAATATTCAGCCATCGGTATTGGTTTGGACTCAAATGCTCTTTTCCAATCGATTATTTCCAGTTTATTATTCGACGCAAGTTGCTTTAAGTATTGCGTTATAAGATAAAAAGGAAAGGTTCTATCATGCGATTTCATTTCGTCTTGATTTTGATTACATTGCACTTGCCTCTGTCAGTGATAATCTGGATAAAAAACCCATTTCTGTTTCAACAATTTTCATCTTGCCGTCCCTTTATATTTTTAGAAACTCTTTGGAGTTATCTCTTAGAACGCTGAATGCCCTAATTGCTTCAGTTTTGGATAGTTTAAAATAAGGTGTATTTTACAGTTTTGTACTTTCATTTAGATTTTCAAAGTTCTATTTCAAGTGTAAAAACTTTTAAATGTAACACAATAAATGAATGTAAAAATTTATTCTTCTCGGAAATATCCTCAGAAGTCTCTGTAAAGTTAGCAGACTAGCAGACTAACTTCAGCAGACTAGCAGACTAACTTCAGCAGACTAGCAGACTAGCAGACTAACTTCAGCAGACTAGCAGACTAGCAGACTAACTTCAGCAGACTAGCAGACTAACTTCAGCAGACTAGCAGACTAACTTTAGCAGACTAGCAGACTAACTTCAGCAGACTAGCAGACTAGCAGACTAACTTCAGCAGACTAGCAAACTAAATTTAGCAGACTAGCAGACTTGTGTCCAAGATGTTTTAAGTAATTCATATTTTTCATTTTACAAAGTTGTAAAAGTCGCATGAAAATCGTTGAAACAGCAAAACAAATCTTAATTATTTTATAACACATTGTACTCCATTCAAAGGAAACCTTCCACAGAACAACTCTAGCAGAATAACAGAATGGCAAAACAACTCTAGCATACTAGCAGACCAACTCCAGCAGACTAGCAGACTAACTTCAGCAGACTAGCAGACTAGCAGACTAACTTCAGCAGACAAGCAGACTAGCAGACTAACTTCAGCAGACTAGCAGACTAGCAGACTAACTTCAGCAGACTAGCAGACTAACTTCAGCAGACTAGCAGACTAACTTCAGCAGACTAGCAGACTAAATTCAGCAGACTAGCAGACTAGCAGACTTGTGTCAAAGCTGTTTTAAGTAATTCATAATTTTCATTTTACTAAGTTGTAAAACTCGAATAAAACCGTTTAAACCGGAAAAAGGCACAATTATTTTATAATTCATTGTACCCCCTTTAAAGGAAAACTTCTATAGAACAACTCTAGCAGTATAACAGAATGGCAAAACAACTCTAGCAGACTAGTAAACTAACTCCAGCAGACTAGCAGACTAGCAGACTAACTCCAGCAGACTAGCAGACTAACTTCAGCAGACTAGCAGACTAACTTCAGCAGACTAGCAGACTAACTTCAGCAGACTAGCAGACTAACTTCAGCAGACTAGCAGACTAACTTCAGCAGACTAGCAGACTAACTTCAGCAGACTAGCAAACTAAATTTAGCAGACTAGCAGACTTGTGTCCAAGATGTTTTAAGTAATTCATATTTTTCATTTTACAAAGTTGAAAAACTCGCATGAAAATCGTTGAAACAGCAAAATAAATCTCAATTATTTTATAACACATTGTACACCACGGATGGCTTGGACTTGATTCACATGGTGACGAACGACATCATTCTATCAGCGCTTTATAGGAGCACATTTGTCACGCACAACATTTTTCACATGTGTGTAACATGTTCTTGATTTATGTTTATTGTTTGTGGTGTCCTAAATATATATACATGGATCAGATATATATATATATATATATATATATATATATATATATATATATATATATATATATATATATATATATATAATATATATATATATATAGGCCGTATTTTTATTGTAGCTGTTTCTGATGTGCAATTTCTTTGCTTTTTTGCACATTTGTCATAGATTTGAAACATGACGGATCTGTTCGACAAACTATAGGGGTGTGGGTTTACTCACATTTGTCACATGTTATGTATCCAGCAAATACTACAGAAACTGTCAAACTTTTCATGATTTTATTGGAGATGCTATTATCATTTTTTTTAATTACAATAAAGACGAAGAAGAATAATTGCAAACTAAAAGGCCATACATCTTTTTTTCATTTACCATTCTTAATTAACCGGACTTAAAACAAGTAATGTGTTATAATGGCGGCGAATAAGCCACTTTGATTTAACCTGAGCACAATTCAGCCACTGCATCGTTCGTGGGCTGGCTGTCAAGAAGTTTAGCAGTACTCGATGCCTTCACATTCGATAGGAATTTATAACTTCTGTACATGCCAGAGCAGAGGTACAATGCGAATGACCGTAGAAAAGAGTTCATGATCAATTACAACGAAAGTGACCTGCAACCTTCTGGACACAAGATAAATGTCCCAGTGAATTCACTTTACGCAAAGTTTACTGTATTTGAAAAATTATGCCGGTCTGTATGGCGAATCTCTTGGGTCCGAGAGAACCAATATATGTTGGTGCTAACTGGGTCCCAATACCATATGTAGGCTTGATTTGACCGAAATATCATGTAAATATGTTGTTAATGGTTCAAAGGTAGGAAGACGTGACATATAGGTTTGTTTAGAATAAAACAGAGGAGACAAATGTGAATCTGTGACACCTGAAAAACTCTACCTGAACAGAAACGTCACAGTAGATGTGAGGAATGTGTTTTGAAAGTGAGACATATGCGATCGCAAATGCCAAAGGAGTGACTCATGCGGTTGTATGTTAGGCGCGACAAAAGTGCTCCTACACAGCACGGTAACGGTCTATTGTAATAACTGCAATTTAAAACTGCAAATGAAACAGGTTACATCTCAATTTACTTAAAAATGATACTAATCGTTATATTTATTACTCAATTTTAACTACAGTATATATTTTACTAAATTGCCAAAATAAAGTTTAAAAGCAAATTATTATCCAATCAAACTCACATCTTCAGCCTTTTGCCATATGACATTAAACAGTTGCTACAAGGTCATTTAACACCACATTACCATGGAGGTAAAGGAGTTTACTAAATTTACCATGTCCTTTATTGCTCTGTAATGTTGTTTATCTAACAGTCAAAGTAAAAAGAACTTTTTTTTTTGAAAGTTCAACAATAATCGAAGCGGTTCTCGTAGTGAGCGTGGGCTAGGGTTGGGTCTCGTCATCCGGGGGCACAGCAGGCGATATAATAAACTGTGTATTTCTTCTTTCACTCTCCTTTTCTTAAGGACCTCCTTCCTTTTTCTTATACTCATCACAAATTCGAATATATTGCTCTTATCACTAAATTCAAAGTATTCATTTCAAATTGAACTTGAAATATAGTTATTACTGAGTGATCTGCACCATAAAACTTACATTATGACTAAGAGCAGAAGAATTAATTTAAGATGTCAAGTGATAGCTTGTTTCCTCATCTTCTCAAGTACATGTATATATGTATTAGCTTTTTATGTTATATCGAAACATATATGTATCACTTCAAATAAATACTGTTTAAACTAAAGACCATTAAGTATTGTGTAGCCTGGTATAATATCAGGCGTATTCATTATTGCTATTTTGCTATTCTGCTAGAGTAGATCTGCTAGTCTGTTAGAGTTGTTCTGCCATTCTGTTATTCTGCTAGAGTTGTTCTGTGGAAGTTTTCTTTTGAAGGGAGTACAATGAATTATAGAATAATTGTTAGTTTATTTCAGTTTAAACGATTTTTATGCATTTCCAGGCAATTTAAGTTTTTGTTAAAAAAATCAAATGATTGTTTTTTTTGTTTTTTTTTGTTATTTCAAATTCATACAACATGTTTATGGTTCTTCAAGTAATTTTGATACACATTCGAGCATTTTCAGATATCGATGTTTCAGGCTGCTAGGCTGCTAACCTCAGGCTGCTAGGCTGCTAATTTCAGGCTGCAAGGCTGATAACGTTAGACTGCTAGGCTACGAGGCTGCTAACTGCACGCTAATGCCAGTTTTACAACATAGTAAAATGAAAATTATGAATTACTAAAAACATCGTCGACACATTGAAGTCAGCTGAAGTTAGTCTGCTAGTCTGCTAGTCTGCTGAAGTTAGTCTGCTAGTCTGCTAGTCAGCTGAAGTTAGTCTGCTAGTCTGCTAGTCTGCTGAAGTTAGTCTGCTAGTCTGCTGAAGTTAGTCTGCTAGTCAGCTGAAGTTAGTCTGCTAGTCTGCTGAAGTTAGTCTGCTAGTCTGCTAGTCTGCTGAAGTTAGTCTGCTAGTCTGCTGAAGTTAGTCTGCTAGTCTGCTGAAGTTAGTCTGCTAGTCTGCTGAAGTTAGTCTGCTAGTCTGCTGAAGTTAGTCTGCTAGTCTGCTAGTCTGCTGAAGTTAGTCTGCTAGTCTGCTAAAGTTAGTCTGCTAGTCTGCTGAAGTTAGTCTGCTAGTCAGCTGAAGTTAGTCTGCTAGTCTGCTGAAGTTAGTCTGCTAGTCTGCTGAAGTTAGTCTGCTAGTCTGCTAAAGTTAGTCTGCTAGTCTGCTAACTTCACAGAGACAACTCAGAAGCAGAGACAATTCAAAGATTTTTGTGCTTGTTGCTTAAATCTAAATTCAAACCAATCTAATGCTTGCTGGTTCAGAAGGAATAGAAGTATTTCAAAACCTAATATTTCTGTGACATGCTAGATTATTTATAAGCAAACATATGTTCTGATCAGTTCTGGCTTAATAAACTAATTCGTCAATATCCTTTTTTTAATCAAGTTTCAATGTGGGTCAAATGTTAACAGATCTGTGTAATCAGGACAAACTAGATATATTTTCACAAATTGGTGTTTCCTTTGAAAAGGTGATGCAAGGCATAACGTAAAAAGTTCAAAAGACAGCATAAAAATGTTCTGAAATACGGATTTCAGGACATCTTTAAACTTGAAAACACGTGAGCTGTTTTCGAAAAGGCTACATTAGATAAAGCCACCCTATCATCTTTAAAGAATATTCATGCTTGTTAGTTCATAACACTCAATATTTCATGACCTTGAAGCAAAATGCATTTTCTATGAATAAATGGAAACAAATATACAACATGAATTGCAAACTGTTGTAATTAAATAATGTTATCTCTGAAAATTATCAGTATAACACTATAATCAACTATCTATTTAAGATCAAACCATTAGTGGTAACATAGAGTATTTTGATAAGAGAAATAAAGTTCACATAACTCTTAAATTTTAGGGGGGAAAATAAGATTTCAATCATGGAACTATATCTGATAAGCAAACGCTTTATTGTAATCAAGGAGGCAGCAGGTAATAGCGTTTATAGATGAATATTGTCGTAAGACTAATATAAATGTATTGTCAAGGTTACAGTAACATAATAGTCGATCCATTTGTCGAGGAAATTTCAAGTAGATTCTAAATGTATTTCAAATCAATAAATACAGTTGAACCTGCGAGTTCTGATCACTCAGATTACGTTACAATTTTATAGCATTTGTACAAACACTTACGCTTGAGGATAGGAAAATTTGGAAGATAGAAAAAAGTCTTCTGAAAATATCTAAAACGAGAGTTTTTGATACAGTGGCAAGATTTTATTTAATCTGTGAAATACATTTCAATTCCAAGATGAGTGCTTGATTTATCTAATGCCACACAAAGACATTAAATTAAACACCTTATGTGTTACGGATGATATTAAGCGTTCTTCTATGATACTTTAAAAGTCCCCTGGTGTTTTCCCCCTTGTATTCACGGTATAAACTTATTTGTTAATTTCGCGTTATCTACAAACATGCTGACTTTAATCAACCATTGACTCGGTCATATATCATGTTTGCCAGGATTACTGATAAAAAGATTATCGAATTCCTATACATTAACAAGTTACAGAAATTACATGATGTGAAATAAAGAGAATATATATCTTATCTTGATCTATCAAACCACACAGACCATTTGGTTATAACTTAACACAAATACATGCCAGTCGGAATTATAAGGATTTCTTGAATAATATGAACAGATTAAACACTTATTTTTTACATTATCACAATGACATGATACATGGAAGTGTACAGGTAGCTATATTTAATAGTTATAATTACGACTTAGCACATCTGTTGCAAACGTTTTAAATACACAAAACCTTAAAATAAAAAAATTATTTGCAAGTACCTTATTAATTCAAATGGATATGGTTATAGCAACATTGTTATAAAAACAGTGTTATGCTGGACATATTTCACAGTGACTCTTAATAGTTGAATATAATGTCAGAGTTTACATTATATCTGTATATCAGTGAGAATACTTTTTACCAACTTTGCAATTTTAGAAAAAACATGTTGATCTGTGTATTTAATCATATTTTTTTATCATTCTTCTTGCAATATAACTTGTTACATGTCGACCTGTTTAAGGATTAAATAACCTAGATAAAAAAAAATAAAAATATCAGTAGGTTTCAGTTTAATATAGATTTTGTTCATCTGTCTCCAACTGATGAATTTCGTACATCAAGATTAATGTTTTCCATCATTTCTGAAGTGTTGTATAAGATGTGGTATAGCTTAAGATACGGATAGGCCTTCTATAGTTTCAAGGGAAACAAGATCAAAACAAGTTGGTCAGTATTTTTATTGATGGTATTCATTTTAATCGATTATCAAGATTTGCTTTTAATGTGATAAAGAAACAAGATACGGGAAAACAAGACTTTCTAGAAATAGAAACATGATGCAAAACCGCATATTAATATTCTTCAAAATGTCTACTCATCAGACATAAAACATTTTACAAATGAGGTTAGACAACAAAGGAATGAATGGAATTTGAGCTTCTATTTGTTAATATCATTTCCAAAACAATTAGATAACTATTTCAAAGAAAAGACCACTTACACTCGAACTGCACTAATATCTGGACAGACTTATATTGCTTGCACTGATTTTACAGGCATTTTAAACAGCTGATACGTTAAATGATGCATACCATCAGGATATCAACAGATCAACAAGTATGTTTGAAATTAGCGTTAGGATATTCCCTGTAAACATGCAACTGAGGTGACCACAACTCTCACGTTTCACTAACAGAAGTTAATTTTGCTCACTTTTGTTTGGTAAGAAAAAAAAAAAAAAAAAAAAAAAAAAAAAGAGATCGTTAGTACTCTCATTTTATAAATAGCTCAACTGACGTTTTTCAATAGACAGTCTCACAAAAAGTTATCCATACTTTCAGCATGTTAAAGCATTTGCTTACTGAAAGTGAGTTTCATATCATAAGTGTGGTTAATTCTCTTTGACAAGACTGCACGAAATGCATGCTGACGCATGGTTGTTCTAGACAATAGAAACTTGTCTTAGAACACATTCCAGTCTTGTTGGTGGAGTTGTGCCAGTCTTCCACAGGTGCTGGAATACTTATAATAATAAAAAATCAAACTTAGAATATAATGAACGTTTTCGAAAATAAACAAAATGTCAAGTTACAAAAAAACAGTTATACAGTTATTTGCTATTTTAATCATATTCTCACATTTGTATTATCACCTAAGACCAAGCATTTTACAACAACAAACATGTATTCTTAATTTAAACTATTTCCCACTGGACGGCTGTGCATAAATGTTTTTATGTACATAAAGCATCTTTTCTATTGTTGGTTTCTTCAAAGAGATACGGTACCACGTTTCATTTCAACAGTATATAATGATACGTCAGGTAGTCATGAAAACTTTCATTAAGGCTCAGCTGATTTACTGCTTCGTAACCACTAAGACCCTAGTGAACATTCCTACTATTTAAACAGCTAAATAGCACTCGTACTTACAAATGTATGAGAAACGCAAACGGCTTTACTAGCGTAATGATACATCGACTAAATGCAAATAAGTTAGGTCACGTTGGTAGTCACATGACCTTAGGCAGATATGAACCTATTATATATTTATATCTCAACTATGTTATAAATTCAGATGCTCGTTTGTGTAGTTACAACATATGTTAATGCTGTTACTTTTGTTTATTATATTTCTGTTAGTGAAATTGGATCTTTAAAAGTTTTCTTACATTTCATGGAACGCACATCTATATGAAAGAAATGAGCATATTAAGGGGGAAAAAGATTTCAAACGAAACGTACATAAAACATTGTAAATAAAAAGATTGCTATCACATTAGCCAACTGGCCATGCTGTGCGCCTTTGTTCTCTGATCAATGGCAATATTATACATACTAGATATCTTTTTCTTCTTTTTGACTTGAAGGCAGCATATACAGTCTATAACATTACAGAAAAAATATGTTCTTATGTACTCAATTTCCATGTCTGTGTTGGTCTAATGCATCGAAATATTTAATTCTTATTAAATAATTGAACATGTTGGGTACTGAATACAGTTCTGGACTAAAGTGGCCTTTACAAGCTGAAACAGCCTAAAATAATGATAATAATAAAAAAATAATAATAATGATAATACGTAGCTGTATATATAAAAACAATGTCTGGCATCATTCAATTTAGGGAAAATAATGTTAAACTTACTGACGCTAATACTTGTCACTGATGATAATCTTCCAAGTATCTGGCAAGGTAATGTTTAGATTTTGGAATGAAAGTTAAGAATTTTCAATGGATAACATCGCTAGAAGTTTAAGCATGTGTAACATCACTGTACCGAACTGACAATGAAAATGCGGTTAAACCGTCAGCTTTTCCTCACCTTGAAACATTTTTCAAAAGAATGATTACGATGCAAGTAATGATAAAACCAACTTTATTTTATTAATGACATTAATTTCCCTCGGCATCAAGAACTTATTTTAATGTTACTGATAATACTAATATATAATCGGAATAAGAAGATCAGCAGTAGACGTTTAGGCGATATCTTACACAAAAACAAGGTGTTACGGATTAAAACATTATAAATATCTATTTTTCTCACATGCTTCCTTTCGTTTCTCTGTGGAAATAAAACATGTTGTGGTTATTAAAACATTCATTAAATTTTGCCTTAGAATTGTGCAATAAACGTGTAAGATTTTTGAAAGTCACGACAGTTTGAAGTCCTCGGTAAAGAAAAAGTCTGCCTTCATTGGGTGGTTATTGTTTTTGTACAAATACATGAACATGCGTAATACATTTTCTAAAATATATACTTGTGTTATCCAATAAGAAAATAAACAAACGCAAACTTAAAATAGAGAGAAATATATTTAGACAGCGAATGGTAAAATGGTAACTAGGAGTTATATTCGATCACCTAAGCCCCATATTGTGTTGGTAAACCAATTTCTTTAATCTCAATACATAACAGTATAATATTAAACATACTAAACAGCTACTAGTAGTTAAATGTATTATAACAAATCTGTAATTAAACAACTTCATAAATATGCATGTAGCTCATTTGTTTCTGCATTGACACATAAGATACAACAGTTTTTCTGAGAACAAAGTCGAGTTGAGCATAAAAAAGGCTTCATAATCACGAGGCCGTTTCGTTTCCTTAACTCAAAACCACGACAGATTTTTTGAATAGCGCCGAACTATGCCATCATGCGTTTTAACCACACAACTTATTTACTTTTTTGTAGTTTCTAGCACCAGTGTTAAGATGGAATGATATGTTACTTTTTATATTATGACCTTTGTACAAATGCATTACATTTTAGTGTGATGTAGATGAAAAGGAAACTATTTGAGTACGAATCTATTTTCATGAAAGACAATGAGTTTGCATGAAGATAAGTATGCAGAATTTTAGAACATTACAGGCGAAACTTCAAGCTAACCTATCTGATTACCATCTAAGTAACCGCCATTTCAGTTCTTGCATAGAGTTTACGTTATATTGATAATAATGTAACGATTTTGTACTAAATATTATTGCATTCTTAAATATTTTAACGTAAACAACATTCCTAATATCTGATGTTAGATTCTCGATTGAAACTGTAAACGATTTTTAATCATGAGGACAGTGCAAATGGCATTCCATAGATTTTTATTATGGTTTAAATATGCGACTTTTTACAGGTTATTTGCTCAACGCCAAGTATGTTCTTCTCGTTAAACTCGTTTCACTAGTGCCAAGATTATTTCAAGTTCTTGGCATATCCATATGTTTTAAATATCTGTTGTGTAACTAGTTTCAAACAAGTCTTATGACTGTAGTGTTTTTTCGTTACATGCTACAGAAAACGTCCGTACACTGGAGCTAAATAATTATCAGCTATAACTGTAGAATAGTTTTTCTTAGATATCCTTTTTTTCCAGTCATGATTTAGGAAACAAAGTGTCAAGCAGACTTGGTATGACATGGACACACATTAAAAAGATAATTATGATCTCGTGATGATATTTATTTTTAACTAGACATACAAAACATGTATTTTATATCAGAGTATGCGATGGTTACTGGAGACTTACATGCGTCTATCTCTCGAAAAAGCTTCTATTGCGCAAGTGAGAGACATGAAGAGTCACTGTTATCTCAGCACTGTTTACTTAAAACAGATGTAAAGGGCTTTTTTTTCAAAATTTGTGGTGAAAAATTGATAACGAATTGTTCTGGTGGAAATTCTAAGATAATATAAGTGCTTTTGCACTTCGTGCAATACTCCTGATGATCACTCCAAATAATTATTTTACAATTGTACCCGAGAAAAAAGAGAGCTAAGCATCACTGATATTATGTGTGCCAAAAAACTTTTTTTTTCAGTTTATAGTACGTCATCTCGTTACACTTATACTTTAGATATTTTCAAATTGCAGCTTTAATCATCGATTCTAAGATCAGTCATATGTCTTAGGAGTGCAATGTTGTCGTCAGTACTTTGTGAACAATCCAGAAATTACATTTTTGATCCAGTTATCGTAACATCTGATCGGAATATTTCTCTGTCAAAGTACAAACTGAGTCGCGCAAGGTCAAAAGGAAGGTCAAAAGGGAGGTCACAAAGGGAGGTCACCATCTCAAGAGACGTAAACATCAATCTTTCAAATGAATATTGCGTCTTATTTCTATGTTCTATTATTTCAGTTACAGTCTTTCTTCAATGTTAAACAAAGTCATGTCAAATCAAAAGTCAGTTGGAAAGCCCAAATATTTCTGAAGCAGAATTTTTCAGAAAATTTATTAACATAAAAAAAGCTTCATGAAAATAAAAGGAATAGATATTTAGTTGTTTCGTTTAAAGACTGATGCCTATACATGTGAAACGCTTTGAAAGTTTTCATACATCAAGTGTTAACGTTAAGTCAATTAACTGAAAAAGTCTTGTGACAACTGATGAAAAATATTACATTAATATTAATAAAAGTAAACTGAAATATTTTCTTTGCTCCTTTTCGACAAGCTAATGCTATTAAGTAGCACCACATGTTTGATTTTATTCGCAAAGTATATAATATTCAACGCACAAACACAACCAATAACTAGTCATACTTGAAACCATAAGATTACGGGATGATACACACATTATGTAATGTAATGTATTGTAACGATACCGAATCCAGTGCACTACCATACTTGTGCTGGCAGATCTAGAATATCTAGGAAAGCCTCTATTTAAGAAGACATATTGAGCTTTATTATATATCCGATTTACGTCTCGTCCTTTTGAACTCTATTACTCCAATGATCATCACTCATGCAATAATAATACAGTCTGCTTCGCTTCAGGTAATGAAGACAGATAAAGCCGGTCACTCGCTGTAAGTCTAACGTATATATAAATTAGATCGCAGAAGGGAACAGTCTTGCAAATCACAATGGGTAGGCAAAACGGGTTTGTTTAAAAGAAACTGGAACTGAAAAGGAAACTTCATGTAACAAATGTGTTTTAAGAGCCAGCTGTTTCTTTGTGTTTTTAACACAATTCGAGTTTTCTACCATACACAGGGACAACATAAAATGAAGAAACTTTAAAATAAATAAGGCTATAAATAGTCTTTTTTAAAACTTTTCTTTGTTTGGATAACTCATTTGGAGTCCTGGAAGTGGCATGGTGGCATGGCATTTAGATGCAAAATAAAAACAAGAAGGCCATGATGACCCTAGATCGCTCACCTGAGTACTTTGTCTGTGGGTTTGCTGTTATGCAAATATCAGAATCAGTATAGCATATTAATTGAAGATTTGTTGCCTATAAAGCAGTTATCTAATATCTAAATAAAGTATCTTTGACAGAAAGTAGAAAAAATACTATTAGCAGCAGTGACCATGATCAAGTGACCTTAAACCCCACCTAAGGGTACATGTACATGCAAGGAACCTACATACCAAATACCAAACATACTGGTCTATAAATAAGGCTCAATAAGGTAAAGTAGATAAATTTATTTTAGCCTCAGTGACCTTAACCCCAATTTAATGGAAAAGGTCCATGCAAGGTGTCTATATACCAAATATTTTAAAATATCAATCAATAATTAAAGTCTCTATGACAGAAAGTAGAAAAATCTATCATAAGCTGCAGTGACCTTGACCTTGACCCAGTGATCTTAAACCTCACTTATGGATAGAGGTTCATGCAAAATACCTATATTCCAAATGTATTGGTCTATAAATTAAGGTTCTATGAGATAAAGTAAATAAATCTATTTTTAACCTCGGTGACCTTATCCCCAATAGAATGGAAGAGGTTCATGCATCGTGTCTATATGGCAAATATTTAAATTATTAATCAAACAATAAAGGCTAAATGACAAAACAAAGGAGAAAACTATTTTAGCCTTAGTGATCTTGACCTTGACCCAGTGACCTCAAACTCCACCTAAGAGTAGAGGATCATTGTAAGTTACCTACATACTAAATGTCTTAGATATTGATCAATAAATGAAGACTCTAAGGGGAAAAGTATGAAAATCTATTTTCAGCATCCGTGACCTTGACTTTGACTCAAGAGAAAGGCAGAGATTCATGCAAGGAACCTTAACATCAAATATCTAGGATATGTGCCAATAAATTAAGACTCTATGACAAAATTTGTAAACTTTGGTAGAGGTCTACCAGGCCAGGTTAAAATATTTTAATACTTGACTTTGTAGTTATGACAAAAAGATTCTTATGCAAGACTTCACAAAAATCAAGTTACCACTGAGGTGGGGTCTGTTTTGACCACAAGAGCATCATTTGAATAGTCTTAGTAGAGGACTTCAAGATAATGTTCCATGCAAAATATCTAAGCAACAGGCCTTCTGGTTTCATAAAAGAAGACTTTCGAAGTTTTCCCTCTGGTTTCTATAGAACATTATGGAACAGGGGCTTATAAACAACATTATAGGATAGAGGCTTATAAACAAAATTATGCGATATGTGCTTATAAACAACGTCGTAGTTCAGATGCATAGCAACTTAACCATGAAGGCTTTTAGCCCGGTGTTTTATGTTTTAAGGAACCATTAAAGAACTCATTTTGAACAAAACCGGACTAACGGTATCTGCTAGCAATAACTAAGTTTAAAGTATAAAGTGCGTCAAACACTATAAATTGCCGCTTCTAATGTAAATCTGACAACGTTGCGTGTTCAATAGCTTTCTAGTTTCTAAATTTAAGATTAATCAAAACATGAACAGAAAAAAGATAAATTTACGATTTTGGAAATATATAAGATATGATATATGTATTGTAATAGGAAGAAGATTAGTGGACAAAACATTGTCAATGAAATTCCAGCAACTACTCGTATGTAAAAGACAACAAAACGTATATACATGTATAACTTTTCTTTTTTCATTATTATTTCATGCATGTACTTTGAAATATTAGACTATAAGCTTTGAATTCCGTATTCAAATAGATATAAAGGGCATTTGTATCTTAACTGTTTATTATGTTACTCACGACGTCATAATTATTACATTTGATAAAAAGGACGTTTAGGCATTACCATTGATACGTTGAGATGGATTTGACATTTCTCCAATAAAGGAAATACTTTAATTCACCGTTAATACTTTACTTAAACGCTAAAAGTGTGACCACCCCGACCTTTTGTATTCTTGTATTTGTATCATACACGTTTTTATTGTTTCGATTTTTCGGTGCTTTGCTGCTTTTACATATATAATTATCCAAACATTAACAGGAAATAATTGAATTATATTTTAATAGAAGTTTGTGCTTTTGCTTAGAAATTTTGGTTGATTTATGTATATCGCATAACATAAGACCAAAACGTGTCCGATTTCAAAATTCCAAAGATTTATGTAATCTTTTTTCTCGCAAATTAACGCTTTAAAGGTGCTGTACTCCAGATTTGATATAAAAATATTTTTTACACAAATTAAATATCTAGATGCCGTGAGATTATAACAACATGATATTTTACTTCAAAACTGATTATAAAAGTCAAAATAGAAAAAAAAACTATATACGCTTCAGCTTGATTTGAACTCTGGAACCTCATGTTAACAAAATGTTTCCAATGCTTTTACTGTCACCACTATCACTGCAACTGAAATAACAATTATTTACTTTAAATGTTATACAATATAGCTATACCGTCGCGTTACGGTATAGCACTATGAAAGAAAAAAATCAATTTATAATGTGATTATCTGACTTATTTTTTGTCAGTAAGTAAATTTTTAAGCATTAGTCTTAAATATTACAAGAAATTTATAATACAAGAAAACTTTCTTTTTTGTCATCTGGAGCACAGCCCCTTTAACTATTTCGTTTTTGAAGATTTATTGTTTAGCTCATCTGTTGCACGCTGTGCCCATGTGAGGTTTTAGGATCAGTGATTTTCAGTCGTCTGTCGTCCGTCGTCAACAATTACTTCAAAGGACCAGGAAGCCAAATTTGATAAAAATTGCCAGAAATTTTCCTAGCATATAGTTGTTAAAATTCTTTCGGTCCATTGCAGATCTAGGCCACAGGAGCTAAACATTTTTCAAAAATCTTCTTCTCTGAAACCACAAAGCCTACAGCTGAAATATTTTGTATGAAGCATTTTCTAGTGGTCCTTTACCTAGTTTGTTCAAATAATGACCCGAGGGCCAAAACTGAATCTCTTCCAGAGGCAACATGATTTTACATAGGCTTATAGAGCGAAAACTTCTGAAATCTTCTTGTCTGAAACAACAAGGCTTAGAGCTAAGATATTTAATATGTAGTTTTGTCCATTGGACCTCTACCATGTATATTCAAATCATGGTCCCAGGGTCAAAAATGACCCGTCACAGGGGCCACCATATTTTACATAGGTTTATATAGGGAAAATTTCAAAAATTTGTTTGATCTCCTTTCTATTCCTGAACCGACCTGATTCCATCATGTGTTTCAGAGGTATGGGGCCAGCATAGACTTATCTTGCCATGACTGCATGGTTTCACAGCTTTGATAATCTTACAAAGCACTTCCTTGAATCTTCATTTATTGGGACAGTTCTTAGATATTTCGTATGTATGTATCAATTGCATCTGCCCTTGGGTTGGATTTAAGGTAACTAGGGTCAAGGTCACCAATGCTAAAAAATTAAAACTGGCCCTAACCCAGGGGTCGCTTCGTTTTATATGGACTGATATAGGTACAACTTAAAAAATCTTCTTGTCAGAAACAACAAGGCCTGGATTTTAGATAGTTGGTATGTAAAGAAAGTAGTTGTAGTTGTTTTCAAGCAAGCAATAAAAGGGCCATCATGGCCCTCTTGTGTTTCGATTAATAACTCAATTGGTATTATAATGCAGCTTGTACTCTGATATGCATGATCTCAATACAGAGTGGATGCACGTAATAATCCCTACAAACAATATGGTTTCTAAGTCTAAATTTAGAAAGCACTGTAGTGGTTTTTCTTCCATAGGAGGTTATTTATTTTAGTGTTTCATTACCTGCAACAGCTCTGCTTTTCTAGAGCAAAGAAGCAAATGTACTAATATCTCTGTAAACATATTAAGCTATAGATAGCGTACCTTATGCCAAGCTAATTGTGACACCATACTCTAGTGACATTAGGAGACATGAGCAGATATGAGATTTGTTGTATTTCTTCAACGGATGGTCATCATATTTTTGTTTACAGAACTTGCCAATAAACATGCCAGCTATGATCATCTGTTTTCCATTGCTCAAGTTTCATAATCATAGTTGAGTAGAAATTAGGAATCAGTAAGAATTATAGGGAAGTCTTGAAAAATATGAACAGAAAACACATACTTTTTACCATTATTACAATGACATGATACATGAAGCAGTACAGGAAGGTTTCTGATAACAATTACGGCTTAGCACATCTATTGCAAAAGTTTTAAATCCAGAAAACCTTAAAGCAGAATTTACCTCCAAATACCTTATTAATGCATCACTTCTGTTGTATGACATGGCTATAGCAACATTGTAAAAAAAATTGTTATAAAAACAATGTTATGCAGAACCTAGTACACATCGGAATATACAATGACTTTATTCCTAATAGTTTAATACTATGACAGAGTTTACATTATATGTGTATAGCAGTGATTTTTTTTCACTTTTGCCAACTTTGTATTCTTAGAAACATGTTGTTCTGTGTATTCAATCATAGCTATTTTTACATTCTACTTGCTATATAATTTGCTACATGTCGATTTGAGAAAAGATAAAATGATGAAATATAAAAAAGGTAAGTAGGTTTCATTTTAATGAAATTTTGTCCTGCTACGCATTTTAATCGATCATCAAAATTTGCTTTTAATGAGAAAAGAGAAAAAAGATCGGGGTAAAACAAGATTTTCTAGACAAATAAACATGCAAAATCCCATCATATTCTGCAAAATGTCTACTTATCAGAGATAATACATTTTATAAATGAGGTTCTAGACAAGTAAGAAATGAATGGAATTTCAGTTTCTTTATATTAATATAATGTTCAAACAATTGTATCACAATTTCAAAGAAAGGACCGACCTCACTACATTAGAATGATTTTAAAGGTATTTCAAACAGCCAATATATTTATTATTGCCTATCAAAAGGATAACAACAGATCAATAAGTATATTTATTTTGTACTTTACGTTAGGGTATACCCCGGACTGACCACAGAACACTCATTTGTCATTAACTGAACTTGAATTTCACTTCTGTCAAGTGAAAATAACAAGAGGGCCATAACTGCTCTGAAACGCTAAACTTAATATATATATATATATATATATATATATATATATATATATATATTTATACTTATAGAACCCTAGGGCAGGACTAATTTTGATCTCGGGACAAAATTTGAACAAGCTTGGTATATATCTACTAGAAAATGCGACAGAAATAATATCTAAGCTCTTGAGTACACGATTTCATCAATCAATTGACCCCGTGGCAGAGCCATTAAATGACCCAAGGGGCATTATCTGAACAATGTTGGAGTTCCTTTTTGATAATGCACCGTGAACAATATCTTATATCTAAAGCTTACGATTTCTCACAAGCAGATTATCAAAAATTAAATATTTTACACAAATAGATGGGGCCAATTTTGACTTCGGGGACAAAATTTTAATAAACTTGGTAGAGGTCTACTAGACAAAGCAACATACGAAATATCTACAGTAAGCTCTTAGTCATACGATTCCTGACAAAAAGTGTTTAAAGATTTTTCTATATAATGCTATGTAAAAATCAAATGATCTCGAGGAAGAGCCATGAATGACCAAAGGTGCAAAATTTGGATAATTTTCGTGCAGTACCTTGAGATGATGCTTCATGCAAACTATCAAAGTTCTAAATCATAATATTTCTCACTCGAAGATTTTCAAATATTTTACACAAATAGAACCCTGCAGCGGGGCCAATGTTGACACCAGTGAAATAATTTGATAAATTTTGTAGAGATCCACTTGACAATGCAGCATACAGAATATAATTATGTCATACGGTTTCAGACAAGATTTTTAAGTCTTTCCTATATAGTCCTCTGTGAAATCAAGTGACCCCGAGGCAGTACCTTTAATGACCATAGGAGCATATTTTTATTGAAATTTTACTGACTGCAATACTTGTCACCCTCTATACTCTTAAAATAACTGGCACGGGACGTTTAGTTTTTTTTACTTGAATATTAAGAATTTTCACTGGATAACCTCTCTAAATATTTTAACATGTATAACATCACTGTACATAGCCAAAATTTATCGATTAGCTTTTCCTCACCTAGAAACATTTTTTTGAAAAGAACGATGATGATGAACGAAATGATAAAAATAAATTTTATTAATGACATTAATTTCCCTCGGCATCAAAGGCCTATTTTCATGTTACTGATAATTCTCAAATATAATCGGAATAAGAAGATAAGAAGCAGACGTTTAGGCGATAGCTAACACAAGAGACACCGTGTGACTATTGAAACATAAGAAATAACTATTTTTCTTACACGATTCAATTCCTTAATCTGGGAAAATACTACATGTTTTAGTTATTTTAGTATTTATTAAATTTTGCTTTAAATTAGATTGTACAGTAAAGGTATGTGTTTTGAAAATCACAATAGTTTGAAGTCCTCAGTAAAGGAAAAACTGACTTCATTGGCTGGATATTCTTCTTGTACAAATACATGAACATGCAAAATGCATTTTCTAAAATATGTACGTGATTTACGCAATAAGAAAATACACAAACGCATTTTTTTTGTGAAAGTTGCTTATGATTTCATGCTCTTAAAATATTTTAACCCAGCTTGAGCATAGAAAATGCTTCATAATCACGAGGCCGTTTTGTTTCCTTGAATCATAACCACTAAGATTTTTTTGTAAAGCACCAAACTATGCCATCATGCATCTTAACCCCACATGCTATTTTGTTCTTTTAGTTTCTAGCACCAGTGTTAAGATGGAAAGATGTGTTACTTTTCATAGTATGACTTTTGTACAAAAACATTACGTTTAAGTGTGATGTAGATGAAAAGGAAACTGAGTGCGAATCATGACAGACAATGAGTATGTTTGAAGATAAGTATGAAGTATTTTAGAACATTACAGGCGAAGTTACAAGTTGATCTTTCTGATTACCATTTAAATCACTGAAATTTCAGTGCGCTTGCTTGCATGGAGTTAACGTTATATTGATAATAATGTAACGATCTTGTACTAAATATTGCAGCATTCTCAAATATTTTAACGTAAACAACATTCCTAATATCTGATGTCAGATTCTCAATTTAAACTGATAACGACCATGAGGACAATGCCATGCCATAAAGTCTTATTATGGTTTAAATATGCCACTTTTTACAGCTTATTTGCTCAACGCCTAGTATGTTCTTCTCGTTAAACTCGTTTCACTAGTGCCAAGATTATTCCAATTTCTTGGCATATCCTTATGTTTTAAATATTTGTTGTGTAACTCGTTTCAAACAATAGTCTTATGACTCAGACTGTATTGGTTTTTTAACATTGGAGCTGAATAATTATCAGTCATAACTGTACAATAGTTTTTCTTAGGTATCTTTTTCTGTCCATTCATGATTTAGGAAACAGCGTGTCAAGTAGACTTGGTATGACATGGACACACATTAAAAAGATAATTATGATCTCGGGAGGATATTTATTTTTAACTAGACATACAAGAAATGCATTTTATATCAGAGCTGCGATGGTAACTGGAGTCTTACATGCGCCTATCTTTCGAAAATGTTTCTATTGCCCAAGTGAGAGACAAGAAGAGTCACTGTTATTTCGGCACTGTTTACCTAAAACAAGCAAAAAGGGCTTTTTTCAAAATGTGTTGTGAAAAATTTATAACGACTCTGTGGTAATATCAGTGGTCAAAAGGTAGGTCACGTCTCAAGAGACGTGAACATCAATCTTTAAAAAGAATATTTCGACTCATCTCTATGTTCTATCAATTCAGTTACTGACTATTTTTATTGTTAAACAGAGTCATTTACGTTTAGTAGCGATGACCAAAAGCAAAATCGAAAGCGCAAATATTCATGAAACAGAAACCTTCAAATGATTTGTTTACATAAAATGGTTTAAAGAAAAAGGAATTATAGATACTGATTTGGTTTTTTACCACAGATTTCTACACATGTAAAAACGACCTAAAAGTTTTCATACATAGTGTTTAAGTCAATTAACTGAAAGACGTCTTATGACGATGGAAAATATAACATCTATAAAATTAATAATAAAGTAAAAAAAATATTTTCTCTGTTATTTCATTTGTTATCTTTTCTGATAAGCTGAGAGCATTAATTAGCATTACATTTTTGATTTCATTCGCAAAGTATATGATATTTAAAGTACAAAACACAAACAATAATCAAGCATACTTGAAACCATACGAGTACGAGATGAAACACACATTATGTAATGTGATGTATCGTACCAGTTCTTTGAGGTACATCCACTTTTAAAGAAATGATAACGAATCCAGTGCAATACTATACTAGTGCTTGCAGATTGAGAATATCTAGGAAAGCCTCTATTTAAGAAGACATATTAAGCTTTATTATATCTCCGTTTTACGTCTCGTCCTTTTGAACTCTATACTGTCAAGCTCATCACTCATACAATAATAATACAGCTTCGCTGCAGGTAATGAAGACAGATAAAGCCACTCATTCGCTCTAAGTCTACCGTAACTATAAGTTACATTGCAGAAGGCAACAAGTCTTGCAAATCACAACAATGGGTAGAGTTTTTTGTGAAGGAAATGGAACTGAAAAGGAAACGTTTTGTATCAAGTGTATTTTAAAAGGCCATCTATTTCTCTGTGCTCTTTAACACAATGGGTGTTGTCAACCATACACATGCACAACTTGAAAAAAGAAATTTTAAATCAAATGTCTAAAGTATTTCTTATATTTTCCTTGTTTGGTTAACTCACTTGGAGTCCTGAAAAATCAGAAAGGACGTTACATGGTTGCATCACTGTTGGTTGCAAAATTAAAAAAGAGCAAACTATCTCTTACCAACTTTATGCATCAACGAAGCAATCAGGGATGGGTACAATTACAATTATAATTTAATTAATTACAATTAAGTATGAAAAATCATATAATTAAAAATAATTGTTAATTGAGCCAAAACTCAATTACTTTAATTGTAATTAATTAATTACTTTGTGAAATTCTTCATTTAATTGTCAATTAAATTCAATTAAATTCAATTAATCTGAATTCTGTGCACATTAACCATTGATCTGATTTAGGTAAAATGCATACTTTTCACCTGTATTGTCTGATATAGATAATATTCCAAGAAGTGATAATTGATAATCACCTGTCAATGATTTTAATACAGGTAGCTTTTCATGGGTATTGTCATGATTGATATAGCCTAAGGTATATACTGGCAAGTGTTTGTTGGTGACTATTGTTAAGATTAACACTTGCCTGAAGTAAAAAGTATCAATCAAGGGCACAAACACCTAAGCGCCAGAGACATGCCTCTGGAATAAACGCAGAGCTGGAAAAATATCTAGCAGAAGACTGTGAAAAATACGAGTCTGACCCTCTTACATATTGGTCATTAAATGAAGTTAGAATGCCAACAATGTCCAAGCTTGCAATTCAATATCTGGCTCTACCAGCCTCATCTGCACCCGTGGAGAGACTGTTCTCTATGTCAGGTAAAGTTTTTCGTCCTGATCGATGTAATATGAATGACAAAAACTTTGAAGCTCTCATGTTTGTTAAATGTAACAAGGCATTGTGAACAGCTTGAACAATGTTTGGTGAGAGTAATGCTTTATGTTATTCAGAAAACAGACTGATGAGTTTGATTTAATGTTTTCAAAGTGAAATAAATTTTTCTGTATCTGGTGTGCTTTGTAACTATGTTATTTTCATATTAAAGCAGTTTAACTAGAAAATAATTAATTGTAATTAATTATTTTTTCAAATTTAATTGTAATTAATTAATTACAATGTGAAAATTCATGTAATTGTAATGTAATTGGGAAGTTTCCATTTTAATTGTAATTAATTAATTACTTTTAAAAATAATGGTACCCATCCCTGGAAGCAATATCACATATACAACTACTAGTACGTGTTTTTTTTTATAAACTTTATACTTCGACACGTGTTTGTGTTTGCCACTTCGTTTAGCATTGGCAGTAGTTATATTATTATAACTGTTCTTTTATTAGATATATATGTTTTTATATAGAACATTACGGGATAGGGGCTTATAAACAATGTCGCAGTTCAGATGCATAGCAATTTAATCAATAGACTTTAAGGATTTAGCCCGCCGGTTTAATGTTTAAAGGAACCTTTCTCATCTTGTACAAAACCAGACTAACGGTACCTGCAAGGAATCCTAGTCATGCGATTTATAACTATAATTTATAATATTTTTTTCATCATTATGAGAGTACAGACATCTAAGTTATTCAATAATATAAGCAATACTTGAGAACAGTTCCATAATTTATCTATTATCGCTGACAGAACAATTTATTTCCTACGCTGTAAAGATAAAGACTATCCTATAATGTGAGTCAAACACTATATGAATTGCCGCGTCTTATGCAAATTAAACTACGTCGCGTGTTTAATATCTTTTAAGATTCTAAATTTTAGATTAATCAAAACATCAACAGAAAATAAAGATGAATTTACAATTTCGGAAAGATATAAGTTATTGTGATATATTGTGGTAGGATGGAGATTAGTGAACACACGTTGTCAGTAGAATGCCAGCAACTATGTAAAAGACAAGTAAACGTGTATACATGAAAAATAATTCTTTTATCATGAAATGCATGCAGTTCGAAAAAATTGACAAAAACTGTAAATTCCATATTCAAAGAGATACACAGGGCATCTGTATCTTAACTGTAAAATATGTAACTCACGAGGTCATTATTATAATATATGTTAAAAAAGACGTTTAGGCATTTCAATTGTTACGTCAGATGGATTCGACATGCCGTCAATAAAGAAAATACTTATATTCACTATTAATTCTTTCATCCAACTGTAAAGATATAACCAACCCGATCTTAAACTTTATTTCTTGTATTTTATTTCGTAAACGATTTTTTTATTGTTTCAATTTTTAATTTGTGTTACACATTTTCTATTTCACGAGTGAATTTAGTAAAATCAATGTTTTCACTTTCTTTTTAATTTTTGAGGTTAATTGTCCAAAGCCAAAATTTGCACTGAATTAATTTGTACCTGGAAAACAGACCCGAATATTTATCAATAAATTTTGACAGTTTATCAAAACAAATACGATATTGCTGGACCGAGCTGTTAATATAATTGATCACATTACAACCTTATGATTCTATCAATTGTTATTTGAACTCAAGAGAAGCTGGCTAATTAGAGGACCTGTGCTATCATTTTCTTATAGATAAACAATTCAACCAAATCCTAGCCTGATATCAAACAATTCACTGACAAATTCATAGCTCTACAAACACTTCATGTGTGCAAGTAGTATCTCACTAACAGTGTAATTCTTGAACAAAAATAAACAGAGTCCAGCATCTACATCTGGTGAGAACTTTACTCGACCTTTAGCGTTGTATAAAAGCAGTAAATAAATCCAATAATATTTACAGGTATATACATGCACTCATAACAATTTGTTTGCTGCGTTCACATATATTATTTTTTTAATTTCCAAAAGTTACCAGAAAATACTTTAAACATATTGATTTCTGACGTCAATTTCTTGATTTAAATTGTAAAAAAATTTTAACCATGGGAACAGAGCAAATGGCAATCAATACATTTTGATTATGGTTTAAAATTGTGAAGTTTTACAGGTTATTTGCTCAACGCCTATTATGTTTTTTCTCGCTAAACTCTTTGCACTTATGCCAAGATTTTTCCAATTTTCTTTATGTTTAAAATATTTATTGTGTAACTACCTTCAAACAACAGTCTAATAATTGTATTGGAGTTTTTTGGTTACATGTTATAGACAACGCTCGTACATTGAAGCAGAAAAAATAATCAGGCTAATCTGTACAACAGATGTTCTTAAGTATCTTTTTTGTCAGTTCATTATTTAAGAAAACGGCTTGTTAAGCAGACTTGTCAATAAACAATAGGACCATGGTGGCCTTAATCGCTCATCTGTATTCCATTACTCATAGCTGTGTTAATTTGTTTTGAAATCAGGCCAGTGGTTTATCAAAGATTATCAAAGTTGTGAATGTACTATTATGCAGACAAGGCAGATATGACTACATTTGCCCCTATACTTCTGGAATCCATGATGGGTTCAGGTTGATTCAGGAAAAGAAAGAAGATTTATTGTTGAAAAATGTTTTGTGAAAGTTTGGTTAGATTGAATAGAATGCGAGCATAACACTATAATGTGATGTAGAAAAATCTATTATCAACCTCTGTGACCTTGACCTTGAAACATGTAACCTCGTCAACCGCCCAGTTTATGCACGTTACCTACATAACAAATATTTCAGATACCGGTCAATTAATAAGAATCCATAACGAAAAATAGAAGAATCATTTTAAGCCTTAGTGATTTTGACCCTGACCCAAATAAGTGATAGAGGGTAATGGAAAATGCCTATAAAATATTAATCAATAAATGAAGGTTCTATGACAGAAAGTAGAAAGATCTATTATTCGCCTCCGTGACCTTGATCCTGATTTCGTGGCATCAAAGCCAAGCCAAGTGTAGAGGTCGATGCACGGAACCTACATACCAAATATCTGAGGCATTGGTCAATAAATGAAGGTTCTATGAGGTTATTAGAAAAATCTCATTTTTTGCTGTGGTGACCTTGGCCCAAGCTAATGGTAGAGGTACATCCAAGGTACCTATATACAAAATTTCTAAAATGTCGGTCAATAAATGAAGGTTCTATGACAAAAAGTAGATTTTTTTGGAACCTTGACCTTCAATTCAGTGACCCCGAAACCAACTCAAGGACAGAAGTCCTCACACGTTATCTACATACCGAATATCTAAGATATCGATTGATGAATGAAAATTCTGTAGGGAGAAGTGGAAACATCTATTTTTAGCCATAACAAGATTGACCTTGACTCCAGTGAATGGCACAGATTTATGCTGGTGGCTATCTACCAAATATCTTAAACATCTGTCAAAAAATAAATGCTCTATGACGAACAGTTGAATAGTTTATTTCTTTACTTTGATTACCCCAGCGGCAAAACAAATTTTGACCCTTAGGGCATTATTTGAACAAACATGCTAGAGATCCACTAGGATATGTAACACATCTAATATCTTGACAATAGGCCTTGTGGTTTCTGCCAAGAAGATTTTAGAATTTTTTTTCCAATGCAAGTCTTTAAACACCAAGTTACCCCTGAGTTAGGACCAATTTTGACCCAAGGGAAATTATATAAAGTATCTTGGTAGAGGTTTTCAAGAGGATGTCTCACATACGGGGGAAGGGGTAAATTTTGATCACAGGGAAATAATTTAAATAAACTAGGTAGAGATATATTAGGCAATGCTACACACAAAATATTAAGACTCCAGACAATGTAGTCTCACATAATATTTTAAAAGTTTTTCCTCTATATGTCTATGTGAAACCAAGTGGCCCTTGGGCGATCTTGTTAAAGGTCTACTAGACAATGCTACAAAGCAAATATCTAGGCTGTAGGCATTGCGTTTACTGAAAAGAACCTTTTTTCCCTTTTATAATGGCTATGTAAAATCCAGTGACCCCTGGGGCGGGGCAAATATAGACCCTTAGGTGTCAAGATTTGATCAAATTTAGCAGAGGTCCACTAAACAATCTTGGTAAAGGTCGACTATACAATGCTACAAAGCAAATATATAAGCTGTAGGCCTTGTGTTTACTGACAAGAACCTTTTTTAAATTTTCCTTATATAATGGTTAGGTAAAATCAAGTAACTGCTGGAGTGGGGCTAATACTGAACCTGGATTCATGATTAGTACAGAGTTAGTAGAAGTCATCTAGGTAATACCAAATACGAAATAACTAAGCTCTAGACCCTTTGGTTTCTGATAAGAAGATCTTTTTAAACTTTTTCATTTTGGTTGCCATGGCAATCTGAATTCTATATGAAATGGAATTCTTTGAACAAATCTGAATGACAACTATCCGTGAAATACTCCCGTGACGTTTTATCGAAATCAAGCCGGTAGTTTTTCACAGGAAGATTTGAACGAACGCCGGACGGTCGATGGACTATGAATGATCACAGTAGTTCACCTTAAGCACTTTCGCAGGGGAGCTGGAAGATTTGTTAATTATTTCATAGTCCAATTATGTTTTTAGAATACAATCACGTTATGGAAAGAGACATACAATGTTAATAACGGTGACAAACTAACTTTATTTTTATATCGTTTGTCTTTTTGTTATTATACAGCCTTTCATGAAAATAAAAAGATTTATGTACAATAATAAGAATTTCTGGAACACATAAAAACATGAAAAATAATTTCTATAAACGTCATGCAAAACAACTGAGAAGACCTAAGATCTCTAAAGAATTTTAGTTATTCGAAGGTGACCGAAGAATCTGAAAAAAGAGTACTAAAGCTGATAATTATACACATTGTATACATAACAATTGTTAATGATCAATTTCATTACTGGCAAAAAAGAAACCTCCAATAATGAGTTACTACATCGGAAATAATTTTTTGGTTCTTTATCCGCTATCCTATAAACATGGATACAAATCAAGGGGACTACAAACTTCGTCTTGAAGAAGAATAAATGACAATCGTTTGTTTTATCTTCCAGCAACACTGATTAAACTAGATATGTGTCCATTAGACAAGGAAGCCCACACATTACGCTGTATTGTCAGAAAAAAATTCCTGTACCATTTAATTTACAGGTGCGTATAAAATCTAAATATGCTATTTTTTTTAGCTTTATCAGGGGGCATAACTCTCCGATCTCCAATAAATTTGCGTCAAAATACACAGGTCGTAAGTTCACATATTGTCAAATATTTTTAGTAAGCTTCATAGTTCTAGCAGTTATAGTCAGTGGTTACACGCGACAAAAGCGGGTCTTCGTACGGACAGCGTGACAGCGGGACGGACCGACAAGGGCAAATCTATATCTTTCTCCGCGCCCCCTCCCAAAGTATTTTTTATTAAAAGTAAAATAAATACAAAACACTCATCTATTCCGTCATACTATGAAAGATAGTTCTGCAAATAAACTTTAGAAAAGTGGCATTTAAACGAAATGAAATAAAGGTGACAACAAAAAAAAAACAAGAGTGTATCATGTCACTTTAGGGGCTCCGTAGTTTCCGGAGTTCAAACCTAGTGTTGATAAAGACACTCGCCCTGGATTCGGACCATGGGATAATCGAGTGTGCGTTGCTCTACCCATGCTCACCTTGCCTTGCCTTTTCAAAGCACTTGGCTTTGTATTTACGTTGTTCTTTTAGTTAAAACTGCTTTCAGTTAAAAGATAAATTGTTCCTTCATAAATTTATGAATTATGAATTATATCTGTTAAATAGTCTAATGATATCTGCAAAGAAGTCTTTTGGTTTACGTTCAAGGAAAATGCTCTGTCCTCATTGCGCAATTTGTAAACACAGACCAATATTTTTTGGGATACATTACATGATAAAGCTTTTTTAGAATATCTGCTTAAGTGGCATAATTAAACTTGAAATATGAAAATGACCTTAATATTAACTGAAGTGAATGGGGAAATACTAAGAAAATAACAGCAACAAGTAGTATGTTTTGTGCTAAAACTGTAATTTAAATTACATATCACAACTTACACTGTTTCCTTATGTGTTTTCAAACACAAAATTTATGCTCAATTTATGGACTAAATAAAGTCATACCAGTCGAATGTTGTATTGTGTGAAATGTTATGTAGAAATGAAGTGATATTCGATTGGTTTAGGAGTCTGTATTATAAAGAGTAAAAGTTCAAAAAAGGCAGGAATCAAGGTTAATAAAATTTAAAGTTGGGTTTGAAATTGACTTTAGAAATTGAAAAATATGCTTTTGCACCGTCTCTTCTCTTTTTTATTAATTTTATTTAAAATGTGGTTATACTCGTATAATATATATATTTTCATTAAATTATACTATAAAACTGATTATACAGTTACAATATATTAAGTTTGTTTTGACAATCTTGATAGTTTTAGGTCATCGGTAAAGAAAAAATCTGACAACATTGTCTGATTCTTCAACTTTTTAAAATGCTAAAACATATGCGTGTTTAAATCAATAAACGATCATACACAAGCGCAAACTTGACGTCTTCACGGCGTCTTGACAGTTGCCCATGGATTTCAAGATTTTAAAATATATTAACTCAGTTAAGAGAAATATATTCTTTTAAAACATCAAATGGAAAAATTGTTATTGGGAGATACATTCCACCAAATTAGCCTTTATGTTTTTTGAGTAAACGTCTAATTCTCAAATACTTGATTCGATTTATTTATTTCATCAGTGTTAACATGTCTTCAATCTTAATTCATAACACTACTATAATTTAAAAATTCCAAATATCTAGCTGCAGAAATGTTAATAATTCTACTATTAAACAGCTTCATGGACATGCATGAAACTCAATTGCTTCTGTTTTAAAGGGGCTGTGCTCCAGGTGACAAAAAAAGAAATTTTTCTTCTTTTATAACTTTCTTGTAATATTTATGACTAATGCTTAAAAACTAACTTACTGACAAAAGATAAGTCAGATAATCACATTATAAATTGATTTATTTTTCTTTCATAGTGCTATACCGTAACGCCACAGTATAACTATATCGTATAACATTTAAAGTAAATAATTGTTATTTCAGTTGCAGTGATAGTGGTGACAGTACAAGCATTGGAATAATTTTGTTAACAAAAGGATCCAGAGTTCAAATCAAGGTGAAGCGGTTATATTTTTTGTGCTATTTTGACTTTTATAATCAGTTTTGAAGTAAAATATCATGTTGTTATAATCTCACGGCATCTAGATATTTAATTTATGTAAAAATATTTTTATATCAAATCTGGAGTACAGTCCCTTTAAAATTACACACTATAATCATCTACACAGACCCAGCCAAAGTCTTCCATTGCTTAGGTGCATACTGTATTTGTAGTTCACAAGTTGAATAATAAAAGTACATCGACAGGTGCATCAGATATTATTTTTAAAGACACAGATATACTGGTTTTTTTCCGAAGAGACCAGCTGAGCATAAAAAATGCCGTTTTCCCAGTAAAAACCAAGACTGGTTTTCTTGAATAGTGGCAAACTACATCATCATGCATCCTAAATCCAAGTCTTTTCTTATAGTTACTAACATTAGTTTTTAATAGTATGAATTTTAAAGTTTTACTTTTTTATTATGATCTTCGTACAAACGCATTAAGTTTTAGTGTGATGTAGATGAAAAAGAAATATTTTATGAGTATAAACCTATTTTCATGAAAGACAATGAGTTTGTATCAAGATAAGTATGAACTTTTAAAGAACATTTCGGGCGAAACGACATGCTGACATTCTGATTACTTTCTAAATTGCTGCCATTTCAGTGCGCGTGCATGGAGTTATATAATGTTATCTTAATGATGTAGCGATTATGTACTAAATATTGCAGGGTTCTAAGATATTTTAATAACAACCATCTTAACCATCTGGATATGTGATGTTAAATTCTTGATATAAACTGGAATCTGATTTTACACGGCGAGGGGGCGCTTTGAGCAAACGGCATGTCATTTATTGCTATGATTATGGTTTAAACTATGAATTAGAATGAAGTAATAACTGTTCACCTCTTAGTATGCTCTCCTCACTGAACTCGTTGTATAAATGCCAGTACTTTCATGTCATTTGTTTATGCTTTTACATTCAATATTACTTGTTTCAGTCAGTCTGTTTCCTTTTTTCTTTTTTTTAACGAAATGCAACATATAAATATTGCAGAAAATATTGCTAAATTGTTGTAATGTAAAGCATCACAAAATATGAGGAAGTGAATCCAAAGCATCATTTTTTTTCTGTCAGTTCATTACTGAATGAATAGCCGACCAAATTGATCTGGTATGAAATGGAAACAGCTCTTTCACAGATGGTCATTGACTAAGAATTTGATTTTAACAATCTCTGTGCATTACATCTATCAATACCTATCTACAGACGCACTGTTTCCTAATGTAACATTTCGTTATTGTTAAAAAATGGGTAGTTATCATTGTCCACAGCTTACGGTATAAAACCTATATTTAGAATTTCTGTGTTCGTGTGCCGTCACGTGACTGATCACATTCAGCCTTTGTGCATGCGCTCACATTATATCGGTTTTTGAATATTGGATAAAAATTCACAGGAATTCGTTTTATGGATAAATGCCTCGAACCACTATAAAACCAACACAAGGTACGAGAGTTCACACGAATGAATCTGAGGGTCACCAACATGATTTGAATTGTCCCTGCAAACATCGCTATGATATTGAAAACTGATTACAGTTTATCTTCAGGATCCGTTACAAAAATATATTAAATCCACTAAAGACTTCAGTTTATTCATACAATCTGGCACTTGATTGAGATATTTAAATTGAGTTTGTTTAACAATATAATATCTAATTTCTAATTATTGAAGAAGAGACCGGAAGTAGTGTCATGAAAAGTTTTGTAAACCAGCGATGAAATCAGAAGTACGGTGGAAAAATGTTTTGCCTTTGAATGGAGTTACTGACTGCTATATTAGGAAAAAGATTCAACTATCAGGGACAACAAGAGTTACATTGTCGCTAACAGAAAATCTGTTTGAAGAAAAGTGACCCACAGATAATTCTTGTAAACTTTCGTACTTTGTGTTGGTTATATACGTGTCAGAACATTAATCCATGAAATGAATGCCTGTGCCGAGATTGGTGAAGAAGCCATGTTGCGGAATGTGTCACATGGTACAACGGAACCTGCTTCGAGGATACCGTATTCTATATTTGTATCCGGAATTCCCCAAGTGTGCGGTTTAAGCAAAATGCGTTTTCCTGTGCAATGTGACCTTCGCGAGCCGAGTTTCAAGTGTGAATGAGCTGCTTTAAGATGATCTCGGAACAAGTGTTTCAAAACAACTTCTAGTTTCAAAGAAAGTAATTACAAAATTTCCTTGAATACTGTCAATTTCACTTTTACTTAAGATCTATATAAATTCAGTTTGGACCATTTTTTAAAGATCTATCGTACGTCTTATAAGTGCAGAATGAGTAGTAAATACCCAGTTTGTTGTTAACTTACAGGCTATAATTTTGATCAGGTAATAAAAACATCTGATCAGAATTTTTCTAGGTCAAAGAAGAAACTGTGTCGTTTAAGGTCAAGCTGAATGTCATTAATCAAATGACGTGAACATCAACTTTTAAAAAGAATACTGTGAATTTTATATATGTGCTATCATTTCTTTTGTAGATCACTGAATGTAAAAATCATGTCCATCTTAGAGGCAATGATCGAAAGCAAATTCAAAAGCAAAAAGCCCAAACATTCATACAGCTGTTTTTTTAAAGATGTATTCAAATACAAAAGCTTCATGAGAAAGGAAAAGAATTATACCTGTTTGTAACTCTATACTTATAAAATGAAAATGTTTCTTAATATTCTGTAAAAACTAGTTCGATGTTTCCAGATATGACCAAACCAGCGCTCTGCTCTGAATATTCTAAGAAAATTATGATTGAAACACAAAATATTTTGACACTAAACTCTCTGAATAAACAAACGAATAGAAAACTCTTGTAAATGTCAAATTATTTGTTGCATCTCTTGAAAAATCAGTAGGTGTTGGCTGAATAAAAAGAAGCAGGATGGCGAGACAGTTAATAATGCAATTCAATTACCAGTGTCAAAATTATAAACGTTGAAAAAGAGCTAATAGATTGCTGGACTATTCATATTTTACAATTTTATCAGTAAAACAATATCAGTTTAGGAGCAAAATAGGTTGTGATACAGCGAACAGAATATAATAATAATAACTCAGCAGTAAGATAACCTCTTTTAAATGTTGATGTCGTGTCAGAAGAAGAAGAAAAAAAGGATAAAACTTTGTTTTAAGTATCTAACTATCGCTAATAACAGTGTATTGCTTTACAAACTTTTTCATGTAGGTCATTCAAATATAACGTAATTATCAGCACTTTAAACTTTTAGAACTGATGGATGCCTTATGAAAAACATAACATTTATAAAAACAAAGTAAACACAACCATTTTCCTGCAATTTCATGTACTATCTTTTGTTATAAGCTGATGATATTAAGTAGCGCTACTTGCCTGATTTCATTCGCAGAGTATATAACACTTATATACCACTTAAAAACACAACCAAATTCAATCATAATTGAGAACATACGAGTACAAGACAATACAACTATTGTATGATGTGATGTACTGTACCTGCACTCGGATTTGTTTAGGTTACATACAACTTTTAAGAAATAATAACAAAAGGTCAGCGCACTATTATTATAATAATTGTTTGCATATTTAGGATATCTAGGAATACATTTATTTAAGAAGATCTCGTCCTTTTGAACGCTGTTACTCTTAGGTTCATCACCCATACAATAATGATACAGTCTGCTTCGCATCAGGTAATGAAGACAGATAAGGCAACTTACTTGCTATAATCCTACTGCAGCTATAAATTGCATCGCAAAAGGCGAACGTCTTGCAAATCACAACAGCGGGTATGCAAAACAAGTCTGAAAAAGAAATACTAATGGAATTGGAAATATTTCTTTCTGTTAAAATGTGCTGTGAAAGCCAGCTATACAATGCGGTTTTCTACCAAACACAAGCACAACTTGGGGTAAAACACAAGTTTCAAAATAGTTGAACAGAAATTTTGAATAAACGGGTTTCTTTAATAAACACTTTAGGAATGCAGTAACAATCAGAGAGTACGTTTTAAGAAAAAATAACCAAACAATTTCCAACCAAAATTTTTGCGCCAAATACACTACTACATGTACTTGTCGTTTCATTGACTGTAGTTGAAATATTATTTCCTTTCTTCTTATTTTTACATTACATGTATGTTTTTAAAATGCAGAATATGCCTCTGGTTTCAGAAGAATTTCATGAGATAGGGGCTGGTGGATGTATGTTAATTTAAAACATAACCAACGTCGCAGTTCAGATGCATTAACGATGAAGTCTTTAGCCTGACGTCATACCGTGGTTCTATTCGCCAGTATACCAAGCTGCAACATTATGCATTTGATTCAAACATGATGACACTGCCTACTGTGGCATCGACATTTCCGTTTTTAAGTTTGTTGTGACAAAATAGACGACGTCGTGATGTAATTGCTGATCTAATGTTTTTCTGTTAAGGAACCATCGTCATTTTGTTTAAAATCAGACAAACTGTATCTGTTAGAAATCCTAGTCACGTGATTTATAACTACTGTTACAGTAAAAGTTTTTCTTTTTTATGAGAGAAGTCATCTGGGTTACTGAATAATATAAATGATTACAATGAACATTTAAATAAATTATCGATTCTGACGGAACGATTTTTTAAAAGAATATTCTATAAAATGAGTAAATTATTGCACACACTGCCACTTTAAAAGTAAACTTTCTGCATTGCGTATTGAATGTCTATTTACTTCTTAATTTCAAATTAATCAAATCACCAAAAATGAATATTAATTTACTATTTCGGAAGGATATTAGCTATTGGAATAACATGTGGTAGGTCGGAGATAAGAGGAAAAAAATTATATCAATTGAATGCCAACAACTATGTAAAAGACAATTAAACGTATAATATATGTGAATATTGCATAAAGACATTATTAAACTTGGTGTTTGATTATATGGAACAGAACTGCTTTTTCCAGACAATGGTAGCAAAGTAAATAACAATTTATAACACATTTTTAATCAATTATTAATTAAACAGTAACAGGGATATATATTAACATTCTATTCTGCGATTAGATTGCCAGATGTTTCAAAGATAATTTCCAAAAAGATATAATCAACATTATACTTTTTTTATTTCCTTTTTTTAACACGAAAGCACATGCTTTGAGGCGATTGCTTAATATACCAATATTTTCTTTTAAACTTTAAAACTATTCTGATCTCAAACAGTTATATATCCTGGAAACAGTACATAAAAGTAAAGAACACACACAGGAAACAAATAGTAAAAAACTAAGAAACATAAAATAAATAATGTTTATTATAAACTCAGCGTTACTTGAACAATAAATTTAAAAAAAAAACACACAAAAAAACAAAAACAAAAACTGCAACAATAAAAAGTTATAAACAATTCTAACAATGTCAGATCACGGCTATTTGCTATTTGGAATGCATGAACATTTAACAGCGTGACTAGATAGACACATTCCATGTGATTACCGACCTACCGACCTATAGAATCTAGCAAATTATGTATTGAAATGTATTTCAAACCTCATCCGTATGAATTTTATAGACATCATCGTGCATTAAGTTTAGTTTATGCTTACTTACTTTACTCTTATTATCATGTTTTTTTCCTGGGTTCAAAAGCGCCGAAAGTGGTTTAATCCGCGTGTTTGTTTTAATTTCTACTCTATTACAAACTAATTCAGGTAGAATATAGGATAACTTGTTCATGAAATAATAAAATTATTTATGAAAAAGTGGCCAACTTTACCTTCAACCGAAATACGGATTTTCTATCACTAACGAAATCTACTCAAAGTTCTTGTGATACAACCTCAAAGGTAACTGCCATTTCCTCTTTGCGAAAAAAATGTGTCTGTGTTAGTGATAGATATAATTAAATACAGTGGATTATTTATTAACCATTTATTCCGACACAATCATTCCCATTGTTCTATAAAATAATTCATAGGAATTGATAGTACATAATTGCGAATATAAGCTTAGTTTGCTGCTTTTTGAGTGTTCATAATAACTTAGTATTGAAACTGTATATTTATTGGAACGATACCTACGGTAACAAGGCACTACTCACCTTAAAAATTAATATAAGTAACAGATAATTATTTTTTACTTAGATTTATTATTACTTCTATTCGTTATAATGAAATGCAACACGATGACTTTTAAAGACATTTTGTTGCTCAGCAAGGTCAAATTACACACAGAAAATTTCACACAGTTTTTCTGGTTGTGATTTAAATAAATAAATAGAAAATCATCTTTAAATTTGCAATTACACAGAGTGCAACGCGGCGACACAGTAAAAAACAATCTAACTAGCACTGTAAGCTAAAAACGTATAACTAAAAACTACCTTTTACTACTTAATATTTACAATTATATAGTTAAAACAATACAAATACTAAGCCACAGACTATTTATGAGAAATAATATTCTTACATTTATTTTGCTTTCCTAGTAACAAGTTGCTGTAAGTGGTACTACATTTTAAGTATCATTTACAGAATATACTACTCTTACATTGTTTTAAAATTAGATGAAAAGAAGAAAAAAAAACAGTTATCAGCCATAAATGGGATCAAACGAGACCATATCATATAAAGTAAACATAATGTTACTGTCTTTTCAAAGAATATACACCAGTCCTATACTTATGATGTATATTTATAGAAGCTCAACCCTTAACCTATATAGTGCATAGAATATTTGATTGTGCATATTTATGACATAGGCAGAGACTCGAGCTATGTTATACATCGGATTAATTTATCCTCATTGTGAGCTCTGGTATTGTTACTCATCACTCAAACAATAACGATACAGTCTGCATCGCTTCTAGTAATGAAGATAGATTGAACCACTTACTCGCCACAACTCGACTGAACCTCTAAATTACATCCAAGAACGTGACAATCTAAAAATCACAATGATAGGTCAGCAAAACGAGTTTAAGCATCACAATGATAAGTCAGCAAAACGAGTTTGTTAAAATGTTTTCCTAACTGCGCGGTAAAGGACTGTTTTGCTGCAATTAATGTCTATTATTAAAATTTGGTATTTCTAAAAGATACAGAAATAACAAGAAACAATTTGGATACGATGGAAGCTCCCAGAAGCGCATGCTGGTCTATAGCAAAGTCATTTAGAAAAATAAAGAACTGCATGAATTTGTAGGCCATTGACAGTTATCAAAGCATTCTTAGCTTCATGAAAGCCCTATGTCGCATGATCTTCAATTTATATCAAGCTGGGGATATACAACTCCTTCTTCAACTGAAACTTAGCATGAATTTTTATTGAGTTCAAGCAATAGGTAGCGGTGGAATACCGTCAACACGAATAGAATACTATAGTATACTATATTTAGCGAAACCTCACCAATCACAGTTGTGATCATAATATGCACATTGTCTCATAGTACTGAAGCTTCCAATCATGTTTCATTTAATACTAGCATGTGGTTACTGAGAAATAGTCAGGTAATAGTGGTACTATATGAAAATTAAAGGGCCCATAACCCTGTGAAAAAGATCAATCCGTATCGTGCTGGTAATATATATGCATACCTTCTTATGATACTAAGCCTTTTAATAAAGTTTTCAATGGTGGCTGGGAAATAAACCGGAAAAGATAGCGCTATGGTATACGCTATGTAGCAAGTCAAAGAACGTTTAAGACTTTGCCAAAATATCATTCACATTTTTCTTTCTATCAAGTTTCAGTTTTTTTTCCCAACCACTGATTGCTGTCAAAAGCCAATAGTCTTATTCTTATTTTCTGTCCTCGCTCTGAGTCTTGCAACTGTTAGATTAGACACGTCCTGGTTTATAGCGTTTCATTCGTTGAAATTGACAGATCAACCCTGCTCCCACCCCCTCCCAATTAAACACACAGTTTAGAACACACACTAGAAACGATTGCTAGCCATCCCGGCACCTTCCTAGCGCATATAACGTTACTTGTTTCCTCCAGACCTAATTAGATCTATGAATTGCTTTAACATACAGGGTTTGATTTTTTTTTTTGTTTAAATTATTTGACAGGGATATGGCTAATGTAATGTAGATTTTTCTATATATGAAAAGTTGTTATCTACGCCGCTGATTTAATGCTTCTACTTTTGGAACCATCCTCATCTTTTAGGAATTCAGACTATCGCTACACATGTATAGGAATCTTAGCCATGTGACTTTTAACTACTTTTACATAAATAACTCGTTCTTCAGCCTCTTAAAGTAATTACTGTAACAGTGAATATTACCATAAATTATCTATTCTAAATGACCTATCTATTTCCTACGCTGTAAAGATTTTCTATAAAATGTGTCAAATATTGCATAAATTGTCGATTGTGATGGTTAAGTTTAATGTTTTTTTTATCTCTAACTTTGCAGTAAACAAAGCACCAACAGGAAATAAACATAAATGTCCAATTTCGGAAGGATATTAGCTTTTCGGATAAACTGTGGTAGGATGGAGGAATGCGGAAAAATGTTATATGAATGAAATGCCAACAACTATGTTAAATGCATTTAAAATATGTACACATGCATATTGTATATGTTTATTATAGAAACCTTTGGAAAATTTGACGCTATAAATTGTTAAAGATATATATGTTTCGTGAAACGATTAACGTCGTTACTGGTAAGGGCATTTGTATCTCAGCTATAAATTATGTAACGACTTCATAATTATCATATGAAAACAGACATATAATCCTATAAAATATCATTGAGCTTGTTTTTGTAACATCAAAGTGTTTGAATGTTTCAGTTTTTCAGGTTTTTGTTGCGTCCATATTTATAATGCTTTGAATTTTCAAAGAGTCGCAAAAATATCTTTCTCATATTTTAATGGATTAAATGTGTTTAAAACCAAGAAATTATGTTTATATAGATATCACATAAATTTATATTTAAAATGCTTTAAACGCCATGCGAAACAATAGGGAAATCCTACGATATTTTTTAAAACAATTTCACTGATTGGAAAGTGAAAGAAGACTGAAACGAGATTAATTATAGTAATAATAAAACACATCACTCAAAATCAGTTAATACATTAACAGGGTTCTATCAATCAATTAAAGCAGCAAAAATATAGTCTACAATTTCTGTTGAGCTTCACAAAAAATGTTCTAGAACATTTACACATCAACCGTCATATATAATACTTTTCCGTGAGAAATTAGTGCCAGGTTCTAAAGATTATTCTGCAAATCAGAATGAGAAATGTTTATGATGTAAAAGAAAATATTTTGACGCGCCGCATAAAAAGATTAATATTAATTTTTAAATCATAAATTTTTTATTACCTCAAATTGTCTTTTTTTCCTGGAAACATGACCAATTATGAACAGCATGACAAACAGATAAACAGCATGTTTTACCGACCTACTATAGAATTATCTAAAGAAGTCTGCATTATATGTCAAACTACGGCTATACGAATATTTAGTTTAGTTTACACTTATTTAGTTTACCTTGGTTTGCTAATTACATTTATAGTGCTCGCTTACTGTTTCTTGTATTTAAACCAGGACTAGCACCGTAGGTTTTGAGCAAGATGCTCGCCCAAGATTCGGTTCTCCGGATCATGAGACTCTGTCGGACTTGCCATGTTCACATCGCCTTCACAGAACCTGGCTTTATATGTGCAATACTGATTTAATCTCTACAAAATTTCAGCTGACTATCATGTAGAATATTAGATAATTTGTTCATTCATTTATTCATGAAGATGTGGCTATGTTTACCTCTGACCAATAACGACTAATTAAGGACTAATGATATCTACGAGGAGATTTTCTTGTAAAGATAACCTTCAAGGAAATTGCTTTTCCGAATTCTACATTGGGTAATGTGTTTGTGTGTTTTTTACTGATATGATTTAATGCAGTGAATTATTCTATTAATCATATATTCTAACATAATCAATTAATTTCTGTGCTGTAAAGAATTTTCAGAATAATTAATTCTATGTTATTGTGAATATAAGCTCAATGTGTTGTTTTGCAAATGCTTTTTGAAAACTGAACAAGACTTCGTTAGGCGATTAACCTCATCGCAAAATAACGTTATCGCAAAAGAAACAAAAGAATGTTCAAACATTTTACATGATATAGGCTTTAAGTTATATAAATAAACTTGAAATAAGATGAGGGCATATGAGGCAAATGCAAACATTACTCAGAATAAAACAAAAACACTCTTTCGAATCAAAGAGACGTATCGCGTGTTTAAACTTCAGTTCAAATTACAAGACAAAAAAGTGAATACATCTTTTTTCATCTTCGTGTGAAAGACACATAAATCATGCATAGGTGACTAAATAAAGCTTTTTTGTCTGACATTTTATGTGGTACTGCAATGATATTGGATCAAATTACGTATTTGTGAAACAAACACCGGGAATCTAGGTTGACAACATTTAAAATGGTGGTTGTTCGTTTGTAAACACTGTCCCTTCTGTCCTTAATTATAAACTTATTATATGCTATGGATTGCCTTATTCTGTTCTTGTTTATACCGGTGATTTAAACCTGTACAGAAACAATTTTGTTTTCATGATGGAATGTTTAGAAAACTATCCTTTCATTTGTTTTGCATACAATGCACCTGAAGACAAGCCAATCGAATTATGATACAATTTTACCTGAGATGAAATTACCATTAAGCTTGTATGTGCCAAGAAACCTTGTTTCAGAGACAGTTATCACAACATTTTCTAAATAACTTGGGAGCAAATAAGAGGATCAAACTACAGTATGCCAAAATATCCATACAACTGAAACTAGTTTTATGCCCCTAAAGAAGTGCCTATAGTTTTTAAACTGTCTGTCCGTCACTCCGTCCGTCCGTCATTCCGTCCAAAAACTTTAACATTGCCCATAAGTTCCTTATAAGTAAATGGCTTTACTTCATTCTTGAACACAACACCCCTTTTGGCAAGACCTTCCCACCGACCTTAACATTGAATGTCAGACTGTGAAAAATCGTAATACTGGCCATTACTCCCTTATTACTAAACATATTTAGTTCATGTTTGTACACAACAACACCTTTGGGAGATATCTTCCAAATATAAGGTTCTCAGCTGTCCGTCTATCAGTCATTCTGTCTCTCAATCCGTCAGTCATTCCGTCTGAAAACGTTGCCAACATTAACATTGCCAAATCCATTGAACTAAATGCATTTACTTCATAGTTGAATCCAACGCCGCTTCGGACAAGACTTTTTTACTGACATATATTCTTATCACCTTTAACCCTGAATGACTTAGACGCCGGAAGTACAGTTGTCCAAAATACTTAATATTGACATAACTCCCTTATTACTCAACAGATTCATTTCATATTTCTACACAATAACAATTTGAAGGAGATCTTCCCAATGACATAGCCTTTTATCTTGACCCTACATGACATTGACCTTGAGGGAAAATTGTCAAAAAAGCCTTTTCTTTTGATTTAACAAATTGTTTTAAATTTGTGTTTACACACAAGAATTCTTTGGGGAATATCGTCTTATTGAGAAAAAATATTTGTTTTTACCTTGACCCTTAAAAGGCCTTGATCTTGAGGTCAAATTGTCGAATAAACAACTTCTTTTGAAGGATCTACAATTAATCTTCATCTTGTCCTCAGCCAAAAGGTCAAATCACCAGTTCTCGGGAATTGTAATATTTCATTGACAGTCCGTATCAAACATTTATTTACATGAAATAATATCATGAAAAATAATTGCCACAATGAAAGTAACAGGCGCCAATAATAATATAACTTAAAATGAACTGGATCTTTTAAAACCAATGTTCATGTAAACCATCTCTTCATTGGTATTACACAAGGTGAAATGTGGCGAGACAGTAAATAATAAAATTTTATACGCAGTGTAAGACTAGAAGTGTTTAACCAGAACTATTTTTTTCCTATAATTCTACAATCTATTTTACAGCAATATTATTTAAACAATATAGATAACAAGGCACAGACGCAACGCATATACGGAAGGCTTAATCATATATTAAAAGAAAACATCAAGCTTATCTTGCCTTGCTGTGTCAGTAGAAAGAAAGAAAAAAAGATGAAGAGCTAGATGAACTATTTAGTTACCAATTTTATTTTTCTGTATGAATTTGTTTAATTGTTCTTACAAAATATCCCAAAGTCCTGTAATGCTTATCACTGATTATGTCTTAAGTCAATGGGTGATATATCAAAATCTTTTTTTGAAAACTTAAAGTAAACAAAACCATTTCCTATGATATATCATTAGCTATCCTTGTAACAGTTTGTTACAAAATGTCGTTATATGTCCATTCCATTCAAAAATAACAATTTAACTTACATAAATCTTACAAGCAAAACCAGAAATCGGTTCTAATTGAGATCATAAGATATCATATCATGTAATGTAAACATTTTGTCAGTGAACTTATTTTTGTAAGATATACTAAAACGTATATTTATAGAAGCTCCAGAATTTTTGACTGTACATATTAACGACATCTAGCAAAGACTACTTCGGATTACATCTCATCACACACAATGATGGTGCAGTCTGCATAGCTTCTAGTAATGAAGATAAATAGAACGACGTATTCACCAGAAGTCTAGCGCAGCTATAAATTATGTCCCACAAGGTGACAATCTTGCAAATCACAACAGAAGGTAAGCAATACATGTTTGTTATAATGTTTTTCTTACTCAATTGTCCTAGAAGCCCATGCTAGTCTATGACATTGCCCTTTCAGTAAATAAAGAACATAATGCTTTTGTTCACCTGTTAAATCTACTTTAATATGTCATCAAATCTGCAATTTCATAGAAATATCTTGATAGCATAATTTTCACTTCAGTTGAAGCTATGCATGTCGTCTCCTGGTGTTGAAGCTTCTCATACAATATCATGGAATTTCAGTTACTAGATGCTAAAAACTAGCACTATAGTATACTATATGCAGTGAGATCCAAGGGACCATAACTCACTTATTTCAAATGTGATGTACATTTCTTATGATACAGAAGCTTCAAAAGTGTCATTTTATTTCTATCTAATTCCAGTCAGTTGTTACTGAAAAAAGGGAGGTCATGACTGATGCTGCATTATACTCAAATGGCAAAAATCCCTTTGAAAACAATTCTATCATTCCGAAATGTATTGCTGAAATGCGCTTCTTCTCTTTATACTAAGAATTCCTATAAAATTTCATTTAAGCTGAACAGGTGGTTACTTAGAAAAGGACTGACGATATCGATAAAGTATACTATATGTAGCAAATCATAAGGCATATCACTCCAACAAAAAGAATATATACAGATCATGCTTGTAATATGCGCATCTGGCTTGCTATAAGGTTTCAGCAATTCAATAAATTTTGATGTGAAATAGCCCCGACTCGAATATGTGAGGGATAACCAGATAAAATGACGGGCAGAGGGACGCGCATAGCGGCGACTATTCTTCCCCGGGGAGTATAATGAAGAGAAAAAGACTCTTTTAAATAACTGAGATAATAATATTTCTTATTTTATCTTATTCTATTTTCTGTAAAAGTGTCTGAAATGCTTCAATTAGAAAGGAAGTGGTAAGATGCTATCGTCATCGAGTTCTAATTTACAAATATTAACAAAACTATTTCAAAACGACATTGATGCGTCAGTATCATAGGCAGCACTGCATGTGCCTGATCTTTGAACACTTACTTTCGCTGCGTCTTTGTGTTTACCGTTTCATTTGTTGAAATGGAATGATGTCCACCTTACTACACAGTTTCATAATAAACACGATGATTAGCCAACCTGCACCTTCGAGTCGTATTTTACGTTGCTTGTTACTTCAAAGCGTACATAAGATTTATGTATCGTGAGTATAGATTTTGTACAATGATAATATTGGGTAGGAACTAAAGTAATGGAAATTTATTTATGCATGAGAAAATGGTTATCTCCGCGGTTGATTTAATGTTCCCACTTAAGGAACCATCCTCATCTTGTATACAAATTCAGCCTAATGGTATCTGCAATAAAATCCTAGTCATGTGATCTATAACTAATTTAACAGTAT